>JADLSH010000353.1:721783-1443566 GCA_016169945.1 Trachythela sp. YZ-2020
GCCACATTTTCAAAATCTCAAAAAGTGGCTGAAAATGGCCAAAAAGTAAAGGCTAACCCCTTAACCTTTTTTCGACAAAATGTTAAGGCTAACCCCTTTACTATTTGACCATTTTTGGCCACATTTCAAAATCTCAAATAGTGGCTGAAAATGGCCAAAAGTAAAGGCTAACCCTTAACTTTTTTCGACAAAATGTTAAGGCTAACCCTTTACTTTTGACCATTTTTGGCCACATTTTCAAAATCTCAAAGTGGCTGAAAATGGCCAAAAGTAAAGGCTAACCCCTTAACATTTCTCGACAAAATGTTAAGGCTAACCCCTTTACTTTTTGACCATTTTTGGCCACATTTTCAAAATCTCAAATAGTGGCTGAAAATGGCCAAAAAGTGAAGGCTAACCCCTTAACCTTTCTCGATAAAATGTTAAGGCTAACCACTTTACTTTTTGACCATTTTTGGCCACATTCTCAAAATCTCAAAAAGTGGCTGAAAATGGCCAAAAGTAAAGGCTAACCCTTAACCTTTTTTCGACAAAATGTTAAGGCTAACCCCTTTACTTTTTGACCATTTTGGCCACATTTCAAAATCTCAAAAAGTGGCTGAAAATGGCCAAAAAGTAAAGGCTAACCTTTTTTCGACAAAATGTTAAGGCTAACCCCTTTACTTTTTGGCCGCATTTTCAAATTCTCAAAGTGGCTGAAAATGGCCCAAAAGTAAAGGCTAACCCCTTAACCTTTTTCTCGACAAAATGTTAAGGCTAACCCTTTACTTTTTGACCATTTTTGGCCACATTTTCAAAATCTCAAAAGTGGCTGAAAATGGCCAAAAAGTAAAGGCTAACCCTTAACCTTTTTCGACAAAATGTTAAGGCTAACCCCTTTACTTTTTGACCATTTTTGGCCACATTTTCAAAATCTCAAAAGTGGCTGAAAATGCCAAAAGTAAAGGCTAACCCTTAACCTTTTTTCGACAAAATGTTAAGGCTAACCCCTTTACTTTTGACCATTTTGGCCACATTTTCAAAATCTCAAAAGTGGCTGAAAATGGCCAAAAGTAAAGGCTAACCCTTAACCTTTTTCGACAAAATGTTAAGGCTAACCCTTTACTTTTTGACCATTTTTGGCCACATTTTCAAAATCTCAAAAAGTGGCTGAAAATGGCCAAAAGTAAAGGCTAACCCCTTAACCTTTTTCGACAAAATGTTAAGGCTAACCCCTTTACTTTTTGACCATTTTTGGCCACATTTTCAAAATCTCAAAAGTGGCTGAAATGGCCAAAAGTAAAGGCTAACCCTTAACCTTTTTCGACAAAATGTTAAGGCTAACCCCTTTACTTTTTGATCATTTTTGGCCACATTTTCAAAATCTCAAAAAGTGGCTGAAAATGGCCAAAAAGTAGGCTAACCCTTAACCTTTTTCGACAAAATGTTAAGGCTAACTCCTTTACTTTTGACCATTTTTGGCCACATTTTCAAAATCTCAAAAGTGGCTGAAAATGGCCAAAAGTAAAGGCTAACCCTTAACCTTTTTCGACAAAATGTTAAGGCTAACCCCTTTACTTTTGGCCATTTTTGGCCACATTTTCAAAATCTCAAAAGTGGCTGAAAATGGCCAAAAGTAAAGGCTAACCCTTTAACCTTTTTCGACAAAATGTTAAGGCTAACCCCTTTACTTTTTGACCATTTTTGGCCACATTTTCAAAAAGTGGCTGAAAATGGCCAAAAGTAAAGGCTAACCCTTAACTTTTTCTCGACAAAATGTTAAGGCTAACCCCTTTACTTTTGGCCATTTTTGGCCACATTTTCAAAATCTCAGAAAGTGGCTGAAAATGGCCAAAAAGTAAAGGCTAACCCTTTAATCTTTTTGGATAAAATGTTAAGGCTAACCCCTTTACTTTTTGGCCATTTCGGCCACATTTTCAAAACCTCGAAAAGTGGGTGAAAATGGCCAAAAAGTAAAAGCTAACCCCTTAATCTTTTTTGGATAAAATGTTAAGGCTAACCCCTTTACTTTTTGACCATTTTTGGTCGCATTTTCAAAACCTCAAAAAGTGGCTGAAAATGGCCAAAAGGTAAAGGCTAACCCCTTAACTTTTTCTCGACAAAATGTTAAGGCTAACCCCTTTACTTTTTGACCATTTTGGCCACATTTTCAAAATCTCAAAAGTGGCTGAAAATGGCCAAAAAGGCTAACCCTTAACCTTTTTCGACAAAATGTTAAGGCTAACCCTTTACTTTTTGACCATTTTTGGCCACATTTTCAAAATCTCAAAAGTGGCTGAAAATGGCCAAAAGTAAAGGCTAACCCTTAACCTTTTTCGACAAAATGTTAAGGCTAACCCCTTTACTTTTGACCATTTTGGCCACATTTTCAAAATCTCAAAAGTGGCTGAAAATGGCTAAAAGTAAAGGCTAACCCTTAACTTTTTCTCGACAAAATGTTAAGGTTAACTATTTACTTTTTGGCCATTTTTGGCCACATTTTCAAAATCACAAAAGTGGCTGAAAATGGCCACAAAGTAAAGGCTAACCCTTAACCTTTTTCGACAAAATGTTAAGGCTAACCCCTTTACTTTTTGGCCATTTTGGCCACATTTTCAAAATCTCAAAAGTGGCTGAAAATGGCCAAAAGTAAAGGCTAACCCTTAACCTTTTTTCGACAAAATGTTAAGGCTAACCCCTTTACTTTTTGGCCATTTTGGCCACATTTTCAAAATCACAAAAGTGGCTGAAAATGGCCAAAAGTAAAGGCTAACCCCTTAACCTTTTTCGACAAAATGTTAAGGCTAACCCCTTTACTTTTTGACCATTTTTGGCCACATTTTCAAAATCACAAAAAGGGGCTGAAAATGTCCAAAAAGTAAAGGCTAACCCCTTAACCTTTTTTCGACAAAATGTTAAGGCTAACCCCTTTACTTTTTGACCATTTTTGGCCACAATTTCAAAATCACAAAAAGGGGCTGAAAATGGCCAAAAAGTAAAGGCTAACCCCTTAACTTTTTCTCGACAAAATGTTAAGGCTAACTATTTACTTTTTGACCATTTTGGCCACATTTTCAAAATCACAAAAGTGGCTGAAAATGGCCAAAAGTAAAGGCTAACCCCTTAACCTTTTTCGACAAAATGTTATATAACCCCTTTACTTTTGACCATTTTGGCCACATTTTCAAAATCTCAAAAGTGGCTGAAAATGGCCAAAAGTAAAGGCTAACCCTTAACCTTTTTTCGACAAAATGTTAAGGCTAACCCTTTACTTTTTGACCATTTTTGGCCACATTTTCAAAATCTCAAAAGTGGCTGAAATGGCCAAAAGTAAAGGCTAACCCCTTAACCTTTTTCTCGACAAAATGTTAAGGCTAACCCCTTTACTTTTTGACCATTTTGGCCACATTTTCAAAATCTCAAAAGTGGCTGAAAATGGCCAAAAGTAAAGGCTAACCCCTTAACCTTTTTCGACAAAATGTTAAGGCTAACCCCTTTACTTTTGACCATTTTGGCCACATTTTCAAAATCTCAAAAGTGGCTGAAAATGGCCAAAAAGTAAAGGCTAACCTCTTAACCTTTTTCGACAAAATGTTAAGGCTAACTCCTTTACTTTTGACCATTTTTGGCCACATTTTCAAAATCTCAAAAGTGGCTGAAAATGGCCAAAAGTAAAGGCTAACCCCTTAACCTTTTTCGACAAAATGTTAAGGCTAACCCTTTACTTTTGACCATTTTTGGCCACATTTTCAAAATCACAAAAGTGGCTGAAAATGGCCAAAAAGTAAAGGCTAACCCTTAACCTTTTTTTCGACAAAATGTTAAGGCTAACCCCTTTACTTTTTGACCATTTTTGGCCACATTTGCAAAATCACAAAAGTGGCTGAAATGGCCAAAAGTAAAGGCTAACCCCTTAACCTTTTTTCGACAAAATGTTAAGGCTAACCCCTTTACTTTTTGACCATTTTTGGCCACATTTTCAAAATCTCAAAAAGTGGCTGAAAATGGCCAAAAAGTAAAGGCTAACTTTTTCTCGACAAAAAGTTAAGGCTAACCCCTTTACTTTTTGGCCATTTTTGGCCACATTTTCAAAATCTCAAAAGTGGCTGAAAATGGCCAAAAGTAAAGGCTAACCCCTTAACCTTTTCTCGACAAAATGTTAAGGCTAACCCTTTACTTTTGACCATTTTTGGCCACATTTTCAAAATCTCAAAAGTGGCTGAAATGGCCAAAAGTAAAGGCTAACCCTTAACCTTTTTCGACAAAATGTTAAGGCTAACCCTTTACTTTTTGACCATTTTTGGCCACATTTTCAAAATCACAAATAGTGGCTGAAAATGGCCAGAAAGTAAAGGCTAACCCCTTAACCTTTTTTCGACAAAATGTTAAGGCTAACCCCTTTACTTTTTGACCATTTTTGGCCACATTTTCAAAATCTCAAAAGTGGCTGAAAATGGGCAAAAGTAAAGGCTAACCCCTTAACCTTTTTCTCGACAAAATGTTAAGGCTAACCCTTTACTTTTGACCATTTTTGGCCACATTTTCAAAATCTCAAAAGAGGCTGAAAATGGCCAAAAGTAAAGGCTAACCCTTAACCTTTTTCGACAAAATGTTAAGGCTAACCCCTTTACTTTTTGACCATTTTTGGCCACATTTTCAAAATCTCAAAAGGGCTGAAAATGGCCAAAAGTAAAGGCTAACCCTTAACCTTTCTCGACAAAATGTTAAGGCTAACCCCTTTACTTTTTGACCATTTTTGGCCACATTTTCAAAATCACAAAAAGTGGCTGAAAATGGCCAAAAGTAAGGCTAACCCCTTAACCTTTTTCGACAAAATGTTAAGGCTAACCCTTTACTTTTTGACCATTTTGGCCACATTTTCAAAATCTCAAAAGTGGCTGAAAATGGCCAAAAGTAAAGGCTAACCCCTTAACCTTTTTTCGACAAAATGTTAAGGTTAACTATTTACTTTTTGGCCATTTTTGGCCACATTTTCAAAATCACAAAAAGTGGCTGAAAATGGCCAAAAGTAAAGGCTAACCCCTTAACCTTTCTCGACAAAATGTTAAGGCTAACCCCTTTACTTTTTGACCATTTTTGGCCACATTTTCAAAATCTCAAAAAGGGCTGAAAATGGCCAAAAAGTAAAGGCTAACCCTTAACCTTTTTCGACAAAATGTTAAGGCTAACCCTTTACTTTTTGGCCATTTTTGGCCACATTTTCAAAATCACAAAAGTGCCTGAAAATGGCCAAAAGTAAAGGCTAACCCTTAACCTTTTCCTCGACAAAATGTTAAGGCTAACCCCTTTACTTTTTGACCATTTTTGGCCACATTTTCAAAATCTCAAAAAGTGGCTGAAAATGGGCAAAAAGTAAAGGCTAACCCCTTAACTTTTTCTCGACAAAATGTTAAGGCTAACCCCTTTACTTTTTGGCCATTTTTGGCCACATTTTCAAAATCTCAAAAAGGGGCTGAAAATGGCCAAAAAGTAAAGGCTAACCCTTAACATTTTTTCGGCAAAAGTTAAGGCTAACCCCTTTACTTTTTGGCCATTTTTGGCCACATTTTCAAAATCTCAAAAAGTGGCTGAAAATGGCCAAAAAGTAAAGGCTAACCCCTTAACATTTTTTCGACAAAATGTTAAGGCTAACCCCTTTACTTTTTGACCATTGTTGGCCATATTTTCAAAATCACAAAAAGTGCTTGAAAATGGCCAAAAAGTAAAGGCTAACCCCTTAACCTTTCTCGACAAAATGTTAAGGCTAACCCCTTTACTTTTTGACCATTTTTGGCCACATTTTCAAAATCTCAAAAAGTGGCTGAAAATGGCCAAAAAGTAAAGGCTAACCCCTTAACCTTTTTTCGACAAAATGTTAAGGCTAACCCCTTTACTTTTTGGCCATTTTTGGCCACATTTTCAAAATCTCAAAAAGTGGCTGAAAATGGCCAAAAAGTAAAGGCTAACCCCTTAACCTTTTTTCGACAAAATGTTAAGGCTAACCCTTTACTTTTTGACCATTTTGGCCACATTTTCAAAATCTCAAAAGTGGCTGAAAATGGCAAAAATGTAAAGGCTAACCCCTTAACTTTTTCTCGACAAAATGTTAAGGCTAACCCCTTTACTTTTTGACCATTTTTGGCCACATTTTCAAAATCACAAAAGGGGCTGAAAATGGCCAAAAAGTAAATGCTAACCCCTTAACCTTTTTTCGACAAAATGTTAAGGCTAACCCCTTTACTTTTTGGCCATTTTGGCCGCATTTTCAAAATCTCAAAAAGTGGCTGAAAATGGCCAAAAAGTAAAGGCTAACCCCTTAATCTTTTTTCGACAAAATGTTAAGGCTAACCCCTTTACTTTTGGCCATTTTGGCCACATTTTCAAAATCACAAAAAGTGGCTGAAAATGGCCAAAAGTAAAGGCTAACCCCTTTAACTTTTTGGACAAAATGTTAAGGCTAACCCCTTTACTTTTTGACCATTGTTGGCCACATTTTCAAAATCACAAAAGTGGCTGAAAATGCCAAAAGTAAAGGCTAACCCTTAACCTTTTTCTCGACAAAATGTTAAGGCTAACCCCTTTACTTTTTGGCCATTTTGGCCACATTTTCAAAATCTCAAAAGTGGCTGAAAATGGCCAAAAGTAGGCTAACCCTTAACATTTTTCGACAAAATGTTAAGGCTAACCCCTTTACTTTTTGGCCATTTTTGGCCACATTTTCAAAATCACAAAAAGTGGCTGAAAATGGCCAAAAAGTAAAGGCTAACCCCTTAACCTTTTTTCGACAAAATGTTAAGGCTAACCCCTTTACTTTTTGACCATTTTTGGCCACATTTTCAAAATCACAAAAAGTGCCTGAAAATGGCCAAAAAGTAAAGGCTAACCCCTTAACCTTTTTTCGACAAAATGTTAAGGCTAACCCCTTTACTTTTTGACCATTTTGGCCACATTTTCAAAATCACAAATAGGGTCTGAATATGTCCAATAAGTAAATGCTAACCACTTAACCTTTTTTAGACAAAATGTTAAGGTTAACTATTTACTTTTTGGCCATTTTTGGCCACATTTTCAAAATCACAAAAGTGGCTGAAAATGGCCAAAAGTAAAGGCTAACCCCTTAACATTTTCTCGACAAAATGTTAAGGCTAACCCCTTTACTTTTGACCATTTTGGCCACATTTTCAAAATCTCAAAAGTGGCTGAAAATGGCCAAAAGTAAAGGCTAACCCCTTAACCTTTTTTCGACAAAATGTTAAGGCTAACCCTTTACTTTTTGGCCATTTTGGCCACATTTTCAAAATCACAAAGTGCCTGAAAATGGCCAAAAAGTAAAGGCTAACCCTTAACCTTTGTCCGACAAAATGTTAAGGCTAACCCCTTTACTTTTGGACCATTTTTGGCCACATTTTCAAAATCTCAAAAAGTGGCTGAAAATGGCCAAAAAGTAAAGGCTAACCCCTTAACTTTTTCTCGACAAAATGTTAAGGCTAACCCCTTTACTTTTGGACCATTTTTGGCCACATTTTCAAAATCTCAAAAAGGGGCTGAAAATGGCCAAAAAGTAAAGGCTAACCCCTTAACTTTTTCTCGACAAAATGTTAAGGCTAACTATTTACTTTTGGGCCATTTTTGGCCACAATTTTCATAATCTCAAAAAGGGGCTGAAAATGGCCAAAAGTAAAGGCTAACCCTTAACCTTTTTCGACAAAATGTTAAGGCTAACCCCTTTACTTTTGACCATTGTTGGCCATATTTTCAAAATCACAAAAAGTGGCTGAAAATGGCCAAAAGGTAAAGGGTAACCCCTTAACCTTTCTCGACAAAATGTTAAGGCTAACCCCTTTACTTTTGACCATTTTTGGCCACATTTTCAAAATCTCAAAAGGCTGAAAATGGCCAAAAGTAAAGGCTAACCCTTAACCTTTTTTCGACAAAATGTTAAGGCTAACCCCTTTACTTTTTGCCCATTTTGGCCACATTTTCAAAATCACAAAAGTGGCTGAAAATGGCCAAAAGTAAAGGCTAACCCTTAACCTTTTTTCGACAAAATGTTAAGGCTAACCCCTTTACTTTTGGCCATTTTGGCCACATTTTCAAAATCACAAAAGTGCTGAAAATGGCCAAAAAGTAAAGGCTAACCCCTTAACCTTTTTCTCGACAAAATGTTAAGGCTAACCCTTTACTTTTTGACCATTTTTGGCCACATTTTCAAAATCTCAAAAGTGGCTGAAAATGGCAAAAGTAAAGGCTAACCCCTTAACTTTTTCTCGACAAAATGTTAAGGCTAACCCCTTTACTTTTTGGCCATTTTTGGCCACATTTTCAAAATCTCAAAAAGGGGCTGAAAATGGCCAAAAAGTAAAGGCTAACCCCTTAACCTTTTTTCGACAAAATGTTAAGGCTAACCCCTTTACTTTTTGGCCATTTTTGGCCACATTTTCAAAATCTCAAAAAGTGGCTGAAAATGGCCAAAAAGTAAAGGCTAACCCCTTAACCTTTTTTCGACAAAATGTTAAGGCTAACCCCTTTACTTTTTGACCATTGTTGGCCATATTTTCAAAATCACAAAAAGTGGCTGAAAATGGCCAAAAAGTAAAGGCTAACCCCTTAACCTTTCTCGACAAAATGTTAAGGCTAACCCCTTTACTTTTTGACCATTTTTGGCCACATTTTCAAAATCTCAAAAAGGGGCTGAAAATGGCCAAAAGTAAAGGCTAACCCTTAACCTTTTTCGACAAAATGTTAAGGCTAACCCCTTTACTTTTTGCCCATTTTGGCCACATTTTCAAAATCACAAAGTGCTGAAAATGGCCAAAAGTAAAGGCTAACCCTTAACCTTTTTCGACAAAATGTTAAGGTAACCCCTTTACTTTTTGACCATTTTTGGCCACATTTTCAAAATCTCAAAAGTGGCTGAAAATGGCCAAAAGTAAAGGCTAACCCTTAACTTTTTCTCGACAAAATGTTAAGGCTAACCCTTTACTTTTGGCCATTTTTGGCCACATTTTCAAAATCTCAAAAGGGTTGAAAATGGCCAAAAAGTAAAGGCTAACCCCTTAACCTTTTTTCGACAAAATGTTAAGGCTAACCCCTTTACTTTTTGGCCATTTTTGGCCACATTTTCAAAATCTCAAAAAGTGGCTGAAAATGGCCAAAAAGTAAAGGCTAACCCTTAACCTTTTTCGACAAAATGTTAAGGCTAACCCCTTTACTTTTTGACCATTGTTGGCCACATTTTCAAAATCACAAAAAGTGGCTGAAAATGGCCAAAAAGTAAAGGCTAACCCCTTAACATTTTTTCGACAAAATGTTAAGGCTAACCCCTTTACTTTTTGACCATTGTTGGCCACATTTTCAAAATCACAAAGTGGCTGAAAATGGCCAAAAGTAAAGGCTAACCCTTAACCTTTTTCGACAAAATGTAAGGTTAACCCCTTTACTTTTTGACCATTTTGGCCACATTTTCAAAATCACAAAGTGGGCTGAAAATGGCCAAAAAGTAAAGGCTAACCCTTAACCTTTTTTCGACAAAATGTTAAGGCTAACCCTTTACTTTTGACCATTTTTGGCCACATTTTCAAAATCACAAATAGTGGCTGAAATTGGCCATAAAGTAAAGGCTAACCCCTTAACTTTTTTTCGACAAAAAGTTAAGGCTAACCCTTTACTTTTTGACCATTTTGGCCACATTTTCAAAATCTCAAAAGTGGCTGAAAATGGCCAAAAGTAAAGGCTAACCCCTTAACTTTTTCTCGACAAAATGTTAAGGCTAACCCCTTTACTTTTTGACCATTTTTGGCCACATTTTCAAAATCACAAAAAGGGGCTGAAAATGTCCAAAAAGTAAAGGCTAACCCCTTAACCTTTTTTCGACAAAATGTTAAGGCTAACTACCCCTTTACTTTTTGGCCATTTTGGCCACATTATCAAAATCTCAAAAGTGGCTGAAAATGGCCAAAAGTAAAGGCTAACCCTTAACCTTTTCTCGACAAAATGTTAAGGCTAACCCTTTACTTTTTGATCATTTTTGGCCACATTTTCAAAATCTCAAAAGGGGCTGAAATGGCCAAAAGTAAAGGCTAACCCCTTAACCTTTTTCGACAAAATGTTAAGGCTAACTTTACTTTTTGGCCATTTTTGGCCACATTTTCAAAATCACAAAAGTGGCTGAAAATGGCCAAAAGTAAAGGCTAACCCTTAATCTTTTCGACAAAATGTTAAGGCTAACCCTTTACTTTTGGCCATTTTTGGCCGCATTTTCAAAATCACAAAAGTGGCTGAAAATGGCCAAAAGTAAAGGCTAACCCTTAACCTTTCTCGACAAAATGTTAAGGCTAACCCCTTTACTTTTTGACCATTTTGGCCACATTTTCAAAATCTCAAAAGGGGCTGAAATGGCCAAAAAGTAAAGGCTAACCCCTTAACCTTTTTCGACAAAATGTTAAGGCTAACTTTACTTTTTGACCATTTTTGGCCACATTTTCAAAATCTCAAAAGTGGCTGAAAATGGCCAAAAGTAAAGGCTAACCCCTTAACCTTTTTCGACAAAATGTTAAGGCTAACCCTTTACTTATTGGCCATTTTGGCCGCATTTTCAAAATCTCACAAAGTGGCTGAAAATGGCCAAAAAGTAAAGGCTAACCCACCAACCTTTCTCGACAAAATCTTAAGTCTATCCCCACCAAATTACTTTTTGACCATTTTTGGCCACATTTTCAAAATCTCAAAAAGGGGCTGAAAATGGCCAAAAAGTAAAGGCTAACCCCTTAACCTTTTTTCGACAAAATGTTAAGGCTAACCCCTTTACTTTTTGACCATTTTTGGCCACATTTTCAAAATCTCAAAAAGTGGCTGAAAATGGCCAAAAAGTAAAGGCTAACCCCTTAACCTTTTTTCGACAAAATGTTAAGGCTAACCCCTTTAATTTTTGACCATTTTTGGCCACATTTTCAAAATCTCAAAAAGTGGCTGAAAATGGCCAAAAAGTAAAGGCTAACCCCTTAACCTTTTTTCGACAAAATGTTAAGGCTAACCCCTTTACTTTTTGGCCATTTTTGGCCACATTTTCAAAATCTCAAAAAGGGGCTGAAAATGGCCAAAAAGTAAAGGCTAACCCTTAACATTTTTTCGACAAAATGTTAAGGCTAACCCCTTTACTTTTTGGCCATTTTTGGCCACATTTTCAAAATCACAAAAAGTGGCTGAAAATGGCCAAAAAGTAAAGGCTAACCCCTTAACCTTTTTTCGACAAAATGTTAAGGCTAACCCCTTTACTTTTTGACCATTTTTGGCCACATTTTCAAAATCACAAATAGTGGCTGAAAGTGGCCAGAAAGTAAAGGCTAACCCCTTAACTTTTTTTCGACAAAATGTTAAGGCTAACCCCTTTACTTTTTGACCATTTTTGGCCACATTTTCAAAATCTCAAAAAGTGGCTGAAAATGGGCAAAAAGTAAAGGCTAACCCCTTAACTTTTTCTCGACAAAATGTTAAGGCTAACCCCTTTACTTTTTGGCCATTTTTGGCCACATTTTCAAAATCTCAAAAAGGGGCTGAAAATGGCCAAAAATAAAGGCTAACCCCTTAACCTTTCTCGACAAAATGTTAAGGCTAACCACTTTACTTTTTGACCATTTTTGGCCACATTTTCAAAATCTCAAAAAGTGGCTGAAAATGGCCAAAAGTAAAGGCTAACCCCTTAACCTTTCTCGACAAAATGTTAAGGCTAACCCCTTTACTTTTTGACCATTTTTGGCCACATTTTCAAAATCACAAATAGTGGCTGAAAGTGGCCAGAAAGTAAAGGCTAACCCCTTAACTTTTTTTCGACAAAATGTTAAGGCTAACCCCTTTACTTTTTGACCATTTTTGGCCACATTTTCAAAATCTCAAAAAGTGGCTGAAAATGGGCAAAAAGTAAAGGCTAACCCCTTAACTTTTTCTCGACAAAATGTTAAGGCTAACCCCTTTACTTTTTGGCCATTTTTGGCCACATTTTCAAAATCTCAAAAAGAGGCTGAAAATGGCCAAAAAGTAAAGGCTAACCCCTTAACCTTTTTTCGACAAAATGTTAAGGCTAACCCCTTTACTTTTTGACCATTTTTGGCCACATTTTCAAAATCTCAAAAAGGGGCTGAAAATGGCTACCCCCTTAACCTTTTTTCGACAAAATGTTAAGGCTAACCGCTTTACTTTTTGACCATTTTTGGCCACATTTTCAAAATCTCAAAAAGGGCTGAAAATGGCCAAAAAGTAAAGGCTAACCCCTTAACCTTTCTCGACAAATAGTTAAGGCTAACCCCTTTACTTTTTGACCATTTTTGGTCACATTTTCAAAATCACAAAAAGTGGCTGAAAATGGCCAAAAAGTAAAGGCTAACCCCTTAACCTTTTTTCGACAAAATGTTAAGGCTAACCCCTTTACTTTTTGACCATTTTGGCCACATTTTCAAAATCTCAAAAGTGGCTGAAAATGGCCAAAAGTAAAGGCTAACCCCTTAACCTTTTTCGACAAAATGTTAAGGCTAACCCTTTACTTTTTGGCCATTTTTGGCCGCATTTTCAAAATCTCGAAAAGTGGCTGAAAATGGCCAAAAAGTAAAGGCTAACCCCTTAACCTTTCTCGACAAAATGTTAAGGCTAACCCCTTTACTTTTTGACCATTTTTGGCCACATTTTCAAAATCTCAAAAAGGGGCTGAAAATGGCCAAAAAGTAAAGGCTAACCCCTTAACCTTTCTCGACAAAATGTTAAGGCTAACCCCTTTACTTTTGGCCATTTTTGGCCACATTTTCAAAATCACAAAAAGTGCCTGAAAATGGCCAAAAAGTAAAGGCTAACCCCTTAACCTTTTTTCGACAAAATGTTAAGGCTAACCCCTTTACTTTTTGACCATTTTTGGCCACATTTTCAAAATCTCAAAAAGTGGCTGAAAATGGGCAAAAAGTAAAGGCTAACCCCTTAACTTTTTCTCGACAAAATGTTAAGGCTAACCCCTTTACTTTTTGGCCATTTTTGGCCACATTTTCAAAATCTCAAAAAGGGGCTGAAAATGGCCAAAAAGTAAAGGCTAACCCTTAACCTTTTTTCGACAAAATGTTAAGGCTAACCCCTTTACTTTTTGGCCATTTTTGGCCACATTTTCAAAATCTCAAAAAGTGGCTGAAAATGGCCAAAAAGTAAAGGCTAACCCCTTAACCTTTTTTCGACAAAATGTTAAGGCTAACCCCTTTACTTTTTGACCATTGTTGGCCATATTTTCAAAATCACAAAAAGTGCCTGAAAATGGCCAAAAAGTAAAGGCTAACCCCTTAACCGTTCTCGACAAAATGTTAAGGCTAACCCCTTTACTTTTTGACCATTTTTGGCCACATTTTCAAAATCTCAAAAAGGGGCTGAAAATGGCCAAAAAGGAAAGGCTAACCCCTTAACCTTTTTTCGACAAAATGTTAAGGCTAACCCCTTTACTTTTTGGCCATTTTTGGCCACATTTTCAAAATCTCAAAAAGGGGCTGAAAATGGCCAAAAAGTAAAGGCTAACCCCTTAACCTTTTTTCGACAAAATGTTAAGGCTAACCCCTTTACTTTTTGACCATTTTTGGCCACATTTTCAAAATCACAAAAAGTGGCTGAAAATGGCCAAAAAGTAAAGGCTAACCCCTTAACTTTTTCTCGACAAAATGTTAAGGCTAACCCCTTTACTTTTTGGCCATTGTTGGCCACATTTTCAAAATCACAAAAAGGGGCTGAAAATGGCCAAAAAGTAAAGGCTAACCCCTTAACCTTTTTTCGACAAAATGTTAAGGCTAACCCCTTTACTTTTTGGCCATTTTTGGCCACATTTTCAAAATCTCAAAAAGGGGCTGAAAATGGCCAAAAAGTAAAGGCTAACCCCTTAACATTTTTTCGACAAAATGTTAAGGCTAACCCCTTTACTTTTTGGCCATTTTTGGCCACATTTTCAAAATCACAAAAAGTGGCTGAAAATGGCCAAAAAGTAAAGGCTAACCCCTTAACCTTTTTTCGACAAAATGTTAAGGCTAACCCCTTTACTTTTTGACCATTTTTGGCCACATTTTCAAAATCACAAAAAGTGCCTGAAAATGGCCAAAAGTAAAGGCTAACCCTTAACCTTTTTCGACAAAATGTTAAGGCTAACCCTTTACTTTTTGACCATTTTTGGCCACATTTTCAAAATCACAAATAGTGGCTGAAAGTGGCCAGAAAGTAAAGGCTAACCCCTTAACCTTTTTTCGACAAAATGTTAAGGCTAACCCCTTTACTTTTTGGCCATTTTTGGCCGCATTTTGAAAATCTCAAAAAAAGGCTGAAAATTGCCAAAAAGTAAAGGCTAACCCTTAACCTTTCTCGACAAAATGTTAAGGCTAACCCCATTACTTTTTGACCATTTTGGCCACATTTTCAAAATCTCAAAAGGGGCTGAAAATGGCCAAAAGTAAAGGCTAACCCCTTAACCTTTTTCGACAAAATGTTAAGGCTAACCCTTTACTTTTTGGCCATTTTTGGCCACATTTTCAAAATCACAAAAGTGCCTGAAAATGGCCAAAAGTAAGGCTAACCCCTTAACTTTTTATCGACAAAATGTTAAGGCTAACCCCTTTACTTTTGGACCATTTTTGGCCACATTTGCAAAATCTCAAAAAGGGGCTGAAAATGGCCAAAAAGTAAAGGCTAACCCCTTAACCTTTTTTCGACAAAATGTTAAGGCTAACCCCTTTACTTTTTGCCCATTGTTGGCCACATTTTCAAAATCACAAAAAGTGGCTGAAAATGGCCAAAAAGTAAAGGCTAACCCCTTAACCTTTTTTCGACAAAATGTTAAGGCTAACCCCTTTACTTTTTGGCCATTTTTGGCCACATTTTCAAAATCTCAAAAAGGGGCTGAAAATGGCCAAAAAGTAAAGGCTAACCCCTTAACATTTTTTCGACAAAATGTTAAGGCTAACCCCTTTACTTTTTGGCCATTTTTGGCCACATTTTCAAAATCACAAAAAGTGGCTGAAAATGGCCAAAAAGTAAAGGCTAACCCCTTAACCTTTTTTCGACAAAATGTTAAGGCTAACCCCTTTACTTTTTGACCATTTTTGGCCACATTTTCAAAATCACAAAAAGTGCCTGAAAATGGCCAAAAAGTAAAGGCTAACCCCTTAACCTTTTTTCGACAAAATGTTAAGGCTAACCCCTTTACTTTTTGACCATTTTTGGCCACATTTTCAAAATCACAAATAGTGGCTGAAAGTGGCCAGAAAGTAAAGGCTAACCCCTTAACCTTTTTTCGACAAAATGTTAAGGCTAACCCCTTTACTTTTTGGCCATTTTTGGCCGCATTTTCAAAATCACAAAAAGTGGCTGAAAATGGCCAAAAAGTAAAGGCTAACCCCTTAACCTTTCTCGACAAAATGTTAAGGCTAACCCCTTTACTTTTTGACCATTTTTGGCCACATTTTCAAAATCTCAAAAAGGGGCTGAAAATGGCCAAAAAGTAAAGGCTAACCCCTTAACCTTTTTTCGACAAAATGTTAAGGCTAACCCCTTTACTTTTGGCCATTTTGGCCACATTTTCAAAATCACAAAAGTGCCTGAAAATGGCCAAAAAGTAAAGGCTAACCCCTTAACCTTTTTTCGACAAAATGTTAAGGCTAACCCCTTTACTTTTTGACCATTTTTGGCCACATTTTCAAAATCTCAAAAAGTGGCTGAAAATGGGCAAAAAGTAAAGGCTAACCCCTTAACTTTTTCTCGACAAAATGTTAAGGCTAACCCCTTTACTTTTTGGCCATTTTTGGCCACATTTTCAAAATCTCAAAAAGGGGCTGAAAATGGCCAAAAAGTAAAGGCTAACCCCTTAACCTTTTTTCGACAAAATGTTAAGGCTAACCCCTTTACTTTTTGGCCATTTTTGGCCACATTTTCAAAATCACAAAAAGTGCCTGAAAATGGCCAAAAAGTAAAGGCTAAACCCTTAACCTTTTTTCGACAAAATGTTAAGGCTAACCCCTTTACTTTTTGACCATTGTTGGCCATATTTTCAAAATCACAAAAAGTGGCTGAAAATGGCCAAAAAGTAAAGGCTAACCCCTTAACCTTTCTCGACAAAATGTTAAGGCTAACCCCTTTACTTTTTGACCATTTTTGGCCACATTTTCAAAATCTCAAAAAGGGGCTGAAAATGGCCAAAAAGTAAAGGCTAACCCCTTAACCTTTTTTCGACAAAATGTTAAGGCTAACCCCTTTACTTTTTGCCCATTGTTGGCCACATTTTCAAAATCACAAAAAGTGGCTGAAAATGGCCAAAAAGTAAAGGCTAACCCCTTAACCTTTTTTCGACAAAATGTTAAGGCTAACCCCTTTACTTTTTGGCCATTTTTGGCCACATTTTCAAAATCTCAAAAAGGGGCTGAAAATGGCCAAAAAGTAAAGGCTAACCCCTTAACATTTTTTCGACAAAATGTTAAGGCTAACCTTTACTTTTTGGCCATTTTTGGCCACATTTTCAAAATCACAAAAAGTGGCTGAAAATGGCAAAAATGTAAAGGCTAACTTAACCTTTTTCGACAAAATGTTAAGGCTAACCCTTTACTTTTGACCATTTTTGGCCACATTTTCAAAATCACAAAAAGTGGCTGAAAATGGCCAAAAAGTAAAGGCTAACCCCTTAACCTTTTTTCGACAAAATGTTAAGGCTAACCCCTTTACTTTTTGACCATTTTTGGCCACATTTTCAAAATCACAAATAGTGGCTGAAAGTGGCCAGAAAGTAAAGGCTAACCCCTTAACTTTTTTTCGACAAAATGTTAAGGCTAACCCCTTTACTTTTTGACCATTTTTGGCCACATTTTCAAAATCTCAAAAAGTGGCTGAAAATGGGCAAAAAGTAAAGGCTAACCCCTTAACTTTTTCTCGACAAAATGTTAAGGCTAACCCCTTTACTTTTTGACCATTTTTGGCCACATTTTCAAAATCTCAAAAAGGGGCTGAAAATGGCCAAAAAGTAAAGGCTAACCCCTTAACCTTTTTTCGACAAAATGTTAAGGCTAACCCCTTTACTTTTTGGCCATTTTTGGCCACATTTTCAAAATCTCAAAAAGTGGCTGAAAATGGCCAAAAAGTAAAGGCTAACCCCTTAACCTTTTCTCGACAAAATGTTAAGGCTAACCACTTTACTTTTGACCATTTTTGGCCACATTTTCAAAATCACAAAAAGTGGCTGAAAATGGCCAAAAAGTAAAGGCTAACCCCTTAACCTTTTTTCGACAAAATGTTAAGGCTAACCCTTTACTTTTGGCCATTTTGGCCACATTTTCAAAATCACAAAAAGTGGCTGAAAATGGCCAAAAAGTAAAGGCTAACCCCTTAACCTTTTTCGACAAAATGTTAAGGCTAACCCCTTTACTTTTTGACCATTTTTGGCCACATTTTCAAAATCTCAAAAAGTGGCTGAAAATGGCCAAAAGTAAAGGCTAACCCCTTAACCTTTCTCGACAAAATGTTAAGGCTAACCACTTTACTTTTTGACCATTTTTGGCCACATTTTCAAAATCTCAAAAAGTGGCTGAAAATGGCCAAAAGTAAGGCTACCCCTTAACCTTTTTCGACAAAATGTTAAGGCTAACCCTTTACTTTTGGCCATTTTTGGCCACATTTTCAAAATCACAAAAAGTGGCTGAAAATGGCCAAAAAGTAAAGGCTAACCCCTTAACCTTTTTTCGACAAAATGTTAAGGCTAACCCCTTTACTTTTTGACCATTTTTGGCCACATTTTCAAAATCTCAAAAAGTGGCTGAAAATGGCCAAAAAGTAAAGGCTAACCCCTTAACCTTTCTCGACAAAATGTTAAGGCTAACCCCTTTACTTTTTGACCATTTTTGGCCACATTTTCAAAATCTCAAAAAGGGGCTGAAAATGGCCAAAAAGTAAAGGCTAACCCCTTAACCTTTTTTCGACAAAATGTTAAGGCTAACCCTAAATCTCCTGAAACCCAAAATAAAATAAACGAATTTCTAAACACCAATTTTACTACTGATATAAAAGGTGTCAATAAATGTATTACTGAATTTCAAAACATTTTAACTAATGCATCCAATAAATCTTTGAAAATCAGAAAAAGAAAAGTTCGACGAAAGATAACTAATGTAGCTAATAAAAAATGGTTCGATAAAGAATGCCGTATTAAGAGACACGAACTTCGAAAACTTGCCAATCGGAAACACAAAGACCCTGCAAATCTTGATCTAAGAAACGACTATCACACAGCTCTGAAAATATACAAAGAGACTTTACAAACCAAGAAAAATGAATTTCATAAAAACAAGATTAACGAACTTATGCAGGCAACTGATCACGACTCTAAACTGTTTTGGAAAACTCTCCAAAACGCTAATGACAATCTAGAAAGTACTACTAACTTGAATAACTCTCCAACTGAAGGCCAATGGCTCAGACACTTTGAAAAACTCCATTGTAAACACGAGTTATCAAGAAATCATGAAATACTCATTGAAAACCTTAAAGAAATAGAAAACGATAAAGATCAATATAACCAACTCGACAATGAAATAACTGATCATGAGATAACGAATGCAGCTAAGAAGATTAAAACAAAAAAAGCTGTATACTCCGATCGAATAAGTAATGAAATAATTAAGTCAAGTGCTGAAATTCTCACAAAGGGCTTTAATAAGATATTCAACATCATATTAAAAAGTGGACAATTTCCATCGCCATGGTGTGAAGGTCTTATTACCCCAATTTTTAAATCCGGGAATAAAATAGATCCGAACAATTATAGAGGTATATGTGTTTCAAGCTCCCTAGGAAAATTATTTTGCTCTATCCTCAATGATAGATTAATGACTCATGTGAAAGAGAAAGAAATAATAGACCCAAGTCAAATAGGCTTTATGCCTGGAAACAGAACAGCAGATCACATTTTAACACTAAAGACACTACATGACAAATATATTAAACAGCACAATAATAAGAAAATATATGCATGTTTTGTTGACTTTAAGAAAGCCTTCGATTCCGTTTGGCATGATGGCCTCTTCTTAAAATTATTAGAAAATAAATTAGGAGGACGATTTTATGACTTAATCAAAAACTTGTACTCAAATTCACAATGTGCAGTTAAGATATCAGATCATAGAACGCCCTTCTTCCCCTACAATAGAGGAGTTCGTCAGGGCTGTGTTCTCAGTCCACTCCTATTTAATATATACATCAACGATTTACCAAAACTATTTGAAAACACAAATTCTGATCCATTTATACTACCTAATGGTACATCAATTAGTAGCCTCATGTATGCGGACGACCTCATTATTCTTTCAAAATCAAAATCTGGTCTCCAAAATTGTTTAAACACACTTGATAGTTGGTGTAAAAAATGGCTGATGGAAGTCAACGTAAAGAAAACCAAAATAATGATTTTTCAAAAAAACAATTCTAAAAAACAAAACTCAAACTTGAATTTTTCTATAGGAAACAACCTAGTCTCTATTACAAATGAATACACATATCTAGGTTTAAAGATAACACCTAATGGCAAATTCTCAGTTGCCAACCAACACCTGAGTGAAAAGGCTATGCACGCTCTTTACAAAATACGTAAAAACGTAGATTTTCACTGCCGATCCCCTAAATTAGCTTGTAAAATTTTTGACAGTATGATATCACCAATCCTACTTTATAATTCAGAAGTATGGGGAGCTTACATAGATAATGACTACACCAAATGGGATAAAACTACAATTGAAAAAACTCATTTGAAATTCTGTAAACTATACTTGGGTGTGAACAGAAAAGCCAGTAACCTTGCCAGTAGAGGGGAATTAGGCAGATACCCATTACAGATTTCAATACTAAAAAGAATACTTAAATACATTAAAAATATTTACCAACTCCCAGATTCATGTATCGCGAAACAAGCTTTTTATTGCTCAAAAGAGCTATATTTGAACGGTAAGGAGTCTTTTTACTCCAATGTTATAAACATATTGAAAAAACAATGCCCAGCACTTGATGAAACGATAAATCTAGAAACGTTTATTAAAGAGACCAATATAGACAATTTCATTAATAGCATTAAAAACAACTATGTTTCATTCTGGAAACATCAAATAACAAATTCCAGAAAACTATCATTTTACTGTACATTTAAAAATAATTATAAACTGGAAGAATATCTTAACGTCATAAAAGACCCATTTAAAAGAAGAATATTCTCAAAATTCCGAATAAGTAACCACAAACTACTTATAGAATACGGCCGTTATCAAAATATACCACGCGAAGAGAGGTATTGTAAATTATGCGGTTCGGGGAAAGTCGAAGACGAATTTCACTTTGCCTTCGAATGTCAAAAATATCAAAGCATCAGAAATTATGCTAACGTTATATTAAAAAAATATTTTCAGATGACTCTTACAACAGAGTCAAAGCAAAACTTGTTGAGTCATGTCATATCGAGCACCGACTCAGTTTTAATCGATCTATTCGCGAAATTCATTGTAAAATGTTTTAACATCAGAGACAAATGCCTTCAAACATGAGATATGAACTACATTCCTATACTATATTTTACACTTATATATATATAACACTGTAAATACTTTAAAGTTACTTGTTATTTTAAAGTTAGTTGTTATTTTACTCTATATTACGCTTAGCAATACCTGTAACTACAGTAGGTCATGCAAATAAAAGCTTTATTAAAAACCCCTTTACTTTTTGGCCATTTTCGGCCACATTTTCAAAATCACAAAAGTGGCTGAAAATGGCCAAAAGTAAGGCTACCCCTTAACCTTTTTCGACAAAATGTTAAGGCTAACCCCTTTACTTTTTGGCCATTTTGGCCACATTTTCAAAATCACAAAAGTGGCTGAAAATGGCCAAAAAGTAAAGGCTAACCCTTAATCTTTTTCGACAAAATGTTAATTAACCCTTTACTTTTTGACCATTTTTGGCCACATTTTCAAAATCTCAAAAGTGGCTGAAAATGGCCAAAAGTAAAGGCTAACCCCTTAACCTTTCTCGACAAAATGTTAAGGCTAACCACTTTACTTTTTGACCATTTTTGGCCACATTTTCAAAATCTCAAAAAGTGGCTGAAAATGGCCAAAAAGTAAAGGCTACCCCCTTAACCTTTTTTCGACAAAATGTTAAGGCTAACCCCTTTACTTTTTGGCCATTTTTGGCCACATTTTCAAAATCACAAAAAGTGGCTGAAAATGGCCAAAAAGTAAAGGCTAACCCCTTAACCTTTTTTCGACAAAATGTTAAGGCTAACCCCTTTACTTTTTGACCATTTTTGGCCACATTTTCAAAATCTCAAAAAGTGGCTGAAAATGGCCAAAAGTAAAGGCTAACCCCTTAACCTTTCTCGACAAAATGTTAAGGCTAACCCCTTTACTTTTGGACCATTTTTGGCCACATTTTCAAAATCTCAAAAAGGGGCTGAAAATGGCCAAAAAGTAAAGGCTAACCCCTTAACCTTTTTTCGACAAAATGTTAAGGCTAACCCTAAATCTCCTGAAACCCAAAATAAAATAAACGAATTTCTAAACACCAATTTTACTACTGATATAAAAGGTGTCAATAAATGTATTACTGAATTTCAAAACATTTTAACTAATGCATCCAATAAATCTTTGAAAATCAGAAAAAGAAAAGTTCGACGAAAGATAACTAATGTAGCTAATAAAAAATGGTTCGATAAAGAATGCCGTATTAAGAGACACGAACTTCGAAAACTTGCCAATCGGAAACACAAAGACCCTGCAAATCTTGGTCTAAGAAACGACTATCACACAGCTCTGAAAATATACAAAGAGACTTTACAAACCAAGAAAAATGAATTTCATAAAAACAAGATTAACGAACTTATGCAGGCAACTGATCACGACTCTAAACTGTTTTGGAAAACTCTCCAAAACGCTAATGACAATCTAGAAAGTACTACTAACTTGAATAACTCTCCAACTGAAGGCCAATGGCTCAGACACTTTGAAAAACTCCATTGTAAACACGAGTTATCAAGAAATCATGAAATACTCATTGAAAACCTTAAAGAAATAGAAAACGATAAAGATCAATATAACCAACTCGACAATGAAATAACTGATCATGAGATAACGAATGCAGCTAAGAAGATTAAAACAAAAAAGCTGTATACTCTGATCGAATAAGTAATGAAATAATTAAGTCAAGTGCTGAAATTCTCACAAAGGGCTTTAATAAGATATTCAACATCATATTAAAAGTGGACAATTTCCATCGCCATGGTGTGAAGGTCTAATAACCCCAATTTTCAAATCCGGGAATAAAATAGATCCGAACAATTAAAGAGGTATATGTGTTTCAAGCTCCTAGGAAAATTATTTTGCTCTATCCTCAATGATAGATTAATGACTCATGTGAAAGAGAAAGAAATAATAGACCCAAGTCAAATAGGCTTTATGCCTGGAAACAGAACAGCAGATCACATTTTAACACTAAAGACACTACATGACAAATATATTAAACAGCACAATAATAAGAAAATATATGCATGTTTTGTTGACTTTAAGAAAGCCTTCGATTCCGTTTGGCATGATGGCCTCTTCTTAAAATTATTAGAAAATAAATTAGGAGGACGATTTTATGACTTAATCAAAAACTTGTACTCAAATTCACAATGTGCAGTTAAGATATCAGATCATAGAACGCCCTTCTTCCCCTACAATAGAGGAGTTCGTCAGGGCTGTGTTCTCAGTCCACTCCTATTTAATATATACATCAACGATTTACCAAAACTATTTGAAAACACAAATTCTGATCCATTTATACTACCTAATGGTACATCAATTAGTAGCCTCATGTATGCGGACGACCTCATTATTCTTTCAAAATCAAAATCTGGTCTCCAAAATTGTTTAAACACACTTGATAGTTGGTGTAAAAAATGGCTGATGGAAGTCAACGTAAAGAAAACCAAAATAATGATTTTTCAAAAAAACAATTCTAAAAAACAAAACTCAAACTTGAATTTTTCTATAGGAAACAACCTAGTCTCTATTACAAATGAATACACATATCTAGGTTAAAGATAATAAAATAATAATGGCAAATCTACGCTGCCCCAACACCTGAGAGAGAAAAAGGCTGCACGCACTTTACAAATAATAAAAAAAAACGTAGATTTTCACGATCCCTAAAAAATTTAGCTGTGTTTTTTTTCAGTTTATGATATCACCAATCCTACTATTATAACTCAAGTGGGGAAGCTTACATAGATAATGACTACACCAAATGGGATAAAACTACAATTGAAAAAACTCATTTGAAATTCTGTAAACTATACTTGGGTGTGAACAGAAAAGCCAGTAACCTTGCCAGTAGAGGGGAATTAGGCAGATACCCATTACAGATTTCAATACTAAAAAGAATACTTAAATACATTAAAAATATTTACCAACTCCCAGATTCATGTATCGCGAAACAAGCTTTTTATTGCTCAAAAGAGCTATATTTGAACGGTAAGGAGTCTTTTTACTCCAATGTTATAAACATATTGAAAAAACAATGCCCAGCACTTGATGAAACGATAAATCTAGAAACGTTTATTAAAGAGACCAATATAGACAATTTCATTAATAGCATTAAAAACAACTATGTTTCATTCTGGAAACATCAAATAACAAATTCCAGAAAACTATCATTTTACTGTACATTTAAAAATAATTATAAACTGGAAGAATATCTTAACGTCATAAAAGACCCATTTAAAAGAAGAATATTCTCAAAATTCCGAATAAGTAACCACAAACTACTTATAGAATACGGCCGTTATCAAAATATACCACGCGAAGAGAGGTATTGTAAATTATGCGGTTCGGGGAAAGTCGAAGACGAATTTCACTTTGCCTTCGAATGTCAAAAATATCAAAGCATCAGAAATTATGCTAACGTTATATTAAAAAAATATTTTCAGATGACTCTTACAACAGAGTCAAAGCAAAACTTGTTGAGTCATGTCATATCGAGCACCGACTCAGTTTTAATCGATCTATTCGCGAAATTCATTGTAAAATGTTTTAACATCAGAGACAAATGCCTTCAAACATGAGATATGAACTACATTCCTATACTATATTTTACACTTATATATATATAACACTGTAAATACTTTAAAGTTACTTGTTATTTTAAAGTTAGTTGTTATTTTACTCTATATTACGCTTAGCAATACCTGTAACTACAGTAGGTCATGCAAATAAAAGCTTTATTAAAAAAAAAAAAAAAAAAACCCTTTACTTTTTGGCCATTTTTGGCCACATTTTCAAAATCACAAAAAGTGGCTGAAAATGGCCAAAAAGTAAAGGCTAACCCCTTAACCTTTTTTCGACAAAATGTTAAGGCTAACCCCTTTACTTTTTGACCATTTTTGGCCACATTTTCAAAATCTCAAAAAGGGGCTGAAAATGGCCAAAAAGTAAAGGCTAACCCCTTAACCTTTTTTCGACAAAATGTTAAGGCTAACCCCTTTACTTTTTGACCATTTTTGGCCACATTTTCAAAATCTCAAAAAGTGGCTGAAAATGGCCAAAAAGTAAAGGCTACCCCGTTAACCTTTTTTCGACAAAATGTTAAGGCTAACCCCTTTACTTTTTGGCCATTTTTGGCCACATTTTCAAAATCACAAAAAGTGGCTGAAAATGGCCAAAAAGTAAAGGCTAACCCCTTAACCTTTTTTCGACAAAATGTTAAGGCTAACCCCTTTACTTTTTGGCCATTTTTGGCCACATTTTCAAAATCTCAAAAAGTGGCTGAAAATGGCCAAAAAGTAAAGGCTAACCCCCACCACCTATATCTAACTCGGTCAACACGTACAACATACCGACATCAAACAGCTACGAAGCCCTTTCCAATGAAGGAAATAGTTATGCTGAAGCAACAAAGACACCACTCAACACCAATGAAGAAAACCCTCAATCAAAAGAGAGCTCTCAACCAAAAAATGACAGCCCTCCAACAACAAAACATGACCTACAGCCAGAGAAAGAAAGCCCTCAACCGGGTAAGCAAAATATCCCAGGACCAAACTACACTAATAATGCAGAAACCATTATTATATGTGATAGCAATGGACGATACATAAAACCAAAACTGCTCTGCCCAAACTCAACAATCAGATATGTTCGTTGTCCAACGCTTACTAAAGCAAGACAAATAATTCAAAACACTAACTTCACTAACCCCAAAACGTTTATTATCCATTGTGGAACCAACGACATCGAACAACCAGACCAAAATGTTGTAACTGAAATTGAAGATATTATTAACATCATCAGAGAAAAACATTCAGAATGTCGAATCCTTATCTCTGCTCTACTGCCGAGAAAAGATGACCTAAACGAACAGATCTCACCCATTAACAATGGAATTGAAAAAGCACTACAGACCAAACCTAACACCTCATTCATCCACCACAACAACATTAATATAGATAAGGACTTATATGACAAGAAACACCTTAATGAAAGAGGAGTGAAAATATTTGCCAAAAACATTAAAGCCACATACTTCAACACAACACCGAAGACAGTACCCTATACTGGCTATAGAAGAAACAACTCACAACAGAAATACCCTACAGCCCCATACAGCAATCAATCCAATAACACATTTGTTCCTAATTATCATCAACCACCATTCACACCCTTTGTAAACTTCCCACCACCCACCGGCATTATGAATATGCTGCAGAGCACTAAAGGAAATATCTCGCACAAGCCCACAACCTCTCAAGAACCAACCAAATCACTGCCACCTCAATTAATTGAACTGATCACACAACTGTATAGCTGTATCTAAAGAAAACTGTAAGTTTATTTATATACATATATTCATTACTTACATTTATTATAATATAATTATTATACAAAATTAGTAGTTTACACCATATCAACCTTTAGAAAATATTAACCTTTAAGTTTTTTGAAAAGATTTATAATAGGCACTCTCTATCAGATAACTAGAAATAACAAAAAAAAATGAACTCGGAAATTTCATTTAGCACATGGAATATTAATGGTATATTCAATAGGGTCCTTGGAGATAAAACCAAAAACAAGGACTTTCTTGAATCTATTTCCAAATTGATTTCATATTTCTAACTGAAACATGGACAAACATATCTTTAAACATTCCAGGATTTGAGGCTCTTATCTCTCAAACAGCTAAACCACTTACTAACCAGGCGTGTCGACAGTCCGGCGGCATTAGTCTGTTATTCAAAACCAAATTTAAAAAATATGTAAGCATCATAAAGAATACAAAAAAAATTTTATGGATCAAAATCTCCAAAGAAATACTAAACTCAGATCTGGATTTATACGTTTGTGGTACTTATATACCACCAGAAAAATCAAAATACTTTGAAAATGAAATATTTGAAGAACTTGAAAATGATCTAGTACTTTTCTCATCAAGAGCAAATGTAATACTTCTTGGTGATTTAAATGCTAGGACCAGTAAACTTGAAGATTTTGTTTCGAGTGAAGGCAGCGATCACATTGGTGATACAAGCGAAAACTCCTTTCAAGCTCCGGAAAGACAAAACTTTGACACCAACACCAATAATCATGGAAAACAGCTAATTGATATTTGCAAAAACACCGACATGAAAATACTAAATGGTCGAACCAATGGTGACTCATTAGGAAGACCTACTTTTCATGGAAATAACGGAACTAGTACAGTTGATTATATAATCTGTAACCAAAACTTAATACCAAAAGTTAAACATCTAGTTGTTAAATCCCCTAGCTACTTATCGGACCATAGTCAAGTTATAACATGGATTAATTTACATAAAACATATAAAACAAATAATAATATCCTCACAACCCCATTATCAAAATTACCACGTCAATATATTTGGTCTGATGATTCAAACGAAAATTTTAAGAAAGAATTAAAATCAGTCGAATTGCAAAGACAATTGAACACATTTCTTGATAATAATTTTTCATCTGACAGAGAAAGCATTAACAAATGTGTTAATGACTTTCAAAATATTATTCACCTAGCATCTAAAAAATCTCTAAAAATTAAAAAGAAAAAATATAGACGCAAGATTAGTAATATTGCAAACAAAAAATGGTTTGATAAAGAATGCAGGTTCAAAAGACACCAGTTAAGAAAACTTGCAAATCAGAAACATAGGGACCCAAATAATAATGAAATCAGAAACACATACCACACAACTCTGAAAGATTATAAACATACTTTAGAAATGAAAAAGAATAATTTCCATTGTAATAAAATCCAAGAACTTGAAAAAACTAGCAAAGATCCACTGCTATTTTGGAAAACTCTTAGAAATAGTGGTGATGATCTTGACTTTAATGCAACTAAAAAAATACCACAGCCAAGTGAATGGCTAAATCATTTTGAATCGTTACATTCAGAACATAAATTAAATAAAGAACAAGGCGAAATCCGTGAATGCCTAAAAAATTATGAAAAAATTAAAGAAAAATTTACTAAACTTGATGGAATCATCACTGAAGCTGAACTACTAAAAGCAGCCAAAAAGTTAAAATCAAAGAAAGCTGTTTACAATGACAAAATCAGAAACGAAATGATAAAATCTAGTATTGAAATTCTTTCGAAAGGTTTTTTAAAAGTTTTCAACAACATTTTAACTTCAGGAAAGTTTCCTGAAATGTGGACCGAGGGCCTAATAACCCCGATCCATAAATCAGGAAACTCCCTTGACCCCAACAATTATCGAGGTATATGCGTTTCAAGCTGTATGGGCAAACTATTTTGCTCAATTTTGAATAATAGATTAATGAATTTTGCAAATGAAAATAAACTAATTCACCCTACTCAGATTGGATTTATGCCTGGAAATAGAACGGCAGACCATATTTTCACGCTGAAAACTCTACATGATAAATACGTTAAACAGAGTGAAAATGAAAAGATTTATGCATGTTTTGTCGATTTTAGAAAAGCTTTTGATTCCGTCTGGCATCAAGGCCTATTCTACAAACTAATCAAAAATAAAATAGGGGGGCATTTCTACGACTTAATCCAAGACCTCTACTCAAACACAAAATGTGCAATAAAACTATCGGAAGACAGAACACCATTTTTTTCATACAAAAAGGGTGTTCGTCAAGGATGCGTTTTAAGCCCTTTATTATTTAATATCTATATAAACGAACTTCCAACACTTTTTGAACAAACACAATCAGATCCATTTGTATTACCAAACGGAACTACTATTAACAGTCTCCTATATGCAGATGATCTCATTATCCTTTCACGATCAAAATCAGGCCTACAAAATTGTCTAAACCAACTCCACAAATGGTGCGATAAATGGCTAATGGAAGTCAATATCAAAAAAACGAAAATTATGATTTTTCAAAAACACAATTCAAAATTACCAAACCTTCATTTCTATATTGGAAATAAAAATATAGATATCGTGAAAGAATATACCTATCTTGGTCTCAAACTTGTACCAAATAGCAAATTTAAACTTTCACAACAACAACTTAGCGAAAAAGCTTTGCATGCTCTTTATAAAATTCGTAAAAAGTTAGATTTTCATAAACTGTCACCAAAAACAGCTACCAAAATTTTTGACGCAATTATTTCCCCCATTCTGCTGTATAACTCAGAAGTCTGGGGAGCATACGAAAAAAATGATTTAAACAAATGGGATAATTCCGAAACAGAAAAAGTTCTTTTAAGATTCTGCAAGCTATATTTGGGTGTAAACAGAAAAGCAAGCAATATAGCTTGCAGAAGTGAACTTGGAAAATATCCACTTCTGATTTCAATTAAAAAGAATATAATCAATTACATGAAACATATCCTTAAACTAGACGATAACTCAATTGTAAAACAATCTTTCCTAATGTCCAAACAATTATATAATAATGGTAAAGAATCTTACTATACTAACGTCGTAACCATGCTAAAATCGCTTTACGACAATACATCAAATATTGAAAATGATATCATAAACTATGAAACCAAAACTATCGTAAATAGAATGAACGAAAAATATGTCGAATTCTGGCGACATAAAATGACTAACTCATCTAAACTATCCTTTTTTTGTACGTTCAAAAACGAATACAAAATGGAGGAATACCTATCCCTTATTAAAAACCCAACAATAAGGAGAACATTTTCTAAATATAGAGTAAGTAATCATAAACTGCGAATCGAACGTGGAAGATACGAAAATGTTCCTCGTGAACAACGTATCTGCAAACTTTGTAAATCTGGTGAAGTGGAAAACGAATTTCATTTTGCCTTTATCTGCCAGAAATACGAAAACTTACGAAACAATTCAAACAACATACTTAAAAACATTTTTAATTCCAAAACCACAACAGAAACTAAGCAAAAACTACTAGAACATACGATGTCTTCAAACGATGCAGTTCTTGTAAATTTATTTTCAAACTATCTCTTCCTCTGTTCAATTGAGAGAGAAGAAAGCCTCAAATCCTTGGAAGCTCAGAGATAATTAAAAGATTATATATTATATTGGGATATACCCATAAAAAATGAACAAACAAAACCTAAAAAAAAAACCCCAAAAAAACTCTCTATTTAGTTATATCAAAATTATATGTAAATAACTATATATTGTACCATAGACTATTTCCTTTATATTTACTTATTTTTTATATCTTTCCTTATATTCTAGCAATACCTGTAAATAGGTCATGCATTTGAATAAATTAAAAAAAAAAAAAAAAAACCCCTTAACCTTTTTTCGACAAAATGTTAAGGCTAACCCCTTTACTTTTTGACCATTTTTGGCCACATTTTCAAAATCTCAAAAAGTGGCTGAAAATGACCAAAAAGTAAAGGCTAACCCCTTAACCTTTTTTCGACAAAATGTTAAGGCTAACCCCTTTACTTTTTGACCATTTTTGGCCACATTTTCAAAATCTCAAAAAGTGGCTGAAAATGGCCAAAAAGTAAAGGCTAACCCCTTAACCTTTTCTCGACAAAATGTTAAGGCTAACCCCTTTACTTTTTGACCATTTTTGGCCACATTTTCAAAATCTCAAAAAGTGGCTGAAAATGGCCAAAAGTAAAGGCTAACCCCTTAACCTTTCTCGACAAAATGTTAAGGCTAACCACTTTACTTTTTGACCATTTTTGGCCACATTTTCAAAATCTCAAAAGTGGCTGAAAATGGCCAAAAGTAAAGGCTACCCTTAACCTTTTTCGACAAAATGTTAAGGCTAACCCTTTACTTTTTGGCATTTTGGCCACATTTTCAAAATCACAAACAGTGGCTGAAAATGGCCAAAAAGTAAAGGCTAACCCCTTAACCTTTTTTCGACAAAATGTTAAGGATAACCCCTTTAATTTTTGGCCTTTTTTGCCCACATTTGCAAAAGCACAAAAGGTGGCTGAAAATGGCCAAAAGGTAAGGGCTAACCCTTAACCTTTTTCGACAAAATGTTAAGGCTAACCCCTTTACTTTTGACCATTTTGGCCACATTTTCAAAATCTCAAAAAGTGGCTGAAAATGGCCAAAAGTAAAGGCTAACCCCTTAACCTTTCTCGACAAAATGTTAAGGCTAACCACTTTACTTTTTGACCATTTTTGGCCACATTTTCAAAATCTCAAAAAGTGGCTGAAAATGGCCAAAAAGTAAAGGCTAACCCCTTAACCTTTCTCGACAAAATGTTAAGGCTAACCACTTTACTTTTTGACCATTTTTGACCACATTTTCAAAATCTCAAAAAGTGGCTGAAAATGGCCAAAAAGTAAAGGCTAACCCCTTAACCTTTTTTCGACAAAATGTTAAGGCTAACCCCTTTACTTTTTGACCATTTTTGGCCACATTTTCAAAATCACAAAAAGTGGCTGAAAATGGCCAAAAAGTAAAGGCTAACCCCTTAACCTTTTTTCGACGAAATGTTAAGAAGTAAAGGGGTTAGCCTGTACTTTTTGACCATTTATATTTGGAGCCTCAATTCATTTCTCTTAATTAAGCTGATTTTATGAGGACAGTGTTCTGGGAATTTAACCCAGAGGCCAACAGTTTAAACAACAGACTTAATAGGCATTGCATTTACAGCGTTTTTGCAGACATTGTGATGATTTACAGTATTTGGGCATATTATACAACGCAACGAAGCCTATTTGTTTTTGAGGGAGCACTATTATTATATATTTGATATTTATTAATTTAGTGTCGATTAGACAGAATGTGGTTGCCCGAGCCACAGACTCACGATACACTTGCTCGACAACTGTGTTTGAGGGAGGAATACCGGAGTACCCGGAGAAAAACCCTCGCAGCACAGGGTAGAACCAGACACATCTCAACTTAGATTAGTAAAAATCTTACTCTCAACCTACAGTAGGAGAATAACTCAGGGTTATGGAACAGCCTGTATCTTGGTTTGGCCCCAAACATGGACACTGTTTTTGAAAGCCAAACGAAAAGGAGGGAAACCGGAGTGCCCGGAGAAAAACCCTCCAAGAAAATTGTCGTTTTGATTTTATCGTTGTCAGTCAACCTAATTCAGACCGTGCGAACTCCAAAAGTGCGCTGCAATAACGCAGAGACACTCTAGATGGAGAAACAACTCGGATATATAACTGAATATACTTGTACTCCTACACAGTTTTCAGATATCCTAAGTGAAAAATATGTTTCGGAGCACAAGTTTCCGTACTAGATGAAAAATTCGCCTGACCAACCTCAAGAATAGCCATGGAAATTTGCGATATTTTCACGGAAAATAATTATGAATCCAGGAAAAATTGCAGCTATGCTTGGGCTTGGTCATACGATCCTGGTGGTCTCAAAAAATGCGCATGCTTTTAAAGGGTTACCGTCGGCTTCCAAGTTGGAAACTGAACGTTAATCTCTTTATGCGCGGTCGAAATTCAACATCGCTCAGCTAAAAGCCCGTTTTCCAACTAGGCGAAATCTTTCGCGCAAAGGAAATCGAAAAGCAAATGATTGATTGGCGACAAAATTAATTGCGAAAAAGATGAAACCGATATTCTACTTTTCCGCCGCAAATTTTCCCGCTAACCAATCAGATTGCTGTTCTATTTTTCGATTCGCTCCGCGCGACATTTTCACCTAGTGGAAAGCGATTAATTGCGCACCTTAGCTCAAAACAAAAAATGCTCTTTTAATCATGCACAAACCATGCTCCTAGATGACACTTCAATTTGAGGCATCATTTAGGTGCATGACACCTCAATTTGAGGTATGCACGTACACTATTAGACCAGACTGTTGAGATGTTATGCGCTGATATAATCTTACACTACATCGTTTGTAAAACGCTCTTTTAATCATGCACAAACCATGCTCCTAGATGACACTTCAATTTGAGGCATCATTTAGGTGCATGACACCTCAATTTGAGGTATGCACGTGCACTATTAGACCAGACTGTTGAGATGTTATGCGCTGATATAATCTTACACTACATCGTTTGTATTTACACATGAGTGACAAAAGGGGAATTTTTCAAAAACAACGACTGCGAAAAGAGAAACTGTTCACCAATGCAGACTTCCCGTAACATTGTTACCTGCTGCAAAGGATAAGAGCATATGCTCAACAGAACATAATATTTTGACACTTAAACAAAATTTGATGTTCTCACTACCAAAAGGGTGAAATGTCTACCAAATGTGTAAATACATCCGATTGAGACCACCAAGATCTCGGATTCAGAACAATTACTATGTTAGTCATGCACTACTTATTTACGAGTTCTGAATTCGAGATTGAACTACAGTACCTATAGTACCTATAGTATGAACCTGAATGTTTTTAGCCTTCCTCTTCATCGGTCATCGCATCAGGCGTCGTCGTCGACGTCGCATTTCTCCTGGTAGCTTCAAGTAGTCTCATCAGGCAGCTATTCATCATTGTATCTTTACCCATGAAGATATGTTGCGCATGTTGGTTGCAAAGGACTCAAGGGCATTCCCCATGTAGCACGCAAATACAAAATTTCCTATACGTTTTGGTGGAAAATTTTGATCGAAAAACAGAATCCATCAATTGCATCAATGACATACTTTTTAAACTTATTACAAGCTATACAATCATGAATGCTTGCATAATTTTTGTTCATTTGAAACCGATGCAGACAATAACGCCTTACTGTAAACTCCTTGCAAAGGTCATTTATCACTCCTAGGTTTTAGCGCTCTGAGAGCCACATCATTTTTGCCTAGCTATTGCTCCAAACATACAGAAAATACAAATGACCGGGCAAGTCATGTATTTAATCATTGTTCGAAACAACCAGTTAAACTAACAGGGTTGGGAGAACTTAGACTGTAATCCGAAAATTGAAAATTCAAGGAAGGTAAACAGAAGAGCGTATTATGTCTAAGCATCAAATAATTCATGAATAATTTTTGTTATCAACTGCGAAACAACTGGTGAAAATGTTCCCTTTTGTGATAAGATGTGGTTTATAGATCTACAGAACACGACCGTGAGCATATAGCAAGGTCTGGAACCAAGTGTAGAATTTGACCGTGCGCATATAGCTAGGTCTGGGAACGAGTACAAATGCCAGAATAAGGACATCTCGAAAGACTCAAACCAGTAAGACTTCGATGTAGCAAGTTTATTTCAATCATTCTATCGGTGTATACGGTTGACTTTCTGCCCAAACTCTCAATACCCTTGAGGTCTCAGTTGAGCTCTTGAAGAACGAGCCTTTGTGAACACTCCAGTGATTTCGCAGTTCAGTTGCTTGCACTGGAGCATGCGCAGAACGTCCGGCTGTAGTGTTGATTCTCCTCGCATGTTAGTTGGGTCCGAGGACTTCCCGAAAGAAGTACGTACGAGGGACGGTACCATCCACCACACGCACACAACTGACACCCGGGGAGAATCAACACCACAGTCGAACGTTCTGCGCATGCCCTAATGCAGGCAACTGAGCTGTGAAATCACTGAAGTGCTCACAGAGATTCGTACTCCAAGAGCACTGCTGAGACTTCAACAGAATTCAGAATTTACACAGAAGGTCAACCATGCACACTGATGAAATAATTTCCATGCCCTTACTCCATTGAAGTCCTACATGTTTTCATCAATATCCTTGCCCTTATAGTGACATTCGCAATTTTTGTAGTGGTTATTTTATATTTGCGCGCATTTAGTGAATGACTGAAGCCGTAGCACCTTTCGCTGGAGATGGCAAATTCTTTCTACAAATTGAGGAAAACTTGGTAAGAAAAGTATGCGCTGAAGAATATAAGAAAACAAGAGCAGAGAACGTTTATAGCTGGGTTTGACTAAGCACTATTGTGCAGCAGATGGTGGTCAACCTGCAGATATCAGAGTGAGAAAATAATGTCAATCTTTTCATTATATGTAGTAGTCTTATATTTGGAGGCAAATAGATAGAATTGAGACATTTAATTCAATTGGTTTGCTCCTATAAGTAGCTTATAAGTGGCAACATTTCTGATGTTGACCACTATCTGCTGCAATGTAACATTTACTAAAACCTACTCAGTCTGTCATTCGGTCGTCGCATCGATTCGTCGTTGCATATTCAGTAGTTTCATCGCTCGTCGCATCAGGCGGCGTCGTCCCATCTCTCGTCGTCGCATCTTTGCATCTCGATGTAGGTACGTAGCTCCATTAACGCAAATACAAAATTTCCTATACGTTTTGGTGGAAAATTTTGGTGGAAAAGTGACATTCGAATAATTCTTGTTCATTTGAAACCGATGCAGACAAGAACACCTTACTGTAAACTCCTTGCAAAGGTCATTTCTCACTCCTATGTTTTAGCGCTGTGAGAGCCATATCTTTTTTGCCTAGCTATTGCTCCAAACATACAGAAAATACGAATGACTGGGCCTAGTCATGTATTTAATCATTGTTCGAAACAACCAGTTAAACTAACAGGGTTGGGAGAACTTAGACTGTAATCCGAAAATTGAAAATTCAAGGAAGGTAAACAGAAGAGTGTATAATGTCTAAGCATCCAATAATTCATGAATAATTTTTGTTATCAACTGCCAAACAACTGGTGAAAATGTTCCCTTTTGTAATAAGATGTTATTTATAGATCTACAGAACACGACCGTGAGCAAATAGCAAGGTCTGGTACCAAGTGTAGAATTTGACCGTGCGCATATAGCTAGGTCTGGGAACGAGTACAAATGCCAGAATAAGGACATCTCGAAAGACTCAAACCAGTAAGACTTCGATGTAGCAAGTTTATTTCAATCATTCTATCGGTGTATACGGTTGACTTTCTGCCCAAACTCTCAATACCCTTGAGGTCTCAGTTGAGCTCTTGAAGAACGAGCCTTTGTGAACACTCCAGTGATTTCGCAGTTCAGTTGCTTGCACTGGAGCATGCGCCGAACGTCCGGCTGTAGTGTTGATTCTCCCTGCATGTTAGTTGGATCCGAGGACCTCCCGAAAGAAGTACGTACGAGGGACGGCGCCATCCACCGCACGCACACAACTGGCACCCGGGGAGAATCAACACCACAGTCGAACGTTCTGCGCATGCCCTAATGCAGGCAACTGAGCTGTGAAATCACTGAAGTGCTCACAGAGATTCATACTCCAAGAGTACTGCCGAGACTTCAACAGAATTCAGAATTTACACAGAAGGTCAACCATGCACACTGATGAAATAATTTCCATGCCCTTACTCCATTGAAGTCCTACATGTTTTCATCAATATCCTTGCCCTTATAGTGACATTCGCAATTTTTGTAGTGGTTATTTTATATTTGCGCGCATTTAGTGAATGACTGAAGCCGTAGCACCTTTCGCTGGAGATGGCAAATTCTTTCTACAAATTGAGGAAAACTTGGTAAGAAAAGTATGCGCTGAAGAATATAAGAAAACAAGAGCAGAGAACGTTTATAGCTGGGTTTGACTAAGCACTATTGTGCAGCAGATGGTGGTCAACCTGCAGATATCAGAGTGAGAAAATAATGTCAATCTTTTCATTATATGTAGTAGTCTTATATTTGGAGGCAAATAGATAGAATTGAGACATTTAATTCAATTGGTTTGCTCCTATAAGTAGCTTATAAGTGGCAACATTTCTGATGTTGACCACTATCTGCTGCAATGTAACATTTACTAAAACCTACTCAGTCTGTCATTCGGTCGTCGCATCGATTCGTCGTTGCATATTCAGTAGTTTCATCGCTCGTCGCATCAGGCGTCGTCGTCCCATCTCTCGTCGTCGCATCTTTGCATCTCGATGTAGGTACGTAGCTCCATTAACGCAAATACAAAATTTCCTATACGTTTTGGTGGAAAATTTTGGTGGAAAAGTGACATTCGAATAATTCTTGTTCATTTGAAACCGATGCAGACAAGAACACCTTACTGTAAACTCCTTGCAAAGGTCATTTCTCACTCCTATGTTTTAGCGCTGTGAGAGCCATATCTTTTTGGCCTAGCTATTCCTCCAAACATACAGAAAATACGAATGACTGGGCCTAGTCATGTATTTAATCATTGTTCGAAACAACCAGTTAAACTAACAGGGTTGGGAGAACTTAGACTGTAATCCGAAAATTGAAAATTCAAGGAAGGTAAACAGAAGAGCGTATTATTTCTAAGCATCCGATAATTCATGAATAATTTTTGTTATCAACTGCGAAACAACTGGTGAAAATGTTCCCTTTTGTAATAAGATGTTATTTATAGATCTACAGAACACGACCGGGAGCAAATAGCAAGGTCTGGTACCAAGTGTAGAATTTGACCGTGCGCATATAGCTAGGTCTGGGAACGAGTACAAATGCCAGAATAAGGACATCTCGAAAGACTCAAACCAGTAAGACTTCGATGTAGCAAGTTTATTTCAATCATTCTATCGGTGTATACGGTTGACTTTCTGTCCAAACTCTCAATACCCTTGAGGTCTCAGTTGAGCTCTTGAAGAACGAGCCTTTGTGAACACTCCAGTGATTTCGCAGTTCAGTTGCTTGCACTGGAGCATGCGCAGAACGTCCGGCTGTAGTGTTGATTCTCCCTGCATGTTAGTTGGGTCCGAGGACCTCCCGAAAGAAGTACGTACGAGGGACGGCGCCATCCACCACACGCACACAACTGGCACCCGGGGAGAATCAACACCACAGTCGAACGTTCTGCGCATGCCCTAATGCAGGCAACTGAGCTGTGAAATCACTGAAGTGCTCACAGAGATTCCTACTCCAAGAGCACTGCTGAGACTTCAACAGAATTCAGAATTTACACAGAAGGTCAGCCATGCACACTGATGAAATAATTTCCATGCCCTTACTCCATTGAAGTCCTACATGTTTTCATCAATGTCCTTGCCCTTGAAGTGACATTCGCAATTTTTGTAGTGATTATTTTATATTTGCGCGAATTTAGTGAATGACTGAAGCCGTAGCACCTTTCGCTGGAGATGGCAAATTCTTTCTAAAAATTGAGGAAAACTTGGTAAGAAACGTATGCGCTTAAGAATTAGAAAACAAGGGCAGAGAACGTTTATAGCTGGGTTTGACTAAGCACTATTATGCAGCAGATGGTGGTCAACCAGCAGATATCAGAGTGAGAAAAGAATGTTAATCTTTCATTATATGTAGTATTCTTATATTTGGAGGCAAATAGATAGAATTGAAACATTTAGTTCAAAAGTGGCTACATTTCTGATGTTGACCACCATCTGCTGCTCTGTAACGCTTAATGAAACCTACTCATTCTGTCACAGGGGTTAGTTGTACGAGTCCTGTCTAACTTTAATATTTCTAAACTAAACCAAAAGTGGTCTAGAAATAGCTCACACAACCAAATTTTTCATACTTTATGAAAATGAATATAGGCCAGCTATATAAACAATCTTCGTACAATTAGCCCAAGTACAGTACACGAATGATGCAGGGACTACGCATAAATCATATCGAGATAAAACGTTTTAATATCTCCAAAACCCACAAACAAACATTTTTAAGAACTTTTGCATTCATTTAATATAAAGAAAACACTGAGAATTACTTCGATAGTTTCTATACTTTTAATGGATTGGAAAGAAACATTAGAATGCAGTGAACACTTGAAGACATCCCTATGAAACTATAAACCATCATTCCAATCATTTAAGAACCGTAAAATGTTTCAATTCCTATGCAAATATCTCAATGGAGTATCTCAAAAGACATGCAATATAGGTAGTATCCTATGAAAGACATGCAATATAGGTAGTATCCTATGAAAGACATGCAAACATCCACTAACCTTACGTCTTTTTCAGTAATATTGCACATATGCCCAAGATATCCACCAATATTGCACATTTGCCCAAGATATCCACCAATATTGCACACATGTGCCCAAGATATCCACCAATATTGCACACATGTGCCCAAGATATCCACCAATATTGCACACATGTGCCCAAGATATCCACCAATGAAGCACAATTGCCCAAGATATCCACCAATGTAGTGCAATGTGGTAAGATGGGAAATTTTTATCATTAGTGTTGAAAAAGAAGGTTTGGGGTCCGATCCTGAAGGGCCTAGTGCGTGGATTTCACGCTTGATGCCTTAACCTAAGCTAGTCGAGTTTATCTCACTCGCTCATGTTGGTCTTAAACTAACCTAAGAGACCTAATGCACTTGACATGTTCATGTAAAATGTTCAAATCCTAGCGAGACATCCATTCACAAGGTACCAGTTGAGAACACTAATTTGCTAGTCTATAGTTTCAATCACATTTATACAAAACGGCTGCTGGTCACAAGTAAAAATTTGATGACATTTTGGCTCGGATATTCCTGATCGTGTTAAACACGGTTACGCAGATGGATACTGCGAACGGGTGCTAAGCTAGGTAGCAATAGTTTATTTTGCACGACCAACCAGAAAAATGAAGCCAAAGTGACATTGATCTGCTGTAAAATATTAACAAGGCTAATTTGCTAGTCTAATTTCAATTACATTTATACAAAACGGCCAAATCAAGATCAGAATGACAATGGTAGAATGCTAGACGAAGCCACACAGGCAAAAAGGCGGCACAAGTAGAAGTTTAATGACATTTTGGCTTGGATATTCCTGCTCAGTGTTAAACACGATTACACAAATGCATACTGTGAACGGGTGCAAAACCAGGTTGCAATAGTTTATCTTGAACTCCACAAAAATCAAGTCAAACATTTTGGCTTGGTCTTCCTGGGCGTGATAAACACGATTACACAGATGCATCTGAGAACGGGTGCAAAGCCAGGTTGCAATAGTTTATTTTGCACACCAGAAATATCAAGCCAAAATGAAATTGAACTCCTACGAATGGCCAACTTATCCCCTCGTGTGATTTTACCCATCAGTCAACCTGTTGCAATTATGGTGTTAATTTAAACCTTTTTAATATAAATATAATTGAATGCAATGCGCTGTGGGATTTTAAAATATTAACAAGACTACTTTTTTAGTCTAGTTGCGATCACATTTGTACAAAACCGCCCTATAGTTGCTGCTTCTCAACACTATCTTTATGGAGTGCAGCCATAAAGAAAGGGTACCATGTAAACGAAGTCTAATAATGAGCAGAAGGAATGCAAAAAATGGGCAAGGGGTAATTAGTGCATACAAGGTTAAAAGTGCTTGACTGCCTATCGCAGTTGGGGTAGATTGGGTTCGCCAGCGACACAACAGATTCATTTTGATGCATTCAACCTAGAATAGATTTAGAGATAAAACACATGAAATTTGTAGTATGCCGGATGATAGGACATAAACATTTCTTCTTTTCAACTTTGATGTCTCGGTTCGTTCTTTTTCAAGATCCGAGTCAACAGCTTACACTGGGACTTTAGAACGTAGAGTCCTATGAAAGACATGCAGTAATGTAGCGTCCTATGAAATACATGCAATAATGTAGTGTCCTATGAAAGACATGCAATAATGTAGTGTCCCATGAAATACATGCAATATACGTAGCGTCCTATGAAACACATGAAATATAGGTAGTGTCCTATGAAATACATGCAATATAGGTAGTGTCCTATTAAAAAAATGCAATATAGGTAGTGTCCTATGAAATACGTGCAATATACGTAGTGTCCTATGAAAGACATGAAATATGGGTAGTGTCCTATGACAGATATACAATATAGGTAGTGTCCTATGCCTATGGCTATGAAATATATGCAATAAGGTAGTGTCCTGTGAAATACACGCAATATAGGTAGTGTCCTATGAAATATATGCAATATAGGTAGTGTCCTATGAAATACGTGCAATATACGTAGTGTCCTATGAAAGACATGAAATATAGGTAGTGTCCTATGAAAGACATACAATATAGGTAGTGTCCTATGGCTATGAAATACATGCAATAAGGTTGTGTCCTGTGAAATACACGCAATATAGGTAGTGTCCGGTCCTATGAAATACATGCAATATACGTAGTGTCCTATGGAGCTTCGCTTTAGCAGTATACACGAGTACATGAATATGATACACCCACGTTCAACTTCATGATAAAACTGGCTTAAAGTTTTGTGTTTCAGTGGTAAAATCTCCCGAGCATTGCCAAATGGCGTCCGTTAAAATATAGTACTGCAAATTGTACTGTATAAAAATCTTAAAGAACATAGTTTTGTAAACTTAAACTTTGTACTTGACGCTTTGATCGAACGAGTGCCTTCAGCGTTCAATAAAAGCCTAAATGTAAATCCTTATCTTTGCACTAGGAATTTTCCCAAAGATTTCGCTTTAAAAGGATTAAAAACGTAACGACAATTTGGCGAAATCTAAACACTATTCCCAAATGTCCTTCGCTAGAATATAGTTTTGTTGTTTGAAGTCGAACAAAACATTAGCATTGTCGAGCCTAGAACAAGCGTTTAGAACGGCAAATTCAACGCATTTCTCGGGCAAAATGTCATGAAAATTCGAAGATAGTCTATAAATGCTTAGAAATCCTTCAGGTTTGCCCACAAACGTTTTATCTCGACATTGAAAGCAACAATTCACACAAACAAATTTAATAAAATATTCACAGTCGATATACGAACCTTACACGTGGCTAGAATTCTGCAAAAATTCGTGCTTTTTCTTCACGGATTTCGTTCTAAAATGATAGAAAACACAAACATGAGTTACCTGAAACTACTGAAAGCATTATTGAAGCAAAATTGATCACATTTACCAGTAAAATATCGAGAAAAACCGGCCCAAAACCTGCGACCGGCCATGGTCATGGCGAATGCATTTCATTCAATTTGAACAAATTATTTAGCTTTAAAGTATACTCAGTTTAATAAAATCTTGTTTAAATTACCTTCACACGTGCTTTAAGACCAAGATACTTTCATGAAAAGATAGCTTTTTTATTGATTCTTTTCACAAGATTTCTCTAAGCAATTTGTCGTCTTCTCCGCCTTCACGCTCGCTCCAAGCAGTATCAGCTTCAAACTTGCCTCGCATGTGACTGTGCGAATCTGATTGGTGAAAAAAATCCAATTTGCATAATCCACGAAATTATAGAAACCTCCCAGCTTCGTGACGGTCTCGCGGGAGAACACGCGCGTCGCATTCCCCACGCACGTACTGTACTGGAGCCTGGGGACGAGGCTGGAAACCTCCCACTTTACTCGACCTCTGTGGCTTGCAAAAACAAACTGAAACTCAGGATTTTCCTTTTTTTCGAACAATTCATTGCATCTCTTTGTTTTTCCATTTGCAAAGTGTCGTGAGTTAGATTTACACTGTATAACTCTATCAACTCTAAACTGTTCTCCCTAGAGGTCCAGAAAAAAGCTCACCCTTTACATTTTTTGGACGAAAAGTTAAGGCGAACCCCTTTACTTTTTGGCTAGATTTGGCCACTTTTTAAAAATCTAAAACAGAGGCTAAATTGAAGGCCAAAAAGTAATGCTAAGCCTTAACATTTTTTCGACTGGATGGCATGGAGAGCAGTGGGATTTTCAAAACAATGAAAAGACAATGGAACATTCTGATCACTGGATCATGACTGGATGGCATGGAGAGCAGTGGGATTTTCAAAACAATGAAAAGACAATGAATCATTCTGATCACTGGATTGTGACTGGATGGCATGGAGAGCAGTGGGATTTTCAAAACAATGAAAAGACAATGGAACATTCTGATCACTGGATCATGACTGGATGGCATGGAGAGCAGTGGGATTTTCAAAACAATGAAAAGACAATGAATCATTCTGATCACTGGATTGTGACTGGATGGCATGGAGAGCAGTGGGATTTTCAAAACAATGAAAAGACAATGGAACATTCTGATCACTGGATCATGACTGGATGGCATGGAGAGCAGTGGGATTTTCAAAACAATGAAAAGACAATGAATCATTCTGATCACTGGATTGTGACTGGATGGCATGGAGAGCAGTGGGATTTTCAAAACAATGAAAAGACAATGGAACATTCTGATCACTGGATCGCGACTGGATGGCATGGAGAGCAGTGGGATTTTCAAAACAATGAAAAGACAATGGAACATTCTGATCACTGGATCGCGACTGGATGGCATGGAGAGCAGTGGGATTTTCAAAACAATGAAAAGACAATGGAACATTCTGCTCACTGGATTGTGACTGGATGACATGGAGAACAGTGGGATTTTCAAAACAATGAAAAGACAATGGAACATTCTGATCACTGGATCGTGACTAAGTTATGCAAGAACATTAGAAATACACATTGCACATGCAAGGAAATATATTTATGGTTTATTAACACTTTTATTCTCACATAGTGGAAATTACTCAGTATTACTATAATACAATATTTAACAATTTAAAACTATAAATTTCAAATCTTTTTTTCTCTCAAAGATTTATCTGACTGTACATAATATATAATGGGTATAAATCATTCTATTTTCAATAAATAAATAAACTACTTGCATATATTATTTTCCATGATAATTTTTATGTTTATAAATTGGTCTTTTTATGGAATAAAGTTTATAAAATCGGCATTTTGTCACAATAAGGATGAAAGGCTATAATCATGGGTGGGCCCTTATCAATAAGCGTGATCGCAAATTGAAAAAGTGCAGAGCCTAAGGGTGTGAATTTCGGTTGTCAAACATATCCCGAGCTTTGTGAGGGCCCTGTACTGGCTTCCGAAATCCCGCCATCCCGACCGATTTCCTCTTTAATTCCCGAATCCCGCCATGTCTCATTTCAATTTCCCGTTCCCGCCGTTTTCTGATACTTTTCAAAGTATTTACGATCTGGAACACTTAGAGGTAGGCAGCAAATGGCGAAAGAACGCGGTTCAATGACTACTGCATGAAAAAAATGGTCACAGATGACAGCAGAACATAAAAAGTAATTAATAAACGGCTGGAATTGGTATTATATATCCCGTATACCGACAAATTATCGGCTAAATTCCCGCATCTCGCCATGTTATTCTTAACAATCCCGCTCTCGCCGATGATTTCAAATCCCGCTTCCCGACAAATATTTTCATAAAATCCCGAATACCGCCTAATATTTTGGCCGATCACGCCATCCCGCAAAACCAGTACAGGGCCCTCCTTTGTGTTGTTACTAAATAACTGTTTTGGTTAAAATACGGCTAATAGTTTATAAAACCCTTGTAGCTTGGTCAATCAGGTATCTTTCAAAGACATTAGAGCAATAATTTGGCCTTCACCCGCTTTGTGACCACCGCTGGGGGGGGGAGGTAATAGCGATATGCAAGGGGTGGGACGCGATGGGTCATTGTACAACACAAAGGATCATAGCAGGACACAAGAGGTGACCTATCCTAACTAGTCCATGCCCATCCTTTCTTCATGAACGGCAGTCTTGAGGGTTTTTTCTTGACTCGTTCTCGATCAGTGTTTACACTCAGTTGTTTCTGAACTTGTTCCTCTATGACGGAGGCCATATCGTACTACAGAAGAGAGAAAACAGAAATGTAGATGAGTCATGAAGTTCACTAAGCACTATTATTGTCAGGGTTCTTTCCATAATTTGAGTAAAAACTGTTCATGGTGTAAATATGTAATTTTAAGGACCAATTGCCTGGAATTCCATGGAAAACTGATACCACTAAAAAGAAAATTACGTTGGTCATGGAATGGAAACTGAAGCGATTTACTGATTAGTCTGATTGCATGTCTCCTTTTGCCTTTCACCTGGGGATTTGTCTAGAAAGGAGAATGTGTGCGAGTATATACCTCTTCTATATTCTGTATAAATACAAGGTTCATTAAATTTAAGGACTTTTCATGAACTAATGTAGATTTGTTTTTAAATTAAGAACTTTTGAGTACTCAATTTTGCAAAATGAAAATTAAGGACTTTCATGGTTTTTAAGGACCCGTACGAACCCTGTATCGTGCAGCAGATGGTGCCTGGTGGTTAACCTGCACTTATCAGATATCAAATAAAAAGAATTGAGAGATGTAGTTCAATTTTCTTTCTCCTAAAAGCGTCAACATTCCTGAAGTTCACCACCATCTGTTGTCCTGTACCGCTTCCCCTAACCTACCAATGTATATACTTTATACAAGCGTCAGCCAAATTTGTCTACTATACTTCACATACCTGCCATTGTTCGAGTTGTTCAGAAAGTTTAACTTTCTGGTTAATTGCCGTGATAAGTTGATTGTCTAACTTCTGGACATCCCGTCTCGCGTTCTCCAACTCTTCCACAACACTGAAATTGAATGTTCAAAAGAAAATAAGTTTCTAGAAAATATCTCAAACGCGGTGGTCCAGTGTAGGTAGCTAGTATTCTATAATAATCTGCCGTGGTTTGTGTCTGAACTATCTGAAAAATATCGAAATTCTAGGTATAAAAAAATGTGTTAGCTGATTATAGATTTATAATTTATGTCTTTTATCGTTACCTTTTAGATCTGCATGCTTTTATATGACCGTATTTTTTCTTCATAGTTTCAATTTCTTTTTTTTGGGCAGTTATCTTGTCTAAAAGCTTGGTTTTCTCATCCTCATTCTCACAGATTTTCTTTCTCGATTCCTCCAGCTGCATACCCAATGATGAGAGTTGTTTCTTCGCTTCAAAACATTCCGTTGTAAGATCTTCCACTTGGTTCTCAAGTGAAAGTAATTTCTCTTCCATGAATTCCAGGTCCTCTTTCGAGAACGTTTCAATCTATGGAACAAAATTGGGAGCATTCAGTAAGCGATGATTCACATGTGAGAAGAATGCTTCCAGTTTGACTCAACACCACAGGTTTTCTCCAGGCACTCCGGTTTCCCCCTGTAGTAACACCGGACCAATAAGACTATCCTTACTGGATCTCTAGAGAGAACAGTTTAGAACTGATAGAGCTATCCAGTATAAATAAAGTTAGTTTAGTTTAGGTTTCCTCCTGTAGTAACACTGAATCAATAAGGGATGAGAACCAACTGACCTCATTCTGTTGTTTTTCAAGATATTCTTTAAGCAAACCAATCATTTCAGCAGAGATCATGGTCAATGTACCAGCGCCAGTCTCGTCTTCACTAAATAGTTCATCTACGTCCATTTCCCAAGTCTGTCTTGACTCGTATTCATTGTTAGTTAACAATCTGCACGCCTGGAGCAACTGGTGGCACGCTGTACACATTTCTTTACGTAGCTAAATATGTTCAAAAATTGTAGGTGATTATTGTACATTGACAAACTGCACACATATGCATAGCATAGCATAGCATAGCATAGCATAGCATAGCATAGCATAGCATAGCATAGCATAGCATAGCATAGCATAGCATAGCAGCCAAACGTTTGGGAGTAGTTTGAGGCTTTTTGGAAAACGAAAATCAAAGGAGGGACCACAGGGCCTACCTATAGTTTCCCGTGGTCCCCTCTTTGCAACTTCTTCAAATGAAAATCATTGTTTTTATGAAAAAAAGAGTAACTCCCCCCCCTCCCCATACACTATACCCTACCTCGATATTAATTTTCTGTTCCTCTTCAAACTGGGCAAAATATCCTTGTTCTTTCAAGACAAAACCATTACCCTCACATTCCTCTAAACTGGAATCACTATCCTCATGACTGCTGTCGCTGGAAATATTCAACCTCAGTGGTTCTAGGTCGTGTAGTCTGTTAAAAAGATTCGTTGATGATGACGCAGCTAGTGGCTTTGGTGTTCCATGTAAACTGCCTATTGCTTTCAATTTCTGAAATATAAATCATTAATGAATGTGAGTGTATGTCCTTATCCAGTGGAGCAGACACTTGCTAAGCTAAACTAATCTTATATATTTTTGATAGCCATATCAGTTCGCCATAGATATCCAGTAAGGGTAATCTCTTATTGATACAGGGGCAACCTAAATTAAACTAACTTTATTTATACTGGATAGCTCCATCAGTTCTAAACTGTTCTCCCTAGAGGTCCAGTAAGGATCATCCCTTATTCATCCAGTGTTACTACAGGAGGAAACCTAAACTAAACTAACTTTATTTATACTGGATAGCTCTATCAGTTCTAAACTGTTCTCCATAGAGGTCCAGTAAGAGCCATCCTTATTAATCCAGTGTTACTACAGGAGGAAACCTAAACTAAACTAACTTTATTTATACTGGATAGCTCTATCAGATCTAAACTGTTCTCCCTAGAGGTCCAGTAAGAGCCATCCTTATTAATCCAGTGTTACTACAGGAGGAAACCTAAACTAAACTAACTTTATTTATACTGGATAGCTCTATCAGATCTAAACCGTTCACCCTAGAGGTCCAGTAAGAGTCATCCCTTATTGATCCAGTGTTACTACAGGAGGAAACCTAAACTAAACCAACTTTATTTATACTGGATAGCTCTATCAGTTCTAAACTGTTCTCCCTAGAGGTCCAGTAAGAGCCATCCTTATTAATCCAGTGTTACTACAGGAGGAAACCTAAACTAAACCAACTTTATTTATACTGGATAGCTCTATCAGTTCTAAACTGTTCTCCCTAGAGGTCCAGTAAGAGCCATCCTTATTAATCCAGTGTTACTACAGGAGGAAACCTAAACTAAACCAACTTTATTTATACTGGATAGCTCTATATCTAACAGCTTTATCGCCTGTTAATCCAGTATTGCTTCAGGGAGAAAATTTGCGGAGTTTTGAAGAGTCAGACTACATCGACACCACAAATACGGTCAATGCCTCACCTTACAGCTAGGTCAATGCCTAACCTTACAGCTAGGTCAATGCCTCACCTTACAGCTAGGTCAATGCCTCACCTTACAGCTAGGAGAAGCAGCTAACTTCAAACTAAAATCAGATTCATTTTCCAACACTGATATTTCAGAAAATATCGATCCATTCAAGGCCACGTGGTGAGAAGTCTAAAATTTAGAGCAAGTTATTATTTATATCAGTGAATACAATTACACTTATAATAGACGGTTAACTTTGACGTTTACGTACTTGTAATTTGACTTCATCCAGTTGGTCATGAAGTTTTATATTTTCTTTTTTGCAAGTGTTTAATTCCTCTTCGCATAAAGACATCTAAAAACCGAGGTTAACAGTAAATAAACTGAATAGCTCTATTCTCCCTTGTTGATCCAGTGTTACTACAGGAGGAAACCTGAACTAAACTAACTTTATTTATACTGGATAGCTCTATCAGTTCTAAACTGTTCTCTCTAGAGGTCCAGTAAGGATCCTCTCTTATTGATCCAATGTTACTACAGGAGGAAACCTAAACTAAACGAACTTTGTAATAGCTCTATCAGTACTAAACTTTTCTCTCTAGAAGTCCAGTAAGAATCATTTCTTAATGTCCCAGTGTTACTACAGGAGGAAACCAGAGTACCTGGAGAAAACCTGCGGTGTTTGGTAAAGTCAAACTGGAAGCACTCTTCTCACATGTGACTGAGGTGAAATTATAATCAGACAACTGCACATTACAGGAATCAAACCTCGGTCACAGAGGTGAAAGACACATGCATTAACTACTGTTCCACTGACGCCCACATATTTTGTTTTGATATACTTTCCATTAACCTGTACTTATAAACAAACAACTCACTTCGCTTTTGCTATCAGCGAGTTCTTCCGTCAGTGTTATCACTTTCTGTGTGAGAAGATTCACTTCTTTTCCAACTTCATCTTTCTCAGATATTAGTTGATGGACACTTGCGTCCAACGTGCTATGTTCATCTTCCAAAATCAACAACTACAACACAGAGATTATATACAATACAATCAGTTCAACTTATCGTTTGATAAAATGTAATGATCGATGCTTGATGACAGTGGTTAGTGTATGTGTCTTTCACCTCTGTGACTGGGGTCCTGTAGTAGCACTGGATCAATAAGGGATGACCCTTACTGGACCACTAGGAAAGCAGTTTAGAACTGATAGAGCTATCCAGTATAAATAAAGTTAGTTTAGTTTACAGTCAAACCTGTATTAAGCGGACACCCTCGGGGAATAGGTTAGTGTCCGCTTAATAGAGGTGTCCGCTTAACAGAGGTTCTCGTCACCAGCCCCCCCCCCCCCCCGTGAAGAAATAATTGTAAACATGAATTTCAACAAATGAACGGTGTGCGTATATTTACAAACGATTTTAACTTTAACATGAATAACAAAATGGAAAAATACTTCGTAAGTCAGGTTCTTAAAGACGACAGTTTGTTTATGAGTAATAAAGTTAAGAAATTATTGTTTGTGTGATATTGAACCGATTGCCGAATATCGTTAATATAGTTACTAAAGCGCAAAAAGTGTTTGTCCGTTTAACACAAGTTTTTTAGGTGTCCGCGTCCGCTTAATAGAGGTGTCCGCGTAATAGAGGTTTCATTAATATGAATTATATGAGATTCAATTCGGGACTTTACAAAGTGACCCCTTAACACAGGGTGTCCGCTTAATGCAGGGCCGCTTAATACAGGTTTGACTGTAGTTTAGGTTTCCTCCTGTAGTAACACTGGATCAACAAGGGATGATTCTTACTGGACCACTAGGGAAAACAGTTTAGAACTGATAGAGCTATCCAGTATAAGTAATGTTAGTTTAGGTTTCCTTCTGTAGTAACACTGGATCAATAAGAGATGACCGCACAAAACATTGGTTAAATAATTAAAAAGACATTCAATTATTTAGACAGTAAATTAGTCCCAATACAAATGACAAATTAAATCAATATTAACCCTTTGTTGTAGTGCATCTGTCTCGTTAAAGCCTTCAGAATCAAAACTTTCGTTTAAACTTTTACCACGTTGCATTCTCTGTAGTCTGTTGATTTCGCTCAATAATTCTTTATTTGAAGTGTTTACCTGAGAGATACGAAGGAAAGACGTGTTATGCATGTAAATTAGTTTCGATCAGTGAGCGTAACGGGGAAGCAGACGGCACATGCCTGGTGGTCAACGTCAGAAATGTTAACATGCACTATTATTTAGGATCAATCTACCTGAAAAATACCACAAGAACTTCGACGTTTCGAGCGAAGAAGGCCCTTGTAACTACCAGACGAAGGCCCTTGTAACTACCAGAAGAAGGCCCTTGTAACTACCAGAAGAAGGCCCTTGTAACTACCAGACGAAGGCCCTTGTAACTACCAGAAGAAGGCCCTTGTAACTACCAGAAGAAGGCCCTTGTAACTACCAGAAGAAGGCCCTTGTAACTACCAGACGAAGGACCTTTATAGAAATCTTACATATATGAACCTTTACTTTCACATGTGAAAACATATATGAAATTCAAATTTCACACGTAAGGTATGGTACGAGGTCGAACGAGGCTGACAATGACTTGACTTTAACATAAATAGCACCACATTGAGAGCCTCGAGTTCAGTTGCTATTGTTTCGTGAATGTACACTCAATGTAAATTCGATAAGCGTCTTCTACATGCAATAGAATACTAAGCGATTTCCTTCAGAAAATAGTATCATAAAGTTAGCTAAAACACGAATATTAGAAGATTTGTCAAGTCCAAGAACACGCTCATTCCCGCCCAAGAACACGCTCATTCCTCTCCAATACATACTCAAATATAACAAGAAAGACCAATTCGCTTATTCCGTATTTCACAGCACAAAGCGATCTGCCAACACAAAATCAGATTGTCACTACTTACTTTACAGCATTGGACTTAAGACTTTCTCCCTAAAAACTGCCACTTCCGCATTTAACTATTCCAAATTTTAAGCCAAGTTTCGCAGTTTTGTGCCAAGTTTTGTGCCAAGTTTTGTGCCAAGTTTTGTGCCCTGTGCACTTGTCTCGTGAGTCAATGTTTTCGCAGCACAAAGTCTATGTGTAGATTTCTCCTTTTACGTAATGTTACCGCAAACAAATTGTTTCGTAAATATTGCTTCTTTAAAAGTTAATTTGAAGTCGGTTTCCTGCTGTTTTTCTCGAAATAACGAGTTAATTTTTCATGTGCATTTTTAACAAGATCTTAAAATATAATCTTCTAATGCAGCTTTAGTATTTTACTCTGTCTAACACCAGACGGTTTTACTTGTCAATGGGAAAGTCCTCGGACGGAAAAGAGTTATTTAGTAGTTAAAAACTATCTTCTTAATCCTTTCCAGGCCGTATCGATCTGAACGAAGCTGACTGAAGTATTTTACTCTGTCTAACACCAGATGATTTTATTTGTCCGTGAGAAAGTCCTGATTGGACGAAGGAGTTTCATTTTTGTTAATGTTTTAGCTTGATTCACGCTAAATATATTTTGCTGAAAACAAAGCCGTACAAATAAAGCTATCGGGTCAAAAAGAAAAGAATGCTCAACTTACTTTTAGAATAAACAATTCCTCCGTATGATGAAACATGTTAAAAGTCCTTGTAAACACGGTTTAAAAGTGTTTTTAGTTCAACTTCTTGATTACTTTAGTCAAGTATAATCACTTTCAAAGACAAACCTTGAAGTCCGGTCAAAATATTTATACACTTTAACGAAATGTAAACTTCCGGTTAAAAATATGTTTCGTTTACAAAATTTCCCATTTTTGGACGAAATAGTATAAATATTTTTGGGAATAACCGGAAAGGAAGGGAATTTTTTACAGGTATTTCGTATGAAACGAAACACGGGTGGCAGTGCTTCCACTCTCGGTTTCTAAAGTTTCTACTTCGTTTTCCCGAAGTTCGCCCGATGTTGCTTCGAAATGTGCCCGATGTTCTTCTGAAGTTCGTCCGATATTGCCCGATATTACACGGGGCAATTTTTCGTCAATTCGCAAAGCAACTACGAGAAGTTACAAGAAATTTGATTGGTTCTGTAATGATTTGCAATGCCGTTGTCGCTGAATATTGTTCTGTGTAACGTCGCCTTTATATGAACAAGAAAAGTAAACTCAATATCTCACCTTATTCAACTCAGAATTGAGTTTGGAATTTTCTTCAACCAATTCATAAACACTTTCTCGCCTTGCTTCTTTATCATCCAGCGAGGCCTCTTCAAACACATCTAGTTTATTTTGAAGGCTTTCCAAATCCACATTTAATTCTCTGATCTTTTCTTCCTGTATGCTCTCCACTCGTTTTCGTCTGAGTTGAAGTACATGCTTCTCTTGTTGTAGAACCTTGCAAAGAATGATAAAGGTATATGTAAGTGCGTGACACAGTTGTTGGTAAATGTGTCTTTCATCTCTGTGACTGAGGTTCCATTCCTGCAATATGCAGTTGTCTGGTTATAACTTCGTCTCAGTCACATGAGAGAAGAGTGCTTCCAGCAGTACTCCGGTGTTATCTTGTAGTATTACTGGGATGGCTCTTACTGGACTTCTAGGGAGAGCAGTTTACAACTGATAGAGCTATACAGTATACACTAGATTGACGTTTCCTCCGTATCCAATAATGGGACAATCCGCCCACGAATTCCATTAATCATTGTAATTGTTTGCTCACATAATCCCATAAACGAAAGAATGATTAATGCTGAGTCATAGACTAAAGTTGCTATTTTAAAGCTCCTATAATCGCATCCATATCAGTTTTATATCAACCTAGCTCCTAGCTCACATTCGCTCGAAACGAGGAAGTGTTTTAGTCTGTTTTGGGTAAGTATCTCGAACGTGCGGTGCCAGTGTGGGTAGAGTGTAACAAAGATTCGGCCGTTGACTGTTGTGTAAAACTACCTGAAATATACAATAAGAACTTGGGTAGCTCAAGCACAAACCACAGAAGCTTAAATTGATCTTGCCAAAGGGTATAAACAAAAAGTTAAGTAACCGTTTTATATAACACTTCACCACGACAGGAAAATATAGTAACCTATAATCCTTTGGGTCAATTGAGGTAAACGACCCCCAATAAATTAGCGCTGTATTTAACTGCCTCGTTTGTTGATGAAATCCCGTTTTATCTATCCACGACAACTTTCATTCATAAATTGGACTATCCCCGGGCAAATCATTTTAATATTTTTCAGGTAGTTCAGACACAAACCACGACAGGTTACAAACCTTACCTCGACCTGACCAGCGTGTTCTTCAAGCAGACTCTCATATTTCTCACGAAGTTCAATATTCTCCGCCAATAAAGCCTCTCCAATCTCTTTAGCTAGTGCCAAATCATGTTCAGTGTTTGTGAGTTGAGTATAAACATCATCTTCGGTTAATTCGATGTTATTATTCACATCTTCAAGCGATTTTATCAAGTCGGCCATTTGTGTTTGCTCGCTAGAGACGCCATTAGATTCTAGTGTAGGTTTTTCCTCATTGACTTGTAAATTGGAGTCCGTTCTACGTCTTTTCAAAGTCTGTTCATTATCGCCATGCATTTCTCTACAATAATGGCCTTTTAGGGACCTTTTTCTGTGAGAATAAAGCAGACATATTTAAAGTTATTGTTTAGGTTTGAAAGCTTTATAATATAAACAAGAGTATCCGTGCATTCGTATCTAGGTAGCAGGTCATTCTACATTGCATGTTAAAATCAATTTTGCGTGGTTTATTTGTGTATATTTATGTAAATTAAGCTTTCTTCCTTCAGCTGTTAGCCAATAGGAAGCGGAACTGAAGCTAACAACGCTAACCTAACCTGTCGTTGCACGCATGAATAATTGTTTTTGTACGTTGTTTTTCGCTCTGCTTTTTGGCGTGCACTGTGATTGTATTTTAATATTTACATAAAGAATTTTAACACTCATTGTCATCGAAACGCAATCGTATGTGGGGGTTTTCAACGTAGGATTACGCCTGATTATTTGCGGGCGACAACAACTTAGCAGCCTCGTAACACTTAGCAGCCTCCCAGTCACTCATTGTTTTGATTATTTCTGTGCCATATTTGTTATGTCATGCAAAGGGCCTATTCACTCACATATATAATTTAATATGCTTACATTATCAGAACAGTGGTAACTAGGCATGCGAGTTATCTGAAAATGTGAATTGGTTACCTTTGTTCCATTCTATGCTTACATTATCAGAACAGTGGTAACTAGGCATGTGAGTTATCTGAAAATGTGAATTGGTTACCTTTGTTCCATTCTATGCTTACATTATCAGAACAGTGGTAACTAGGCATGTGAGTTATCTGAAAATGTGAATTGGCTTTGTTCCATTCTATGCTTACATTATCAGAACAGTGGTGACTAGGCATGTGCGTTATTTGAAAATGTGAATTGGTTATCTTTGTTCCATTCTATGCTTACATTATCAGAACAGTGGTAACTAGGCATGTGAGTTATCTGAAAATGTGAATCTACTATACTACACTATACTATACTATAATAATATGTAGTAATGTGAACAAATGTACAAACACTGAAATTATGGACATTAGAATACTTCTTACTTAACTTCTAACCTGCAATAATACGGAAATATCCTGCACCCAAGTGCTCAGTAGACAATACTTTATTCTTTGATAACTGACAAAGCCTCAAACTACAAACTACAGTAACAAACAGTGTTACAGTCTTTTATAGAAACATCAGTGTAATTAATTAGCTAGAAAAAGAAGTATTTTGATAAGGGATATTCCGATATTTTCCCGCTTCCTATCTTGTGGTGTTGGTTTGCGGTCTCTTTCAATTAACAGCGAAATTAGGACCCAAATCTATTCGCGATGAAAGAAACAAAACGGTATCAGAATTATATCAAATTGAGAGATGACATAATGTATTATGCAGTAATCAGTGGAATTCAGAGAAAACTGTTTCTAAATTCTAAATTCCACGCGTGGCAAAGAGTCACTAAGGCCGGTGCGCAATTTATGCTAGATTAAATATGGTTTGTGATTATTTTGCGCATTTGCAGCCAGTACCCTGGTGCGCAAAACTGTGACGCGGAGTATAAGTTGCGCGACCATACAGTGAAATGTTTTGTAATGTTGAATAATAATAATAATGAACAAACGAGAGCGATCGAAAATACGTTTTTCCTGTTTGATGAAAAAATATCCGTCAGAAAACTGCTTAATTAATTAATTAATTAATTAGTAGAACGTGCGGTGGAGTGTAACGAAGCTTCGGCGGTTGGCTGTTGTGTAAAACCACCTGAAAAATACAGTAAGAACTTCGACGTTTCGAGCGAAGCCCCTTGTATTTTTCAGGTAGTTTTACACAACAGCCAACCGCCGAATCTAAATACAGTAGAACCTCGCGGCTATCTCAAACAGCCAAGCCCAAGGGAAACAACAAAATCTTCGCGATAAAAGAATAAAAAAGATGGAAATAGAATGGGCGACAAATCCACGGGAAATGGGTTTAAGTTCAAGTTCAAGATAGCGGGGAGTTCGACATAACGGGGTTCTACTGTATACGTCATCAGCTAACGTACGTTTATTCCCGTTGCCATTCAATTCACTTTTTCAGATAACTCACATGCCTAGTTACCACTGTTCTGATAATGTAAGCATAGAATGAAACAAAGGTAACCAATTCACATTTTCAGATAACTCACATGCCTAGTTACCACTGTTCTGATAATGTAAGCATAGAATGGAACAAAGGTAACCAATTCACATTTTCAGATAACTCACATGCCTAGTTACCACTGTTCTGATAATGTAAGCATAGAATGAAACAAAGGTAACCAATTCACATTTTCAGATAACTCACATGCCTAGTTACCACTGTTCTGATAATGTAAGCATAGAATGAAACAAAGGTAACCAATTCACATTTTCAGATAACTCACATGCCTAGTTACCACTGTTCTGATAATGTAAGCATAGAATGAAACAAAGGTAACCAATTCACATTTTCAGATAACTCGCATGCCTAGTTACCATTGTTCTGATAATGTAAACATAGAATGGAACAAAGGTAACCAATTCACATTTTCAGATAACTCGCATGCCTAGTTACCACTGTTCTGATAATGTAAGCATAGAATGGAACAAAGGTAACCAATTCACATTTCCACCCAACTCACATACCTAGTTACCACTGTTCTGATAATGTAAGCATAGAATGGAACAAAGGTAACCAATTCACATTTTCAGATAACTCACATACCTAGTTACCACTGTTCTGATAATGTAAGCATAGAATGGAACAAAGGTGACCAAACATATAAATTATATAATTATGTGAGTGAATTGGATGGCAACAGATATGCATGTTAGTTGATTAAGTCCAGACTCCTTCAGCGATATTCATTAATCGCATTATCGGGTGTGTTTGTGGCTTGGCCTAGTGGAGGCTTTACTCATTAGGGAACAGTAACCCTCCCTGATATTCACGTATCTTAAACGTGCTTGATACCACGTGTTGATACCAATCGTAAGTCACGTTACCGCATTATGACAAGTCAGTCAATTCCCATAATCTATCCCATTACAAGAGCAAATAAACAAATATAAACTAACTTTATTTATACTGGATAGCTCCATCAGTTCTAAACTGTTCTCCCTAGAGGTCCAGTAAGGACCATCTCTTATTGCTCCAGTGTTACTACAGGAAGAAACCTAAACTAAACTAACTTTATTTATACTGGATAGCTCCATCAGTTCTAGACTGTTCTCCCTAGAGGTCCAGTAAGGGTCATCTCTTATTGATCCAGTGTAACTACAGGAGGAAACCTAAACTAAACTAACTCTATTTATACTGGATAGCTCTATCAGTTCTAAACTGTTCTCCCTAGAGGCCCAGTAAGGATCATCTCTTATTGATCCAGTGTTACTACAGGAGGAAACCTAAACTAAACTAACTTTATTTATACTGGATAGCTCTATCAGTTCTAAACTGTTCTCCCTAGAGGTCCAGTAAGGGGCATCTATATATCGGCACAGTGTTTCTATACAGGAGGAAATCGGAATACATGGATGAAATTTTTGAAGCTGAATTGAAAAAAACTATCATAATATGAGTTGTTTATTTGTTGTTTCATTGCAAGTACAAGTACAAATTGTTGTTTATATTGTTTATATTGTTCACCTGATGATGTTAGAAGCTTGAGTAACTTTCTTGCCTGACCAAATTGAACTTTGTTCTTTGACTTGACTCGCAACTTCACTTCAGCTTCACTGACACAACACTGTACGTAAATGAAATACGGACGATATTCAACTTACACGACTAAACCTACATCGTTATATGATAGCAAAGCTACTCTCGTCACTATATTGTGTTCGCTGAGTTTCCTGTCGTGGGTGTTTGAATATTCCGTGTCAGTAAATAACTTAAAGTCGACTCGACTCGTGACAACAAAAAAACAAAAGGCGAGCATGTGAACTTGGCTATCAGATTGGACTTTACCTCATCACGCCACAGCGAAAAGGAGAAAGGATTGCACATTGAGTTACTTTTAAAGAAATAATAAAAAATACCATTTTGCGCAAAAAATAAGAATGAGCCTTCATTATATTTTGGATCTTGTTCAGAGGATCTTGTTTTCGTGGGCCGGGACGTAGGCGCGTATTATGCCAGAGGCTATTTCGTGCGCGCGTCAAATTGAGTAGGCAAGCAATTAATGCGCGCATTTTGATAATTAGATATTTCGTCATGCTAAAAGGTTACCTCATGTTTTATTTATAGAGGACCTTATAAAAGGTTTTGTATGCCACAGTTGTAGACTTGCTACAAGTCGACTCCATTGACGCGCGGTAAAGCCCAGACGCGCAGTTAAGCCCAATTCAACGAAAGTTTTCCGTATTAACCCAGTAAACTCAGTCCGTATTAACCCAGTCATTATGCGAGTCGACTTGTAGCAAGTCTAGCCATAATTTATTGCAGAGGGTGTCGGTGAAAATAGAACCTTTGAGGGCGACTATTTTTCACACGAGAGCGGACGAATTAAGAATCGTACTCAAATTTGAATGATTTCATCTTGCGCGACGCAAGGGACGCACGAAACCAGACGAATTCGAGTACAGCCAGTGAACTCTAAGTAAACTGGAACGCTAACTCCTATGATCAAGTCCTATGATTCGTTGAAGCCAAGCTAGTTTTTCTGAGTTTTGAGTTGAAATACTTGACGCCGAACATTGGGCTGTATATGAAATTGAAGCTATTAAAAAGTTCTATTTGATATAAAAACTTCAAGACTTTAGGTAAAATGGAAATACTTAAAAAATACAAAAACAACCGCAATTTTGTAAAATACGGCAAATTTTCCCTCAACGTTTTAAGTATTTCCCTTTTACCTAAAGTCTTGAAGTTTTTATATCAAATATAACTTTTTAATAGCTTCAATTTCATATACAGCCCAATGTTCGGCGTTAAGTATTTCAAAACTCAGAAAAAATGAATTAAGCTGGCTTCAATTCCCCCCCTGCGTTAGCGTTCCAGTCTATTATAGTTCAATGAGTACAGCTAACCGTACGAATTCCCGTGTGAACAAATGGAACCAGACGAATTTGTGTACGGTTCTGAATTTGTCTCGTCTAAAGTGTCCGTATTCTCGATACTTGAAACTCCCAAAATATATTTCTTGATGAATATTTCGACATAAAGAACACGTGGCGCGCGGCTGGACGGCCTTTGAAAGCGAAGGAGGGATTTTGGTACCTTACATCACAATATGTCATAGATTTAATGACATCATAAAATTGCTTTGATTGTGATAAAAATAATAAGAACAGCTTTGAGGGCGACTATCGATAATTCGGTCAAGGGTAGTTGAATGTGGGCGAGTCTATGAAGAGGATTGGTCTTTTTTAGCTTACCTTTTACAAATTGAAGACAGCTCTTTCTTTTTCAGTGTTTTGTGATGATCAGTTTGTGTAGATAATCTTTGTGAGTTGACAAAAGTATCATGTATATACCACGATGTTTTGTTTCTCTTCTTCCTACAAATAGAATACCAAGGTTGTTATTTTGGTCTTTTGTGGTGATCAGTTTTTTTAACAATCTTCATGAATTCGTGAGTTTAAGTAAGGGTTGGTTACATACAAGCAGATGGTGGGCAACTTCAGAAATGTTGACCGACTTATAAGAGCAAGAAAATTAAACTCCATCTCTCAAGACTACTACATATAATGAAAAGAATTAACATTATTTTCTCACTCTGATAACTGCAGATTGATCACCATCTGCTGCGTGACAGTACTTCGTAAAACCTACCCATTAATACAAGTACAAAGTATATACCTCGCTGCTTTTCTTGACTTCTTTCTATACCAACACCAGATAATACCAAGAGCACAGATCGGTAGCGTGTACCACTGTATATAATAACCAATCTCCATTTCCAGTCATATTTAATATACACTCCCCAACATCTTCTTTCCCTTTACTGACAAAGCATCTAAAAATGATATGCTGACAGATATGGTTAGTGAGATCCTGTTTCGGATCCACAGTGAAAGCATAGTTAAAGCAACCAATCAGCAACTAGCGGATATCATTCCACAATATTTTTTCCTGGAATTTAAGTTCGGTAATCTTTGATAATGCTAACAGAGATTAGAGTCATAGATATAGGGTTACAACTAACCAACATATGGAAAGCATATGTTGTTTGTATTTAAGTGGGACAGTGCTGCACATGATGGCCAACTCTACTAGGAAAGACAGTTATCAGAGTGACTATATTGTTCACTATATGTATTCACCTGTGTTTGGTGGCAAATACATACGATTTAGCGTCATTTTCTCACTCCCATAAGTGTCAATACATTCGAAGTTGACTACCATGTGTAGCACACCGCGTCAAGACCATTTGACCAAATCAGTTCTATTCTGATAAATTACGGTGAAAGCATGACTAACACAACCAGAACTCGAGAGTACAAACTGTTGAAGTATAGAACGTAATGTAGTGTACATAAGAACATTGCGTTAAGGTCTCTCAAGAGTGTCTTGGACTAGTATTCAATAGGTAGGTTTCATTAAGCACTATCGTGCAACAGATGGTGGTCAACCTGCAGTCATCAGAATGAGAAAATAATGTTAATCCTTTTCATTATATTATGTCATATATGGTCTTGTATTTGTAGGCAAATATATATATGAAGTTAACCACCATCTGCTGCTCTGTAACGCTTACTGACACCAACCAATATGATATCTGTGAAGCAATAGCGACAAAACAAGTCTAAAGGAAGACATCGGTTGTCAGCATGTGTAAATATCAAGCTTAAAGTTATCCAGCATTGACAAACAAACTGTCTAATGAACTCCGTCTCCGTACTTTCCCGATTTAAGTATCGTTTTACACGAAGCATATTAATTACTTTCGAGACTGGGGCCGTAATTCTTTTAATTTAGACCATCGTCATATCCTCTATACTCGACATATCCTCTATACTCGACATATCCTCTATACTCGACATATCCTCTATACTCGACATATCCTCTATACTCGACATATCCTCTATACTCGACATATACCCGAAACTAAAGATAATTCTCGAGATGAGCCGATATTAAAGAGCCAATTTCCGATACCGATTATTCAAGAGCCGATACATGTCCACCATCGGCTGATACATCGGGAAAACCGGTGATTGGTTTATCTGATGGTCACGTTTTGTCGACTAATTGCCATTCTAGTGTTTTACTTGACTCGTAAATTTCGCAATGAGAGGTTGCCATCAAGCACACTCTCTATTTTTAGCACAACAAAAGTACAATACAAACAGAAAATAGGCAAGTATTACCAACACTGCGGATGGTTCCTCTCGCGCGAAATAATGTGTCACGTTTTCGCGTCAAAAATTCAGGGATGCGACATCGATTCGTCTGCAGGAAATTATGCTGAAACTGACCGATCCGATAGTGAACGGCAATCGGCCGATTGTGATAAAAAGTAGCCGTTAATAGCTCTAGATAATTCCTACTGTCTAGTTATGCAATCCAGATTCTATGATTGAGATAGGTACGCTATCTTGCAATGGCTGGAAAAAACGAAAAAGGAAGCAATATATAGAAGGGTTACACTAAGCACTAATGTACTATTACTGTAGAATACTACCTAGATGCACTTATGCCCAACGTCTGACGGGCATTTGATAATTACCATTTTAACACTTTTAGTCAACTCCATAAGTCTCTGTGAGGGGTTCTTGTTACTTTGGTGTAAAAATATTCTGGTGTGAGGCATGCGGGACCATGTTTTACCCAACGCTGGTTTTGTATAGGAATTATTCGAGTCTGATACAACGTTGTTTGTTAACTAAAACAAGAGTCAAGAGAGAACTTTGAGTTAAGTCCTGATCAAACGAGGATGGGAGTTGATGAAAGTTGGCAAGCGAGAGTTTGCATGAGAGTTTCATCAACTCTTATGCCCCAGTCAAACGAGAACAAGAGTTGCATGAGAGTTGACTGGATATTACCGCGCGTACCGGTCAAACGAGCAACTCTCATCAAAATTTGAACCAGCTCAAAATTGATGAGACTTGGCAATCAAATACGAGCGAGAGTTGAAACTCTCATTCACTTTCATCTTCGTAACTGCGTTTGACCAGGGCTTTACTTTCCAACAATGGCTTTCATTACTGGATGAATAGACCAAACTAGAAGCGCGTATAGCTTTGGAAACTACGCAAAAATCCCATTACAGCAGCGTTATCGAATGCACGCTAATCGTGAACTCTTAATTTCAATCTTACCAGAGCAGCAACACTGTAATCATAAGCCAATGATTTCAACGCTTGACCAAATTTGACCATCATTCCATGACCTGTTTTGATAATTATAAATTTGATTCTTTTGTTCTTTTAGACAACGTTCACACAATCAAACAAGACAGGACAAATTCGGGACAGTACGCAATTTTGGCACATCAGTACGATTACCATGTCCTTGGCTTTTTGGTCCTCCTAGGATTGGTGAAATAAGGCCAGCAACACTGTCAAGAATCACCAACACAACATCTTGGTAAAACGCATCTTCCTAGATGTAATAGACAATGTCAATGAGGACTTCATCAGATCAATACAGTCCGCGCAATTTGTTCAGTCTGAGGCGAAGTCCCATATTTTCTATACAAAAAACGTACTCAACAAAGGCAACAAAGCACATTCACGCACCTGTGACGAAAGACATTTCTTTAATTCTTCCAGAACAAAGAGAGAATGAAAGATCTCAAATGTTTTCACACATTGTATTCTAGCCATGTGATTCTATAATGCATTATTAAAGAAAAGAAGTTAGAGAACTGAACGTTGATGGGTTTTGTAGTTCAGTGGTCAGCTCGTGCTGCACTGGTTAATGCGAAAGGGTTAGTTTTTAGCGAGGGAGGAAAACCGGAGTACCCAGAGAAAAACCCTCGAAGCACAGGAGAGAACTAACCAATCTCAACTTACATGAGTTTATCAAGCACACTGACGTTACCCAAACCGAGTAAATCCCTGCCCTCGACCTGCTGTATAACCAGCTTAACTCAGAGGTAATAGCTATTGGTTTTGGTAAGGCCCAAAAAAAGGGATAAAGAACAATCGAATCTCCACTGCAGTAAATTCATTTCGAACTAAAACTAACCATTATGTTGCTACCACCATATCTCTCCATCAAGATTTCATGAATACGTTCAGAGGTAAATCCTGCACCAGTATCAATGTAAACCACATTCTTATTGTGTGTTGCAGCGACATGACATGCAATGCTTAGACAGCTCTAGAAAACAATGCACACTTGAAATCAGGTTAATTGGTTCAAGGAGAATAGGAGACTCATCAGGTAAGGTACTGTACAAGGGCGGGTGCTTGGATGGTCATATGAGGTATATAGAGTGATGCAGGGGGTGCATGAGTTGGTACAGGGGGATCTTAAAGGGGATACATGGGGCTAGATTAGGTCCAGTAAAGGTACAGAAGGGGTGTAGGAAGTTGCACATGGGGTATCAGGCCTGGGCAATTGGAGAGTGCAGGGGGTACATGGGGCGAACACCTAGAAATCTGATAGTGCTAACATCAGGGGCGGATCCAGGCTCATCTGATAGAGGGAGTGCAGATTTTTCCAGGGGGAGGGGTGCACCCTTCCGCCACTAGCACAAATTATGTCAAAGATGCCATAGATTGTGAACATTTCAGTATGAACTCATTGATGCTGATTTTTTGTGGGGGGTGCTGGCGTTTTCTAGGGGGGTGCGCACCCTCGCAGTAGATCTGCCTATGGCTAACATCATATATCTGTACCTGTGTTTTACCAACACCTGGTGAACCGTAGATTTCGGTCAACTCTCTAGAATATAGACCACCACCAAGAATATCATCTAAACTGATAATTTCTTAACTAATTAGCATGAAGGAAAATATTTTCAATATCTTTTCCACCCCAAGAGCATCCCCTTTGATAAGTAAAATTGTCTGACAATAGAGAGAATAAATAATCTTGCACAAGACACTTGCTGATCATAACGTTTTATTCTAAACTCAACAGCGTAGGTAGAATATACTCACTTTGAACAACCTAAAATGCAAGAAAACATCAAATCACCATTATAATTAACACATGCCTGTCAGAACAGAGGGCAATTTCAAGGAGGGCATCTTTGTGTCGTACCTGTGGATATGACATTCAAAGATGAACACAACTTTTCATATAGGTCATCTGCAGTAGCCACATTTGGCAGAAAGTCCATAGCTGAATATTTTGAAAAAAGATTAATAATTACTTTATTGCCAACTCTCATTGTTTGACGAGGCCACCAGGGCTTATGATGGAACACCTCTCTATTATGGATACCCTTCTAACACAGACACTTCTCTATAAATACAAACACCTTTGTCGATGTCATATAAGAGATGGTCTGACTGTGCTCAGGGACGTAGCCAGAGCTTTCAAAGGGGGGGGAGCCCTGTGGGGATTAAAGGTAGTTGTGGCTATATGTGGGGCATAATTCCTGGTTTTGCAGTAAGTATTAGCACTAAATATTACCAAAGGGGGGGAGCCGCGGCTCCCTCGGCTCCCCCCCTGGCTACGTCCCTGACTGTGCTATAAGTCCACCATGCTTCCCAAAGTATTTTTAATCTTTTTCAGGTAGTTCAGACACAAACCACAACAGTTTTTCCCCCGACCCACTCGACTAACTTCCAGACAAAGGGCCTGTGCTCGAAACGTCGAAGTTCTTATTGTATTTTTCAGGTAGTTTTACACAACAGTCAACTGACAAACCACAACAGCTTATTGTAAAATACTCAGGGGCGGGGTCTGGGAAGTGCCACACACAAGGGGGGAGGGGTCTGGGGGTGCCACACACAAACCACGCCATTGTTCATATACATGAAGTTATATACAATTTCCATAATGGAGACATAGGTCACATAGTACATTTGGTATTTAATTTTTCCCGCCTTCTCACGCCATTGGTCAATTTTTCATGCGTTATAAGCTATATATATCAAACAAGCATAAAAATTACGTTTTCGGGCTACAAACAGTTTAAACAAACCTAAAATATACAAAGAACTATCAATATACTTACGCTTGGGATTCAAAAATGCTTTAAATCTACCAAAATATTTGCAAAAAAGTTCAAAATATTGTCAATTTCAAAAATTATTTGGCCGTGAGCAACGAGAGGCTTGGACACCACTGCATAGTCTGCATTACGCATGCTCATTTCGTTCTCTTACAAACTACAAGTAAAACAATTATTTTTTTAAATCGAGTTAAATTTCGTTGATTTTTGATCAATTTATTCACTTTAAGACACAAACAACAGCGCAAAGCATTACCTGGGAACATTATTTAGTAGTTACTGCAATTTGTTTGCGAAAGAAACGCTCTAAAACCCTTCAACAAGAGAGAAACTTAAGCGACTTTTTTCGAGGTTCAAAATGTCGTATGTTCTACAGCATTTACACAATGGTTGGCAAGTGGATCAAGCGATCTTAGCAGAGGAAGATAAAGTCGTTGTTATACGTTTTGGCCACGATTGGGACCCACAGTGTATGAAAATGGACGAAATTTTGTATGGAATTGCGGATAAAGTTAAGAACTTTGCTGTATTCTATGTGGTTGATATCACCGCAGTTCCAGATTTCAATAAGATGTACGAGTTATACGATCCGTGTACTATAATGTTCTTCTACAGAAATAAACACATCATGATTGATTTGGGTACTGGTAATAATAATAAAATAAACTGGGATTTGGAAGATAAACAAGAGCTGATTGATATAGTTGAAACAGTGTATCGAGGAGCAAGGAAAGGACGAGGTTTAGTCATCTCGCCTAAAGATTATTCAACCAAGTATCGCTATTAATTTAACAGAAGATTATCTATTATATTGGTAGGATATCAGGAGTATCGGTTGTGGACTGATAATTAACGATTATTATATTTGGACAAATATGACATAAATCACATAATTTTAATTTATAATTTGCTACATCATTGTACACAGCTGCTGTTATTGCTTTGCATTTATTTATTAAACAGTTTAATATGTAAACCTGTATGCCTGCAATATGGCTTCATCAATATGCCTGTAAATCTTTGAATAGCTTTTCTAAATATATCTTTGTAAAAAGTAGTGGTACATACCATGACTGGTCGACTGGTGGTATAATGGTTAATGAGTGTCTTTCACCTCTGTGTGATCGCGGTTGTCTGATTATGATTTCACCTTCTCCGCATGTGAGAAGAATGCCTCCAGTTTAACTCTACCAAACACAGCTGGTTTTCTTCCGGTACAACTCTTACTGAACCTCTAGAACTGATAGAGCTATCTAGTATAAATAAAGTTAGTTTAGTTTAGGTTTTCTCCTGTAGTAACAATGGATCAATAAGGGATGGCCCTTACTGGACCTCTAGGAGAACAGTTTAGAACTGATAGAGCTATCCAGTATAAATAAAGTTAGTTTAGTTCAGCTTTCCTCCTGTAGTAACACTGGAACAATAAGAGATGTCCCTTACTGAACCTCTAGAGAGAACAGTTTAGAACTGATAGAGCTATCTAGTATAAATAAAGTTAGTTTAGGTTTTCTCCTGTAGTGACAATGGATCAATAAGGGATGGCCCTTACTGGACCTCTAGGGAGAACAGTTTAGAACTGATAGAGCTATCTAGTATAAATAAAGTTAGTTTAGTTTAGGTTTTCTCCTGTAGTGACAATGGATCAATAAGGGATGGCCCTTACTGGACCTCCAGGGAGAACAGTTTAGAACAACTTCATATTTCAATCAAACACACACACATAATTAATCTCTGACAATTTAAATCTATCACTTCTAATATATTTCTATATTACAGATTTCCAAAATTTGGGCACATTCAATAGATTTCCTAAAAATTTTTCTAGAATTCAATATTATATACCTTTTTACACTACCAACCTAATGGTGCTACCCACTAATGTTTCACTTGTGTTCACCTAACGGGCACATGGAACGGACAGTCTGATCTGAGTAATTACAACAATAGCCTTAAAGCCTTAGGGTGAGTTTCAGTAAGTGTAATATATTAATATATGGCGTTAAACATGGTGGTCAACTTCAGATCATAGTCCCTATAACACAGTGTCTTCTGGAAATGCTTCTAAACCTTTTGTTCTATGTTTTTGTTCATGTTTGTGCACCTTCACGCTCAGTAAACACATTGTTCTCTTAGCATAATGAAGGAAGCAGCCACTGAAATCCGTGCAGCTGAATATTAACATTTGTAAAACAAACAAAACGTGCACTCTCAGTACACCCTCAACATCAGCCCACGGACAAGGCTATAAACTTTCAAGTTTGCCGCGTTTCCAGACACTGTATTATAGGGACTATGTTCAGATGTATTGACACTTATGTTAAGGTGAATACATATAGTGAACAATTTAGTCACTCTGATAACTGTCTTCCTTTTAGAGTTGATCATCATGTGCCGCACTGTCACATTTTGGTAGGTTTTGCTAAGCACTATCGTGCAACAGATAGTGGTCAACCTGCAGTTATCCAAGTGAGAAAATAATGTTAATTATTTTCATTATATGTAGCAGTCAGTCTTGTATTTGCTGGCAAATAAATAGAATTGAAACCATTTTAAAAATTTCTGAAGTTCACCACCATCTGTTGTTCTGTGATGCTTACTCAAACCAATAGTCCTAACCGTAACCCAAAACCTGAAGAGGGATAAAGCTATCTGATTTTGAAATGCCACAGTCCAGCCAACTAGTCGATCAATCAATCAATCAATACAAGTGATTCCTTTTTGTGAGTTTCCAGATCTATACCAGATATAATTTGCGCCAGATATCATTTTGCCCATTTCACGAACTTTCCCGTAACGTGTCACGAAACATTTGTTCGTGTTCGCGCGTTTCTTTATTCCCTTCCATTTTCTTGCGGGTGGACCGCCCTCACGCAGGCTATGCACCTGTCTGATGATGTGAAATCTATTTCCAGTATTTCAGATTAAAACCACTGAACTCGAAATATAACTGGACTAAAACCAATCAGAGGGTACTAAGTACGTGATGTAGCATGTGTTATACTGTTTCGTCCTTACTGGACTGAGTTGATAATCGGCCTCCAATAATTTTCGCTCCTGTACGCATCATTTTAATCGCATGGTTGAAACTACGCTTTAATTCTTTATTAATCCACTCGTTATATTCTGTTTGAGACTGTGAAAATAATAATATAATGCGGTTAGCGCGCTACCTCTGAGTTAAGCTGACTATACAGCAGGTCGAGGGCATGGATTTACTCAGGTTGGGTAACGTCAGTGCGCTTGATAAACTCATGTAAGTTGAGATTGGTTGGTTCTCTCCTGTGCTTCGAGGGTTTTTCTCCGGGTACTCCGGTTTTCCTCCCTCGCTAAAAACTAACCCTTAGGCACTAACCACTAACTAACCCTCGGAACCTTTGTCAATTGGGTTGCAAAACCTGTTAAGGCTTTCTGCCCACCTCAGAGTGGTAAATACAATAAACCAAACTAAAAGATCAATACACTGACTGAGATAGCAATCTTCCACGCATTTGTGTGGCTATATTTAAATAATAACAATATTAACACGTCTAACCTCAGCTCGTAACAAATGTTCTTTAGCATCATTAGTTACAATTTTTACACATTTGAATCCTTTGAAATTGGCTTCTTCCAGCGAAGTAACATCCTCCCAGCACAGCAAGTTCGTTGCATTGGTCTACAAAATTACATATACCACAAAATCGTTTTACGTAAGACAGAGTAAAATCACTACGATAAGCAAGCAAGCAAGCAAGCAAGCAAGCAAGCAAGCAAGCAAGCCAGTGAGCGAGTGAGTGAGTGTGCTATTCTAATCATCCTTACTTGCAGCTGAGAGCTGAGCTGAATTACGAAAGACGCAGCTCAACTTAATCGATTGGAAGGCTTATTAAAGGCGCCTCTGGTTGTCACAGTATGACTCGTGTTTGATATTAATGGCAGCACAGCTACGATGGAAGAGTTAGTTTTGGGGCTTATCCAAGCCCACCCTGTCAATATTCCCTGTGGGAGGAAACCGGAGTACCCGGAGAAAACCCACGACTTTGGGTAGAGCGTTGACGGACTCTTTTCACATAAATGTCATGAGTCCCCAGCGAGAATCGAACCCACGATCTCAGAGGTGAAAGGCGCTTGCTCTGACGACTGCGCTACCCAAGCCACAACTACATATGACGCATTAGCGCAGGGATGAATTTACTGGGGGGGGGGGGTTGCGCACCCCTTCTAGCCTTGGCTAAGGGGGAGGGTGTAGGAGGGGTGACAATTCCCATATCAAATCCAAATTTTGGATTTGACAGGGCATTTATCACACAAAAATATAGTATCAGGCCATTGATGGGAGTTTTTGACCATCTAGGCCATCTTATTTTTAAAGATAACTCCCTTGACCTTGTAGGGGGTCCTCAGTGGCGATTCACCCTTCCTCGGTCGCTGACCACGCCCTGCTTCATGACCAAACCCCGCTTACCACCCCCCCCGTATCAAATCAAGCTGGACCATCCCCGCATTAGAGCACATTGCAGCTTTAGTTGTTAATATTTCAACATTATATTCAACCTGTTCTCCTCGCCATTCTATCCTGTTAGGATAAAGTAAGAAATATCTCTTCTGCCAGCCAGGTAAGAAAGGACCGCCCATCCTGTAGAGATAGCCTTCAAGGATACGATCACTACCTTCGGCGCTTTCTGTGAGAAAATAAAATTTGTTGAGTTGTTGTGAAGAAAGTATAACTTGCTACTGACAGAAGAGCGAAAGAAGCAATGACAGACATTTCTTCTGGGATTATATTATCAGGTGAGCGGTTTGGGAAAGCACATTTTGTTGTTGCCTCTACCATTGCTTGACCTTCAACCCTTCCTTGCAACCCTTGTGGAATTATGTTATTTTAGTTGTAAAATGAAAGAGCGATGTACCATAGTTCTTACCATGACCATTTATATTTGCCAGTTTACTTTTTCTTTTCTGGTCCAATTTATCATTTTCCTGATTCACAACTTCGAATACGGTTTCTTAAATAAAAATACCACCTTGAACTCATTAGCTCTATCAGTTCTAAACTGTTCTCTCTAGAGGTCCAGTAAGAGTCATCCCTTATCGATCCAGTGTTACTACAGGAGGAAATCTAAACTAAACTAACTTTATTTATACTGGATAGCTCTATCAGTTCTAAACTGTTCTCCCTAGAGGTCCAGTAAGAGTCATCCCTTATCGATCCAGTGTTACTACAGGAGGAAACCTAAACTAAACTAACAATACTTATACTGGATAACTCTGTCAGTTCTAAACTGTTCTCCCTAGAGTAAACCTGTGATGTTTGGTAGAGTCGAGCTGGAAGCACTCTTCTCAAATGCGACTGAAGAACAACACGCTGTGACATAAATGACTACAAACCATACCCGCGATTTCTTGCTGCCATCTCTCAGAGTTCACGTGATTAAACGCTGTATAAATTTCCTGGTCAGTGTCAGAAAGTTTGATCCCTTTTACGTCATCTTCATCAAATGAGCCGATGTCAAACGCGTCAGCGGCATTCACTTCACCCCGAGGAGGCACTAAGGGAGGCTTAAGCTAAAATGATATGTCTCTTGTTAACCCATCAGCTTGCAATGCGCCCAGATGCGCCCTACTTAAGCATTTTACTCTGTCTAACGCCTGACAATTTTACTCATCGATTAGTGGTAGGGTACTGCCAGTTAATGGGTTAATATATTTTTCTAGCTTAGTCTGATAACTGCAGGTGACCACCATCTGCTGCACGATAGCACTTAGTGAAACCCACCAAATTTCTGCTATTTGTTTTTTACCTTGAGTAGTTCAACTGTCAGCCAATCGATGTTTTTAAAAAAGTCGTGATCCTTGACTTCGTCAGCTCTAAACAAAACAGATTTCTGAGTTTGAATTAGGTATTTAAATGGCTCAATTTATACTAGAGATGGATGATACGTCTGGATGAACTTGGGCAAAGAAAAGATAGTTTGTCTGTGGTGAACAGACAAATCATCCATCAAGACGAACTATCTGCACAATTCTACTACTTCGACTTACCCTCTCGCCATGCAGCCAAGCCGTCTGAAGACATCTCTTTGAAGGAGGCCTCGTAGTAAGCTTTTCATGTCACCTGAGAACGAGTCTGGATAATCTACATCCTGACAAGAACGAGAAAATAATGAAATCAGACAACTGCATTTTGCAGGAATCGAATCCCCGACATTGAAGTGAAAAGCACATGCACTAACCACTTTGTCACTGGGAAAAGGTTAGGAAGAGTTAATAACGAGTCTGACTTTTCAAACATTCTATTTATAGAATAACAAATATTTAGAGATTAATTTACCATCGTCAATGTTAATCTGTCTATTTCGTGTTTGTCTTTTATCTTGTGTTGTCGAAAGGGACTATGCCTAGAGAACAAAAATAAACAGAGAACACGGGGTAAATGAAAACACACCCTTCCGGAAAGTACTTAGCCATGACTATAGAGCCTCGTTTTGGTGATGAGAATTGGCTGGAGAGCTCTTTATCTTGTTACTGGTGACCCAATTATGAAATCATACAGTTATAGTAGATGGTCTGTAGATGGTATAAAAGAGCTTTATATAATTACGTTACCAGTAACAAGATAAATGGCTCTAATGCCGAGGTCTCAATCACAAAACGAGGCTCTATATCCAATGCAAAGTACTTTCCTGATGGCAACGGGTATAAACATGTTCTAACTGATAAGCTCTATATGAACAATATAGCAGGAGGTTTATAGGTAAATATACATACCCAACTAATAATTTATACAACATACAACCTAATGAGAACCAATCAGCAGACGAGTCATACGCCATGCCCTTTTTTAAAACCTCTGGGGCCATGTAACCGTGTGTTCCGCTGAAAACATAATAATCACGAATATGAGTCTCTAGAAGCAGTAAAATACAGACTGTCTTTACTTTAAGAGGCGAACTTTGTACTTACACACTTGCATGAGGCTTCTTCTTGCTAAAGTCGCACGCTAAACCTAAATCTGATATCCTTACATGACCATGCTCGTCCAGCAAAATATTCGCAGGCTAAAAAGAAGATAGATGGATCGATTTTGGATCGAGACATATAACATATTAATCTATCTCTAGATCAACTGACAAGATCAAAATGACATATTAGTTAATCATAGAACGTTTATTGAAGGACAATTAGTAAGAGGGAATTTATTGTACTGTTCATTTTGTACTGTTAAATGTTCGCCTCAGATCGGTAGGATACACTAAGCAAATGGTGGTCAACCTGCAGTTATCAGAGTGAGAAAATGTTATTGCTTTTCATTATATGTAGTAGTCTTGTATTTGGAGTAAAAAAGAGTTTCATCTTCTCACTCCTACAAGTTGACAACCACCTGTTGTCCCGTAGCGCTTGCTGAAACCCACCAATTTCAAAACGTAAAAAGTCTATATTGCAAAGAAAATCCGTCACCTTCAAGTCTCTATAACATATGCACTTGCTATGCATGTGTTGTAAACCAAGGATTATTTCACACGCATAAAATTGCACCTGATAAAGTAAACATCCAGATATATCAAGATTAAGAGCGGCTATATTCTTATGTTCGGGGAGGCATGGGTGGCAGATGCTGTTAGCGCGCTGTCCCTTACCTCTGAGTTAAGGCTGCTATACAGCAGGTCGAGGGCAGGGATTTACTCAGGTTGGGTAACGTCAGTGCGCTTGATAAACTCATGTAAGTTGAGATTGGTTGGTTCTCTCCTGTGCTTCGAGGGTTTTTCTCCGGGTATTCCGGTTTTCCTCCCTCGCTAAAAACTAACCCTTCGGCATTAACCGTAATAAACACTCGTAGACCTTTGTCAATTGGGTTGTAAAACCTGTTAAGGCTTTCTGTAAACACAATAAACTAAACTAAATTTTTGAGCACAAACATATATTTAGTGTTAGGGTGGGCTTATGATGGAACACCTTTCTATTAGGGAAGACCTCTCTATTATGGATACCCTTCTAACACAGACACTTCTCTATAAATACAAACACCTTTGTCGATGTCATATAAGAGATGGTCTGACTGTGATATAGGTCCACCATGCTTCCCCTATCAGTTTGACCGACTCTACTAACTTCCAGACAAAGGGCCTGCGCTCGAAATGTCGAAGTTCTTATTGTATTTTTCAGGTAGTTTTACACAACAATCAACCGACAAACCACAACAGCTTATTGTAAAATACTCAGGGGCGTAGCGAAGGGGGGGTCTGGGCATAGAATAGGAAATGACTAGAAGGGCCACTTGAGGCCGAACCTTTGAAGTTTTTGACGCTGCGCATGTCGCATTACGCATGTTCATTACCATTATTCTAGCCAGTCAATTGCATTTTCTGACCAATAAACACGCTGAACTGGCTGGTCCGCCATTATTCTGGCCAGATAACTGCATAAAAATAGGGTGTCACGTTGCACTGCTGAGTGGCCTTTCTGGTCATTTCCTATTCTGTGGTCTGGGGGTGCCACGCACAAACCACACCCGAACCACACCATTGGTCATATACATGAAGTTATATACATTTTCCATAATGGAGACATAGGCATTTGGTATTTAATTTTTCCCGCCTTCTCACGCCATTGGTCAATTTTTCATGCGTTAACTATCAGTATATCAAAAAAGCATAAAAATTACGTTTTCGGGCTACAAACAGTTTAAACAAACCTAAAATATACAAAGAACTATCAATATACTTACGTTTGGGATTCAAAAATGCTTTAAATCTACCAAAATATTTGCAAAAACGTTCAAAATATTAAAAAAATTGTCAATTATATGATCAAAAATTATTTGGCCGTGAGCAACGAGAGGCTTGGACACCACTGCATTACGCATGCTCATTTCGTTCTCTGACAAACTACAAATAAAACAATTATTTTTTTAAATCGAGTTAAATTTCGTTGATTTTTGATCAATTTATTCACTTTAAGACACAAACAACAGCGCAAAGCATTACCTGGGAACATTATTTAGTAGTTACTGCAATTTTTTGGAGAAAAAAACGCTCTAAAACCCTTCAACAAGAGGTTCAAAATGTCGTATGTTCTACAGCATTTACACAATGGTTGGCAAGTGGATCAAGCGATCTTAGCAGAGGAAGATAAAGTCGTCGTTATACGTTTTGGCCACGATTGGGACCCACAGTGTATGAAAATGGACGAAATTTTGTATGGAATTGCGGATAAAGTTAAAAACTTTGCTGTATTCTATGTGGTTGATATCACCGCAGTTCCAGATTTCAATAAGATGTACGAGTTATACGATCCGTGTACTATAATGTTCTTCTACAGAAATAAACACATCATGATTGATTTGGGTACTGGTAATAATAATAAAATAAACTGGGATTTGGAAGATAAACAAGAGCTGATTGATATAGTTGAAACAGTGTATCGAGGAGCAAGGAAAGGACGAGGTTTAGTCATCTCCCCTAAAGATTACTCAACCAAGTATCGCTATTAATTTAACAGAAGATTATCTATTGTATTGGTAGGATATCAGGAGTATCGGTGGTGGACTGATAATTAACGATTATTATATTTGAACAAATATGACATAAATCACATAATTTTAATTGCTAATTTGCTACATTGTACACAGCTGCTGTTATTGCTTTGCATTTATTTATTAAACAGTTTCATATGTAAACCTGTATGCCTGCAATATGGCTTCATCAGTATGCCTGTAAATCTTTGAATAGCTTTTCTAAATATATCTTTGTAAAAAGTAGTGGTACATACCATGACTGGTCGACTGGTTGTATAATGGTTAATGAGTGTCTTTCACCTCTGTGTGATTGCGGTTGTCTGATTATGATTTCACCTTCTCCGCATGTGAGAAGAATGCCTCCAGTTTAACTCTACCAAACACAGCTGGTTTTCTTCCGGTACAACTCTTACTGAACCTCTAGAACTGATAGAGCTATCCAGTATAAATAAAGTTAGTTTAGTTCAGCTTTCCTCCTGTAGTAACACTGGAACAATAAGAGATGTAGAGCTATCCAGTATAAATAAAGTTAGTTTAGTTCAGCTTTCCTCCTGTAGTAACACTGGAACAATAAGAGATGTCCCTTACTGAACCTCTAGAGAGAACAGTTTAGAACTGATAGAGCTATCTAGTATAAATAAAGTTAGTTTAGTTTAGGTTTTCTCCTGTAGTAACAATGGATCAATAAGGGATGGCCCTTACTGGACCTCCAGGGAGAACAGTTTAGAACAACTTCATATTTCAATCAAACACACACACATAATTAATCTCTGACAATTTAAATCTATCACTTCTAATATATTTCTATATTACAGATTTCCAAAATTTGGGCACATTCAATAGATTTCCTAAGAAATTTTCTAGAATTCAATATTATATACCTTTTTACACTACCAACCTAATGGTGCTACCCACTAATGTTTCACTTGTGTTCACCTAACGGGCGCATGGAACGGACAGTCTGATCTGAGTAATTACAACAATAGCCTTAAAGCCTTAGGGTGAGTTTCAGTAAGTGTAATATATTAATATATGGCGTTAAACATGGTGGTCAACTTCAGATCATAGTCCCTATAACACAGTGTCTTCTGGAAATGCTTCTAAACCTTTTGTTCTATGTTTTTGTTCATGTTTGTGCACCTTCACGCTCATTCTCTCATGTTCATGTTTGTGCACCTTCAAACACATTGTTCTCTTAGCATAATGAAGGAAGCAGCCACTGAAATCCGTGCAGCTGAATATTAACATTTGTAAAACAAAGAAAACGTGCACTCTCAGTACACCCTCAACATCAGCCCACGGACATGGCTATAAACTTTCAAGTTTGCCGCGTTTCCAGACACTGTATTATAGGGACTATGTTCAGATGTATTGACACTTATGTTAAGGTGAATACATATAGTGAACAATTTAGTCACTCTGATAACTGTCTTCCTTTTAGAGTTGATCATCATGTGCCGCACTGTCACATTTTGGTAGGTTTTGCTAAGCACTATCGTGCAACAGATAGTGGTCAACCTGCAGTTATCCAAGTGAGAAAATAATGTTAATTATTTTCATTATATGTAGCAGTCAGTCTTGTATTTGCTGGCAAATAAATAGAATTGAAAAATGTAGTTTTTTGACCATTTTAAAAATTTCTGAAGTTCACCACCATCTGTTGTTCTGTGATGCTTACTCAAACCAATAGTCCTAACCGTAACCCAAAACCTGAAGAGGGATAAAGCTATCTGATTTTGAAATGCCACAGTCCAGCCAAGTAGTCAATCAATCAATCAATACAAGTGATTCCTTTTTGTGAGTTTCCAGATCTATACCAGATATAATTTGCGCCAGATATCATTTTGCCCATTTCACGAACTTTCCCGTAACGTGTCACGAAACATTTGTTCGTGTTCGCGCGTTTCTTTATTCCCTTCCATTTTCTTGCGGGTGGACCGCCCTCACGCAGGCTATGTACCTGTCTGATGATGTGAAATCTATTTCCAGTATTTCAGATTAAAACCACTGAACTCGAAATATAACTGGACTAAAACCAATCAGAGGGTACTAAGTACGTGATGTAGCATGTGTTATACTGTTTCGTCCTTACTGGACTGAGTTGATAATCGGCCTCCAATAATTTTCGCTCCTGTACGCATCATTTTAATCGCATGGTTGAAACTACGCTTTAATTCTTTAATCCACTCGTTATATTCTGTTTGAGACTGTGAAAATAATAATATAATGCGGTTAGCGCGCTACCTCTGAGTTAAGCTGACTATACAGCAGGTCGAGGGCATGGATTTACTCAGGTTGGGTAACGTCAGTGCGCTTGATAAACTCATGTAAGTTGAGATTGGTTGGTTCTCTCCTGTGCTTCGAGGGTTTTTCTCCGGGTACTCCGGTTTTCCTCCCTCGCTAAAAACTAACCCTTAGGCACTAACCACTAACTAACCCTCGGAACCTTTGTCAATTGGGTTGCAAAACCTGTTAAGGCTTTCTGCCCACCTCAGAGTGGTAAATACAATAAACCAAACTAAAAGATCAATACACTGACTGAGATAGCAATCTTCCACGCATTTGTGTGGCTATATTTAAATAATAACAATATTAACACGTCTAACCTCAGCTCGTAACAAATGTTCTTTAGCATCATTAGTTACAATTTTTACACATTTGAATCCTTTGAAATTGGCTTCTTCCAGCGAAGTAACATCCTCCCAGCACAGCAAGTTCGTTGCATTGGTCTACAAAATTACATATACCACAAAATCGTTTTACGTAAGACAGAGTAAAATCACTACGATAAGCAAGCAAGCAAGCAAGCAAGCACGCAAGCAAGCAAGCAAGCAAGCCAGTGAGCGAGTGAGTGAGTGTGCTATTCTAATCGTCCTTACTTGCAGCTGAGAGCTGAGCTGAATTACGAAAGACGCAGCTCAACTTAATCGATTGGAAGGCTTATTAAAGGCGCCTCTGGTTGTCACAGTATGACTCGTGTTTGATATTAATGGCAGCACAGCTACGATGGAAGAGTTAGTTTTGGGGCTTATCCAAGCCCACCCTGTCAATATTCCCTGTGGGAGGAAACCGGAGTACCCGGAGAAAACCCACGACTTTGGGTAGAGCGTTGACGGACTCTTTTCACATAAATGTCATGAGTCCCCAGCGAGAATCGAACCCACGATCTCAGAGGTGAAAGGCGCTTGCTCTGACGACTGCGCTACCCAAGCCACAACTACATATGACGCATTAGCGCAGGGATGAATTTACTGGGGGGGGGGGGTTGCGCACCCCTTCTAGCCTTGGCTAAGGGGGAGGGTGTAGGAGGGGTGACAATTCCCATATCAAATCCAAATTTTGGATTTGACAGGGCATTTATCACACAAAAATATAGTATCGGGCCATTGATGGGAGTTTTTGACCATCTAGGCCATCTTATTTTTAAAGATAACTCCCTTGACCTTGTAGGGGTCCTCAGTGGCGATTCACCCTTCCTCGGTCGCCGACCACGCCCTGCTTCATGACCAAAGCCAGCTTACCACCCCCCCCGTATCAAATCAAGCTGGATCCGTCCCCGCATTGGAGCACATTGCAGCTTTAGTTATTAATATTTCAACATTATATTCAACCTGTTCTCCTCGCCATTCTATCCTGTTAGGATAAAGTAAGAAATATCTCTTCTGCCAGCCAGGTAAGAAAGGACCGCCCATCCTGTAGAGATAGCCTTCAAGGATACGATCACTACCTTCGGCGCTTTCTGTGAGAAAATAAAATTTGTTGAGTTGTTGTGAAGAAAGTATAACTTGCTACTGGCAGAAGAGCGAAAGAAGCAATGACAGACATTTCTTCTGGGATTATATTATCAGGTGAGCGGTTTGGGAAAGCACATTTTGTTGTTGCCTCTACCATTGCTTGACCTTCAACCCTTCCTTGCAACCCTTGTGGAATTATGTTATTTTAGTTGTAAAATGAAAGAGCGATGTACCATAGTTCTTACCATGACCATTTATATTTGCCAGTTTACTTTTTCTTTTCTGGTCCAATTTATCATTTTCCTGATTCACAACTTCGAATACGGTTTCTTAAATAAAAATACCACCTTGAACTCATTAGCTCTATCAGTTCTAAACTGTTCTCTCTAGAGGTCCAGTAAGAGTCATCCCTTATCGATCCAGTGTTACTACAGGAGGAAATCTAAACTAAACTAACTCTATTTATACTGGATAGCTCTGTCAGTTCTAAACTGTTCTCCCTAGAGGTCCAGTAAGGATCATCACTTATCGATCCAGTGTTACTACAGGGGGAAATCTAAACTAAACTAACTATACTTATACTGGATAACTCTGTCAGTTCTAAACTGCTCTCCCTAGAGGTCCAGTAAGAGCCATCCCTTATTGGTCCAGTGTTATTACAGGTGGAAACCGGAGTACCCCACTCTTCTCAAATGCGACTGAAGAACAACACGCTGTGACATAAATTACTACAAACCATACCCGCGATTTCTTGCTGCCATCTCTCAGAGTTCACGTGATTAAACGCTGTATAAATTTCCTGGTCAGTGTCAGAAAGTTTGATCCCTTTTACGTCATCTTCATCAAATGAGCCGATGTCAAACGCGTCAGCGGCATTCACTTCACCCCGAGGAGGCACTAAGGGAGGCTTAAGCTAAAATGATATGTCTCTTGTTAACCCATTAGCTTGCAATGCGCCCAGATGCGCTCTACTTGAGCATTTTACTCTGTCTAACGCCTGACAATTTTACTCATCGATTAGGGACCGGTCATTATTTATGGCTGGGGTGGGGGCCGAAGAGAAAATGGTGGGGTAACTAAAATAAAAAATGATAGTGCAATAAACTGAATGTTTAATTTAATAACGGAAAATCGAATTTTTAATATTGGTTGTTATGAAAAGGTTGATGATTTGGTTTTTAACCTTCTATAAAATATAAATATTTTTGGTACAAAAAGGTAAAATTTTGGCTTTAAAACATTTTCTCTTTTAGTGGTAGGGTACTGCCAGTTAATGGGTTACTATATTTTTCTAGCTTAGTCTGATAACTGCAGGTGACCACCATCTGCTGCACGATAGCACTTAGTGAAACCCACCAAATTTATGCTATTTGTTTTTTACCTTGAGTAGTTCAACTGTCAGCCAATCGATGTTTTTAAAAAAGTCGTGATCCTTGACTTCGTCCGCTCTAAACAAAACAGATTTTTGAGTTTGAATTAGGTAATGGCTCAATTTATACTAGAGATGGATGATACGTCTGGACGAACGTGGGCAAAGAAAATATAGTTTGTCTGATACTTCGTCTGTGTATGAACGTGGTGAACAGACGAATCATCCATCAAGACGAACTATCTGCACAATTCTACTACTTCGACTTACCCTCTTGCCATGCAGCCAAGCCGTCTGAAGACATCTCTTTGAAGGAGGCCTCGTAGTAAGCTTTTCATGTCACCTGAGAACGAGTCTGGATAATCTACATCCTGACAAGAACGAGAAAATAATGAAATCAGACAACTGCATATTGCAGGAATCGAATCCCCGACATTGAAGTGAAAAGAACATGCACTAACCACTTTGTCACTGGGAAAAGGTTAGGAAGAGTTAATAACGAGTCTGACTTTTCAAACATTCTGTTTATAGAATAACAAATATTTAGAGATTAATTTACCATCGTCAATGTTAATCTGTCTATTTCGTGTTTGTCTTTTATCTTGTGTTGTCGAAAGGGACTATGCCTAGAGAACAAAAATAAACAGAGAACACGGGGTAAATGAGAACACACCCTTCCGGAGAGTACTTAGCCATGACTATAGAGTCTCGTTTTGGTGATGAGAATTGGCTGGAGAGCTGTTGATGTTGTTACTGGTGACACAATTATGAAATCATACATAACAGTTACAGTAGATGGTCTGTAGATGGTATAAAAGAGCTTTATATAATTACGTTACCAGTAACAAGATAAATGGCTCTAATGTCGGGGTCTCAATCACAAAACGAGGCTCTATATCCAATGCAAAGTACTTTCCTGATGGGTGGCAACGCGTATAAACATGTTCTAACTGATAAGCTCTATATGAACAATATAGCAGGAGGTTTATAGGTAAATATACATACCCAACTAATAATTTATACAACATACAACCTAATGAGAACCAATCAGCAGACGAGTCATACGCCACGCCCTTTTTTAAAACCTCTGGGGCCATGTAACCGTGTGTTCCTCTGAAAACATAATAATCACGAATATGATCCTCTAGAAGCAATAAAATACAGACTGTCTTTACTTTAAGAGGCGAACTTTGTACTTACACACTTGCATGAGGCTTCTTCTTGCTAAAGTCACACGCTAAACCTAAATCTGATATCCTTACATGACCATGCTCGTCCAGCAAAATATTCGCAGGCTAAAAAGTAGATGGTCGAGACAGATAACACATTAATCTATCTCTAGATCAACTGACAAGATCAAAATGACATATTAGTTAATCATAGAACGTTGCTTGAAGGACAAGTATTATAAAGAGGGAATTTATATTTAAATTGATTTTATTTGCTATTTTTCTCATTTTGTACTGTTAAATGTTCGCCTCAGATCGGTAGGATACACTAAGCAAATGGTGGTCAACCTGCAGTTATCAGAGTGATGTTGTTGCTTTTCATTATATGTAGTAGTCTTGTATTTGGAGGAAAAAAGAGTTTCATCTTCTCACTCCTACAAGTGTCAACAGTTCTAAAGTTGACCACCACCTGTTGTCTCTTAGCGCTTGCTGAAACCCACCAATTTCAAAACGTAAAAAGTCTATATTTCAAAGAAAATCTGTCACCTTCAAGTCTCTATAACATATGCACTTGCTATGCATGTGTTGTAAACCAAGGATAATTTCACACGCATAAAACTGCACCTAATAAAGTAAACATCCAGATATATCAAGATTAAGAGCGGCTATATTCTTATGTTTGGGGAGGCATGGGTGGCAGATGCGGTTAGCGCACTGCCCCTTACCTCTGAGTTAAGCTGGTTATACAGCAGGTCGAGGGCAGGGATTTACTTAGGTTGGGTAACTTCCCTGTGCTTGATAAACTCATGTAAGTTGAGATTGGTTGGTTCTCTCCTGTGCTTTGAGGGTTTTTCTCTGGGTACTGCGGTTTTCCTCCCTCACTAAAAACTAACCCTTTCGTATTAACCTTAACTAACACTCGTAGACCTTTGTCAATTGGGTTGTTGTAAAACCTGTTAAGGCTTTCTGTAAACACAATAAACTAAACTAAATTTTTGAGCACAAATATATATTTAGTGTTAGGGTGGGATTGCTCTGCATACCTCGTCTTCTTTGAAGACACCGTGCTGCGATAAATGATAATGAAGATCGCCACCTGAATAGACAAAACATTAGTTACTCTATTTTATTTGTTGAATGGTCTTTGAATCAGTTAAAGATAAGCATTAAAATATATTTTGAATAAGATATTTTGTCATTCTTACCGTTCATTAAGTCCAGTACAAAACATAATTTGTCCGGGGTATGAAAAGCATAGGTCATACATACAATAAAAGGACTGTTCACCTGAATGAAAGATAGGTACATGGTTGAAAAGCATAGTTAGGAGGCAATGTGTGTATATATAACTACTAGAAGGCACTCAGGGACTGCACATCTCCACCAGTAAATTAAGTCAAGTAATCATGCATAAATTATACATGCACTAATTACACAGTTCTCTTCAGTTGGGAAAGCGAGACAAACTTTTGTAAATTCTTATCCAATTTTCATCCAAATTGAACCAAAATGTAGTCAATGTGTCCTCGGCCTATGCCCATTATCCCCAAAAAGTTTCGTATTGAAATGTTTTATAGTTTTTGAGTTCTCCTGTTTACAGACAGACAGACAAACAAATCCCAGAAAATCCTGGCAGAGGTAACAACATTCTTACATGTGACAGCATTATTCTCTCGTTCAAAGCAAGTGTCTCTCCTTGCTTTAGTTTGATCCGCTTCTTGTCCAGACATTTCATTGCGTACCTTGAAAATATTTTCAAAATCATTCAAAACTAGACATCGTGCATATTTTTACTCAGGTCCATTTGAGAGGCTTTTACTGGAGGGGTGGGGGCTTAAAGAGAGCAGGGCCTTAACATGAAAGAATAATCTTAATTGATACATATGAAAGAGAGGACCAACTCTAGTACTTTCCCCACAAGAGGGCTTATTATAGAGGGGTTTATAAGAGAGAGAGGGGTGTATTACAGAGGAGGGGGCTTATTTGAAAGGAGAGGAGAGGGGTAGAAAATTTATGGCAATCCCTTGATGTACATACATTTTCCCTGTGTCAGCTTTCCTGCAACCATAAACCTCGCCAAAACCTCCTCTGCCAATAATTCTGTGCACACTGAAGTCGTTCATGGTCAGCTAAAATGTTGAAACAGAAAATATTTAAACCTACTTCACATTGAGCTAAACCAACAGCAAAGTTAACGAAACTTACATTTAGATTGAATTCCACATTTTTCCACTGTGTGTAACGTATAAATCTGTCACTAAAACATCAAATAGGTTGGTTGGATTTAGCATGTAATTGGATGTTGTCCTGTGATTTTCTTTTTATAATAAAATGTTTTAAGAGAAGACTTTTTATTCAATGTTGTCCTGAAGTTAAGTTATAAACGTTTCCAATTTAGGCATTACCTCTTCAGAAACTTTTTAAATATTGAACCACAAAGACTTTTTTTTATTTCTTTAGTGTAAGGCTGCAATGAGATAACACAAATTCCTCAAATAAGCCTCTTGAAACAGGGACAAATAAATTGTAGAGAAATAATACTGTAAATCCTCTATTATTAAATCCATGTTTATCATAGGCATGTTTGTGGGAGGGGAGTATTTTGAGAGGGGGTTAATAGGGAGGGGGTATTAATTTAGCTGAAATGCAGAATGTAAAAAACACAGGAAACTACATTTATATAGTCAGTATACATGTGTTCCATGTCATGAAGGGAAAGGGACGGGCATTAATAGAAAGGGGGTATATTTGAGAGGGGAACGCTTAATAGAGAGTTTACGGTATTGATATTTATGTTCTGGAAAATACATCATTAAGATATGCTTACCTCAAAAAGGTTGGCTGGTGCTTGCCCTTTTGACAACAAGTTTTTTACATGCTCCAGTGAGTTTACAGTGAAATTCTGTTGGAAAAACATTGAATTGCATTAAAACTCAAAAGGTATACAATACAGCTGGGTGGAACTGGACTAATCTGGAAGAGTGAATGAAAAGGGGGGAGGGGGTTATGAATGAATGTATGAATAAATCATTGCAGTGTAGAGCAACTAGGTAGGGTGGCTGGCTGCTCCATTTATCAAGAATACTAGATGCTGATGTCTTGAAGGAGTGGTCTCATGGACACTGCCAAACAGGAGGGAGGGAGGAAGGGGTAATACAGTCTATCAGATCTGCTGCAGGATATGGCATTGTGTGTTGGGGTGAGGAGGTGCTAGAGAGGGTTAATAAGGCCAATCTCTTGCTGAGAGTGTATCTTGTAAATGTACCAACTGGGAATCAGATCCAGAGTTTCTGGTTTGACACAACAGACACATCATCGCTGTGACCACGAAGCTATTGGGATGCCTGATTGAGACTTGCAGGATAATGCAATCCACACATTATACAACAAGCTAGCTTTGCATTTATGATTGTGGGACGAATTGCACGACTTGAAAGTCATTTATCAAATTGGACTTACATGAGAACAAGAGAGAAGTTCTTTCATGATAAAATCATCAAAAATCTCCTTCGCTTTTGTTAATCTTTCTTCAACTGTCTGCAATTTCATGTACTCTTTGATCTAAATAAATCAAAGGAAATTTTTGTATATTTGGTCAGTTTAACACTAGATGGCTGCAGATTCAGTTGTGTGCAGTCACCAGATCATGCACATTTCAACAAGAATTTGGGTTATATTCTTGGATGGACTGTTTAAATGGAAGCGACAGACTGACTCATTTAGTGGGCCAGCCTGGTAAGCGAGATCTTGCAGTGTAGGTAGTTTTACAGTGAAATTACTTTGTGTTTCGGGTGGGTCTGGTTGCCAAGACCTCACTTGAAACAGGCAAGATCTTGGCAGCTGGGATGAAAATTTTCCATAAATACACTCACCACCTTTAACTGTGGGTGGATAAAAATATATAAATAGATAGATTATAAAGATATCAGGAGAATAATATCCCAATATAGTCTAATCTAAATATATTTTAATATAGCTACATATATAGTTATATTAGCTTCTAGCAGCGAGTTAGACAATCTGCCTTGGCAACAGTAACTAAGGGAAATAGTAAACAAATTTAAAATAAGTTTATATCATAAAAACGCAGCATTTTGCACTTTGGGGGTAAAGTGAAATGTTTGTGTATAAATATACTATAATACAATTTTTAATGGGTTCAACAGGTCAAAGAGCATTGACTATTGCTAGCAGAGCAGGCTTTTAACAATGGGCAGGGCTGCTTTATATTTTAATTTACACTTGAGATGACTGAAGACACCTAAACAATACAGACAATATTAGACCGCTATACAATTATTACAGCACTGAATATTAAACTTTTTGCCTGTCATTTTAAACTAATCAAGACACTTCACAATACAAGATTGTTTCCTGAAACATTTCAATGAAAATAGTTCAGAATTTCAAAAAACATTATATACAAGTTTATGCAAAAAAGGTTCCAAAAGTCAATAATTTACATCTTGGTGAAAAGGTTTAGCTTGTTTCTTATACATACAGGTTGCAAAAATTGTAAATTTTAGGCATATTTTCTTGAAGTATTATTAACAGGCTGAAAACTAATCAAGCTTAGTTATTCAATAAGAGCCCATTAGGACAGAATTATTAATTGTATGCAAAACTTATATGAAAAATCGACATGCTTTGACTCGACGTGTAAAACCCGATCATTTTACCGATATTGGCCAAGCCCTAACGTTTTTTTTCTCCACAAACTATACAAGCAATTTCGTAGATTTTAAGGCCCCTCAAAAGGTGGCAATGCTAGTATCTTGGCGTTTTAAAGATGATATAAGCCAGGGAATTATTTTGACGGATAACATGAAAGAAGCAAATAGTTATTAAACTATTGCTTTGTTAGTATATCTAATATGCACGGAAGGGCAGATATAGAACTTTATCGAAAATTGGACTACACAATCTTTGCGCGTATTGCATTTATACAACAAGAACTCTAAAGGCCCTATAGATTTTAAAGGTCTGCATGAGTTCACAAAAGCGAAAAATAGCAGAAGGCAATTACACGACAACCGATTATTATTGAAATGAGGCATTGCCGCCAAAAGGCATGCGAAATTAGATTCAGTTTTCAGGCTCGCAACATCAAGCACTTTTCTCGTTTCTTAATTTATTCTTGAAAGCAAATTGACGGTTTAAGTAAAAATATTCGACGACTACCCAGTCATTTATGAATACGCGAGTAAATAGACAAAACATGAAACTCTAAGACACTTCCTGTCCAAAGCTAGGAGGTGATCTTAAAAGTCACGTAGGGAGAAAAATGTAAACAGTGTTTTGGGGCCTGTGATAAACGGTTAATACATAAAAAGTATTTCGTTGTAAAATTTGCCGTTAATTTTATACGCAAATAATTGTAACATAGATGCAGCAAACTTAGTGGTTTAGAACATTTTTTGCAGTATCGGATTAAATCGCCCAGCAAGCAAAAACGCGTACAATATAGAGATGAAAGGGTGATATATTGTGATTTTAAGTACAAATTATAAGTTCTGCTTCCTTCCTGCTAAGTAGTACTGGGAGTAAAGTATCTAAATTGTTTCATATCATTGTGACACTGCATTGGATTTTACCATAATCGGTTCTGTGCATAAAACACCGTTTATAAAAGATAAAATAAAGCTAGAATATATAATACAGTGTAAATTTGTGTTGACAAGGTGGTCTCCCAATGTTGATGTCTCCAGCACGTTGGTCTCAGTGCTGTGCGATAGACAATGCAATTTCGCAGGCCATTATTCTACAATAGACCGATCTTAAAGTAGCCCTTACCCCTTCATAAAATGCAAGTTGCGGCACTGGCTCATCGCATTGCGTTTCACCGAATTCTTTAAACAGCAGATAACCTATAAAACATGAGAGAAATATAACACGGGTCAATAGGAAATAAATCCTGTTAAATGGATAGCTAGTACGCAGCCATATTCACAATGGCAGCTGTTTTCTATAAGTAGACAAATGAAAGGCTCGCTTAGGTGCTATAAACAAGAGAATTCAATAAGATATTACGTACATTTGAAGCACCGGCATATTTATGTACAAAACAAATATAAATATTCGTTACAGATATACCAAAATTACAAGCGACTCACCTATAGTCTGCTCGAATATATACTCAAACTCTAACTGACGATTATCGTAAAAATACTTGTGCATAACATGGTAAACTCTGAAATAAAACACGACCTTCAATGTTGCAAATATAGACAACATAAACTAGGGAATTAATAGACTGACTATGAGCACATAAAATAAGGCGATATTTCGACTTACGACGGGTCAGGTAGGACGATTTTTTTGCTTGCCCGTGCGGCAGGAGTTGATTTTGATTTCTCCATGGCCATCAGGTAGGAAACATCAGCCAAGACGGCCTCCAAATCCGCCATTTTGGCGACTTTGCCTTTCAACTTTCAATAAGATGTGTTTGTATAATGGCGTCGAAAACTTCCGATTAATATGGACATCTGTCACGTGACACTGGGAAGTAAAATTTTCAAGAAAGCGCGTAATAATGATTCGGCATTTTTGCTGCATTTTCTGCGCGATTTTTCCGGAAATTTCTGGCTAGGTTTTTTGGTGTAAATGCTTAGCTTCTTGTGCAATAAAATGTATGAACTAATGGTCACTATTAGTACAGTGTAAGTATGTAACTCGGACGCGTTACATGTAAACTAGATTTGCTCCAAGTCTGGCGGGAGGCCCGCATTTTCGCGCGCCCTATATATACTCCCCAATCCTTTAAACTCCCTCATAAAAATCCCTATAAGAGACAGACTTGGAGCAAGTCTACATGTAAACGTGTGACCATCGCTAGCCGTATCTCGGTCATTCAGTTCTTTTATAGCATTATTTAACAATTATTCGCCTCAGGCGAGGTGAATATCGGTGAATAAAAACCGAGACGAAGTCGAGGTTTTTATCCACCGAGCCTGAGGCGAATAATTGTTTTAGTAAAATTACATAGGTGATTATTTGGAAAAAAATAAAAAATGCACATTTCAAAAATATTTTAATTGAATATTTACGATAACATCCGCTTAAAAACGCTTTAGGTGATTATCGCGTATTAATCCGAGGTAGCGCAACCAATCAGAGTTGAGAATTTTCAATAATCACCTATGTAATTTTACTAATTGAATTTAGTTTACTTAATACTAGCAACTTGCAGCAAAATCTGATTTCAATGCATGTTAATTTACGATGTTCACACATTTCTACTTAACATGCGTTGAAATCAGCTTTTGTTGCAAGTTGCAGCAATTTCGTTTCTGCAACTGCCTTCAATGCATGTTAATCAAAAGGGTTTACGAATTTTGTCTCCAACTTTTGTCTGATGGTTTGTTACTTATGCGTAAACATTTTTAATTAACATGCGTTGAAATCACGAATCTCATAGTACACGGTTGAAATCAGCTTTTCTTGCAAGTACTTATTTCCACTCACTTGCACCTATCTTGCAATGCACCATTACTCATCACAGGGTTTTCAATATACGCATGCGTCAACTGCTGGTTTAACGACGTCTCAAATATTAAAACAACGAAACTAGATGGGAATGTATGAAAAGATAATGGGACATTCAGATCACTGGATAGTGACTGGACACACTATTGTTATTCAAAGGGCCCATATCCCAAATTGATCAGAAATAAAACACAGAAAACATCTTAGAAATTTAATAATTTCAAATCTTTGAACAAAATAAACTCTAAAGTACTAAATATGACGTTCGAGAGCGAACAATAGATAAATTTTCTCAGCCTGGTTTTACACGGAACACAAATGAGAGCGCAACGTACAACGATAAAACTGAAGAGGATTGTAGCAATCTCGTACACAAAACATTGTCTATTCTCACACCGACACGTAAAAGTTTGAGGTTTGCCAAGAGCATTTGAAAGGAGCGCATTCATTCAGCGCAAGCAAGGCTAGGAAATGAGGATTTATCGTGCGAGATTGGCAACACTAGCTGTAACGACTACCGGAAATTATGCAAATGAAGTTCACTACACACAATTTCTATATCACGAATGTGTGGACCAATGTTCGAACAATGACCAAGTAAAACCAGGCCTCGAAAATATTTCATAAAACATCTCTATTTTGTACACAACTTTTTAAAAAAGGGGTTTTCTTGTGAAAACATGAACCATCGCTCTCGCACAACATTCATTGCGACACCTTGCAGGCTGTCGCTCTACACGGTCGTAAAATCCGGAACACTCGATTCTAAACAGCTTAGTTTCCATATATGGTCGTGTTGCGGTTGTTGCAATTGCCACTTTTCGAATATAATGGGAAATATAATTGGCGTATACCATTCATCTCAAACCAAGTAATCTATTGTGCACAGGAAAAAGATCCAAAACCGTAAGTCATGAAAACCTAACTCAACTCAACACACACTGTAACTGTTCACTGTAGGCTTTGAACGATTTGGCAAGCTGGCTGGTGAAAAATTGCGACAACTTCATGAAATAGAACCAAATTGTTACAAGCATCGTCCTAAAATCCTTGAAAAGTTACTACACCTGGCCGCGGGCTGGCCATAATCCAATCTTACTTAAGTTCAATGGTATACTGCCAAATAGAGGAATGGCACCCTACACTCACCATACTAAACTCAAGGACAACCTGAATTTTATGACCTGTGGGCATGCACTCCAGACCATAGGAAACTCCAACTGGTCCTTACATAAAACAGGACCATATTTAAGTTCTCCCAACACAGAGACTTATGTCACTTTGCAAACGTGCACGGACTTTAAACAGAACATTTAACAAATATATATCAAAATATATCTCCACAACTTCTTCAAGACTCTCTCTGAACACGTCGTTTCTCTCAACTCTTGTTCGAACATCTTCTCTACAGATAGTAGAGTCTGTCAGCCAGGCTGATGTCTGGTTCGTCATGAATCGATGTTCCGACAAGGTACGCTAATTTATGCGCATACTGACATGGTGCTGGAACACGGATGGTACCCTGCAGAACGAAAAATAATTGTTATTTTTGGTCTTGGTTGAAAAACCTTGATCGCCATTCACTTTTTGTCGAGCTGAAGGTGGGTAAAATACGATCATCAGTCAGTCAACTTTTGGCTGAGACTTTGGATAGAATGTAAATGTTCAATAAACCAAAAGGTGCAACATTAGAACTGTGTGCAGGTTGTGCATTATAATGAATGTAGGGAAGTTGACAAGCAGTATGACAGAATTGAATTGTGTCGGCTGTAAACAAAGCATGTTTGAGATGAATTAAATGATGCATTTCATGTGGTGGACAATAATTTGTCTTGTAAAGCAGGTTATTTAGCTTAAGTGCTTGGCTTGTATTATAATAACGATAAATGAATGAATTGATAACTTACCGGCCAGTTGTAGTACAAGTGAGTGAGCTTGTACGTCAGTCTTTGCATGTGATCAGGTTTCAAACCAGTGGTATCATGAATTATGTTGTAATGGGTCGGCGTCACAGTCCCTTGGCGAACTGATTGACTCACCAAGAAGAAGTCATACCATTCTTTACGGGTAACATGTTGATCAACAACCGATCCTAGAGAATAATAGAAGTATATGTTTTATAAGCGTATACTTTAATTTCATATATCCATTGTAGATGTACTATAATTTTAAACCCTAAAATGGATAAAATGACAATTATTATTGACCTGGAGGAGGGTTCTGCAATCGACCATTCTTCATGAAGAATCGAGAGTTGATTCTCTTCTTCACAACAACAAAGGCAAACTTGGGTCGTTCTTGGAAGCCAACGGTCTTGAAACATTCCATGAATTGCTTCACTTCATGCTCGAAGACAGCAGCTAGCTGACCATCTCCAACACCATCTCGGAAAACTATGATTCTGTCAGGTAGGGTTTTGTTGATCTCATTGTATTTACGAAGTGCACCTAAAAATAAAATGTACGCTCAAAACTGTGCTTCAACACAAGGCAAAACTCTGAAAACACAATCCGATCCTACCTGTAACACACACTTTGATGCCATCTACCAATTCTTGACCAGTATGCTGGGAGGTACACCGGGAATAATACCTAGAATAATTTATGATTTTACTCCTACGCTGTAAAGCAAACAGTTTAGAACTGACAGAGTTAACCAGTATAAATAAAGTTAGTTTAGGTTTATTCCAAGTACGAGGATGGGAGTTGATGAGTTAGCAAGGGAGAATTTGCATGATCAAGTCTCATTCTCCGGTCAAATGAGAACAAGAGTTCCATGAGAGTTTTCAACTAGATATCACCATATATAGTGGGCAGGGAAAACTGCATCAACTCTCATCAAAATTTGAACCAGCTCAAAGACGATGAGATTGCACAAGTTGGAATTCAAATGTTAGCAGGAGTTGTAACTCTCATCATCTGGGGCTTAAGAGATGGCCCTTATTGGAGCTCTATGAAGAGCTATATCCACCATAAATAGAGCTAAACTTACTTGGTCAAACTTTGGTTCATACTTGCTACAAAGCCACTGATAGATTTGCCTTTGCTCAATGAATCATGGTAGCAATCAATACCAATGACCATAAGGTTCTTCAATGGAATGTCGACAGCCCAAACCTCACCACCCAGTTTGCAGTTCAGTTGAATACCAATCTTGGTACACACAGACATCAACATTTGCTTCTTTGACAGAGTTCTGGCTACAATAACTTGGGATGAAACTGAAAAAAAAAAACAAGTTATCACAACTATGAAAAGAAGGGTGGAAAATAGTCGAGAAATGAGGAGTTTTTCACAAAAAAATATGTCACTTACCAGGTCTTGAAACACAACAGAATTTCTTGATAGCATCATACCGATCTTTACGATTTGTAGGCAAAATGCATGTCACCTGTATCAAAATATGAAAAGGTTATATTTTTCCATCACAGCAAAGGATTTTATAGATTTCTGTCTTGTTACTTACCATACGGACACTCTCCGTCATTTTGTCCTGCATGGTTCTGAGATAGGTCTCAGTCTTGTCATCACGAAGTTCACACCTTCACAAGTTCAATACAAATATTAGCCAACTTTTAGATTAGTAACTATAGACCTATGGATCCAGCTTGATATGACAGGAGGGGTGCTAAGTGGGCACCAGTCATGAAGCAGGGTGTAGCAAGCATCATCACTGAGAACCTTGATCAGGGTCAAGGGGTTATCTTGTGAGAAATGGTCAAGGCCCATCAATGGCCTGATATTCTATTTTTGTTTGATAAATGCCCTGTCAAATCCAAAATTTGGATTTGATATGGGAATTGGCACCCCTCCTGCACACCCCTTGGCTAAGCGTAGGAGGGTGCACCCCCCCTAGTAAATCCATCCCTGAGTAACTACAGGTGGGGTTAAATACACTGTGTTTTGCAAGGGGAATTTGGGACACAACGTAATTCAAGGTATTCAGGACCACAAGTACTTACATCATTGGCTTTGAGACATTAATGCCCATTGGACCACAGACGCGTTGCAATGTCTGCAAGAAATCTTGGGCAATACCACTGTCACGAGATGTAAACAGAACCATCCACGTCTAAAAAAGAACAAAACAAAAACACTGAACTTATAGAAGAACTGAAAGAGATTTCCTTACAACTTTTCAAATTTCAGTTCATCTCTCTTACGTCCAAGGGGATAGTTGATCTGAGTGGCATTCCACGCATTTCTCTGCTCCACTCAGCCTCGGCTGGCTTGTAGCCATACTAAGAGAAAACAATAATACAACAATCAATACAACACTGTTCCTTCTACCTATAAAAAATATACAAGGGCAGTCAACAACATTGGCTTAGGCAGGGGGAACATAACACTTACAGTCTTGCCGCCTTCCTTGTGCTTGATGGTTTCTGGAGGCAGCACACGTCCATCCATACTCAAGAGTTGTTGGTCAAACTAACAAATAAAGAAAAGATTAGTTCAGTTACACAAATAAAAGTTACTCACTTCGGAAATTGTTACTTCAAAATTGTTACCTCGAGACCCCAACCAGTCAACTCTTCTTCACACTGTGGGTTTCTGAAAAAAAACACATTTGCATGAAAACATTTAGCTGAGTCCAACTTAAAATTCAGTGTACACATCAGCAATTAGCCTTTCTCACACCATATTGACCAGTTCTTGTCCACTATTTTCAGGTGGAAAACTGCCCAGCAACAGTAGATGGCAACATGTGAATGAATGAGTTTGTGCTATGTTGCACCCTTTGTCCAAGATTAGGGGGTGCACACCTGCCACCCTCCCTAGTAGATCTATCCTTGCACCTATCGACTATACATTATCTGTACATAAATATCATACCTCTGCATGTCACTCATAAACTTAGCCAAGCTGTCACTTCGCTCCTGAGGTCCAACTCTAGTGTGAGTGGCCAAATCCTTCATAAGATGGAAGTCAGATCTCATTTCATCAGACAAGCCTGGAAGAACAAAATCACGCAATCAAGCCTGGAAATATAGCTAGGTTTCACTGCTGCAGATGGTGATCAACCAGCAGTTATCAAAGTGAGAAAATGTTAAGTTTTTTCATTATATGGAGTCTTGTAATATGAAGCAAATAAATAGAATTGAGAGATTTAGTTTTACTTATAAGTGTTAAAAATTCTGAAGTTGACCACCATCTGTTCCCTCGTAACGCTTACTGCAAACCAACTATTGTGAATGCTAAGGAAATACCAGTCATGTAACACAGTTCAGGCAGCAAGAGAATAGGTCTGTCATCCATTTTTTTGCCACCAGGTCCAAACTTCTTCTTTGGTTTTGTCACCAACAAAGGTTGATGGGAATCTTGAATCACCTTGTTGTATTGCTGAAATTATAACATTTACACATAGTTCCTATAACTTGTACCAGCAAAACAACTTGGAACAAATCAACAACACATTGGCAGGACATGTTAGGAGGGTTAGTGCTACACACGTAAAAATGCACAAGTTGTAACAAATTTGCAGCAGACTTGTACCAATGCTGTTTCAATAACTTGTTATCAGGATGTGATCGCACTGCTTGTTCCCAGCTTGTTGACAAGTCGTCAACGGCTTATTGACAACTTGCTACAAGTTTGTTGACTCAACAGACTTGTTACAAGTGGTTTCAACAACTTGTTATCATCCTGCAATTCAACAACTTGTTATCATCCTGCAATTCAACAACTTGTAACAAGTTGTGAGTTGTAACAAGTTGTGAGTGACAGACTTGTAGCAACTTGATAAAATGACAACATTGTTACAACTTGTTAACAAGCTTGCTACTAGTCTGTTGCGAACACATCTTGTTGACAAGATGGGAGATTTTTATGTGTGTAGTCAGTATTTGTCACTATTAATTATTCTGAATTTTCCATCTTCATGCAACTGGGACTGAATTTGTATTGGATGTTGCTATCCCATTTGCTGGATGTTTCCATTTAAATTCACTGCAACATGTCAGAATTTACCCTAAGTATTACCTTCTTATAATAGTCAGCATAAGTGATGGTAGATCCATCGTAAAGTTCAAACGTATCTCCAGGGTGGCCATCCCAGTTGATATCATCAACACGATACGTTTTGTTATTGTACCTTGAAAATAACAAATGTATCTCGATACATGAGCTAAATCATATAACTCAATGTCTATCATGCTGCAAATGATGGTAAACTGCAGTCATCAGAGTGAGAAAATAATGTTAATTATTTTCATTATATGTCATAGTCTTGTATTTAGAGGTAAATATTATGTAGAATGGAAAGATGTAATTTAATTTCATTTGCTCTGTAATGCTAACAAAAATAAAACAATGTGTTTATCTGTCATTACCTGGTCAAGACAATTTCACCAACAACCTTCTTGGTTGCTTCGTCATAAAACCTTCTTTTATCAAGCTTTTCTTGCAAATCGTAAAGGAACTCCAGCACAGTTTCCTTTCGAAGCACCTTATGTGACACCTCGCAACACAACATGATGTTTTGCTCATATTGCAAAATGGAGGTGATAAAACCAGGCCATAATTCCAAACTAAAATACACCAAATATTTATGGTTATGCTTTGGTAGTATATATATGAAAGAAGCCAAATATGAAAACTAGGAAGAGTTTATTGGATTATAAATGTGATTACTATTTGGCTTCTTATCCCTGTGACTACGGTTTGATTTCTGCAATAATATGCAGTTGTCTGATTATAATTTCACTTCAGTCACATGTGAGAAGAGTGCTTCCAGTTTGACTCTACCAAACACTGCAAGTTTCCTCTGGGTTCTCTGGTTTCCTTCCTCCCACAGTAATAATGGACCAAATATGGTGTTATTGGTGTAGAACTGATACACTTATCTGGTATAAATTAAGTTAGTTTAGTGTTGAAATATACTTACTGATGCTTTGGAATCGGTATGGGAGAATCAGGCTTGAAATAATGCCTCTGAATTTGCTTCATATCCATCATTGACAGAATCCTATTTAAGTGTGTAAAAAATATGATCATTATCAAAACTATTACAACACCATCAACATCATGACCATCACCCATTTTCACCACCACCAACCATCACCCTGTCATCTTTACCACCATCATCAACAACCCCACCACAATCACCATCAACAACAACCACCACCATCATCAACAACCCTGCCATTTTTACCACCACCATCACAAACTACCACCAACATTATCACAACCACCACCACAGACATACTAACCTTCGGAAAATAATGTTATACAGCTGCAAGCAGGAAGGACTGGTCCCAGGAAACTCATTGGTTAAGGTAATGGTGATTTCCACAGCTGAATCATCACTCTTGCGATGAGTCACAGCCTTGGTGACAGTCTCGGGCAGTTTCCTCGGCATGAACAAGACCATGCCATCAAAAGCACGAGGCTTTCCCAGCAACTCTCCCTGTCCATTAATCATCGCCACTCTGACTTTCTTATTGTCAATTTCTGGACTGTAACTGACATTGTACTGGTAGACCATACCACCTAGTGAAACAATGTAAAACAATAAAATCCTCTTTCTGTTCAGTCGCTGGGAGACTTAATTATGCATGTTTTGATGTTGACAGGCCAAGGACTTGGAAAACATTTTGTTCTATGCGTTGTTCTTGTTTTGACTTGTTCATAGAAGTGCATGTTTTGTGGCATTAGAGTTTTATGTACGAATGTATGTGAAATTCTGAAAAAGTGTGAAGATTTGTTCATTTCACGGTCATATAGTGTAGCACAGTGTATATATTTATGGCAGGACTTATTTCCTTTTGCATTTCATATATTTTATGTTTTTGGTTTAACCTTTTATATAGACAGGATGAAAACACCATTTTAAAACCATAATTTCTTACCCTGTTTCATATTCAACTTGAAGTAATTGGATACCAATGGGATCTGTTTGCCACATGCACCACGCTTATCTGAACACCATTGTGGGCGGCACTCAATTTCTTGATACTGGTTGTATCTGGGCCGTCTCTCTGGCCGGCCACCTTCACTCACACTTAACTGCTCCATCGCTTGAGTCGGCGCCGCTGCCGCTGCTTGTTGTGGGGGTGCTTGTTGTGGGGGTGCTTGTTGTGGGGGTGTTTGGGCTTCAGGGGGTGCTTGCGCTTGAGGAGGCACAGCAGCTTGCGCAGGAGGGGCAGCACCTCTTGATCTTCCACGGGTTGCACCAGCATCATCACCGCCTGGTCTACGAGCATCTGGAGGGGGTTGTCCTGAACGACCTCTTCCCCGAGAACGTCCTCTTGCTCTTCCAGTCATTGTCTGAACCTTTTTCTGCCTAACTGGAAATAAAGTTGGATTTGGCTTAGCCCTGGTCAAACAATGATGAGAGTTGATGAGAGTGAGCAAGCAAGAGTTGAGTTTGCATGAGAGTTTCATTAATTCTCATGACCCGGTTAAACAAGAACAAGAGTTGCATGCCAGTAGACTAGGGATGAGCCGATAACGAAAATTGCCGATTACTGAGGCCTATTATTTGTAGGGTGGTTATCTCAACTTATCGGCCGATTGATCGGTATCTGCCGATTATTGTAAGTAGCAGGACAAAATGACCAACAGTGAAGTTTACTGATTATTCAAAAATGGCCGATTATTTTCCAATTAATCAGCTCATCCCTACAGTAGACTGGATATTACCACACAGAATGGTCAAAAGAGCAAAAACCTCTCATCAAAATTTGAACCAGCAAGTTGATACGAGTGCATGAGAGTTCAACACGAGCGAGAGTTGCAACTGTCCTCCTCGGTTAACTGGTGCTTTACCAAGTCAAAGTTGTTTCCAGAAATGAAAAAACTTTAACCAGTCCTTTACCAGCCACAATGAGCGATGTCTAGAGTGTGGGGTTCTGGGGAGGGTGGCTTTGACCACCTTTGCAGTTGTTTATGGGTACCGTTTTGGATGGTTTCCGTGTTTGGATGGCCTGATTTTTGCGAGAGTGATTTTGCGAGCTTTTTCTAACCTCGAAAACCCAAGTGTTTGGATCAGGCCATCCAAACACGGAAACCATAAAGTAATTGTTTTATAAAATAACAACAACACGATAGTCTTCCGTGTTTGGATGGCCTGATCCAAACACGGGTTTCGACCAATCAGAGCACACGTTATATACATGTTATTTTATAATCACAGATCATTATCAACTTTCCAATTAAGATCAATTAAAAAGAATTACAGGTTTAGCATAACTTGACATAACAATCATCACTTAAATAGGTTGTTTTTATATAATATACAGTTCTCTTTGAACACCTTTGCAGTTTGTAATCACAGATCATTATCAACTTTCCCAATTAAGATCAATTAAATATAATTACAGATTTAGCATAACTTAACATAACAATTATCATTTACAGTCAAACCGGATGTTCTTTTGCGAGCAACATTGCAATATTGTCACACATATTGCAATTTTTATTTGGAGATTGCTCTGAGCAATTTGCAAATGGTGCGAAAAATTGCAAATTGAATTCACAACCAATTTTGTAAACAATTAAAGCCTCCAATTGGCTACTAGAAAAAAGGAAGCTCCAATCCAATTGCTCGGAGCATTTGATTGGTTTCTTCTTTTGCTACAAGTCAATCAGAGGCTTTGTTTACACAACTGGTTGTGAATTTCAATTTGCAATTTGTTCACACCAGTTGCAAATTGCACAGTGCAATCTTCAAATCAAGATTGCAATATTGCATGACAATATTGCAATGTTGCTCGCAAGAGAACATCCGGTTTGGCTGTAAATATGTTGTTTTTATTCAATATACGGTTTCTTATTTCAAAACGGGATCTGTAAACATGGTTGACTCTAAATCCAATATGGCCGCCATAATGTTCACACCTTTTATAAAAGGGTAGCAAATATTTCATGCCAAAAATGTACCACACAACGCCTTTGTAAAAACTTGAACAGCTCTTTCATTCGTGATTCAAATTCCCGGTCTTCTTGAGCAGTAAAGTACCACAAAACTTCACACAAACAATAAAAAGTTCGGTCAATCAATGCATCCCAGTTTATCATACACCAACAAAGGCGTTTTATCACCGCACTCAAACGAAAACAATAACAAACAACAGGATAGTCTGAGGACAGAATCCCAACCAAGACCAACAAAAAAAACACATCAAAGACACTCAAAAATTACACACAAATTCGTTTTAAGGGCATATAATCGTAGATAAGTGCCTTAGTTAACGGATTTTAGAGCTAAACCGCTTGCGTGTCCGGCCGAAAAATCACTACGATACTTGAACCAAACCTGACCACGAGGTGTTGCATACTGTATTTTGCCGAAGAACTAGAAATTTATTTTTAAAGCGCCGCTTTGCATCGATTTCTCGCAAAAAGATACCGTTATTTTGCTTCAGATTTACCAAAAAAGCGTGCTGGTAGTATTTGTTTGTGATCTCTATGCCATCACGCTGGGCAAGCGTTGATCGCTCGTTCTGGATGACAATTTGATCGCGCTAGTGCATGCACAAACCAAAGCAAAATCGGCCTCTAAAAGGCTCAAAAAGCTAGCAAATACATGCTCCTGGTGCTACTCTAGCTTATTGAGGTATTAAAGTCTACAAAACTTACCTAAATCCTCAAATAAATGACCAAATAATCTGTTCAGCACTCGACCAAAACTACTACGGACTAAAAACAATATGGCCGCCACTTACCGGGTAATCGGGCTGTGTCGGGATTTCTTTACACGAGGTCCCAGACAGCCAATCAGAAGCCGAGTTGGTGTGACGTCAGAAAGAAAAAGAAATCTCATTGGTTGATATTTTGACAGCTTAGCTGTCTATCGCATAACATGCGGAAGTGGGGGACAATAGCGCGCGAAATTCCACATTTAATGATTACAGTATATTGAAATATTAAACGATTAATAACAAATAAATAAATTACAAATACTTCAATTATACTAGCGCGGCACGAAACCGCTTGTCATTGTCTATATTGATATTGTTTTATTATTTTAGCAAAGTTTATAATAATTTAGTACCTCAGTTTGAACAGGCGCAGATAAAAAATTGTCTTTTTACATGTGAAACCTTTGTTTGTCAAGAACGTTTGACAGGTTCAAATCTGATCAATCAGCTAAACTTCAGGAGATGGAAGCTAAACTTCAGGAGATGGACCTTAATATACTATGAGTAACATGGTGAAAACACACAAGTTGTTACAGACCTGCACAGACTTGTAACAAGATCGATCACCATAAAAAGAGGGCTTTTTGTTCAATGGTGAAAAGTTTAAAAATAGATACAGTAAACTTGCAACAGCGCAAACTTGTTACAAGTTGTTGCAACAGCTTGTGTCCCATAACAACTTGATAACAAGTTATGAGTGACAACATTGTTACAACTTGTCAACAAGCTTGCTTACAATCATGCTCGGTTACCAACACATTTTGTTTGCAAGTTGAGATTGTTTACGCGTAGATAACGTCAGTCAATATACTGTTTCTTTGAGACAGAATATACTGGAAAATCTTCACTGTTCTTCACAAGATCACCAAATGTAATATCACTAGGTCGCACAGGAGGTGAGGTTTTCCAAGGCCGTCTAGCTAACGTTGCATCACCACCGAACCATCGCGTAACTAAAGTCTGACGAGATATGGTTGATGAATTAGCATAACTACCATGGACTGCACGCATGTGGAACACTAGACAGTCACCAGGCTAAACGATTGAAATAATTTTGTAAGCTGTCGCGGTTTGTTTGAACTTATTACACACAAAGATTTAGAAACACGTTGACGTTTTAAGCGACGGTCCTTCGTTATTTTAAACTATACATATATTGCGCTAAACCTACGTACCATTCAGTGAGGTCATATTGTAGACCGCTCTGCATGTAATCTTTGCACAGGTTACCGTCTGGCATGAAAGGCAAAATACATATATTGCGCTAGACCTACGTATCATTCAGTGAGGTCTGAGCAGTGACGGACACTAGGGGGGGGGCGAAGGGGGCGGTGCTCCCCCCCATAATTTCTCAAAGCCTTTGAGTGATAGCTGATTAACTGTGTAACAAAGCTGTATCAATGATTTTACAACCACGACAGGCTATAATTTAAGTAAATTTGCATGAAATTTAAGCCAAAAAAGTTTTAAGAATTGAGATTTTCAGCAACAAAAGGGTGATTATATGTTGGCAACCTAAGTTCGCGAAGTGTCCCGCGCCACTGGGTTTGAGTCAGTGTAATATGTTTGCTAAACCTTTTTACGCGCGGATTAATTTTCGCTTTAGTTTTACGCACTTATAAGGTTATAAAGGTCTGCGCGAATCTCACACAACGAAAAACCTATAAAAGCAGCGATTGGCTAGATTCATACTATGGTCAAACAGATAATGTGTCTTGCTGGATGATCCGTCTCTCAGTATAAAACAGCGTACATCAATCTACCTCCATATCCCAGGATAATATTTCATGTTCTTCTTCTTTTATTTCTGGCACTGTTTCATAATGTCTTTGATTTTCATCTTTTTCAATATTGTAGTTTTCTGCAGTTTTGAAATATCGTGGAGCAAACCATTTGCCCCATTTATGAGAGCCTTTGATAAACTGCATGCCTGTTTTTGCTTCAACAGGAGTGACTGGCATCCATATGGAACAATTCTAATATAAATGGGGGCAAAAACTAACTTTATTTATACTGGATAGCTCTATGTTTCTGAATTGGTCTCCCTAGAGGTCCAGTAAAGGTCATAGGCTGTCATCCTTTATTGACCCGGTGTTACTACCAGAGGAAACCTAAATTAGTTATAAACTGTTCTCCCTAGAGGTCCAGTAAGGGTCATACCTTATTGATCCAGTGTTACTACAGGAGGAAACCTAAACTAAACCAACTTTGTTTATATTGGATAGCTCTATCAGTTCTAATGTGTTCTCCCTAGATGTCTAGTAAAAGGCATCCCTTATTGATCCAGTGTTACTACAGGAAGAAATCTAAACTAACTATATTTATACTGGATAGCTCTATCAGTTCTAAACTGTTCTCCCTAGAGGTCCAGTAAGAGTCATCCCTTATTGATCCAGTGTTACTACAGGAAGAAATCTAAACTAACTATATTTATACTGGATAGCTCTATCAGTTCTAAACTGTTCTCCCTAGAGGTCCAGCAAGGTTCATCCCTTATTGATCCAGTGTTACTACAGGAAGAAATCTAAACTAACTATATTTATACTGGATAGCTCTATCAGTTCTAAACTGTTCTCCCTAGAGGTCCAGCAAGGATCATCACTTAGTGATCCAGTGTTACTACAGTAGGAAACCAGAGTACCTGGAGAAAACCTGTGCACACAGTGTTTGGTCGAGTTAACTGGAAGCACTCTTCTCACATGCAACTGAGACAAAATTACAATCAGACAATTGTATAATGTAGAAACCCTGATTGCAGAGATGAAAGGCACTAATCAAGATATTACTTGATATGCTTTTTTACTTATCTTCAGCAAAATCCAATATATTATGAAGAATGTATTACCAGTAAAAAGACTTTAAAATTCAAACACTGGTTTCACTTATGTTAAATATGCTACAACTGGTCCTCATACCCAGGCCGTAGCTACTGGGTGGCCAGTATGCATGGTGAACATGATGCAGCAGTGTTACAATTTAAACCATGGTACATGCATCAAATGGAACTGAAAGTCATTGACAATACCTGCCAGCCATCAATAGGATAATAGGACTGATCATGATGCCAGGGTGTGGCACTTTCATTAAAACTTTCTTTTACAAAAATATGTTCATGGTAGAATGCTACTTCCTAAGGAAAACAATATATAGAGGATCACAATAGGTTATTCAGGGCAGGGGGTATTGTGGTCACTCCATAAGCATATTATTTCCCCTCTTTCACTTCTGGGCAACTCCACACAGCATGCCAGGTCCTTACCTCGACTCCCACCCGAGCAGGCTGCGGGCAGAAGCAAAGGTAGCCGCCAGTCTGGCTTGCAAGTTGGACTTCTCAACGTCATTTCACTTGTCAAAAGGAAAGTGTTGGTTATTAACAATGGGTATATAAACCAGATGCCAGACGGCATCGCTATACATTCCCAATTGTAAACACATTAAACTGCAAATAAGTGTTCTGACACACTCATTAGATTTGTCTAATGCCAAATCCGGGGTGCAGGAAAATTCTTGACAGGGGGTGTATGCCAATATTTACATTGAAAGATTTTGCCATTTGATATCTATTTTTACCACAATATAAAAATACTTAATACCTCTTCCTGCAAAAAAGCAGCGGCAATTTCAGGGGCAGGCGAATCCTTTACATAGTCTTGAATTTCATCTATATTTCTCCATTGTAGATAATCATTAAAATAAACACCCTTGCCGCTTTCTGAAGCGAGTTTCTCCGAGTATTTACTAGGATTATCAAATACTTTCTGTATTCCTCGTTTGACGGTGTCGATCCAGTGTTTTGAAAAGCATCCACGTAAACAAATAACCCCGTCTTGCGTATACTGTTCCACTTCCGTTCCAAATGATAGATATCTCTGAGAAACTATAGAAAATCTTGGAAATTTAGCCTTTCCAAAAATGTTCCTAAAAAGTAACACTTTGTTACATGAAAATAGCATTCTTAAACAGTTTAAAATAGTAAAATTTCTCAATCAATGTTTCACTGCTCTGGCATTTTGGCAACCCCCCCTTGATATTTTAGTGATTTTTAATCACCCCCCCCCTCCCCCCATTTATAGTGACTTCCCCCCTCATGTCCTGGGGAATAGCCAAAGGTGGTACAATACCCCTCTTACCAAGATTGTGAATGTCTTGGGATATAACCTCCTGAACATGTGATGCCAGTGCATGAAAAATTCAACAACTTCGACATTTTGAACGAAGGCCTTTCAAGCTGAACTTCAACTTTTCGAGCGAAGGTCCTTTGCCTGGAAGTAGTACTTCCAGATGAAGAGTCTTCACTCAAAATATTGAAGTTCTTGTTGAATTTTTCAGGTATAGATTGATCATAAAGACCCAAAACTTATTGGATATAACCTCCCTGCTTCAGAAATATTAAATGAAGACATTACTAGCTCAATATCAGCTGTAATTTCTATAAAAGATAATTTGAATTTTCACATAATTATACAATTGACAAGAACATTGAAGTACAACTTAGAATTTAGAAATATAATAAAGTTTACAGCAATTATTTTTAAATAACAATATAGTCTGTTCAAGTCTTGAACTTCATAAAATGTTCATTTTCAAGATCCGTTCATTTTCTTTGTTACTCGTCTTCTGCGGCTTCTTCATATTTATGCTTGATATGTTTCCATAATTTCTACAAATAATAGAAAAGTACAATAATTTACACACATATTTATAACTTAAGGTAATAGGGGGGTTTCACTAAGCACTATCATGCAGCATAGGATGGTCAGAGTGAGAAAATAATGTTAATTCTTTTCATTATATGTAGTAGTCTTGTATTTGGAGGTAAATAAACAGAATTGAGAGATGTAGTTTAATTTTCTTGCTCCTAAGTGTCAACATTTCTGAAGTTGACCACCATGTGTGCAGGGTTCCCCCCCCCTGAAATATATTCAGGTCTATTTTATCCAGGACAACATTTATTCATGCTATCCCATGACAAAAATTGAAAGATTTTTTAAGAACGAGCCCTATATAAACACGTATACTTCAAAATTAAAAATATATTGATTCCGTTTGGCGTTTGACATACGGTATAATACAAGTAATACAACATAAACATACCCCTTGGTTCACCCTTTCATAGTGGTTATCTAGCGTTTGATCAAACACTCGTTCAAACAGCACAGCACCAACGACAATTGTTAGAGCAAATGTAGACGTCCGTCGAAACAAAGCGTTATAAATATGTCGCCCAAACGCCATGAAAACAAATCGATTTTTATACTTTTAAAATCTATTTTTTCCAAGATGGCGAACGTAAGCAACCAGCAAAGGATGCTGGGAATATGTTGGCCTTCCACTTGGAAAGAATAATTTTCAATGCTAATGTTCGAAATTTAGAGGAAATTTGTATTATAGATCTTTTAAAAAAACTGACGACACCTTTATATCGTAATGCATTGTGGCCAATATAGAAATGAGAAAGTAATTCACATCTAATACACCTTCATCACATTATTCATATTATCGCTTTGTATTTTCAATATTTACTAAAATTTCTGTCGCTGCATTTAATGAGGTGTTTTATGCATTATTATGTACACTATGTACAACTATTAATGATTTCAATATAAATCAAATACACTGCATCTATTCTTGGTGCAAATAGAAACCTGTTACATCGTTTTCAAGATCACCATGATCTATGCTAGAGACGGACGATTCTTTGATGGATCATCATAGTGCAAACACAAGATGAACTATCCAGGGGAACTATATTAGCAATGGTTCTGGGAACAAATGATAATATGCCTGATATTTTCCTGATAGTTCGTCTAATGCCGTATTTATACACATAGACGGATCATCCATCACGACAAACTGCGTACGCAAGTCCAGACTGCGCAGACAGTCTACCTTGATGGATGATCCATGTGTTTGCCACGTTTATAGGCAGATAAATTATTGGATACACTATCTTTTCTTTGCCAAAGTTCATCCCAATGGATCATCCGTCCCTAGAATAAATCTGGCCATAATTATCGGACTTGGACATGACATGTTCACAACAATAGCCCAGTGTGACCAGAGCCAATCATCTATCATTATCATCCACTTCCTCACGTGCCCCCCACTGAAATCCACCCGGACGATCTTCTGGCATTGGTTGGTAATTTGGATCTGCCGGTTGACCATCAAATATCGTTTTTCTGGAAAAATATTGACAATGTTGAATAAAGTTCAGCAGACGATAATAAATTGAGTGAATTTGGCTACATTAGGAAACCCTGAAAGAGAGATGGGTTAGGGAAAGCCTGCTTGGTGGAAAAAATTGAAGTCAAATGGATTTGGAGGAAGATTGACTGAGGATTAAAGATTTGGATGCATTGCAATTTGAATGAAAATGTTAGTTATATCATGTAAACTTACAAGATTGATGGAGTTTTTAACATTTTGAAACCACCAGGCTGTTCTGGGAATACATCTTCAAGGAAATAGTAAACATGACCAACTGCAATACCTACACAAATACATGAAATAAGAATCTGTTTGAAAATAGTTGATTAGTTGATTGTTGCACAGTGGTTAGTGCATTTGAGAATTTTGTGAATCAACTCACCCATTAAGTCAACAACAACAGCATTTCCAAGCATCAAAGAGAAACCAAGTAACACCCACGGCAAATATGGAGCTTGAAAGTTTAACAAACCAAAGAAATTCATTCTGATATAAGGGTTCCGTCGACTCCAAACATAAACCAACATTATGGTGAAGGCTTGGCCTAAGAATACTATATTTATACCCAAGGAAATTAACTAAAAACTGTTAAGGAAATTGATATATCTGAATTTGTAGATTTCATAACACCGCACATTTTTCAACTGCAGCATTTGTGCCTCTTCTTAACTTCATCGGTAACAGTCTCCACTTGGTGACACCACGGTTAGTACATGTGACAGGATTTGATTCTGCAATATGCAGTTGTCTGACTTTAATTTTGCTTCAGTCACATGTAAAAATAGTACTTCTAGTTTGACTCTACCAAACATAGCGGGTTTTCTCTCTGTCATACGCAGATGTACTCCAGGGGGGGGTGCAAGGGGGTGAACACCCGACCCCCTAGAAAACATCAGCACCCTCCACAAAAAGTCAGCATCAACGAGTCCATACTGAAATTTTCACGATCTATGGCATCTTTGACATAATTTGCAATTGTGGTGGAAGGGTGCACCCCACCTGAAAAATCTGCACCCCCTCTGTCAGATGAGCCTGGAGCCACCCCCGCTCTCTGTACTCTGATTTTCTCCTAATATTGGACCAATAAAGGAAGGCCCTGACTGGATGAGAACAGATTACTGATAGAGCTAACTCTGACATGATAGTTGCTTCCATGTACAAAGGATACAGTCATAATAAGAGCGCCAAACAAAAACATAAATATGAAATCTGCAGTTCTTCCACGAAATGATCCTTCCTCTAACATCCTGCAGTATCGATATCTTTACAGAGTTAAGGTAAATAGAAAATACATGCATTTTCTACTTCTATCATTCTTAGCTAGTGGAAACAATAGGTTCTTTTTAAAATGCTTAATAACTTAATTATCTAGAGCATAATATGCCATAGTTATTTGTTCGCATGGCGAATATTAACCACTTCCTATTTAATTCAAAGGATACGTAAATATCATATTAAATAAAAAATTAAATCCAATTGTTCCAAAAAATAGGAAGTTTGTAAATAATCTCCAAAGCTACAAAGGAAAACATGAGATTGATGATTAAACTTTCAGTTTGCTCTATTTTGTGGTCATAACAAATCATATTCATAATTATAATAGGATAGTACTGATCATGTAATCATGGTATCTATCATATAGAATATATTGTACATACTTATTCTTGAAAAATTTAATACCTATTTCACCAAAGAATATTTTTACCAAAAACTAACCTGATATTGTTTAAATATCAACTCTGGGTTAAAATATAGCTGAAACGGAGTTATAATATCCAATTGCTAAACGAAACAAATGCACTAATATGAGTGACAAACGACACAAAACACCGTTCAAATGTACACATAAAATTGAACTTATGTACACTTTTGGATAGCTTTAAATGCGTAATTTAAAACTTTAATAAAGGGTCTTACCACAGCCAAAGTTGTGAGAACACAGGCAGTCGTATAAGCCCGTGTTACAGTGGGCATTTGCATGTACTCTGCTTGAAAAGATTGGTACGCCATCTTGTTTATGTTTTGAAGTGATGAAGATTGCAAAGTGATATGGGATATGTCATAAAGGACCTTACGTGGCGCTTGAAAAACGTGACACGGAAAATGTGGCAATTTCCATATGCTAATTTTATAAACTCTAATCAAATCCGAACTCTAATCCTATACTCTATAATGTTAACCCCAATCCTAATCTCACCCTACCTCAACATTAATCCTAACCCTAATGTTCGTGATGTCATTTCAGGATCGAAAATGATTAAATGAATAAATGATGCCATTTGATACCAGTTTCTATCTTCGGATAACAATCACAGATAAAAACGTTGTCTATTTTCCCCTGAAGCGTTAAATAATGTTTGTCAAGAGAATAATTTGACATGTTTTACAATAATCTGACCAGGCTATTATCATTTAGCATGTCAGGTGTAAACTGTAGTGCCTCGTGAAAAGTTGCAGTGTTGGGTAGAGTCAAAATGGAGCACTCTTCTCACAGACAACTGCATATTGCAGGAATCAAACCTCAGTCACAGAGGTGAAAGACACATGGACTACCAAAAACATATTCTTACAATGTCTTCACTGTACCTGGCTGAATCATGGCATAGCTATTGGATTCAATCTTTAATTAAAATTCTACTAAAAATATTTACAGTTCTGCAAGATCTACTCATGCCCACGTGATCGATGTGAACAAATGTAACGGGGCAATTTTGGCATCTATAGGCAGACATTTAATTTGTTTCTTAGCTAAAGTATCAGTCTTCGGTTATCTCAATCGATAAGCTCGGTCGTGTTTTTGGATTAAACCTCTGTTTCCGATTTTTCAATTTCTGCCGCAAGTCAGAAACGTCAACGTTCTTCCCTCCATCAATGTTATTTTCCAATCGCTCTTCGTCCATCTTGGCCGAATTAGGTAGATTTTTCATAATCCTTTCTCCGATAACATCTGCTGAGGGCTTACTCAGTCTTGAACGTATACTAGTATTCCTTTCTTGATCTGCGTACAAATTCCCTGTCGGGGATTCGTCCCTGGGCATATGTTCCGAAATGAGGACTTTTATCGGAGGTTCATCTACGTCCATTTCGTCTTCAAATGTGTCCATACTATCGTCAAAATCTTGGTCCAAAATTTCCACTTCAGGGCCTTGGTTAAGTTTTGTTTTGATTCGACTTTGATCTGCATTAATTTTACGTCTCCTGTAGAAATAAGAAAGAAAGTAAAGCCCTAGCCAAACCAGGAAACATTGTTTCCTACAGTAGCTGTGTTTCCCAAAGATGGACAAACCAGGAAATATTGTTTCTTAGTCATATTTCCCACAGATGAGCAAACTATAAAAATAATTTTCAAAAACATTGATCAATATACTATACTTGCCTTGAAGAGCTAACTAGACCTCTTTTGTTTGCTATAAACGAAAAATATATATACTTAATTCGAATAAACCATTAATTTAATTTACTTATTTAAATAAATTTTATAATATCTATTAATCACAAAGTACCTTTTCGTTTCGGCTGCTCAGGTCGACCATGGATAAGATAGTAAAGACTTCGTGATCCAGCACCTTTCATCTTTTTATCAGCTGTAGTCGCATATCGCATCAAAAGTTGTTTTGATTTCGCATGTTTGATCCCAATCTTCCAAATATTTGCCAGCTGCTCATCTTCGCCTATATACGAGTTTATGCTAAATTCATTTGTCTTTTCTTAATTTTACGTCGTAGGTTTCGGTAAGCGTTATAGAGCAACAGATGGTGGTCAACTTCACAAATGTACATACTTATAGGAGCAGAAAATACACTATTTTCTCACTCTGATAACTGCAGGTTGACCATGCACCATCTGCTGCGCCATAATGCTCAGTGAAACCCATCTGTTTGTTTAGTTTATTTGACAAGAAATAAAAAGTGTGACAACATACTAATTCCACCGTCCCCCGCTGGGGTAAATTTTGTTCCCATATTTACAAAGGCTCTTTTGGCCGAGTTTTCATCTTCCCAGACAACAACACCTAGATAAAATGACGAACAGTTCTTTTAAACTCTGTTTTGATGAGCAGCTTTTCTTTTCAGGAAAGACAACTTGACAAGTTTCACTGGCTCAGGTATTAGGAAAGAATTGTTAAGTTTTCCTTGACAATATTCAGCAGCCAGATATATAAAAAAGACAAACCATCCATCTGAACGAACTTGAGCAAAGAAAAGATAGTTTGTCTGATAATTTGTAAACACAGCAAACAGACAAATCATTCGTCAAGACGGACTATCATACACAGACAACTAACTTGACTAGCTTTTTTTTACACTGGATAGCTCTTTCAGCTTAATCTGCTTTAACTTTCTTTAGATCCAGTAAGGGCCATCCTTAACTAGTCCAGTGTTACTGACGTCCCTTACTCAACTCTTATACTTGTTTGATCAAGCAGAGAACATGATATATAATTTATAGACCTACATGAAATATCATCAATCCATTCTATGGAACCAGGCATATAATCTTGAAAATAATGAAACACTTCCTTTGTGCTCATTTCACCCACACCAAATAATAGAATGGCATCAGGTCTGGCATTCGCATCTAGAAAACAAACGTTTACGAAGATGCTGTGGCGTTAACAATCCATACACTGACTGTGCGCTGTCCTCACACTATCTGCAGGTTGTCCGCATGCAATCTGCAAGCTGGACATCCACACACAATCGGCAAGCCATCTGCATGAAATCTGCACGCTATCCGCACACTATTACATGAAATCTGTGAGCTGTCTGTGTGTTGTCTGTGTGCAGAAGTGGAAGTCAATGTATGCAGTAGTCTTGTATTTGGAGGCAAATAAATTGAATTGAGAGATGTAGTACACTTGCTAAAAGTCACCAATAAAACAAAATCAAACAATTTCTTCTCTCACCTTCGTTTTTCACTGGAAGGTTTTGAACAGAGCTACAAATAAGAACACACAAAGATATGAACATAAGCATTCTATTATGTGATTTTGGTGGTTGTAATATCCTTCATATCTTTACCTAGGTAATGCTTCAATCTCGGTAACATTTTCTGGTTGTTCTTTTGCAGGAAGACCAAATCTTCGTGCTCTTTTTAATCTTCTTTCTTCAGCTTCCTAAGCATATAGTATAGTTTATATTTTCTTTATTTCTTAGAACATAGAGGAAAATTTTGGGAGTTAATTTCCTAGCCTAACCCAAATCCCTATCCTGGTCCTAACCCTAATACTAAAACTAATCCTTGCAGGATTATTACCCAATCTGCCACAGGGCTGCAATTCTTTATAGGAGAATTGCACCCAATGAATTCAGTACCTCAGAAGTGACATCAAAGCCTGTGATGAAATTAATGCCATCTTGATTCTGATATTTCTTTACCTTTATCAAAACAGGAGAAAACGAACTATCAGGAAAAATTATCAGGCATTATTTGTCCCTAACTTCCCAGAACCATTGCCAGTATAGCTATTCTAGCTAGTTTGTCTGAATAGTTTATCTTTTGTTTACATGGATGACTCATCAGATGACAGATTATCTGTCCCCAGTGAAAATTAGGCCACTGATTAATAAAAACCTTTCATATACTTTACCACAAACATATTTTTTTTACTCTCCTTGGCCAACAAATATATACAAAATATGCTTGTAAAACCTTTCGAATCTAACAAAAAATACTAACTACCATTTGTCTAACATGTTTAACTAAACATCAAATCAACTTACAGGAACATTAAGTAGATCAGCGTTATTATCTTCGTCTAAAGGTACTTCAACTTTTAAATCTTCAAATTCCATTTTGTTTTCAATTTTGATTTCTGTTCCAAATTATATTCGAAGAGCCCGCAATTAAGTTTTCATGTAAGCAGTCATATAATGGACTTACCATGACGTCATACAGGGATTAACTTACCAGTACTCTTAAATCCTAATCTTAACACTAATCTTTGCGCTAATCTCCCGCAATGACCGTTCTCAATTTGACCACAATCTGCTAACCTCTCAATTCTATTTATTTGCCACCAAATACAAGACTACAACAATACAATGCAAAAAATTAACATTTTCTCACTGATAACTGCAGGTTGACCACCATCTGTGCACAATTGAATATAGTGCTTAAAAAAACACACTTACGTCAAGAATCCCTCATTACCAACATTAATTTTCACAACGTATTATGTATTTACTATGAAATTATTAGACAAAATAAATGAAAAATACATCAAATAACAGATTAACTAAACATCTACATTTACAAATGATCACAACTCAAATTAACATAATTATACAACAATCAAATGGGACTCAAAGCCATTGTAACGTAGCCCCCTCCGCAGGCATCTTTATGTCTGGACTATGGTCTACATGTCTATGTCGCTTCAATGGTAAGTACGAAAACCAGAAACTGCCATTCTAAAATGTTCAATAGCTATGAGTATATTCATAGCTACAAAGGCTCTCAACTACTTTAAATTTGCTGCGTATACAGCTGAGTTTATAAGGCTTTTTGAAGGTGTTTGTTGTTTTTCTCTTCAGTTCGTTACATTGCGTTACTGAAAATTAATAAGGTGCATCTCTTCGATCGCGTCGTCTGTCTTGCCTGTCAACAAAAAGATATGGTTAGTTTTCCATTCGGACACAAACGTGCAGGATGTAAAAATGACGTGGTCTGCAGAAGTGCATGCTTTTAACGTCTTATCAACCACCAAATCAGAGAATTGTAGTTATTTGGCCCTCACTGTAGTTCAGGTTTACATATCTCATCATATTTGAGGTAAATCATGGCTGTCATGAACCTAATAGAAAGTTTGGCGAATACAAATGGCAAACGCTCATTAGCATTAGCCTTTTCACTAAGTCAACGAGGATGATAAATAAGAAAAAATGACAGAATGAAAGTTACAACTCTCGCTCGTGTTTGACTGTTCAACTCTCATCAACTCTCATCCACTCTCATCAACTCTCATGCACTCTCATCAACTCTCATGCACTCTCATCAACTCTCATGCACTCTCGTCAACTCTGAAATGGTTCAAATTGTGATGAGAGTTTTTGCTATATGCGTGGTGATATCCATGCAATCAACTTTCACGCAAACGCTCACTTCCTAATGAGACAATAAAATATGACAAAATATAATAAATGTACTTACGCGCCATCTCTACCCCCTCCATATCCACCACCACCCCCACGACCTCCTCGTGATCCCCCACGACCACGACCACCATCTCTATAACCACCACCACCACCACCACCACCATAACCTAGATAACGAAAATTTGGCAAATGGTACTTGGTTTCGATAATCCCGAGGTGTAAAAAGTTTGTTTTTTTCTTTCTGGGAACCTGGGTTTCAGACTCAAAATTAATAATTAATGGCGTTCAATGATCACCGATTGATTTTGACATTGAACTGATTGGAGTGTTGTTTCTTGATATTCAGTGGTGTCCAATTTGTTATAGTGAATACAAAATGCATTACAATTACTTGTCTAGACTAGAGCATACTCTAGTTTTATTACTCATCAGTTAATTATTAACTTTATAAATTTCTGTTAAAAATTTTCTGCAAAAGTTCAGATCCAAAACTATTTCTGGGAATTAGGTTCCTAGGATCCGATACTTTTTCCACTTCTGCGATAATCGCTCAGGACTATTGTCCCTGTCTCTGGAGTCTGGACCATTGTCTGACTCTCTGCTAAAGCCCGCGAGTTTTCTACGGCTATTCCAGTTTCCACCCTCGCGGAAAGGGTTAGCTTGCGATTGTGTGAATCCTCTTCGACTACTCTAGTGTCCTGCTCGATCGAATACACTTACCACCACCACCACCGCCTCCCCCGCCGCTACCATCATCAGGTTTGGCCGTATTACATCTGTTACACGAGGTTCTTCTTGCGAAGTTCATGTTACTACAACTAGAATGAAGAACAACAAAATATAACAATTCAATAAAATACATTGATTTTCTGACTCAATTTACAGTCATCACCAAGACTAAGTTTACGCTCTGATAACTATTCCTATTCACGTCCATCCTAGGTTTTTATTATTCTCTACTTTTATCCCGTTTTACCTTTCGAGGCATGTTTCACAGTTAATGATTGAATTATTTTAATAAAACAACAATGTCATATAATTAAAATTAATTGTTCGTTTTTCATTATCGTTGTTATGTAAAGATGTCTATTATTGTTGTATGTAAATATTGTAAATAATTGTAAGATGAAGGACCCCAATGAAAAACACGTCAGTGATGTGGGTATCCTGGTTAAATATAAATATAATAACGGCATGCTGTGGAAGATGCGTAGAAGATAGATTCAAGCGCTGTAACCAAACCAAACTTACGATGGGCAATCCCAGTCGCCTCCGCCGCGATCACCACCGCCAGCGCCGCCACCGCCGCCACCCCCTCGCCCTCCACGGAAACCTCCGCCACGGCCACCACGAGATCCACCTGCAGGTAAATAAATGGTTGTCAATGTTCATTCCGGCCTTCACGTCAAAAAGTCCCGGTCAAACGAGGATGCGGGTCAATGAGAGTGGTAACTCTTGCTCGCGTTTGATCACCAACTGTCATCGACTCTCTTGCATTCATATATTCATATTCATATTCACTCATCAACTTTCATCAACTTTGAGCTGGTTCAAATTTTAATGGGACTTTTCCCTCGTTTTGTACGCGCGGTAATATTCAGTCAACTCTCATGCAACTCTTGTTCTCGTTTGACCGGGACATAAGAGTTGATGAAACTCTCATGCAAACTCTCGCTTGCCAACTCTCATCCAAATAAGCTTGCATATTTATTTGTGAAAACATTTGGCAAGCACACAAGATTCATAACTAAGATACACTAGGAATCATTGTTTCAGAAACATTATCTCCTTAGAATGTCTCCCGATGGTGAGCAAACCAGGAAACATTGTTTCACTATCCACAGAAATGTTCTCGAGGGTAGGCAAACAAGGAAACGTTTAAGGAAACATCAAGATATTCAGATGTTTAAGCAACAATGTTTCCAAGAATGGACAAACATGGAAACATGCAGATATTTCTTGAATAATACGTCTTTCCTAGTTCGTTCAGAGATATTCCTCATACCTCGTCCTCCTCCACCACCACCACCACCACCACCGCCTCTCTCTCGCATCTTCTTAGGAACAAACTTCTCGGCAAGTTCCACTTTGATAATCGCACCCATGAAATCTTTGTCTGAAAGATCCCAATTAAAATGAACTTACTAGCTTCATTTCCCAACTGAACATTTTGACTTCAAACTTTCTTTAACTATTCTTAACACTCGTAATGATATGCGATGATAAAGCAAGACAAAACAATAGTTATTTTCAGATGTATGGCATATATTATGTGCATGGGTGGTTAACAGAGCTATAAATTGCAAGCTTGCGGCAAGCGGTATCAGCTTGGGTTAGAACGCTGATCAATATCTCCATACCTTAATTCAACTGAGCATGAATGCGAGTGTTAAGAAATAGTATACTATTGACATGGACACTAACCATTAAACCATTGAATAGCAGCGCTCGCAGTTGGAGGATCATCGTACGTGACTGTCGCTTCACCCTGAATAATGTGAATATTCTTTATTATAGTTTAATTTTTTGTTTTAGTTCAATATTGTGAAACTTTGATTGCCCATGCATTTTCAAAGGTTATACATAATCTTTTAACTTTAAAGGTTTTATACACTGACCTTGGATTCCCCTGTGGGCGTGCGATATAACCAGATTTTCCTGCTTTGTATCTTTTTGTCGATCTGTAACATTGTTGACATATTTAGTAAACGTCTCCTGCCCTATTAGTAAGGCCGGTGACACTGTTGGGCACAGAGACATGGGCAGTGACGGATGAACAAGTGAAGAAACTGGGAGTAGCGGAGCGGAGATGTTTGCGAGTTATTAGAGGAGTAACAAGAGACAGAATGAGAAACGAGGATATAAGGGAGGATTTGATCAGTTAGTGAAGATGGTGGAGAGAAGATATGAGAAAGTAGATTGAGACGGTATGGTGGAAACGAGTTTGCGAGATGGACAGCAGAGCGCAGAGAAGTAGGAATGAGAGAACGACCGAAAAAGCGATGGATGGATTGTGCTCGCCATGATGGCAAAGTGGTGGATTCAAGACAAAGTTCAAGACAGAGTAGAGTGGAGAAAGTTGTCGAGGCGACTACGCAAGTAAGACCAACACTTTTTCTTTGGCAAGCTCAATTTGCTTATGTGTGCATGAAAAATTGACAAGTTTCGCCTAGTACACAGGAACTAGTCTTCCTTGTTACGACCAGCTTTTAGACAAAAAGATTTGTCAAGAAATAACTTGTCAATACTTTTTGCACAATCGAACGGATAAGTCTAGTCAAGGAAAAGGGTTTCAAGCGCAGTACCTTGATGATGCCAATGGAACCAAACTGGTCTCCGATCTCTTCAACAGTGACGTGTGGTGGTATACCGGAGATAAATACAGTGTCGTCTTGGTATTCTTTTGGTTCACCTGAAATCATTCCAATACCGTCAAACGATGAACCCTCAGGTTTTAAAATGTAAAATATAAGAAATGTTTTTTTCATCCATACCTGATTCTTGGTCTGATTGACCACCACCTAGAAAAGGAATGAAGACTCGTTATAAAATGTAGCGTTGAAATTCATCATATATTACAGGGTTAAACAATCCTAAAATAAGCTGTTGTGGTTTGTATGTGTGAAGGAGACGTTAGGACTAAAAGCGCAGTTCAGACACGAACCACACTGGTCCCCCCTCCCAGTTTTAACAACTCCAGGCAAAGTAAAGTATTCCATCTACTAAACTGACGCTGGAGTTGATAAAATGCTGCAAATCTGAAAATATGGACACTGATTTTAAGGCTTGCACGCCATTAATTGACCCTAGAAATGCTTACGTCACACAATTTTTAATCCAAACATTAGGTACACGCAATGCAATGTGGGATAGATGTAGGTCAAAATATTCATTTGTTTGACAGTGGTGTGACGTAAGGACATCTAAGGTCAATTATCATGCCTTTAATCACTCGCAACTCTATTTTCCCCTCACGAGTCATGAACCAAAAAGTCACACAGCATTCTCGAAGAGACTGGTCAGTTATTATTAAGATAGAATGACAAATATAATAACAATTATTATATACACAAGCTCTGGATAGGAGGTATTCTGCAATCTGATTGGTTCTCTACTAGCAGGATAATAGCTCGTATCCTGCTAGTAGAGAAAAGTAGAAAAATGGCTGGAACAATTAAATGAAGAGGAACTTCAAGTTTTACTTGAAAAAAGTAAATATCCAGAGCTTGTGTATATAATAAAACAGTTATTCTACTCACTCTCGTCGTATATGACTGATAGCCGACTCGGCGCAATCGCGCCTCGTCGGCTATCAGCTCATATACGACGAGAGTGAGTAGAATAACTGTTAAATAACCCACAGTATAAACCCATCAAAAGTTCTAATTATAAGAACAACAACTAACCAACCGATGACACAGTAAATTGGATTTATCACGAATTTATACGAATCTTGTTTAACCAGCTGATAATTTCAGCAAGACTCTTTATTCGAAATATCCTCTATTTCATATTTACGAATTTGTATGTTCTACCAGGATTCAATTCTACGACTATGTTAACACACCATGGTATATTATCGAACACAGTTGTTTAATCGTTCGCAATACGCTTGCTTAATTCGAACCAACCGGATACTAAACATACACCATATCACTCTCGTAAAAATCAACTGTCTGATGTGTCTACACATTGACCAAATAGACTGTGGTAGTCTGTACTTTCACCCAATGCATACTGGGTAATCTGGGCACGCACGCATTTTTACCATGACCGCATTTTTAAACCACAGTGACAGACACATTTAACTGACTGTGTTATACCAGATTTCACACTTTATACCGGCGATATTTACCAACAACTTGTACTCGTACAATAAACCGCATATTTAACCATATCACTACCACAGTTATACTCTATACTCCGGCACCTCGCAAATTTAACCCTATATTTGAAAGCGTTATTTCGCCGCATATATTTACCAGGCAAATATATTCCTACTCGCCGAAACCGCAAATCTACCATGTCATTTGTTAGACCTAGAGAGTGCGCAACACTCGCATAATAGACCAGTTCGTAGCTAGTGTAGAGTGCGCATCAAGATGACGCATTCTGCGTCGGAATATAATTGCAGTTGAATTATAACATCTTGCCGAGAACCGTTTAATCAGTGCATAGTCCCTATAACAGTGTCTGGAAACGCATCTAAAGCTTTTGTTCTATGTTTTTGTTCATGTTTGTGCACCTTCACGCTCAGTAAACACATTGTTCTCTTAGCATAATGAAGGAAGCAGCCAATAAACTCCGTGCAGCTGAATATTAACATTTGTAAAACAAAGAAAACGTGCACTCTCAGTACCCCCTCAACATCAACCCACGGACATGGCGATAAACTTTCAAGTTTGCCGCGTTTCCAGACACTGTATTATAGGGACTATGATCAGTGCAATGTTATTTGAATATGCAAAATGCTGCTCTAAGAACAATTAGTTTTCGCACGGGTGACGTGTTTCAAATTTCAAAAAAGTATTCCCCTAAATGCACATTTCTATATTTCGCTTTTTACACGGACAGCAACAAATATACTAGTATACTGAAAAATTATTTACTCGGACAGTTCTATTGTGGTTATAGGAAAAGCACAAATGGATGATTGAACAATTGAATACTTTGATAAGCATATTTTAAATCTTCCAGTCTCAGCTACATGTTATGATTCAAATGCAATTTTATCCCGACGCAAAACGCTCGTAATAATGAACGGTGACGAAGACAAACGGTTTATAGTTAACGGTGTAAAAAGGTGGTAAAGATCTTGCCTGTTGTTTTGACTTACCGTAACCTCCAGTATTTCCACCATCTGAACTGTTACCACCTCTACCTCTGTTAGACCAATATTAAATATGCAATATTCACGTAATGACGAAGGAATTAACACATTATAAACCACCCATACCATAGGCTGGGGCGGTTTTTCGATATACCGGAAAATAACGAGATAAAAAAGGCTAATGTCTGCGCGGTCAGTGTACTTCCGTGAATAGCGTATGACTCATCACACTCGCGTGGGCACGCGGCATCCGTGCATGACAGCAACAGCCAACCAGGGATTGATCTTAGTGTACATGTTATTCAAATTTACATATTTTGTTTTATAGCCTGTCAAAAGTCAAAACACGCTCTCATTTTGAAAAAAAATTTCATAGTTTTCTTACGTTTAAATCGCCGGAATGTCAGAAACTAACCAGTTCAATAAGCTTTTGATATTAAATTAAGCACCTCAAACTCAAATTCTTCACATAATAAAAACACGTGCTACACTATTTTATGTCTGTGTGTTATTTATAGATAAAAAACCGTTTTTTCTCGACGGTTTTCGGTTTCGGGTTTTTTCAAGAACCGCCCCAGCCTACCCACCCTTGGGCCTCAAAAACCTTGTTAGGCTCGCATTTCCCAGTCGATCTACGGTAATCAGTTGCATGAACAGTTATAGAGAAAGACATAGTCTGTGCCTGTCAAATGTTTTCTACAAACATTGATGTTTCATATGAACACAGATAATGTTATTATCTACAACTGTTAGATGAAAACAACAGCATAGTCAATTGGAAGGTCTTGATTAGCTCATTTACCAGCCAAAACTGCCCACTCATTAATTCTATTCATTAAAAAAACCCAGATAATTTTCCTTTTAAAATGGCAGCTCATAGATTCTATGAATCTAAACCCAGTCACAGATGACCAAGTTTTCTATGAAAGTTTTCATATGGCAAGCAGGGTTGGTAGATCGGACTCGAATTTGGCTTCTTTATTTTTCTTTTGGTTACAAAAAAAAGTTTGGCATTTTGGTCTCTTCACAGTTTACACAAATTTAGTGAAAATTTTATTGATTCTTAAGTATAAAACATTGATTGTATGAAAATAGATTGCATTTTCAAGTAATGTCATTGTCAGAAAGAACCTGGTTGTAATTCAACCCAATCAGAATTGATGAAATTCAGCCAATTGTAAGGTTGATAAACCATAACCAATCATAATTCAGCATAGCACTGCGTTCACAGAGGTCTGGCTTCTTTTTGACCGAACAATGTTTGACCTCTTTTGGTAAATTTTGGCTACTTTTTTGCATGGTATTTGGCTCCGAGCATAGCGCCAAAGTTCCATTTGCACATGTGTATATACAACAAATTTTCTATCACAGCTTTTTGGTTTCTCGCTGCCACAATAGCTACCATAACAGTAGATTGCTGTCCAACCGCATCCAAGTGCTCAAATTGTTTTGAAAAATTTTCTTTCTTGATCAATACAGACAAAATTTGTACTTTGCCAATACAAACCATGTTGCCTTGACAGACTAGCAAAAGAAACTTGCCATATAAAAACTTGCTTGTCTGTAACTGGCATAAAATAACTAAAATCTTTCCCTGCGACCCAGTCAAATGTTGGTTTTTATACCACAAAACCCAAATTGATTTGACAGTAAAAACCAGGGCAGATTAAAGCTTATCTGGGTGCAGATTTTTCTGGAAGGGGGAGTGAACTATTTCATCCCAACTGCATTTTCAGTATGAACTGAATATTTTGCTGACATTTTAAGGGATGTTGACTTCTCCCTCCTGAGAATGTCAGTGGTGTAACTTAACGCTTGCCTGGGGCAAGTGGAAATCATTGCGGCAAGCAGAACTTTCGTCTTGGTCGCCCGGTTGCCCGATCGGGCAAGTTGCTTTCTGTTTCAGCTTTGCCAGAAAAAGCTGGCCATCTCTAAGTTATTACCTCAAGTACAGTATTAAATGAGGAAAATATAGACCAGTTAACTATTCATTCTGCTGGATAAAAATTGGAAAAATGTAAGTACATGAACACGTCTCGACGGACATTGTTTATAATGGTATAGATTTGTGTTATATATAATGCAAATTGTAGTTATCCATCAACATATCATGCTTACTGCAATCATTTGCTTCAAATTCTGTTATTATGTGAACCAAAGCTAGATCTAATGGCAAGTGAATTCTATTCAGGGCAACCATTTCTCATGTCCAACTTGCCTTGATCGCAGGTGGTCAAAAAAGTTAAGTTACACCACTGAATGTCTCTCCTGAGAATGTTCTTCCTGTGCTCTCATCCCCAAACAGTCGGCATTTTATCACGAAAACATTTATACCTTTTATAACAGCAACTATTCGATTTCTTCTTTCATTAACACCAATAATGAAGTCTGATCATAATTTCATTTGTACCTTTTGTTTACGAATAATTTTTATGGCACACCAAAAACCTTTTACAACCGGAAAACTTTCCACCACAATGTTGGTTTTATAAAACATTATACCAAATAATAATTCCGGAATAACAATTTATGTCTGGCATTTGATAGGTGAAATATTATAGGTGTACCATATTTTTATACCATTATATTATTGATTTTCATACAATAACATTTTGAACTACCAATTTTCCTTTTACGTTACTCAAATGAACTGCAACACAGTGACTGTAAAACCATCACCATGAATTGTAGTACTCTAAATTAACACTTTAACCGCCATTACCATTTGTACCATAAACATTCATTTTATTGCTAGTTGACTAACTAGCAACCAATGCAATTTTAAACCTTCTTATAGACATAGGAAATTCTCCTCCCAAAATGTGAGTAATATGACAATGTTGCCGAAACTCATTAATAAGCCATTAAATAATTGAACTTGTTTTTCCAACAATATGGTCTTTTAAACCATCGTAAGATAGACATCCAGTGAGCCGACTTAAATAATTACATTATCCATAAAATATTAAAAGATACGTACCCCCCTCCATAGCCACCCTTGTCACCATATCCACGATCTGAACCACGATCACCACGACTACCATATCCACCACCACTACCACTGTTACCATAGCGATCGCCACCACCACCTCGACTGTAACTACCACTGCTACCACGATCACCACCACCACTATAACCTCTGTCTTGTCCACCACCATAACCACCACCTCTCTGGTCGGATCTACCACCATACGGTTGCTGGTCACCACCAGACTTGTAACCACCACCACCACCACTGGATCCACCATACCCTCCAGACTGGGCACCATAACTTTGACCATAACCAGTTGTCGCTGCTGTAGTTGCAGGCGGGTTACTATTATTACTGTAACCTTGGTACCCAGTTTGTTGGGCACCACCACCATACTGTCCAGTGGTTGAAACTTGCGGGTAAGAGTCGGTTGGTTGTGCAACAGAGTATGTTGGTTGCTGACCGTACCCTGGTTGGGTGTAACCACTCTGTTGGTATGTACCAGCTTGGCTGTATGCAGTTGTGCTTGACGGTGCTTGTGTAGTGGCTGCACCATACCCTGCAGTTTGGTACGATGCAGTTGTTGCACCCTGCTGTGGGTGCCCACCATATGACTGTTGAGGAGCACTATACCTAAAATCATTACAAAGGGAATAAATACTAAATACAGTTATCACTAAGCACTACCACACAGTGCCAGATGGTGGTCAACCTGCAGTTATCAGAGTGAGAAAATAATGGTAATTATTTTCATTATATGTAGCAGTCCTGTATTTGATGGTAAATTTGATAGAATTGAGAAATGAACCTAAATTTTATTGCTTCTAAGTGTCAAATATTTTTGAAGTTGACCCTTGTAACGCTTGCTGAAACCAACCAATAAATCCAAGAGACTTTCATACATTCTTCCCCAAAACACAACACTTTATTGGGGGTCACTGACAAATAGATTTCATCCCATAATCCCAAACAGAACTTGTTCTGTGATGGGAGTAGCATAATCAAACGCACTCATAAGTCCACAAACACACGACAAAATCTATTACTTGACATCCTCATAAGAGAAGAAACATTACCCTTGAGCTCCGTAGCCTTGCTGTGCTCCAGCCGTTGGTGGCTGGCCATACGAATCTAAAAACAATTCATGAAATTTTATTCTATTTACCTGCAACATAATTTGAAGCTTCTCCCATCATGAAAAGAGGAGGCCACATTTCATCTCAACTATGGCAAGTTTTATAAACACTTCAACCAAAATTTAACTCCTTAAGAAGCTAAATCTTGGTTCAACCGTAATGTCAAGAATCTGATTTGCAAAATCTCACAATATAGTATAGTTTTGGCATTATTTTCCTTCGCATAACCAGCTATGTTTTAACCACGATGAAATTCACGTTTGAACCTCAAAAGAGTTTTACGTTTTTTTACGCGTTTAAACTTACCCCTACCGAAATATTATTAATCTTAATAAAAAGGGGAATATTATAGTGCTATACGTTCGCACGATCGGTAGCAAAACACAAATAAATACAGCATGTATTTCCAACAAACAAACTATAGATCTATAGCCAACTATATGGGCAGATGTTCTCCCTGCACTCTAAACACGAAAACACAACAATTTAAGCATTAAATTCTACATCAAACATATATTTAAGTACAGAGAAAGTCAAGCATTCAACTTACATGATTGATCAGTCATATTTAATCCAAGAAATATAGAATTTTCTGCAAAATATCTTTGTCAGACAGCTAAAAACCACGAGGTATTCCGTAAACGATTTTCTGGCTTGGCGTCGTCGGCTTCAACGTCACGTATGCGTCACTTTACGGCACGTTACGATAGAAAACGACACTTAAGAGGCTGTCCGCGTAAGAACCGACCACTGAAATTTTCATGGAAAATCAATTCACTTGATTTTTAATGCATGAAGCTATCATCATATGTGATGAACTAAAATAATGTTTACTTTGGCAGAAACCCCATTTTACAGTTTTTTGGGGACGATTTTCATAGGCATCGAAATCCGTCCAGATTGGATTTTGGAGAACTCGAATTTACGGGTTTTATCGGCGTTGCTCACAAAGACCACATTCGCTCAAGCAACTCCATACTTAGGTAAACGAAATACACATGCTTGTAATTTAACATAACGTTATAACTGTTTTATTCCATAAAAAGTAAGCAACGCTTAAAATATATTTTCGATACCTACTATTTAGCTTTTCCCCTGATAGCGCAATCGTATCTTTAAGAAAAAAACATTTTCTCGGATGTGGGATTTTTCGCGGAAACTTCTTCTTTGCAGATTAAAAGTACTAAGCCTAGACTACTAAGAACAGAAATAAAATTTGTGGGCACTCTTATTTTTGAGCTTCAGTGACATGGTCAACTTTTCGAAAATCTCGTCATGTCGCTTACGACACTTTCACGCAACGTATTTCAGTTTAGACGCTTTTTATTAAAAATGCAACATAAAATTCTACCTTTGGCATAAAACAGTCTTATTTATAGTTAATGGCCTTAAATAGTTCAAACTTGCGGATACGTTTTGCGAAAGCCTTTTAAAATGGACTAATTTTACAGTTGTTTTCTGAATATGCTAATTAGTTGGCGAAGCGGCCTTTGACAAACAACAATTAGCTTGCGGTCATACTTTATTATACTATGACAGCCTATTAACTCTAGTAATTCGATTAAAATCCTAAAGTTATATTAAAATATGTATGTAAAACAACATATGCCAAGGAAAAGCGAGGAAAAACTGCGAGTTGTGATAGATAAAGTGCGATATTAAATATATAAAGAGTAAAGATATTTATAGTATCTTGCAAATATCACAGCTGAAGGTGCGGTGATTCTCATTTTGAGTAATATTGTGACTATGTTACAACAAAATGGATAGTCTCAGGTAAAATCCGAGTGGATTGCATGCTAGAATTGTACGATATCGTTAAAAAATTGTTTTTATAATTATAAGTCGATCTAACCCTTACTAGTAAAATAACATTTGTAATGCGTTATGCGTATAATTAAATTACATTTGTTCTATGTTATCACTGATGTTTAGTTTGGTCGCGATGTCTTTCAGTTCTTTGTTGATCTCGCTCACTGCACTTTCATCCGTTTTCTTATAATTCTTTGTAAATGAAAAATCTCCAGTTTCAGCTACAGAATACCACGTACTTCAAAAGAACTCCAGGCGTTTAGAATGTTGGATACGTGCTGTCCAGGCTGAAAATTTTGCCCATGTAAACAGCACCAAAAAGTGCCGGGTATTCCGTAGTTTTAGCCTATTTTCTGCAGTAATGTACAGTAACTTGTGAAATCAGAAAGTCAGGAGTACGTATAAATTATTATGGTTACGCGCTCAGTCAGTGTTACTGGCTTCCCGAGAAGCACCAACATTCCTCCACAAACGATGACAGTCGTTGTACCAAGTCCTTTTTCCTGTCTTTGTAACTTAAAGAAACTTCAAAATTGCACAAAATTGCTTTCAACATGTCAACATTGAACTTGTTAAGTTTTTGTTCTCTTGTGTAGTCACACAGGTTGTAAGAGTCATAGCAAACGGGATGTTGTAAGCCCAGTTCATTTTGAACATCTTTCAGCAGATTCTGTCTCTCTACTTCCTGTTGTTCTGCATAGGCATCGTCGAGGTTAATGTTTTCATTACCACGCTTCCTTCGAGCTGCAGCAAGTCGTGAAAAAAATCCGCGAATTTGGGTTTTGGTTAACCACTCCTCTCTATTAAACAAATGGGCGTTATTCTCATCTCTTGCTTTCCGCATATCGGCCGCCACTTGTGCTGCATCGGCTTTATTCCCGGTTTTCTCTCCAATATCAAACTTTGCTGTCAAGTACTTCTTGACGCTGTCAGAAAATCTAGTTGCTCCACCTCTGGCGTTGTGCAGTGCCCATCCCATTTCGATTTGGCATTCTTCTTGTTTCGAATTGTCAAGGTTGGCTACCGCAGAAATTTTTTCAATGGCTAAACGTTTTTCCTCGACTTTGTCAACGGTAGAGAATTTCATCGCCCAGTCTCTTCTAAGTTTATCATACACTGTCTCCTGTTTCTCGCACATGCTGTCGTGATTCCCAACATCTAAATGGGCTTCAAGGTCAGAAAATGTCTTGAAAATCTTCTGGCAACCAGGTTCCGAGCAGGGAAAGAGGAGATTCGTTTCGGTATTGATGTCTTCCTTTCCGTCTTCTTTTGCGTCTTCCTCAGTGGTTTTATATATGCGTGTGTCACGGAATGGGAAGAATTCATTGCGTACAATCATGGCGGTAGTATCTAGGTGCTTCATAAACAGGCTTTCGTAGGGAATCAATTTTCCGGGACCTATGCCATAAGCTTTCCAAACCCGCACGCCTTTATCTTCGTATTCAAAATTGTGGAACATACTGAACCCATCTATCTTGATAACTTCCAGTGTGTCTTTGCCTTCATCAATAGAGCACACAGATGCAGTTGTACCTTTCACTGGCCTTTCAAAGAGGGCTGTTCGCATATCATCCGCGGTAACTATATCATGCCCTTCATCGCAGTACCGTCGGATTGAGGATTTCATGGGGCAAAGGATTCTGTCACAAATATCTTTGCCGTTTTGTGGCTCAGAATGGTCGAATTGTAAGACATTGACACCAACTCTCTGACCGATATCTCTTAAAGCGGCAATGAGGGAGTTGTTTTGATAGCATCCTGCTTCATCTGAACGTAGATAGACTGACTCTATTTCTGGATTATCGGCCTTTACCAATTTGAGCATGTTTTCAATGATCGAACACACAGCAAACCAATCTTGCTTGCATGAGTCGAAAATGTGGGCGTACGACTTGAGCTCAAGACATTCAGACCCGGGATTCATAGTGATGACAGTAGAGATATGCCAGCTTAAACCCCGTTTCCCGTACCAATCAGACTGCTTTTCTCTATACATCAGCTGTAAGAACTTCATAGCCCAGTCCATTACTATCATTGCAGAATCGGGTCTAATGTTATTCAGAACATCTTGTTTCGCTTTATCCTGCTGTATTGAACGTAGAATATGGGCTTTCCATTGAAAAATATCTGATTTGGCTTTGTAATAATCAAATAGAAGGTCGTCTCGTTGATCTTGGCTGTATGGCGTCCAAGACATTCCTCGAATTTCTGTTTCTATTTCTTGTAAAACCTTCTTCAAAGTCTCGCATTCATCACAACGTTCAGTGTGTTGGTGAGAACAGCTCTTTTTCGGTCGAAATTCCGGGCATTTTATGTCGCTGAGGGAAAACTTCCTGCAGTGATCGGCGCAAATAGACTCGTCTGGCTTGCAATTCACACGATAGTCAGTCTTCAAATAACGTTTCGCATTTCTCAACTTTTGTTTTACATCGCTACACCAGATTTTGTCCTGTCCTGCCTTTTCGAGTTCGTCGACAATTCCTTCTATCGTCTGGAAGCCTGTAGCTCCGTCAGCGGCTGTGTTGTCAAGACCTTGAAGTGACTTGCGCTGTGAGGCATTCCTGACTTCCAATATCTTGAAAAGTGTTGAACGACTTAACGACTCACACTGCTCTTCTTTACAGAATTCTAAATACTGGTTGATCATTGTAGATCGCGTCACAGTCCGAACAACGTTTGGCATTTCAATCTTCTCTCCGCTGTCAAGTTTAAGAACTTTGTTTCCATACGCGACATCTTGGTAAAAGTAAGGACGATTCACAAACTCTATGAAATGGTCCACTTTTGTCATGTCAAGCCGTATGCGATGTTTCTTCTCCTTCACTTGCTCTGTACCGGGACCGTACATCTTAGCATGTGATCTTGCTTGTTTAATCTGCCAGTCTGACAACTTTCCGTAGGGAAGATGAATTTCCTTAAGTGTACTTGCTGAGTATCTACAAGCATAAATGCTAAGGATTTGTGTCCTTAATGTCTTCGATTTTGCATTTTTATATGCTGCCATGAGTAATTTGAGTTCTTCGGAAGGTTGGCGCTCAATTGCCAGTGATCTTAAAAGTTCTTCACCATTCTTCGGGGCAATTGATTTACAAACAAGCAAGCAGTCTTCCCGAGCTTTTTCTATAAATTGCATCTGTACAGCTTTTGTTGCCTTCTCCCAAGCAATCCCCATCTGCGAGTCTAGAGGTCTGTGGGTTTCTCCAGGAATGTGCGAAGCAATATTTTTCATAGCAGAATTATAAACGCTCAATGCATCATTGGGCCCTTCTAACTTTCTAGAATCGGAAATTACATCTTCGAAACCAGGAGTCCAGCAAGGTTCGGAACGTCTTATCTCAGGTGTTTGTGACTCTCTGAACGGAGTAGATGACAAAACCTGACTGATAGCTGTAACAGCTTCATGTTTGGCAATTCTTCAAAATAAAAGAGAAAAAGTGTGTGAATTTAATTGCGCGCATAATTATAGCATTTATACAGCGGATATATCAAAACAAACCTTTGATTCTCAGGTTTTTTAATCGATGATGAATGAACCCCTTCCTTTTCCCCGGCATGAAGCCACTCTTTATGGGCAGATATCCGTTCATTGTACTTCTTGCGGCATGTTGTACAAATGGCTGAGGATAAAAATAAAGTGAGAAATTTTGAGCGTCAATCTCCATAGGCGTCGATGAAAATATAGCCTGCGTGCAGCCCGACTTTGTAGAAACTCGGGCTGCACGCAGGTTATAAAATCATAGGTGGCTTAAATCTTGTAATGTGTGTACGTACGCAAGAACGTTGTCATTGCATTTATAATTATAATTACATTTTATAAAATTATAATTATAAATACAATGACTGCGTGTGTGCGTGCATGCATTATCAGAGTTATGCATTATCAGAGTTGTGCATGCATTATCAGAGTTATCAGAGAGAGCATGCATTATCAGAGAGTAATTAGGCCCTGTTTACATGGAGCTAGGGTAACCCTACTAGTAGGGTGACCCTACCAAGAGGGTCAAAAGATAGCTCCCGTTTACATGAGGTAGGGTAACCAACCATACTGACAGGGCTAACTCGTCAGGTAAGGTCACCCAAGGTCACCCTACCACTGCGTGGTCGCTAAGCAAGTTGAAAATATCGCGGCTTACAAACAAAAAAAATCGTAAATTATATTATTTTGTCTCTTGGTCTGTTAGTAGCAGAAGGGTTACCCTAGTCCTTTGTCTTTCCCGGTTTCGTTTAAATGTGTCCTAGGGTGACCCTAGCAGTAGGGTTACCCTATCTGCTTGCTAGAGTGACCCTAGCGGTAGGGCTATCTTTTGGCAATGTAAACGCATCAGGTAGGGTGCTCCTACCAGGCGGGTTATTTTCAGTGACGATTTAGCGCGGAAAATAAAGTGCAAAAGGCCAAAACACTAAAATACGGCCAGGGTAACCCTTCTGCTAGGGTCACCCTAGCTCCATGTAAACAGGGCCTTAGATAGTCAAAAACATGTACTATACTTACGTGATCCTACAAAGACATTCTGACCAAAAAGATTGTTTATCTCGGTTGCAGCTTTGTAGCTTATAACATGCCTCCCCCCAACTCTAGTAGTCTTTCCAGAGTGTTCTGGATACTGGCATGATGTAGGGGCTCGCCAGAATCGTCCAAGAGAATGTCGATGTCGTGGACAAATTTTCATCTTTTTAATTTGTTCTTGGCTTAAACTAAAAAGCCCAGCTCTCGCTAAGATCAGTTCTCCCTCACTGATGTTTTCTTGCGACATATGACAGCTTGCAAGATGCGCTATGATATCGTCGTTGCACTCAGTAATAGGTACAAGATCTATTAGACCTCGACTTGAACCACAGTTACTTTTAACTACTGCTTGCAAAGAGCAATGCTCAAACGACATATTTCAAACCACTATAGCTTCTACAGAACTTTATTCTACTGTTTATCCCAGGATACTAGCAAGTAACTTTATTTAGTAACTTATTAATTTACTTAATTATACGCATTACAAATGTCATTTTACTTGTTTGGGTTATATCCACTTAAAAACAATTCTTTAACGATATCGTTCAATTCTAGCATGCAACCACTCGGATTTTGCCTGAAACTATCCATTTTGTTGTAACATAGTCGCAATATTACTCAAAATGAGAATCACCGCACCTTCGACTGTGATATTTGTAAGACGCTATAAATATCTTTACTATTTATATCTTAGATCGCACTTCAGTATATTTACTATAATATCTTTCACAACTCGCAGTTTTTCCTCGCTTTTCCTAGGCATATGTTGTTTTACATACATATTTTAATATAACTTTAGGATTTTAATCGAATTACTAGCGTTAAAAGGCTGTCATAGTATAATAAAGTATGACCGCAAGCTAATTGTTGTCTGTCAAAGGGCCAAAGGCCGCTTCGCCAACTAATTAGCATATTCAGAAAACAACTGTAGAATGAGTCCATTCTAAAAGGCTTTCGCAAAATGTATCCGCAAGTTTGAACTATTTAAGGCCATTAACTATAAATAAGACTGTTTTATGCCAAGGATAGAGTTTTATGTTGCATTTTTAATAAAAAGCGTCTAAACTGAAATACGTTGCGTGAGAGTGTCGTAAGCGACATGACGAGATTTTCGAAAAGTTGACCATGTCACTGAAGCTCAAAAATAAGAGTGCCCACAAATTTTATTTCTGTTCTTAGTAGTCTAGGCTTAGTACTTTTAATCTGCAAAGAAGAAGTTTCATGAAAGATCCCACATCCGAGAAAATGTTTTTTTCTTAAAGATACAATTGCGCTATCAGGGGAAAAGCTAAATAGTGGGTATCGAAAATATATTTTTAGCGTTGCTTACTTTTTATGGAATAAAACAGTTATACCGTTATGTTAAATTACAAGCATGTGTATTTCGTTTACCTAAGTATGGAGTTGCTTGAGCGAATGTGGTACTTGTGAGCAACCTCGATAAAACCCGTAAATTCGGGTTCTCCAAAATCCAATCTGGACGGATTTCGATGCCTATGAAAATCGTCCCCAAAAAACTGTAAAATGGGGTTTCTGCCCAAGTAAAAATTATTTTAGTTCATCACATATGATGATAGCTTCATGCATTAAAAATCAAGTGAATTGATTTTCCATGAAAATTTCAGTGGTCGGTTCTTACGCGGACAGCCTCTTAAGCGTCGTTGAATCGTCGCGCTACTGCCGTGGCGAACGCATTACAAACAATAGATAATGAGCATAGAAATAATAGATATATATTATTTCTATGATAATGAGGCATTTCAGCTGATTATGTATTGTTTCTAATGCGTTTTAATGTTTTTATGCATTTTAGTGCGCTATTTAAGGCCTTAATTCCCGTGTCCGGTCTCACTCAAGCTTAAACTGAAGACAAGCGAGTATCTTAATCTTTATTCTTCATATTTCAAAACTTTTTCCGTTGAAAGGTGAGTTTCTTTATAACCGTTTTTATCGCTTATGAAACACAAAGTAACACCACTTTCAAAAGAACAGGACAGTTAACTAAGCTAAAATTCGTGGCCTAAACTCCTCAGCAGTTGCGCAACAAAAACCTTTATCGAGCGAACTGCCCAAAACCTTCAGTAAAGTTCAATAGTTCATAGGAGTTCATATGAAAATAGTGCTTTGGTTCTTCTAAATCAGTTTTCCTGAATAATATAACAAGAATTTCGACGTTTCGAGGCCTTTCCAGAGCGAAGGCCTTCGCCTCGGAGGGACACCGCTATGGTCTTCATTTTTCTCAAAGCCGATCTATAGAAATAAAGACACACAAATTTTTGATCAATAAAGTTCGATAAAGTAACATGGGTACGGATAAAGTAAGAAAATTGTTCTAAATGGTCAATTTTGGAATGAATTGAAGGCGATACGGTGTGGCCACGTGCGAAATTCGAAGAGTTTAATTTAAACTTCGCGCTCATATACGTGACGACAAACGACACACCACAGAGTAGACACAACCTACAACCTTATATTATTATTAATTGGACGTATTAAACGTAAAGTGCGACTAAAAATACGAGATAGACACTTGGAAACTCTGCTAGAATGAAACCAAGAACATTTACAATATTTTTAAATGTTTATTAAGACGAGTAATAAAGTCGTATGGACAAACTTAACAGACTATGTACAATTTTGTGAAAATATCTCGAACGTGCGGTGCCAGTGTGGGTAGAGTATAGCAAATACAGCGGCTGACTGTTGTGTAAAACTATATGAAAAATACAATGAGAACTTCGACGTTTCGAGTGAAGGTCCTTTGTCTGGAAGTTAGTTAGCTGGACGAAGGGCTCTCGCTCGAAACGTCGAAGTTCTCATTGTATTTTTTTGTACAATTTTGTTCTAAGGTTATATTTCATTGTTTGTCCGTTAGATATGCCGAAGAGGTCCCGGTGGTGGACCAAGACAGTTGGTCCCCTGACGGAGGATCAACTAGAAAAGCTTAAACCGAAGATTAGTCAAGGTAGACCATCTTCATTTATTCTTGTAAAAATATTGTCAAATGTGCCTTGTCCAATATCCATGCTTAAGGTTGCTGTTTTACAGAACTTGCTCACCACTTGCTCACTATTAATTCCATTGAGAGCCATTTGTAAGAATACTTTAGGCGATGTTACACGGACAACGTTAATGCGAATCTTTACAAAATCTTTACAGAACCGAATCAAATTTGTTTAACCATGTAACATCGCCTTTATACTAATAGGTGAAATTGGAACTATTTTCAGTTTATGATCATTATTCTTATACTTATTGAATATTGTTTTTGTTATTAGATGTAGAAATAAAGTATAACACCAATACCGGGAATGGTACCCTGGCATTCCGTGCGAAGGCGGAATGCCAGAACGCGCACATTAAGTGCAAGCGATGTCTTGCAGAAATCAATAGATTTCTCAAGGTAAGGAAGTGACCTCTCGACCGACGACCATTTTATGCACTTCGCCAAGCACATTCGCTCCAACTTTGGACACCGCAACGACGTCTTGTGCCCGTTTTTAGAGCGAAGACGCATAACCAGACGAACTATAAATGATTGCCCAAGTTTGTCCAGGCTGAAAATGCCCGCAAGTAGAATCAAGTGTTGTTCTGCATGAACATATTTGATCCATTTTGCTGGCGGAAGTGTGCAGTCGTTGACTGCCCTCTAGTCTCTAGGAGACTAAAATATCGCACAATTCATCAGACAATTCATATTATGCGTCTAGACGAGCTATGTTCGATAGTTCGTCACACTCTCGATGATAGTTCGTCTAGACGAATAATGCGTCTTGTGCCCGTCTTTATACTGAAGACGCACAAACAATGGAGAGCTTATTCGTCTGCTACCGGTTATTCGATATCAAGGACATATCTAGTATCCAAATTTTTAAGACAGTAAGAAATTTGTCGCATGAAGAGTGGAAAAATTAACATAGTTCTCAATTAATTTTTATATTTGTAAATATATCAATATAATTTAAATTTTAGAACATATATTTTTTATCTCTTTTATCCATGTAATTATTTCTAAAAAGCCATTTTTGGAGAAATTTTTACTATGTTCTAATTTCTTATAAATAATTTTGTTCTATTTCTATGTTTACACAGAAGGAGAACAACCGATCAAATGATCTAGGTAGGTTTTCTAAAGAATATTACACCATGCATGATTCATTATTTCGAGGCTGGTTATGACAATAAAATTTTAAAATATGTTTTATCAAATCACAATCGTGCAATTATTCCAGCTCTTTCATAGGTATTTTAAAAACTTTTTTTTCTTCTCACACCTAGGAGCAACTACATCGGCAGCAACCACAACAGCAGCAGCAACAACAACAACAACAACAACAGCAGAAGCAACAACAACCGCAGCAGCAACAACAACAACTGCAGCAGCAGCAACAACAACTGCAGCAGCAGCAGCAGCAACACCACCACCAGCAGCAGCAACGGCAGCAGCAACAACAACACCACCAGCAGCAGCAACAACAGCAACAACACCACCAGCAGCAGCAACAACAGCAACAACACCAGCAGCAGCAACAACAGTGGCAGCAACAACATCGTAAGTATTATATAATTCCTTATATATTAATACGAATGGTCGATACACTGCAAAACCTCTATATATAGTTCCATGGATTAACAAAAAAATCAAATGAGTCAATGATGATAGCACACTAACCTCTTCTATAATTCGTTTCCTGTAGACATGTTAAGTTCTCAATGTTCTTCTTAACTTTTTAGCTCACTAGTGGTACGAAGGGGAGGAAAAAAAAGAAGAACAAGGTTTGTTTTTGACCCTGTAATATCCCTTGTTTCTTCACTCAAGATAATGCTTCAATCTCTGTAACATTTTCTGTTTTTTTCTTTGACAGGTAGACCAAATCTTCGACCACACAACAACAACAACGCCAGCAGCAGCAGCAGCAACACCAGCAACAACACCAGCAACAACAACGACAACAACAACAGCAGCAGCAACAACCACACCACCACCACCACCAACACCCACCACCAATACCACCACCCACCACAAAAAACCGATACTCTATACACATATATAAATTACACAAAAAAGACATGTTCAAAAAGATGTTGACGCCAGGGTGCTACGCACTAATAACTACGCGAAGCCAGGCCAAGCTGAAGGTCATTATGTTCAACTGCTGCAGAAGAACGTAAGGAAAATGCACGTACGTTATTACAACCCCCCCCCCCCCCCAAGTCAGGCTACATCAAATATATGCCCTCGTTTTATATTAAGGTAACACTACACATGTACAATTGATGTTAATTATTGGTACACCTTCTAACATAGGTGTGGAACATGAGGTATCACGTCCTCCCCATGTGCCCCAAAGAGTGGTGAGACATACCACCATGGTAGAGGAAATGTGCTGGGGCAGTGCTATTGGTAGGAAACGAGGGCTTGTGGCTGAGAAACCTGCGGTCACACTGTGGACTTGGTAAGCAAGCCTATATCCATGTGTATCTATACTGGCGAGGTTACTTTAATAATTCTAACCCATCTTGAGAAAAGGCTTTACGGTACACGTTTAAAGTTGAAAACGGCATTAGTCTAATGTCATTGATGTTTTTCTATTTTAGGTTATTTCATTCCAGAATCTTTCTCTGGCGGGGATGTTGGTCGCACAGGATCTGTTAAAAAAAATTGCTCACACCTGGATGCTATGCGGTGTTCTATTTTGCTGGTCATGGTTTTGCGGAAGGTAACAAGATCTACCTGCATCCCCTGCAAAACCATCCTTCCCCGGAATTAACGAGCAACTACCCCGCAGCAGTAATGCTTGAAATGCTTGAGCAGAGCGGGGCAAAGCTCAAAATTATGCTGCTGAACTGCTGCAGGAGGACGTAAGGAAAATTTTTAATGACTTATAAATTACCTTTACTAAGATATTAGTTATTAGATAACAATCTGAGCTCAATATGCCTGTTCAATGACTGAGCCATGATCTATTAGAGAATAGATGTACGGATGATGTCATTTTAGTGATGTAATATTTATAGCTCGTTCCACTAGTTATAGCTCGTTCCACTCGACGATCGTCCCCGGGGGGGGGGATGGTCGCAGCTGGAATTGACTGATGCATTATGTTTTGTTTTATGTCTACAGTACTTTCTCGTCTAGTTTTTGTTATGTGTGTGTATTTTGTTAGTGCCGAACAAGGTGGCGTTGCTGATCGCCAACAGCAACAACGATCTTAACTCCAAATACCCCACCATGGAGCTGGCGAATCAGCTGAGAATAATAGGCTTTACGGTATGACGAGAGAAAATTATGGAACCGTACATGCGTCCTAAATGATGTAATATTTTTAGCTCCCCCCCCTAGTGCCCTCGTTCTTTCGATACCTGCGCATTTCCACTAGCAGCACGTGGCCTCGATAGACAATTTTGGTTTTGGCCGTTTTTTTTCACCACGTCCTTTCATCGGGCAAAAGGTACCCACACCCCTAATACTTAGATTCGAGTTACGCTTCCGTCGGGAGGTGTTTATAAATGATAAGGAAAAGCCCGAAAACGTCAAATGTGTTACATGCTGCCATAATTATTAGCAGGCTCTATCCTTGCATGCAAATCGTGCTACCAAAGGATTCGCCTTTTGCGAACTCTTACAAAAATGGACTTCTCATACCAAATTATCTTGTGCCTTAAAACAAATCGTTAAGCACTACATCATATATGATTATGACCTACCATCTGCCCCTTTAACTTATAATAAACCCCAGGAAAAATGGTAAATAGCTAATATTCTTTTTTCAGACCAGGACCATGGAACGTAGAACTGGCCAAATCTATGAATATCACCACAGAAAATGTTGTGGTTGGTATGTCATGGTAAGCACTGTTCATACGGTACACTACTACATTGTACTGCTTGCGTTTTCAGGCCGCAAACATGGAAGCCAAACCTAGCAAAATCGTTCGACATCACAACAGAAAATGTGGTCGTTGGGTTGGGATGGTAAGCACTGTTCATACGGTACACTACTACATTGTACTGCTTGTGTTTTCAGGCCTCACTATGTTAAGTATTAAAATACTACTTCATTTGACATGTTCATAAGAAGTGTTTGCGATACAATGGCATACTTTCATCCCAGTTCCACGCACGAAGAAGAACAGCCCTATATTTGACTGTGTACGTGCTTCAAGTTTGACCAAACCATTCCTTCTGCCCGCATTTTCAAGTTCCCTTGTTAACTCCAAAATAGAACCCCCTTCGAGGGGTGATACGCTGAATGAGCCCCATAGGAACAGATGCGCCACAGTTTGACCTCGTGCTTTTTTTCAATTTTTGTTTCAAGCTGTTCCGGCTCCATAAGTTATGGTATTTACTTCGCAAAACATCTCGCCCTTCATATCAGCGATCCAATAAGAAATGTCGAAGAAATGCTACTGGCAGTTGCCAAAGGTTTGAACATACTATATTGAGTCTATTGTATATTTGTGCGATGAAATGGACTAGAATTCTGGGTCGTTACCAGTGCACGTATGTTATTACAACACCCCCCCCCCCCAAGGTAACACTACACGTGTACAATTGATGTTAAGTATTGGTACATCTTCTAACATAGGTGTGAAACAGGAAGTATCTGTACCTGGCCATGTGGCCCAAAGAGTGGAGAGACATTCTACAATGGTGGAGGAAATGTGCTTGGCCACTGGGGCCGTGCCAATGATAGTACATGAAGACATGTGGCTAAGGAACCTGCGTTCACACTGCGGACTTGGTAAGCAAGCCTATATCCATGTGTTTCTATACTGCGATGTTACTTTGATAATTCTAACCCATCTTGTCATGGAAATCCAGCGAATTTCTCAACACGTCGTGTCTAAGCATCTATTGGAACATATTGGTGAAAGCCAGAAAACATTGAAGTGCTAATGAAAGTTGTAAAAGGTTGAAAAAATTGTTTTTAACAAACTCTTTCATGTAAAACATGATTTATGATAAAAACGCCGGACTAGAATTGTTCTGTTGCTTCAATCAACACCATATTTATACGCATCGATTATTTTTATTATTATTATGTTCTACTGTAATTATTTCTAATTATTTTTAGTTTACTGGTGGAGGAAATGTGCTTGGCCACTGGGGCCGTGCCAATGATAGCACATGAAGACATGTGGCTAAGGAACCTGCGCTCACACTGTGGACTTGGTAAGCAAGCCTATATCCATGTGTTTCTATACTGCGATGTTACTTTGATAATTCTAACCCATCTTGTCATGGAAATCCAGCGAATTTCTCAACACGTCGTGTCACGTGTATAACATCCACTAACAGTGTTGCACAGCTTCCCCCAGAGTTTATTTTGTTATGTTAAACTGATACAAGAATCAGATTTACAAGGGCGGAATATGGCCCCAATATTCAACAAGCCCACAAATTTTGTTCCAGAATTGTAGTTTGTCAACGTGTGGTGTTGTCATGGAGCTAAACTGGAAACACTTTTACAAATGCGACAACAACATTTCTTCAAATTGTACTACGTAAAAACATCATATACCCAAATCACTTTGACAACAACATCTCATAACTAGTGACTGGAGTGCCAATCATATCACTCAATGTTTTTATCATATCACTCAATCAGCATCAATGTTTTTTAGACCTTCCAGCTGGCCCTGTGACGGTCATTGATGAGGAAGACATCACAGTCTCCCTGACCTTGAGGGGAAACCACTCAAACACGGTTGCCGTCATGGCCAATGTTAATTGCGGACAGGGGGTCTTTTTGGTAAGCCCTGTCCGAATTAAGGCAGAGATGGGTCGGCTAAGAGAAAAGTTTTTTGGGAATAGTTTTAAAAACTTGATTTAAACCCCATTTAAACTACGAAAAAGTATTTCGTAAACACGCTTATACCCTAGTAAACACAGTTAGGAACGTTTTTCAAATTTTCGTGGAAATATTTCAGCTGTGATGCCAAATGTTTGTTTTATCTCACAAGTCGATCACGTGAAACGAGTTCCAAACCCCCTCCCCACCCCATCCCTACCCCATGCGCCTTATCGCCTGCTATTGAGTATTGGTTTGTTGGCCGAAATTATTGTATAACGCGAAAAAATTGATAATCAACTATTTTCACGCATGACCCTTGTTTTGAAAAGCTATTTATTCAGAAGTGTGCCTAAACATTCAGTGATTACTATTATATATAACACGAATATTGGGTCAATATTACTGCATGTTATTGAAATCTTTGTCCCGTCTTGTTCTTTCTTAAATTTTGATCGGAATAAGTTGTGTTATACTGATAAGTCATATACGTAGAAATTTCAATTTATAATTATTTATTTAGATGGAGGGAGTGCTGGTTCGCAGCATTCCACTGGTGAACTCCGCCATCGCCAAGGTTGAAATACAGTGGAGGTTGAACCCTGGTTAATTGAGGTATTATAAATCAGGTGAAGGTCACGGGCCCAGGGCAGATTGGTGAAGGCAGGCCCTCGCCAGTGATCTCTCCAATTTATCCTATTTGTATATTATTGTTCATGTATTTTGACTCCATTTATATATTCCATTCTTTGTGTGTTATCAATTAACATGTTTAAATTATGTTCTATAATTATTTATGGTGATCTTTAATAGGTATAAAAAAGGCCCACACTGGAAGTTCCCCCAAACTGTGACATTAGGTACAATTCACTGGCGTAGGACTTGTGACTGCATGCAGGGGTGGTGCCAGGAATTCCCCGACGAGGGGGCTAGGGTCCCCGGCGAGGGGTCTAAGTTCTTAGAGGCAGTCAAACGTTTTATCTGATGTTAAACCTGAGGGGGTTCAAGGCATGCTCCCCCAAGAAAAATTTTCAGGAATAATTATGACGGTGTTCCGAAAAGAGCATGCCCTGAACCCTGTAGCATTTAAAAGTTATTAGTGAGATTACATAAGCATGCGTTCTTGATTCGCAAATGCTTCAATCTCTGTAACATTTTCTGTTTTTTTCTTTGACAGGTAAACCAAATCTTCATAATTAAATATATATGGTCTTACACTCGCAGGAAAAGAAACACTGTAGTATTTGTATGTATATTTATGTTAAATAAATGTTAAATGTATGAACACTAAAAAAACAAACTTGTGTGCATAGTTGTTATTATTTGTATTTGTATTATTTGTAGCATACATGTATCTGCACCAAAACAAAAGTTTTCATGTTCATTGTGTTGCTGGAGTAGTTGTTAAAATTGTTGTTAACATCTGAGATGATTTTCCTGGCTGGAGCAATCTACTTGTGACTAAAGTGTTTGCTTAATGCATGAGTCAATTCCAACTGCAGTCACCTCCCCCGGGCAAATCCCCAGGATTTGACCAGAGTTTAACTCCCCATGCCGTCGGGCATTTGACTCCTTTCCCGGTTGTGCGAAATTGGTCAGTGGTCACGCTTAGAACTTCATAATTGTCAACATCAAGTTTTCAAGAGTTTTCACGTCCTGCCTTAAAATGGAACCGCACCAGGGAGGTTTATAGAACAGCTGTAATATGCGTACATAACTTAGCTGTTAATTATGGTGTCAGCAGTTGCTTGAAATCAAGAACTGCTCAAATGCAGTCGATCTAATTTCATGTTTGTGATGTCCAACCAGAATGGCTGTCACCATCTACAACTGCTCAATTTACTTCTGCATTGGCATCCGGGGTTTCGCCTGGAGGGGGAATGATCGCAGTTGGAATTGACTCGTACATTATATGGATTTAGCCTCCCTTACAGACATTCTTTAGGAGGCACGATCTCACACTGAAATGTTAAAAAAAAATACAACCTATATTTTCTTGACACTCCGCATTAAAATTGTTGAAAGTTTAACGGTTTTAGATGTTTCAAGTCATTCTACTTTTGATACAGAATGTTCGGATCAATTGAAGTTAACGACCCCCCGCCCCAAGGGAGTCGTATACTTCAGTGGCCATTGAAGTATACAACCCCACAAAAAATAGCGTTTTATCAAGATGGTATCGACGAAAAATAGCGAGTGGTTGACCGTTCGGTGCTCTAAGCCAGGGATATTACAAACGCGATTGTATGCAGCCCACTCGTCAGAATACACTAGTGCTCCCGGTCGAGTATAGATATTTTCAGTAATGAACTGAGACATAGACAATAGGTCGTTGACTTCAATCCCGGCGTGTGCAATCGATGAAATCGATATCAATTAATATCAATCGATATCAATTAATCGATTGATATTGAAAATCGATGTACAATCGATGGTGAAGGTTTTTGTGACCTTATTGATTGGTATCGATTATCAATAGCAATCAATAGACTAATTGCGTTCGATTGGTATTGATTATCAATAACAATCGATGAACTAACAGTGTTCGATTGGTATCGATTCACTCTCATAAAATTCAATAATACAATATTTAATGTTAATTTAGTGGGAAATGAATTGGCAATCAAACCGCTTCTAATCACAAGAAATTCAGCTGCTCAATTCATTGTACGATCAAGACTTAATTGAACCATGTAGAGAACGAAGGAATCAAAATACAAATGTATTACTATTATAGTATTTGTGTGCTACCCCTCATGCCGCGGGTGATAAGGCAGATAAGCTAGAAGAGATCTAACACTGTGAGCAAAGTCCGAAGGTTTGTCTGTTGACTCTGTTTAACACTGTTAGACAAACACGGTTAGACCACATCAATATTCAAACATCGTTTCGGCTGCCATATAACCTTCTGTATACCACCTTATTCAACTTTCTGTTAAATCTATTTCTTTTAATATTTTTTCGCATGCGCATGAATTAACACAGCTAGCCTGTATACAATCGTTGGACAACATCAATGTCCAGAAGAAAATATTCCCAGTAAAATGTTATTTTATTTTCATGATATTTCCACAATGTTATGCCGAAGACCAATGAACATATATGCATGCTCGCTTTAATATGAAAGCAATTTTAAGTTTAAGAAGCCAAAGTGGATGTAAATCTCACATTCTCGCTATTAATTTGGTAAGGTGTGAGATTTACACGATTTTCACCAACTTTAACTGCAAAGGTACATTCATGATATCCTTTCACAACAACGTTGCGAATAACTAATTGTACGTCTTGACTTTCTGACATGGTCATGGTTGTTGTATGTACGCTATCTGGTTAAGTTGTCAGTTGTATTGACCGCGATAAATATAAAAGGATATTAGCTGTCACCACTATTGTCTCGCCGTCTTTGGTGAAGCTTATATTATATATAAACCTTTATCTTTTTGTTGTCAGTTCTTCTATAAATTCTTAAGTTCTCTAAGTCGTTTGTTAATTTCATGTTGGTTTTTCCTTTTTCAATTGACATAAAGATAGATACAAACGGAACATTTTAATAGTGCACACTTTTTGGGTGGGTGAGATTGACATTACCAAATTTGCCTTATTAGCCACAGCCGCACAGGCAGATTTGTCATTTACACAATATCAGCTAGACCGGGAATTTAAAAAAGCGATGAAATCGATACCAATCGATGAATATCGATTGACAAATGGGCTGAATTTTGTGACTATCGATTGGTCATCGATTGGCAAATACCAATCGATATCAATTAATTAATTGGTATTGATTGATATCGATTGATCGATTGGCTTTCCGATCATCGATTTTCATCGATTGCACACGCCGGGCTTCAATTGATCCGAATGTTCCTATTTAAATCACAGGCGGCCCAATCTTGGGTAGAGTTGTATTTATAGTATACTATATAAAGATTGTATTATGGTAAAAATATGTGATGAAAATATATATTTTAAATAAAATTTACTTGCCTAACTTGTTGTTTGTGTTCTCCTTTTATCCCTACTTTGTTTTGCTATGAATTCATCGAAGGTTTTTGCTTGATGCCTGCGGTCGACGCCGAATACTTAATAGGAGTTAAAGGCTAATTATTCGCAGCCCCGGATCCGTCGAGACAAACATGCCAATACGAATATTCTCCCTCTTAAATTGCTTTATTCTCCAAGACAATTCGCCAGCATGTAGAACAAACCCCAATCTTTTCATATATAACGATACTTTAACATCTCGGGCAATTTTTAAACCAATTTTTGATCAATAGAAATCAAAATCCCCACTCTGTTGAACTGACAACGACCGAAAATGGACACATCGGCAGCTTGGCCACCTGGCCTCCTCTACCGTTGAGATTTGCAGGGGGGTGCGACGACAACATCTTGATATGTAGTCTTTTTGAATATCAGATTTTGAAAAATGTAAACAATTGCAAGTGCGGTCGTGATTGGCTGGCTGTAACCGGAAATATCTGTTTGGTATTTGCATGCTGTGCGCTGATTGGACTAGCACCCCCCTGCAAATCTCAACGGTAGAGGAGGCCAGGTGGCCAAGTTGCCGATGTGTCCATTTTCGGTCGTTGTCAGTTCAACAGAGTGGGGATTTTGATTTCTATTGATCAAAAATTGGTTTACAAATTGCCCGAGATGTTAAAGTATCGTTATATATGAAAAGATCGGTGTTTGTTCTACATGCTGGCGAATTTTCTTGGAGAATAAAGCAATTTAAGAGGGAGAATATTCGTATTGGCATGTTTGTCTCGACGGATCCGGGGCTGCGAATAATTAGCCTTTAACTCCTATAAGTATTCGGCGTCGACCACAGGCATCAAGCAAAAACGTTCGATGAATTCATAGCAAAACAAAATAGGGATAAAAGGAGCACACAAACAACAAGTTAGGCAAGTAAATTTTATTTAAAATATATATTTTAATCACATATTTTTACCATAATACAATCTTTATATAGTATACTATAAATACAACTCTACCCAAGATTGGGCCGCCTGTGTTTAAATGTCTTGCACTCTTGCAGTTTATAAACGTGATATTAGCGGTTGAATACAACAGGCGATGTGGAGTTGAAATTAACAGCAATTGAGTATTTCTGCTTTATTTACATTAAATGAACTTACAGGCATATCAAGTAGATCAGCGCTATTATCTTCGTCTAAAGGTACTTCGACTTTTAAATCTTCGAATCCATTTTTCAATTTGATTTCTGTTCCAAAATTGTTTCGAAGAGCCCGCGATTCATTTACATGGATTTACAGAGACTTCATGCTGCGATAATAATAAGAGAGTCCTTCGACCCCCGCCCCTATCGCATGCGAACTCGTACGTTAAAGCCTGGTCGCCTGGTTCTCATTCATCGACGACAGTCGGCGATTCTCTTACAGTGCCATTGTTTTTGATCATTGATGAGTAAAATGCTTTGTCTACATGAAATAATGTTCTCCTTCAATGATCAATAGCAATGCATCGCCGACCATCGCCGATGAATGAGAACCAGGCTTAAAGGTACGTTAAGTTTACACGCTGCGATTTGTCGGGCCGATTTCAGATGCACGTTGATGATATTTGAAAAATACGTGGCAAACGTCATCTGACAACATCACCAACTGAAAATATTCGTCATTAACATTCAGCAAAACCTAAAGGAAGGTACGCACAGCGATTTGTCGGGCCGATTTTAGGTTTTGCTGAATGTTAATGACGAATATTTTCAGTTGATGTCACCAGATGATGTTTGCCACGTATTTTTCAAATATCATCAACGTGCATCTGAAATCGGCCCGACAAATCGCAACGTGTGAACGTACCTTAAACAAACTCGCTCCCTAAACAAAACTCCCTCCCCCACAATAATATTTTCTGCAAAATATATTTGTCCAACAGCTAAACACCACGAGATAATGATTGATTTTGTAAACGATTTTCCTCGGCGTCGGTTTGAACGTCACGTATGCGTCACTTTACGGCACGTTCCGACAGAAAACGATACTTTCCGAATTATGCAGAAACAAACTGGATCATGTGAATGGATTGGAATGAATACGGATCGGGTGATCACGGAATCGGGTTGTCACGGAATCGGGATATGAGGGAATTAGGAACGGCTATATAGGCGCCCTGGTCAAGCCTTATCGGTCTCACTTCACTCAAGCTTTTCAGCTTTCAATACATCGAGCAATTCAGGTAAGTTTCTTTACAACCATTTTTATCGCTAAAAACTGAACACTATAAAGTAGCACTACTTTCAAACGAACAGGACAGTTAACCGCGCTCAAATTCGTGTCCTAAACTTCTAAGTAGTTGCGACAACAAGAACCTTTCAATGTTCTGTTTTATCGAGCGAACTACACAAAACCTTTAGTACGGTTAAGTTCAGCAGTTCATGAGTTCAGCGCGCCAGTTTTACTCCAGTTTTATAATGAAAATAGTAAGCTCTGGGTTTTCTAAATCAATTTTCCTGAAAAAATACAACAGGAATTTGACGTTTCGAGGCCTTTCAGAGCGAAGACCTGAAAGACCGAAGGACATTTTACCAATGGCCGAGACCTGAGAAAGTAATACACAAATTCATATAACAAATCAATTTACAAACCACAGAATATTTACAACGAAGAAAATTGTTCTAAGTGGTCAACTTTGAAATAAATTGAATGATTTGGGATGAATTGAATGATTTGGAATGAATTGAAAGGCGATAGATAGCCGCGTGCGAAAAATGAAGAGTTTAAACACGTCAAAGGACAAACGCCAGGCACTAAAAAAATTTACGCTAAAAAAGCAATAAATGGAAAATGAACATGCTATTTTAAAACTGTAATGTATGATTATTTTTATGAGATAAAAATGAATAGAAGAAGCGAAGAAGTTAAGCGAAAACTCTGGCATGAAAATTCGACTCTGCCGTTTGCTGGCGAACGTGAAGCTAAACTTCTAAGCAGTTGCGACAACAAAAACCTTTCAATGTTCTGTTTTATCGAGCGAACTACCGAAAATCTTTGGTAAAGTTCAGTGCTTCTGCGTGAGTTTTCTCCAGTTAATGAAAATAGTAAGCTCTGGGTTCTCTAAATCAACTTTCAGCACTAATTACAACACTAAGTTAGACGTTTCGAGGCCTTTCAGACCGAAGGCCTTCGCTCTGAAAGGACATTCTACCGCCATGGGTTTTTTACTCAGAGAGAAATATATAGACTCAAATTTATAACAAATCAAGTGCGAGTTCGATAAACTACAGAATATTTACAAGGAAGAGAATTGTTCTAAGTGGTCAACTTTGGAATGATTTGAAATGAACGAAGCCGCGTGCGAAATTCGAAGAGTTTAAACTTCGCGCTAAAACGACAAACGCCTTGGGGCCATAAAAAAATTTACGCTAAAAAAGCAATAAATGGAAAATAAACTTGCTATTTTAAAACTGTAATGTATGATGATTTTTATCAGATAAAAATGAATAGATGAAGCGAAGAAGTTAAGCAAAAATTCTGGCATGAAAATTCGAGTCTGACGTTTGCCGTCGAACGTGAAGCTAAAACTCGCGTGAACAAAGCCTTGCATGCCTCAAAGCGTTCGTTTTCGCTTCGTTGCGTACGCTTAACAAGCATAAAGGCCATGCCTTGCAACGCACTTTGTGAAACAGAGCCATGTTTATGTGAAAATGTCCGGCAAGAACTGCAAGTTGCAAGGTAAAAATCGCCTCGAGCATGAAAATCCTAAATTTTCATGTCCATTCCTTCGTAATGTTCACGTGTTGTGGCCATGATACCAGGGTCAAGGTTCAGTATTTCGATCTGGTTTAGAATGGTTTTGTGCAATGCCCAAGGCACAGTATAGAGACGACCAGTAGGACCACTCGGCGATGCAACATGTAGTCTGCTTTTTATGCAAAAATATGCAGTTTACTGGCCAGGAAAGTTAGTCCAGCTTGCTTATTGGCCAGAAAAAGCAATTGACTGGCTGCCAATGCGTAATGAGCGGCCACACAAAATTTCAAATGAGTGGCCCTACTGGTCGTCTCTATACTGTGCCCAAGGGGAATTGGCGTGTCTAAACAAGTTCCTTTTCTGCGTGATATAACCAGTGGACAGTGGATATAACGTTTAGACGAGCAAGTTTTCCTTGACGAGTTTATTTCTTCAGTCTCATTGTCTGGTATGCGCCTCGCTTAATTTTTTTGACGTACTCATGGACAAATAAAACTTCTCAAATCTCAAGGAAAACTTGCTCGTCTATATTCGGGGCTTTACGGTTAAAGTGATGCCTGGTTCACACGAGTGGGATAAGCATAAGCAGAAATACAAAAGAAAACTTTCCCTCTACTGCTTTAGCCTTTTAAAACACAAAGCGGAATAAGTTTTCTTTTGAAATCTCTCACTCGAGTTGTCGGCTTGTCGCTGAAAGTTGTCCCGTGTACAAACATCGCCTTTAAAACAACTTAAAGCAATATAGAAGTTCCTACAAAACAAAAATTTTGTTCCTTCGTATTAAAATAAATTCATAAAAAGGCAATTCCAGCTATATAAAGCATGCTGGAAAAACTGTTATTTTTCCATTTCGCGCCAAATGGCAGACGGAAAATGTGTATTTTACCCGAAGCTATATATATTTTAATTTTTATGCTTTATCTTTCGCTCCAAACACTGGTTTAAAAGTTCTATTTTTAGCAGAGATTTATATTAGGACTCTGAAACGTAAGTTTAGACGAAATCCATTCGATAATTCGCGAGAAAATTTGCTTTCGAGTTGACACAGGAGTGAAGCAAATTTGGCAACAGCCCTACTTTGATATGGTTTGCCGCGAAAACAAACCCGGTTTACTAGCAACTTTCTCGTTATTTCCGAACAGTATTGACTGTAAAATACTTCTACTTTGCTGTTGACTTTAGCTTGGCTATATTTCTGGTTGTGGCATTGTGGCCACATGTGTTTATAGAATAGTTGCAAAATTAGGGTTTTGGTTGCTATGTGTATGCAAAATGTCGTATTTTTAAGAAGCCCTCCTTTAAAATAACTGAAAATATATCTATATATGCAAAGCCCTTTTTCTGCCAATAAACTGCCCCTTGACCCCCCTATTCTTCCATAAGTTTACACTTATTTTGAGGTCTGAACTATCAATTTATTCTTTCCAACACAACTAAAACCATGCAATATGTAAATAACTGTTGAATATGCATTCATGCATTCATGCTTACTTTAATGTAAATGCTGTGGAAATTGAACACCATGGGAAAATTAAAGTTTGCCCACTATAAGTGCCTCTTCGTAAGAGCCTATCCGAACCAGATTTCATCCAAGGATGACAATAGAAGTCTTGGAGGGGAGTCCAGACCTTTCAAGGCCTAGCCCTACTACAGTAGTTTGCCCCACTTGAAATTTTCATGTGAACCCAGTAATGTGGAGATCTTGCCTTGCTCCAACAGCCACTTAGTCACTAGCATGGCCAGATTTTGAGGGGAGGTGTGGGCCCCCTGAGAATTATTGCACCACCATTGGACATTTACACACCTCCCCTTGTAACAGTGAAATGATGGATCAAAATTAAATATTGAATAATAACAGAACCATTATAACCAACTTGCCAAGTTTGATCAAACAGATTTCCAATTGGATGAGTCACACAATCATAACGCATAAATACATACATACAGTAACATTTTTTACTTTAGGGGGTATGTCTTAAGCCCTAAAATCAGAGAACCAACTCTTCCAGGGGCCCAGACACTGCACCACCCCTAAAAATGTTTGCCACCTACCCCACCAAAATTGCTACTGCTGGACCCCAAGGTTACAGATTTATATAAATATATATATATAAACAATATATAAAGCAATCTTTCTATATGAACTATGAAAAACAATTATACAGAACTAGGAGAACTCATGATTTCCAATTGGATGAGTCACACAATCATAACGCATAAATACATACATACAGTAACATTTTTTTTTTAGGGTATGTCTAAAGCTCCTAAATCAGAGAAGAACTAACTCTTCCAGGGTACCAGACACTTCACCACCCCTAAAAATGTTTGCTACTGCCCACAAAAAAAAATGCTACTGCTGATGGAGGTTTGCTGTTTATTATATAAAACAATAAATGAAGCAATCTTGTAATATCTTATATGAACAGCCCTAAACAATTATAGGAGAACAAGTATACATGGACAAAGGGCTGTTTATTAACAACTTTCAGCAATCACTGGTAGTCACTACTTACTGTCTGGAGTAGTGGGCAGACAAAGGGCTTTGTATATAATATATTTTCAGTTATTTTAATGGAAAATACAACCTCTTGCATACACACAACAACCAAAACACTAATTTTTGCAACTACTCTATGAAAACATGTGGCCACAACCAAAAATATAGCCAAGGTAAAGTCAACTGCAAAGCAGAAGTATTTTACAATCAATATTGTTCGGAAATAACGAGAAAGTTGCTAGTAAACCGGGTTTGCTTTCGTGACAAACAATATCAAATGTCTCTGGGACATGTTGACAAAATGGTCCATTCCATTAAATATAGGCACCCCCTATTAATTAAAGGGTCTGTATACCCAATGGGGGAGGAGTGTTTAATCTTAATTTTTCCTAGGCTTACGAGATTTCCCTCCATTTTGGTGTTTTAGTGATATCCAAGGGAGAGAAAACAATATTCTAAAGTGCGAGTACTTACGATAGCCTATGGGGCAACTTCCCACAAATGTATCCAAGGGGGTTCCTATTTTTTTTATCCTAAGGGGGCAATAAATAGACCCCTCAATAGGAAGGGGGGGTGGCCCAATGGAATAGCCCAATGTCGCTAAACATTTTGATTTTCAACCGCTTGTAGGTAAAAATCAAGCATTCAGAAATACATAAAAATAATAAATCTAGCAGTCCTTCCATTTGAAGGGGTAAATTGTCTACAGTGCTCTTACCAATCACTTTATCTACTTCAAAACGTGTGACAGAGTAGTTTTCGAAGCCAGCTTTTTGCCAAATTTGCTTCACTCCTTTTCAACTCAAAAGCAATTTTCTCATGAATTATAGAATGGATTTCCTACTTATGTTTTAAAGAGTCCTGATAACCTCTGCTAAAAATAAAACTTTTAAACCAGTCTTTGGAGCAAAACATAAAGCAGAAACAAACTTAAAAATTATAGCTTCGTGTAAACTCCACATTTGCTATAGCTAGAATTGCCTATTGTCTTGAGGTACTATATATTCAGATCAGTGGTTATAGTTTGTTCGAGTTCATTCTGTTTCATGCGTCGGCATTAACACAATTTAAAAGTGAAACGGATCGTAAAAGTTTGTTTCATTTCATAGTTTATTATTACAGCTTCACCATAGTCAGTATCAGGATAGATGCTGAATGAACTATTTATTGAAATTTCGATGTAAACTTTAGCGTAGACTGCGGCATTGGCATTACAAGATTGTTACTTTTATAAGTTTAAATAAAGTTTAAAGTCCAAAGGTCATATTTCATTGTTTTCCCATCAGGTCCATCAAGCCTAGTGATGCCGAGGGCTTGGAGAAAGAAAGTCGGCTCCCTAACAGGGAGTCAACTAGACGAAGTCAAAGCATTAACTGGCCCAGGTAGACAATTTGATCTTGTAAAAATATTGTCAAATGTGTCTTGTATAGTTACTGTATCTTCTCACCAAGTTTCCTGTTTTAGTGAAAAATTCACAAAATGGTATTGTCCAATAAACATGTTTAAGTTTCTGTTTTTGCAGAACTTGCTTACCCTCTCTAAAGCCTGGTTCACACAATGAAATAAGCATAAGCACAAGCAACTTGAGAAAAAATTGCATTTAAAGTTAAATATATTATTTATTAACCTGATAAAACTTGATAACCCAGGGTGCATTCGGTGCAGTCTAATCGGAAGATCTTCGGCGTAGAGTTACAGTAAGCCTTGACGTACTGGCGCACAATCATCTTTCCTGGCGTAGTGGCGTACGCTGTTTTTAACTTGGCGGCGCATAAATACCAATAAAATAATAAATACGTCAAACGATTCAAACGATGTAACACGGTAACAGGTTTATGGCCCAAAATAATGTCACTAAACGACGAATGACTTTAAACTTCTCAAAAATGAGCCTAAAACGTGTGGAATTTTTGCAGAACTGACTCATACAGTCATACGCCTTGGCATGGGTGAGAGTCGGAAGAATGGGCCAGGGTGGGATGTTGACGTAGCGTTGCGACTGCTTTGGCGTATCTTCGGCATAGCATTTACACCGAATGCACCCTGGTTGAATCATAACTACTTACTATTGCAGAATGGCAATCTCTCCCCACACTCTTTACAAACCATTGCACATTGGTTGGAAAACTTCATTGAGCAATTCCATATCAATAAAATGGCACCTAGTTATATTTCGGTGACCTTGTTTCGTTTCTTTTGAACATTGAGTGCCAATTTTTCGAGCTGATCCAGAACGATCTTCATCAGTTTTGGTCAATGTTGAATGCCCAGAATCAGTGTTCAAGTGTTGCTTTCGGCTACACGAGTTTTCTTTATAGCAGAATCTCTGAATCTATTGCCATGAAATTCCGTGTTTTTGGCCTTGACCCGTCTCTTGACATCATATATAACGAATTAATTGAGAAAGAAACAACAGCTATTAAGCGCAAATACAGAGAAACAATGAAATTTTATAGTGTTTTGACAACGAAGATTAAACTATTGAAGAACCATTTTCACTTCAAATAACACCCACAATATCGCGATCATTTAGCAAGAGAGTAATGTACTTCATGCTACACAAACAAACTGATCCACATAATATTACTCTTAGCCTGCGATTAGACTCAATATCAATCAATCTCCATGCATGAATAAATTCGGTGAGTTTGATCGCAGGCTACATAATATTTTTACATGCGCTAAAATCAATCGATCGCTTTTCGAACCCAAACAATTGTTGCTAAGGGCGTTGTTAGAGAATTTGCCATAGGGGGTCATTCAGAAAATACGTGACGCTTTTTTGGCCATTTTTTTACACCCCCGCACCCCCTGTGACGCGCTGTGACGTTTGGTAATACACCCCATGCAAAAATACGTGACGCCAAACAAATCCCCCCCCTATGTTAAGCATGATCATAAATTTGAATCTACACACCTAAAAATCTCACAACCTGTCAACAGGATGTGTTTGCAACAGACTTGTAGCAAAGCTGTAATAACGGGTTGTAACAATGTTGTTCATTCAAAAAGCTGCTACAACCTTGTTATAAATGTAATATAATTTTAAATGTCCCGGCATATTAAATATTAAAAACGTCACGTGACTGAGGTTGTTTTACCCCCTCCCCCCTTGTGACGACGTGTGACACTACGTCAATCACCCCCCTACCCCCCGAAGCGTCACGTATTTTCTGAATGACCCCTAGCATCAGGAATGTGCTGGTATTTGCCACTATCTTTATGCGCTAAAAACGCACAGAGATGATTAAGAAGGGCTTAAAGCATATAATTTTTCGGTTTTCAAAAATTCATCAATTTCTTAACACTGAAGTCAAAATTTGATATTGGACCACCTTAAGGCAATGTAACACGGGAAAACGTTTAATGCAAGTCGTTACAGAACCGAATCAAATTTCGTTTGCATTTTGAAAAAACCTCATTTGCATTTTGTCGCTAAAATTGTCCCATGTAACATCGCCTTTATACTAATAGGTAAAATTGGAACTATTCTCAGTATATGATCATTATTCTTATCATTGAATATTGTTTTTGTTATTAGATGTAGAACTAAGACTTGCCAATGGCATATTACACTTTAACTGTAAGGCCCCACAAACGAGCGTCAAGCAAAATGCGTTGCTTGCAACAACATTGAAGAAAATAAACGTCTTCAGTGCTAAGGTAAGGAAAAGGACAATGGCCGTGTTTAATTAAACAGTAGAGACACATTATCCGTCTGGATGAACTTGGGCAAGCATTTATAGTTCGTCTGGTTATGCGTCTTCAGTATAAAGACGGACACAAGACGCATTATGCATCTGGACGAACTATGTTCGATAGTTCATCTTGAGCGACGCACAACCGATGATAGTTTGTCTAGACGTATTATGCGTCTTATGCCCGTCTTAAACTAAAGACGCACAACAAAGATAGCTTATTCGTCTTGTTACTGGTCGGATTATTCGTCCCGTCTTTACACTAAACGAATAATCGGATAATGCATCTCTAGTGAAAAAACGCCAAAGTGGCGTCTCGACTGACGATCATGTTATGCACTCGTTTAAGCCAAGCACATTCGCCCCAATTTTTGTCCGATGCAAATGACCATGCATAAGGTTGAACTGCCTATATTATAATTGAAACGCTAATTATCGAACTAATTATTATGTTATAATTATTTCTATGTTTGCAAAGATGAAGAGAAGACGATCAAATAATCAAGGTAGGTTTACTAAAGAATATTACACCCTGATCTATTATTATTTTAAGTTAGTTAGTTAGTTATTCTTATTTTGAGACTGGTTAATACTATAAAATTTTAAAATATGTTTTTAAACTAATATTATCAATATTGTTTTACGTGTGAAAATGGAACCTTTTTTCTTTCACAATAAGGTGATCAAGCGGCAGCAGCAACAACATCGTAAGTATTATATAATTCATTATATCTTTTACCAATTGTCGATGCACTGTAAAACGTCCATATTTCCGGAGATTACCATGAAAAAATCTAACGAGTGATGATAGCACTCTAACCTCCTCCGTAATTCGTTTACTGAAGACTTAAGCTCTCAAGTTAAGGTTCTTCTTAACTTTTTAGTGCTCTCAATGTACGCCGGTGTCCGAAAAAGAAGAGCAAGGTTTGTTTTTGTTTTTGACCCTGCACGAGCCCACGGAACTGGTTCAACTCAATAAAGACAACCAGAATATGGATTATCATTGATCATATATATAAAATATTTCTCATTTCTTTCTGTTTGAAGACACGCCTCTTTGATGAAAGTCCAGCACCTGGAACATCAAGCTACAACCTGGCAGAAGGTAGGAAAATGTACCCCAAAGTGGGGATGTAATGTACTGTTTAGGTGAAGTAATGTATTTGCGTGTATGCATTTAAGTAGTTAGTAGTATAAGACGAAGCACATAATATATTCTAATACTTAATGTAATAGGGAAATTTTACAAATCAATTAATCATTCAATCCTTTTAATCATCTTTAAGATAACAGGTACATAATTATGTTAAGTAACTCCAATAGATTACATTTACAGAATTGCTTGACCCAGAACAACAAATATCCAGCTCCGTAGCAGATTTTGAGAGCCTGGAACAGCAAATATCTAGCTACAACCTGGAAGGAGGTAGGATTAAATGTCCCCTGTTTTTTGCGTGCTTATATTAAATACCTAATAGGGTGCCCGCAAGTTAGGGATTGTGGGGCTTTTGCCATTCTATACCTTCTTGAAGCATGATCGGTTAATGAAAATTCTATTCAGTAAACTATTGGAATTTATCACCCAGTGTGTGTGTAGAAGTTATTTTATTCAGCTTTACATGTGCCGAGACTCCATCTAGTCATAAATCCCAATCATTGTCATATTTTGTACAGAATGCCGCTAACATAACTTGCAGTGTTCTATTTTGCCTCTCTACTTGCCCGTCACACTGAGGGTGATACGCGCAGTTGTGCAGGTCTTGGCAATTCCCATTACATCGCACACTTCGTGCGTTAATGTGCTTTCGGAGTTGGCCCCTTGATCAGAGGGCAAAACAACTGGGTGACCGAACAGACTGAAAACTCTATCAACATATTATTTTAGCTAAAGCGCATGCATCGAACTCTCTTGCCAGGATGAGATTACAATACAAACATGATCCGAAGATTAACATCTTGAAACCCAAGATATGAGTTAAAACAAGACAAGAATAAGTTCGTGATATTCCTGAAAATTCCTCTCTGGTGATGTCATGTTGTATAATGACTTTGTACATCATAGTAGCCTGATTTTGCATGATGTGATGATGATGATTTTGCAATAAATTCGAAATATCACGAACTCATTCTTGTCTTGTTTTCAATGTCTTCCGATTATAATTTGTATTATATTTACAGTATTTTCTCGTTGTGTTTTTTGTGATATAATTGTGTGTATTTTGTTAGTGCCAAACAAGGTGGCATTAGTGATTGCCAACAGCAGCTACATAGTCAGTCCATTGCGAAACATCCACCACACCATCAAGCTGACAAAAGAACTTATGGCAATGGGTTTTAAGGTATGACAAGAGAAAACAATTATATATTATTATACAACTATATCAAGGTGGTCACATCAAATGTGCAATCCAATACACTATTTTGATCATTCCGTCACAGAGCTTCTTTGGTTTCGAGGATCCCAGGCCAAGCTTAAGGCCAAGGAAGTATTCGTGACGTAATTATCTAGAGGGTGTATTGTCCAAGCGCGAACGAAAAGAATAAAAGTAACAATAGAACACATCGCGTTTGGATTGTAAGATAGACAGACGTAATTGAAATGTATACGAATAGGCTGTATACAAAAATAATAAGTATTGCTATGTTACAGTTATGATACAAACATGCAATCAACATAAAATAGAAGCCCCAAAACAAAATCATGTTGACAAACATCAGTTGGTAATATCGTAACGGTTGCGCGCTGCGATAACGGTTGCGCGTTGCGATAGACCTCAATATATACTCCATTGTGCGTGAAACATGAAGATGGCCTTCGGTTCCCCTTGCCACCTAATCAGTCTTACGCGCCATTTTCATGCGATATGGCTTGAAATGACGAAAAAATGTTGTATTGCCATTTGGTTACAATTTTCCTGCACATTTGCGTAAAATGCTATACCGGTACGTTGCGACACATTAATTTGAAGTTGAAAACGGCCTCTAATCTATAATGTCATTATTAATGTCTTCAACGTTATTCTATTTTAGGTTCTTTCATTTTGTAATCTCACACTCTCGGAGATGCGCGTAGCACAAGGCATGTTCGAGAGACTGTTGACTCCTGGGTGCTACGCCCTTTTCTATTTTACCGGTCACGGCTTCGGCGAGGGAAGCACGCTGTACCTGCACCCGTTGCAGCCAAGACCGGTAAATATTGAAGTGGATAATAATTATGCTGCAGCAGACATGCTAACAATGCTTGAGAAAAGCCAAGCCAAATTAAAGATCATGCTGTTGAACTGCTGCAGAAGAAAGTAAGGAATAACTTTATAACTTATAAATTATCTTTAGTCCTTTACTAAGTATATTAGTTATTAGATAACAATCTGAGCTCAATATGCCTGTTCAACGACTGAGAGCCATGATCTATTTGAGAACAGACGTACGGATGACGTCATTTTAGTGACCTAATATTTTTGGTCAGCTGTAGCTCGTTCGAATATATTTCTCCGAAGCTTTCTACAGGTTTGCGCGCGAAAATATCGCAATATTGTACAACAATTTGCAAGATAGCGTGACATTGCACCATATAGACAAATTTGGCTAACGCTGTTTACGTCGTTGCTACCCAATTCACAACTTTGGATGACTCACATGCCTAGTTACTATTGTTCTAGCTTGCGAAAACATTGAATAGAACAAAGGTAACTAAGCATTTAGAATGATGTATAAGAGCTATTCACTCATGTAGATCATTCTAATGCTTAGTTACCTTTGTTCTATTCAATGTTTTCGAAAACTAGAACAGTAGTAACTAGGCATGTGAGTTATCCAAAGTTGTGAATTGGGTATAAACAAGCGTTAGTCAAATTTGTCTATTGCCTTTCCGTGCTGGACTGCAGAGATGGAAGGCCGATTCCTGCTCACTGAAACATGGCGGTTAGAAGACGTTCTTGAAGCATTAGTTTCAGTCCCCTGCACCAAGTACGCGTCGATATATATTTGACATGACCGTGCACGTAGGGGAGCACTGAAACAAGCGCCCACGAATGTCGTCAATATCCGCCATGTTTGGCTTTAAATTTTTCAACAGAAACACATTGCCATACACATCATACAAATCATGTTATCAATTAATTCGCCTTATGCGAATCTTGCAAAAATGGTTGTTGGTCCAACAATGCCGGTTGGATGATGTTGCACAATGTTGGCTGAAAATTTTAAACAAAGTTAAACCTGATCCAACATCTGACCCAACATAATGTTCAAACGAGGCCAACAATGTCGCATCCAATAATGTAAGATCATGTTGGACTGACATGTTGGCTTCGTTTGAAACAAATCGTTAAGCACTACATCATATATGATTATGACCCAACACTTTCTGCTTAGCTTATAATCCACCCCTGGAAAAAATAGTAAATACCTAATATTCTCTTTTCAGGCCAACAATATGGAAGCCAGAACTGGCAAAATCACTTGACATCACCACACAAAATGTGGTGGTGAGTTTGGCATGGTAAGCCATGATATACACAGTGCTGCTTGCGTTTTGAGGCCTTCTATGTTATAAGTATTATACTACTACTGGCATACTGAATACTTTTTTCGAACAACTTCTTAGTTTGAAGTGTTTCGGTGTTAATGATACAATATAATGCCAATGATACAAAGTATGCCAATACTTTCATTCCATACGGCTACTCTTCTTCGTACATAGAACTGATTTGAGTGTACGTACTTGATGTTCGACCAAACCATTCCTCTGCCGCATTTTCATGTTCCCTTGTTAACTCCAAAATAGAAACCCTTTGAGAGACAGACTTGGAACAAGTCTAGTAGAAATAGAAGCGTGTAATTACGCCAGACCCGGGGCGATTGGTCGCATAAGTAGAAATTAATATTTTTTAAAATTTTTGTTTCAGCTGTTCAAATTGTGTCTCATTTGGCACCTTTTTTGCCAACCACCTTTGCCAACATATTGGCAATCCCATCAAAAATATTGACGAAGTGTTGATGGAGGTTGCTAAAGGTTTGAACATATTATTTCGAGTCTTTATTGTATGCTTGTGTGATGAAATGGACTTCTATTCTGTCGTTATCAGTGCACCTATGTTATTATAGCTCCCTCAGGCTAGTGGCCTTTATAGGTTAAGAAGAGTGACTCCATATATTTATTGAACATTCTAACATCTACAGAGGACGTTCAATCTGAATAAAACGACAATACATAAAATATAAACCCTCATTTATATTACGGTAACCTACACATGTACCATTAATGTTAACTAGTATTACATCTACTACCATAGGCGTCAGCGAGGAAAAAAGAAAGCCACTGGGCATGCCTCAAAGAGTGGTGACACGAAGCAGCCTGGCTGAGGACATGTGCTTGGCCACTGGGGTCATGTCCACAATTGTGAACGAGGCGTCATGGTTGACAAACCTGCGCTCACATTGTGGACTTGGTAAGCAAGCCTATATCCATATTTATCTACACTGGCGAGGATACTTTAATAATTCTAACGAGCAACATAAACTGATACAAGAATCAGATCTGCAAGGCCGGAATATGGTCCCAATATCAGTATTTATACACAGGGAAGAGGACTGATCTCTATAAATTAGCTTAATGCGATTTTCTTTATTTTCCTTAAAGCGCCTGGGTACGAGGCTGCTTTTATCACAGCACTCAATTAGCGTCAATGTTTTTTTAGACCTGCCAGCCGGCCCTGTCAAAATTATAGACGAGGGAGATGTCACAGTCTCCCTCACATTCCAAGGCGAATTCACCAACTTGATATTGGTCACGGCGCACGTCCAGTGCGAGGAAGGCGTCGTTGCGCCATACCCTGCCAGAATTTGGCTCGACATAATGAATAAGGTAAGAAAGTTTATACGTTGAAAACGACAATATATTTGAGGCAAGTAGCCGAACTAATGTAGTCGAAAGGTCAAACGGTACCTCAATTCAAGAGCGGATACGGAATTGGTTTGAAAATGTTTCAACGTGAAGTGTTTCTTGGTAAAATTAGTTTTGAAAACAGCGTTCATGAAAATAGAAGTTAGAAACGTTTTTCAAATTTGCGTGAACTCCATCCGCCTTATCGCCTGCTATTATTGTATCGCCTGCTATTGAGTATTGGTCAGTGAATTATATATACATACATATTGTATATATAGTTCACTAGTGTTGGTTTGTTGGCCGAAAATATTGCAAAACGCGAAACCTCGTTATCAACTGTCTTCACGCATGACCCTCGTTTTGTAAAAACTATTTAATTATTCAGAAATGCAGAAATGTGCCTAAACATTCAGTGATTATTATAACACGAATAATAGTCCCATTTCAAAACTCAAGCTTTGGGTTAAATGTTACTGCATGTTATTGTAATCTTTGTCTCGTCTTGTTTTTTCTTAGAATACGTTTCGTATTATATTTAATGAAGTTCTATACGCAGAAATTGCAATTTATAATTATGTTTTTAGCTGGACGGAGTGACATGCAACAAACTTTCCTTGATCGATGTCACATATGAAATCAAATGGCATGTGTCGCGATGGGTTATCGAGGTATTAGAGAATCAGTACAACATCCAGAAATAATTTATTTTTATGTCATATCTTATCCCCGCTTATAATAATCTTTCTTGTTCCAGGGTCTGCGACCGATTGTTTTAAATATCAGTCTCAAATTTTTACGAAACATGGTACCAGTCATCAAAGAGGCGGCTTATAGTTTCACACCCCGACCCTTCCCAAAACTACTTCCCATCCACAAACCTGCTCCCCCACCCCTCAGCCCTCGCCTGCAAAAATTTATTCAACCACTCCAAGACCTGTGCAAGTTACTTGGCGAGACCGCGGTGGCCCCCATACCCGATTAGAAGCTGAATTTAGGACCAGTACCATATGAGTTTGTATGCATTTCATTAAGGACAGATAATCTCATTTTTTTAGGGTAAAATGACCATGACGGACAGCATGGCATATGTGCCAAAACCCAAATCCTGGATCAGATAGTTGTTGTTGTTGTTCTTGTTGTCGTTCAGGATTCGGGGTTGGCACACATGCCATATTGTCTATCATGGTCATTTAACCCTAAAATAATTGAGATTATCTGTCCTTGATGAAATGTATACAAAATCATATACAGGTTCAAGACTATAGCTTTCCCTATCCAAACACCTGCAACCTCCTTTCTCCCTGCTGCTGTTACAAGATAATGAACAGTAACCATTTTATTATAACTTCCTTCCACTATGCTGCTGTTACAAGATAATGAACAGTAACCATTTTATTATAACTTCCTTCCACTATGCTGCTGTTACAAGATAATGAACAGTGAACCATTTACTATAACTTTCCTCCACTATGCTGCTGTTACAAGATAATGAACAGTGAACCATTTACTATAACCTTCCTCCACTATGCTGCTGTTACAAGATAATGAACAGTGAACCATTTACTATAACCTTCCTTCACTATGCTGCTGTTACAAGATAATGAACAGTGAACATCTTATATTAAAATCCTTGCTCAGCTGGTGCTATTTGATGGTAACAGACGTCAAACGGCCGTTGTACGACAACATTTCCCCCAGTTATTAATATTGAAGAAGGAAGTCTTTTTTTTAACTCCGCCATGGCCGGTCCCAAGCCCGGATGAGAAAGGAGGAGGGTTGGGCATGGGGTCAGTAACCCTATCCCGTAAAAAACGCCGTCGGTCGTGGAAGTAGACGAGTGGAGAGATGGGTATGTTATTAACGTAATTTTAGATTTTGTGTGTATTTTGTTACCTTTTGTCTGGATTACGGGTTTATTGAGAAGGAAATTTGGGAATATATCCGACGCTTAGAATGCAGGAAATGGCGTTTAGAATGCAGGAAATCCGGGGGAAGATGCCCCTGGGCCCCTCTCTAGTAGAGCCTGACCTCTACTCTCACACTGCGAAACTCGGAGGGCTAGCTGGATCCGGTCCTATCCAACGGGTGCAAGGGATTACCAATGAATAATTTAACTTCCGGGATTTGTTGTTAAGATTGTGTATAGGCGAGTCAACAGTTGAAGAATGGCAATTACTTTTAACTCGTCAGCCATCGAGTAATCTAAGCTTATCAGACTTTGAAGATGTTATCCACTGATTTGAAAATATAGCACCTATATTTTCAAATAAAGATTGAGACTTAATACACGTATATTGGATTTAGATCCATATCACTTGAAACAAGCGTTGTTTCATCTGATGACAAATTTTTCGACTGATGACAAATTTGAGAAGTAGTGAATAGCGATTGTTGTTGAAAAAGTAAGCAACTACGTGGCTACTAAGAAAATATTGTTCGCTACAACTACAAACTACCATTCGCTACAACAAGGTTGAATACTCGCTACAACTCGCTACTTGAAAATTGTAGTTTGCCACAGTAGCGAATTACAATTACTTCGCTACTACCCAGTACCCACCCTTGTCGATCTGCAATGGAGAGAAACTGGTACAGTTGTTGATTTCATTTTAGAAGCAACCATCAACCACCAGACATACCCATTGCTGTTGTAGTGTTCTTTGAGGACTATATACTGGATGATTTGGCACAGGTAACATATACAGTAAAGGTTGAATAATACATATAGGATTACAATAATGTGTCAAAAAATGGGGATGTACTGTATTATTACTTTGCCAGGAAGTTATACGTTTTCAACTGAATTTGTATGTATGTGTGTAGACACGATAACTAAAATAAATATGAAACATTTTGATACGAAATTTTTTACAACTAATGGACATCGGCCAAGGAAGAATTGATTAAATTTTGGTTGAATTTGGATGAGAATTAGACGGAAATTTACAAAAGTTTGTCTTGCTTTCTCCAACTGAACAAACTGAATACGTAATTAGTGATTGGACCAGCATTAGAAAAGTGATGGGACCTTTTTCGACTTTTTTTTTTCCTGCTTGTGTCGAATTTTTTTTACGTCTCATCCTTTGCACGAAGCCACGAATTTTTTTCAAAGTTATATTAGGAGATGTGAAGAGGTGGTGAGATGTACAAGGCTGTAGGTGGGTCCTCCCCCAGACATTTTTTTGAATTCTTGAGTCTCTGTGCCTTGATTTCTTGCATTTTTTTATAGTGACAGCTTTTTAATATATCCCATCTAGACATAATTTTTTATTTCGCACTGCAGGAATTTTTTTCATTTCATTTTCCCTTGTGCAAATTTTTCTTGTTGTTGCTTTACCCCCCCCCCCCCCCCATCACTTTCCCAATGGCCGCCCTAATAAAGCCTTTTCGCCCCCTGGTGCATCACCCCTGTTTATTTCATTAGATATGATGTCTTTCTTTTTTAGATGATCTATATTTTAAAACCTATTCTCTGGGTTTATTCTAGGTGTTTCCAGCATGTTGTACGCGAGCTAGTGACTATGATGCAGTGCTATGATGTCAATCACTGTCAATATACTACTCATATAGCGATGGTTACCTGATTAAATTTCTGATTACCTGATTCGCTGGTTATGGTCACATGATTACGTGTCACATGACTTTGTGACAAACAGATTTGTCCTCGTTGTCCTGAATCCTGATGGTAAGAAGAAGAAATATTTAAACGCCGTTTATCGAAGTTCTCCTGTTAAAATGAAGTAAACAAAAAGGTAAATATTTATATTTTACATAACTAGTTGTTCTAATATATTTTTTTAAAAGAAAAAGTCGATAATTACACGCAGAACGGCATTATATCCGTCAAAAATACGCCGAACAGCGTGAACGTCCGCGAACGTCCGTGAACGCGAATATGGCGCGAACGCAAATATGAAAAATTTCAACTTAAATATAAAAGCATTTAAAAAGTGTTTATAGAAAGTGTTTATAAAAAGTGTTTATAAAAAGTGTTTACAAAGCCAACTGTGTTCGTTTGGATTCCTCAAACAGTTATTTCTTTAGTCTTTGATGGCTAAAATATTTACACAATCACAGCCAATCTGAGGTATATTAACAAGCTCAACTTTCTCACGGGATACCAACTTGAGACGGTTTTAAATATTAAATACATTCCCATTCTTGAATAAACTTTATTATGTATATAGTCGTTACAAACATAGCCGTGTATCAGGTCGTTTCGTTCCCTGTCGTTTCAAATATGTTCGTTTGGATAATCTAACCAAACCAATGTTGTACGGAATAGGATATTAGGGGCGACATGACATCCATACTCAAGTTGCCACAGAAAACGTCAATCTGATTATCTGAAGTTTTCTTTGAAACCCATAAATATGCCATACTTCATTCAATTGTGGGCCACAGTTCACAACAGCTTATATAGTACTATCTTGCATGAAAAGAAACCATCTTGAAAATCTTTCCCACGTTTTTTGTTTTGTTCCACTTTCACTGCAGGAAATTTCAATTTACGGAGTTTCAATTTAAGAAAATTTCCTTATTAATAAACTGAGGAAGTTTTTACTTTGTATCAAGAAATATTTTGATTTGGGCAAAGTCGAGATAGTATTTCCAGATAAAACTTCAGCAAACCGATGCTTGGTTGCTATTCAATGTAAAAATTAAAAGCCGAACTGGAAGGGGTGAGATTTACAGCTTTTCTTTCGTTATTTATAGTTACAATTTAATATTTTACTTTTTTAATCAGCAAAGTATTATCAGCAAAGTATGAAACTGCCACGCAGAAACGTCAAAGATTGAAATCCACCCACCCAGAAATGTCAGATTCACATTTTCTGTAGCAACTTGAGTATGGATCTGCGTCTGTAAACCAGACAGACTTATAAAACCATGGTAGCCCAAAAATCGCCAACTGGTAAAGTGTAGCTTTTAAATTAAGGTGCCTCCCTGCAGTTAATATTAAAACAAAGGGTGAAAATGTACTCTCCCTTTGCAATACATAACTTCAAAATGTAATTGACAGGTTCACAACGAATTAGGATTATTGCAGTAGGTCAACAAATTAGGATTATTGCAGTAGGTCAGGAAAAACCCTGTTTATTTCACAAGTAGTACAAAGTGGTACTATAGGACCTTGTAAAAACATTTGATCCACTTTCATTTTGCAGAAATTTCACATTTACTAAATTAAATATTTCTACAAAAATCCATGTCGACCGTCTTGGATTTCTGAAATGCATATAGTGACATATACTGTAGTGAGGCTAAGGTAAATATGCTAAGGTACCTTAAGTAGGCTAAGCCTTAGGACTAGGCTAAGGTACTCAGAGGCACATTAACGTATGTTAACCTTCTACCTTAATAGTTTACCTTATCACAACCCACAGTACCTACATCTATATATATACATGAACTTGCGGTTACCATTTGGCAACTGGACTCTGTAGCTCAGTGGTCAGAGCGCTGCACCAGAATCGCAGGGCCGCAGATTCAATTCCTGTTGGAGGAATATATGTTAACTTTCCTGTGAACTACTGTATATATAGACTAAAATTCAGCGTCGGCCACGGACATATAGAACAAATTAGGGTTGATTCGCGTGTGCCTAAAAGATATAAACAAAATCTCGACGTTTCGAGCTAAAGCCCTTCGTCAGGAGAAATTAGTAGACAGATAAACACATTACATCAGCTTTTATAGCAACGCTATAAAAGTTGTCACGTGAACAAAATATTAACCAATGAAAATGAAGTAGTCGTAACAATCATAACAAAATAGAATTAATATGTAAAGATATAGCCTAGTGCAGGCTTCGGCCCGATTATAGGGTCGAAGGCCTGTGCACCTGTAGGCGTTACACTTATCAAAGCGCTATAAATGTCGTACAAGGGAAGGGAAGAGGGGATATAGAGGAAAGTATATAAGAAGTATTTAAGAGAAAAGAATGAGCTAGATGAAGGAGAGGCGCTCATTGATACCATCAGGCTGAATGGTGCCAAGTTTAAAAATGAGACGCTTTTCTTGCTTTTAAACTTGGCACCATTCAGCCTGATGGTATCAATGAGTGCCTCTCCTTCATCTAGCTCATTCTTTTCTCTTAAATACTTCTTATATGCTTTCCTCTATATCCCCTCTTCCCTTCCCTTGTACGACATTTATAGCGCTTTGATAAGTGTAACGCCTGTGCGCAGGCCTTCGACCCTATAATCGGGCCGAAGCCTGTACGCAGTCTATTTCTTTACATATTAATTCTATTTTGTTATGATTGTTATGACTACTTCATTTTCATTGGTTAATATAATTTAATTTAATATAATAATTTCTCCTGATGAAGGGCTTTAGCTCGAAACGTCGAGATTTTGTTTATATCTTTTAAGCATACGCGAATCAACCCTAATTTGTTCTACTGTATATATATGTACATTTTGATTCTCCTTCATAATGTCTTTGTTGTTTTGTCGGCATGTTCTGCAAAACAAAATAACAGCATAGTAAAATTTGCCCTAAGTACTGCTCATTTTCTCACAGATTATTTCTAGCTCCCCAAACTCCCACACATGTTTCTATAACTGTATAGAAACACAGAAAATGTGGTTTTTTTTGGGTTTTTTTAAAAAGAACTTCTTTTCTTTATGAATTTATTCAGGAAATATAGAAATCACACAAACAACATAATTGAGTCAGATGTCATTCTGGATGAATAGATGATCACCAGACAGTGGTGTAAGTCTTAACTTCATGTGAGTTATCCAATAGGTCTATCAAAGTATTACAAATTTTGTTGTCATTATGTTGTAAAGTAATACACAAAAGAGTTGAAAATCCTCAACGTTAAGAATAACAATACCTACTTACGGTACGTAGCAAGGAAAACTGTGATTTCAAGAATTGCGATTTTAAATGTGTACAGAATATGACAGGTACTGTATGACAATTAGTTCATCATTTAAAAGCCTCATTTTTCAGTTATATTTACGCACACGAAACGCCTCCACCTTCAGTCACATCTAGCTATCAAGAGTGGTACTGACCTGAGTCAGATCCACATTGCATTTTTTTGCCCAACCTCAATTTTGACATTTTTCAGGGGCTGTTGCAACTCATCATTGATATTACTAAGTGTTAATTTGATCAACAATTGGCAATATATAGCACATGGAATATAAATGCATTTGTATACTGCTCACATTCCTCTGTTTATCAACATTGTTTTCCTTGAAAATCTACTATTTTTTTCCACCTCTCATTTCATTGACTGTGCTTAATTAAAGTTCTGTAGTACGACAGCATCTTTTTGACTTGATGCAATCTGTTTTTAGATTCCTGGAGGAATTGATATGGATGTCTCGAAATTCTTTCTGCTGTTTGATGTGCGTTTGGTAAGGTGTTCCTTAAAATTTATTCAATTGTACATGTAAATTCCACATTGCCAATCCTTGGCCTGTACACATTGCTCCAATGCATCCCGCTTTCTGATATTGATCAGCACTCACAATTTTAATAAATCCTGGACCAAAAATTGCTGTTTATATTTCAGAGTTTGGTGGCAGTTTGACTGTAATTTGTTTGTTCCACAACGACAATTTGAAGATGCATGTTCATAACAAACAGATGTTTGAAACCTGAAATATGATTGTATTATATGTACATTCAATAATTTCATTGCTGCTAAAGATTGCCAGGACTAGATATTGCTTAGCACATAATTTGTGACTGGTGCAAGGAAGCAGCTAGTGGCTTATTGGAGGAAGGACACAAGGGGTGCCAGTAGCTGCAAGGGAAATTGAGCACTCTATATTTGTACTTTAGATTGTAATTGATCCTATATCCAATAAATTGCAATTGAATATCTCGCCAAACACAAGTGCAATTTTTCATTAATACTTCAAGAACAAGTGCTATTTCGTATTAATATTATTATTAACAATTTGACGAGAACTTGGTGACAAATATTTATTCATTATTTTTAATTAAATGTGGTATTTCCTCCCAAATACCCATAGTAAAAAGAATTAAGAGAAAATTTTGATGTTCTTAGCCAATCAGAAACGAGGAAAATTGTTAATGATATTAATGAACTATTAATTTTTGTTATATAATTTCAGGTTGACATTCAGCTCTTCACCTATGTGATTAACATCCTACGATTGTCATTCTCATGTTGGCTTGTGTGTTTGAAATTGGATATGGTATTTTCAGAGATGGCTATGCTAGCAAATTATCTTAGTAACTATAATATAGCAGGGCAGCAGTAGCGTAGCCAGCCCGCCAATTTAGTCCCGCTATGCAAATTTGTTCGTGTTCATTGACGGTGAAAACAATCAAATCGGCGGGCTGGCTACGCCACTGCAGGGCAGTACATAAACCATTTCTACTTGTGACCATAGTCCCGATAAATGTAATACAATGGCTAGAAACATGGCAAACATGAAAGTCTATAGCCATTGCATGGGTTGATGATGAGGGTGTAGTATTAATATTCAGCTGCACGGATTTCATTGGCTGCTTCTTCATTATGCCAAGAGATTATATTGAGCGTGAGGTTTAAAAGCGTTTCCAGATAGTGTTATAGGGACTATGTTATGACAAGCTTTTTCTCTGTGTGTCTACGATTGTCATTGCTAATTGCAGTTAGTATATAAAATCTACCTCTGCTAGGAATTAGCGTTGTAAATATTTTACAGCACAGCAGTATATATACCCTTTCTGCTTGCATGTGACCAGCTTTTCACCTGTGTGGCCTGATCTAGCGTTCTACGATTGTCATTGCTAATTGGCAGTTAGTATAAAAAATCTGCCTGAAATCATATTTATATTTGAGTTGTATAAATTGGCACCAGAATGGCTTATATTTGACTGGTGGGTAAAAGCACATGAGGGGATATGTTAGCCATTCGTAGTAGTTCATGTCACTTCGGCTTGATTTTTCTGGTTGGTCGTGTAAAATAGGCTCGCCTGTTAACTCAGTTCTCAGTCGTCGTCGTCTGTCCTCGTCTTAAGAACTCAGTTTTCGTGGCAACCATTGCACGGGCACGTGTAATATCAGTTTAACACGATCAGGAATATAACCAAGCAAATTTGTCATTGAATCTCTACTTGTGACCAGCTTTCACCTGTGTGGCTTGATCTAGCGTTCTACGATTGTCATTGCTAATTGGCAGTTAGTATAAAAAATCTGCCTGAAATCATATTTATATTTGAGGGGATATGTTAGCCATTCGTAGTAGTTCATGTCACTTCGGCTTGATTTTTCTGGTTGGTCGTGTAAAATAGGCTCGCCTGTTAACTCAGTTCTCAGTCGTCGTCGTCTGTCCTCGTCTTAAGAACTCAGTTTTCGTGGCAACCATTGCACGGGCACGTGTAATATCAGTTTAACACGATCAGGAATATAACCAAGCAAATTTGTCATTGAATCTCTACTTGTGACCAGCTTTCACCTGTGTGGCTTGATCTAGCGTTCTACGATTGTCATTGCTAATTGGCAGTTAGTATAAAAATCTGCCTGAAATCATATTTATATTTGAGGATATGTTAGCCATTCGTAGTAGTTCATGTCACTTCGGCTTGATTTTCTGGTTGGTCGTGTAAAATAGGCTCGCCTGTTAACTCAGTTCTCAGTCGTCGTCGTCTGTCCTCGTCTTAAGAACTCAGTTCTCGTGGCAACCATTGCACGGGCACGTGTAATATCAGTTTAACACGATCAGGAATATAACCAAGCAAATTTGTCATTGAATCTCTACTTGTGACCAGCTTTCACCTGTGTGGCTTGATCTAGCGTTCTACGATTGTCATTGCTAATTGGCAGTTAGTATAAAAATCTGCCTGAAAGCGTATTTATATTTGAGGATATGTTAGCCATTCGTTGTAGTTCATGTCACTTCGGCTTGATTTTTCTGGTTGGTCGTGTAAAATAGGCTCGCCTGTTAACTCAGTTCTCAGTCGTCGTCGTCTGTCCTCGTCTTAAGAACTCAGTTCTCGTGGCAACCATTGCACGGGCACGTGTAATATCAGTTTAACACGATCAGGAATATAACCAAGCAAATTTGTCATTGAATCTCTACTTGTGACCAGCTTTCACCTGTGTGGCTTGATCTAGCGTTCTACGATTGTCATTGCTAATTGGCAGTTAGTATAAAAAATCTGCCTGAAATCATATTTATATTTGAGGGGATATGTTAGCCATTCGTAGTAGTTCATGTCACTTCGGCTTGATTTTTCTGGTTGGTCGTGTAAAATAGGCTCGCCTGTTAACTCAGTTCTCAGTCGTCGTCGTCTGTCCTCGTCTTAAGAACTCAGTTTTCGTGGCAACCATTGCACGGGCACGTGTAATATCAGTTTAACACGATCAGGAATATAACCAAGCAAATTTGTCATTGAATCTCTACTTGTGACCAGCTTTCACCTGTGTGGCTTGATCTAGCGTTCTACGATTGTCATTGCTAATTGGCAGTTAGTATAAAACATCTGCCTGAAATCATATTTATATTTGAGGGGATATGTTAGCCATTCGTAGTAGTTCATGTCACTTCGGCTTGATTTTTCTGGTTGGTCGTGTAAAATAGGCTCGCCTGTTAACTCAGTTCTCAGTCGTCGTCGTCTGTCCTCGTCTTAAGAACTCAGTTCTCGTGGCAACCATTGCACGGGCACGTGTAATATCAGTTTAACACGATCAGGAATATAACCAAGCAAATTTGTCATTGAATCTCTACTTGTGACCAGCTTTCACCTGTGTGGCTTGATCTAGCGTTCTACGATTGTCATTGCTAATTGGCAGTTAGTATAAAAAATCTGCCTGAAATCATATTTATATTTGAGGGGATATGTTAGCCATTCGTTGTAGTTCATGTCACTTCGGCTTGATTTTTCTGGTTGGTCGTGTAAAATAGGCTCGCCTGTTAACTCAGTTCTCAGTCGTCGTCGTCTGTCCTCGTCTTAAGAACTCAGTTCTCGTGGCAACCATTGCACGGGCACGTGTAATATCAGTTTAACACGATCAGGAATATAACCAAGCAAATTTGTCATTGAATCTCTACTTGTGACCAGCTTTCACCTGTGTGGCTTGATCTAGCGTTCTACGATTGTCATTGCTAATTGGCAGTTAGTATAAAAATCTGCCTGAAATCATATTTATATTTGAGGGGATATGTTAGCCATTCGTTGTAGTTCATGTCACTTCGGCTTGATTTTTCTGGTTGGTCGTGTAAAATAGGCTCGCCTGTTAACTCAGTTCTCAGTCGTCGTCGTCTGTCCTCGTCTTAAGAACTCAGTTTTCGTGGCAACCATTGCACGGGCACGTGTAATATCAGTTTAACACGATCAGGAATATAACCAAGCAAATTTGTCATTGAATCTCTACTTGTGACCAGCTTTCACCTGTGTGGCTTGATCTAGCGTTCTACGATTGTCATTGCTAATTGGCAGTTAGTATAAAATCTGCCTGAAATCATATTTATATTTGAGGATATGTTAGCCATTCGTTGTAGTTCATGTCACTTCGGCTTGATTTTTCTGGTTGGTCGTGTAAAATAGGCTCGCCTGTTAACTCAGTTCTCAGTCGTCGTCGTCTGTCCTCGTCTTAAGAACTCAGTTTTCGTGGCAACCATTGCACGGGCACGTGTAATATCAGTTTAACACGATCAGGAATATAACCAAGCAAATTTGTCATTGAATCTCTACTTGTGACCAGCTTTCACCTGTGTGGCTTGATCTAGCGTTCTACGATTGTCATTGCTAATTGGCAGTTAGTATAAAAATCTGCCTGAAATCATATTTATATTTGAGGGGATATGTTAGCCATTCGTAGTAGTTCATGTCACTTCGGCTTGATTTTTCTGGTTGGTCGTGTAAAATAGGCTCGCCTGTTAACTCAGTTCTCAGTCGTCGTCGTCTGTCCTCGTCTTAAGAACTCAGTTCTCGTGGCAACCATTGCACGGGCACGTGTAATATCAGTTTAACACGATCAGGAATATAACCAAGCAAATTTGTCATTGAATCTCTACTTGTGACCAGCTTTCACCTGTGTGGCTTGATCTAGCGTTCTACGATTGTCATTGCTAATTGGCAGTTAGTATAAAAAATCTGCCTGAAATCATATTTATATTTGAGGGGATATGTTAGCCATTCGTTGTAGTTCATGTCACTTCGGCTTGATTTTTCTGGTTGGTCGTGTAAAATAGGCTCGCCTGTTAACTCAGTTCTCAGTCGTCGTCGTCTGTCCTCGTCTTAAGAACTCAGTTTTCGTGGCAACCATTGCACGGGCACGTGTAATATCAGTTTAACACGATCAGGAATATAACCAAGCAAATTTGTCATTGAATCTCTACTTGTGACCAGCTTTCACCTGTGTGGCTTGATCTAGCGTTCTACGATTGTCATTGCTAATTGGCAGTTAGTATAAAAAATCTGCCTGAAATCATATTTATATTTGAGGGGATATGTTAGCCATTCGTAGTAGTTCATGTCACTTCGGCTTGATTTTTCTGGTTCAGTGGTCGTGTAAAATAGGCTCGCCTGTTAACTCAGTTCTCAGTCGTCGTCGTCTGTCCTCGTCTTAAGAACTCAGTTCTCGTGGCAACCATTGCACGGGCACGTGTAATATCAGTTTAACACGATCAGGAATATAACCAAGCAAATTTGTCATTGAATCTCTACTTGTGACCAGCTTTCACCTGTGTGGCTTGATCTAGCGTTCTACGATTGTCATTGCTAATTGGCAGTTAGTATAAAAAATCTGCCTGAAATCATATTTATATTTGAGGGGATATGTTAGCCATTCGTAGTAGTTCATGTCACTTCGGCTTGATTTTTCTGGTTGGTCGTGTAAAATAGGCTCGCCTGTTAACTCAGTTCTCAGTCGTCGTCGTCTGTCCTCGTCTTAAGAACTCAGTTTTCGTGGCAACCATTGCACGGGCACGTGTAATATCAGTTTAACACGATCAGGAATATAACCAAGCAAATTTGTCATTGAATCTCTACTTGTGACCAGCTTTCACCTGTGTGGCTTGATCTAGCGTTCTACGATTGTCATTGCTAATTGGCAGTTAGTATAAAAATCTGCCTGAAATCATATTTATATTTGAGGGGATATGTTAGCCATTCGTTGTAGTTCATGTCACTTCGGCTTGATTTTTCTGGTTGGTCGTGTAAAATAGGCTCGCCTGTTAACTCAGTTCTCAGTCGTCGTCGTCTGTCCTCGTCTTAAGAACTCAGTTTTCGTGGCAACCATTGCACGGGCACGTGTAATATCAGTTTAACACGATCAGGAATATAACCAAGCAAATTTGTCATTGAATCTCTACTTGTGACCAGCTTTCACCTGTGTGGCTTGATCTAGCGTTCTACGATTGTCATTGCTAATTGGCAGTTAGTATAAAAAATCTGCCTGAAATCATATTTATATTTGAGGATATGTTAGCCATTCGTTGTAGTTCATGTCACTTCGGCTTGATTTTTCTGGTTGGTCGTGTAAAATAGGCTCGCCTGTTAACTCAGTTCTCAGTCGTCGTCGTCTGTCCTCGTCTTAAGAACTCAGTTCTCGTGGCAACCATTGCACGGGCACGTGTAATATCAGTTTAACACGATCAGGAATATAACCAAGCAAATTTGTCATTGAATCTCTACTTGTGACCAGCTTTCACCTGTGTGGCTTGATCTAGCGTTCTACGATTGTCATTGCTAATTGGCAGTTAGTATCAAAAATCTGCCTGAAATCATATTTATATTTGAGGGGATATGTTAGCCATTCGTTGTAGTTCATGTCACTTCGGCTTGATTTTTCTGGTTGGTCGTGTAAAATAGGCTCGCCTGTTAACTCAGTTCTCAGTCGTCGTCGTCTGTCCTCGTCTTAAGAACTCAGTTTTCGTGGCAACCATTGCACGGGCACGTGTAATATCAGTTTAACACGATCAGGAATATAACCAAGCAAATTTGTCATTGAATCTCTACTTGTGACCAGCTTTCACCTGTGTGGCTTGATCTAGCGTTCTACGATTGTCATTGCTAATTGGCAGTTAGTATAAAAATCTGCCTGAAATCATATTTATATTTGAGGGGATATGTTAGCCATTCGTAGTAGTTCATGTCACTTCGGCTTGATTTTTCTGGTTGGTCGTGTAAAATAGGCTCGCCTGTTAACTCAGTTCTCAGTCGTCGTCGTCTGTCCTCGTCTTAAGAACTCAGTTCTCGTGGCAACCATTGCACGGGCACGTGTAATATCAGTTTAACACGATCAGGAATATAACCAAGCAAATTTGTCATTGAATCTCTACTTGTGACCAGCTTTCACCTGTGTGGCTTGATCTAGCGTTCTACGATTGTCATTGCTAATTGGCAGTTAGTATAAAAATCTGCCTGAAATCATATTTATATTTGAGGGGATATGTTAGCCATTCGTTGTAGTTCATGTCACTTCGGCTTGATTTTTCTGGTTGGTCGTGTAAAATAGGCTCGCCTGTTAACTCAGTTCTCAGTCGTCGTCGTCTGTCCTCGTCTTAAGAACTCAGTTTTCGTGGCAACCATTGCACGGGCACGTGTAATATCAGTTTAACACGATCAGGAATATAACCAAGCAAATTTGTCATTGAATCTCTACTTGTGACCAGCTTTCACCTGTGTGGCTTGATCTAGCGTTCTACGATTGTCATTGCTAATTGGCAGTTAGTATAAAAATCTGCCTGAAATCATATTTATATTTGAGGGGATATGTTAGCCATTCGTTGTAGTTCATGTCACTTCGGCTTGATTTTTCTGGTTGGTCGTGTAAAATAGGCTCGCCTGTTAACTCAGTTCTCAGTCGTCGTCGTCTGTCCTCGTCTTAAGAACTCAGTTCTCGTGGCAACCATTGCACGGGCACGTGTAATATCAGTTTAACACGATCAGGAATATAACCAAGCAAATTTGTCATTGAATCTCTACTTGTGACCAGCTTTCACCTGTGTGGCTTGATCTAGCGTTCTACGATTGTCATTGCTAATTGGCAGTTAGTATAAAAATCTGCCTGAAATCATATTTATATTTGAGGGGATATGTTAGCCATTCGTTGTAGTTCATGTCACTTCGGCTTGATTTTTCTGGTTGGTCGTGTAAAATAGGCTCGCCTGTTAACTCAGTTCTCAGTCGTCGTCGTCTGTCCTCGTCTTAAGAACTCAGTTCTCGTGGCAACCATTGCACGGGCACGTGTAATATCAGTTTAACACGATCAGGAATATAACCAAGCAAATTTGTCATTGAATCTCTACTTGTGACCAGCTTTCACCTGTGTGGCTTGATCTAGCGTTCTACGATTGTCATTGCTAATTGGCAGTTAGTATAAAAAATCTGCCTGAAATCATATTTATATTTGAGGGGATATGTTAGCCATTCGTAGTAGTTCATGTCACTTCGGCTTGATTTTTCTGGTTGGTCGTGTAAAATAGGCTCGCCTGTTAACTCAGTTCTCAGTCGTCGTCGTCTGTCCTCGTCTTAAGAACTCAGTTCTCGTGGCAACCATTGCACGGGCACGTGTAATATCAGTTTAACACGATCAGGAATATAACCAAGCAAATTTGTCATTGAATCTCTACTTGTGACCAGCTTTCACCTGTGTGGCTTGATCTAGCGTTCTACGATTGTCATTGCTAATTGGCAGTTAGTATAAAAATCTGCCTGAAATCATATTTATATTTGAGGGGATATGTTAGCCATTCGTTGTAGTTCATGTCACTTCGGCTTGATTTTTCTGGTTGGTCGTGTAAAATAGGCTCGCCTGTTAACTCAGTTCTCAGTCGTCGTCGTCTGTCCTCGTCTTAAGAACTCAGTTTTCGTGGCAACCATTGCACGGGCACGTGTAATATCAGTTTAACACGATCAGGAATATAACCAAGCAAATTTGTCATTGAATCTCTACTTGTGACCAGCTTTCACCTGTGTGGCTTGATCTAGCGTTCTACGATTGTCATTGCTAATTGGCAGTTAGTATAAAAAATCTGCCTGAAATCATATTTATATTTGAGGGGATATGTTAGCCATTCGTAGTAGTTCATGTCACTTCGGCTTGATTTTTCTGGTTGGTCGTGTAAAATAGGCTCGCCTGTTAACTCAGTTCTCAGTCGTCGTCGTCTGTCCTCGTCTTAAGAACTCAGTTCTCGTGGCAACCATTGCACGGGCACGTGTAATATCAGTTTAACACGATCAGGAATATAACCAAGCAAATTTGTCATTGAATCTCTACTTGTGACCAGCTTTCACCTGTGTGGCTTGATCTAGCGTTCTACGATTGTCATTGCTAATTGGCAGTTAGTATAAAAAATCTGCCTGAAATCATATTTATATTTGAGGGGATATGTTAGCCATTCGTTGTAGTTCATGTCACTTCGGCTTGATTTTTCTGGTTGGTCGTGTAAAATAGGCTCGCCTGTTAACTCAGTTCTCAGTCGTCGTCGTCTGTCCTCGTCTTAAGAACTCAGTTTTCGTGGCAACCATTGCACGGGCACGTGTAATATCAGTTTAACACGATCAGGAATATAACCAAGCAAATTTGTCATTGAATCTCTACTTGTGACCAGCTTTCACCTGTGTGGCTTGATCTAGCGTTCTACGATTGTCATTGCTAATTGGCAGTTAGTATAAAAAATCTGCCTGAAATCATATTTATATTTGAGGGGATATGTTAGCCATTCGTTGTAGTTCATGTCACTTCGGCTTGATTTTTCTGGTTGGTCGTGTAAAATAGGCTCGCCTGTTAACTCAGTTCTCAGTCGTCGTCGTCTGTCCTCGTCTTAAGAACTCAGTTCTCGTGGCAACCATTGCACGGGCACGTGTAATATCAGTTTAACACGATCAGGAATATAACCAAGCAAATTTGTCATTGAATCTCTACTTGTGACCAGCTTTCACCTGTGTGGCTTGATCTAGCGTTCTACGATTGTCATTGCTAATTGGCAGTTAGTATAAAAATCTGCCTGAAATCATATTTATATTTGAGGATATGTTAGCCATTCGTTGTAGTTCATGTCACTTCGGCTTGATTTTTCTGGTTGGTCGTGTAAAATAGGCTCGCCTGTTAACTCAGTTCTCAGTCGTCGTCGTCTGTCCTCGTCTTAAGAACTCAGTTTTCGTGGCAACCATTGCACGGGCACGTGTAATATCAGTTTAACACGATCAGGAATATAACCAAGCAAATTTGTCATTGAATCTCTACTTGTGACCAGCTTTCACCTGTGTGGCTTGATCTAGCGTTCTACGATTGTCATTGCTAATTGGCAGTTAGTATAAAAATCTGCCTGAAATCATATTTATATTTGAGGATATGTTAGCCATTCGTAGTAGTTCAGGTCACTTCGGCTTGATTTTTCTGGTTGGTCGTGTAAAATAGGCTCGCCTGTTAACTCAGTTCTCAGTCGTCGTCGTCTGTCCTCGTCTTAAGAACTCAGTTTTCGTGGCAACCATTGCACGGGCACGTGTAATATCAGTTTAACACGATCAGGAATATAACCAAGCAAATTTGTCATTGAATCTCTACTTGTGACCAGCTTTCACCTGTGTGGCTTGATCTAGCGTTCTACGATTGTCATTGCTAATTGGCAGTTAGTATAAAAAATCTGCCTGCATTCATATTTATATTTGAGGGGATATGTTAGCCATTCGTAGTAGTTCATGTCACTTCGGCTTGATTTTTCTGGTTGGTCGTGTAAAATAGGCTCGCCTGTTAACTCAGTTCTCAGTCGTCGTCGTCTGTCCTCGTCTTAAGAACTCAGTTTTCGTGGCAACCATTGCACGGGCACGTGTAATATCAGTTTAACACGATCAGGAATATAACCAAGCAAATTTGTCATTGAATCTCTACTTGTGACCAGCTTTCACCTGTGTGGCTTGATCTAGCGTTCTACGATTGTCATTGCTAATTGGCAGTTAGTATAAAAAATCTGCCTGAAATCATATTTATATTTGAGTTGTATAAATTGGCACCAGAATGGCATATCTTTGACTGGTGGGTAAAATCACATGAGGGGATAAACAAGCCATTCGTAGTAGTTCATGTCACTTCGGCTTGATTTTTCTGGTTAGTCGTGTAAAATAGGGTTCTAAGTCCATGTTACGCACACAATAGGGTTAGGGATTGGGTCGGGATTAGGGTCAAGATCAAAGAGAAATATTCGTGACTCGTAACATGGCGTTATAACCTAAAATAGGCTCGCCTTGTATAGAATAACCAAAATAGGCTCGGCGAGTTTTATATATTAGCACCAGAATATGGTAGCTCTTTGACGGATGGGTAAAATCACACGTGGGGAAAGGTTGGTCATGTAGTGGTTAGATCTGCACTTCGATGCAAGGCTTACACGATCAGGAACAACCAGGCAAAACAGTCATGGGATGTCTAGTTGTGACCAGCTCTTTTCGCCCGTCACTCTTTTGTTGGTTTAGGCATTGAAGAATAAAGGTGTGAAAGTAGATTCAGTACAAATATCGTAGACTAAGGTGCGTTAAGGAAATAATAAGACAATTGCCAATAATATCATGTTATATAAACCGCTAAACGAGAACAGTGTCTGCCTTTGGAACGAAGAATGATTATAGGGGTTATATCCTCGTGTATTGTGGAATATGTATTAGATATTAATATTAATATAGAATTAGCCTTTTTCACGCAGGCCTTAAATTAATCCCGCCATTTTTAGGTTACTACTTTCTAAACGATGTGAATATTGTAACATGTAAGAATATCCTAACACTTTTGAATTATTTGTAAACATATTGGAATCACACCCGTGGCAAAAATATTAGAACTAGGAGTTACTATCGCAAGGAAAGTGCTGCCTTGACGCCCAAACTGCATGCAAAATCCCTCGACCAATTAGTAATATTGAACGTATTTATATTGCTAATGGCACACTATGTATAGATTTATTTTCTTGTCCAAACGATGAGATTACAACACTGTGATTACAACACTGTGATTATTGTAAATAATAATATTTATTATATAAACATAAGTGTTATATAGAGTTTTATGCCACTGAAAAAAAAATTATTTTTAAACACAATACAAAAATTTTTTATTTTTAGAAATGAAAATATTATCAAGCCAATCAAAAACCTACTACTATTTGTGTACTATTTTTTTTGTTTTTTGTTTTTCTATATGATATGAATTGTGTTTATATTTTTTTATAAAATAAAACAATAAGTATATGTTGAAGGAAAGTTATGCTTTCATATTGAATTATTGTGAAGAGAATATTTGCTCGTCACGCGCTCTCGCGTCGCTCATGAGCAATATTCTCTTCAAAATAAATCCCATATTTCCGCAGCTACATACAATATAATATATAAGAAGTACACAAGTGGTTTTCAAAGCCACATATCAGAGTGTTCAGACTATTGTCAATAGAATTCTTGGTACCAACATCATTGTTCCTGTTATTAGAAATCATTCTTTACTTCAAAGCTGTCAATTGCATCTTGCAATTGCAAATAAATTTGGAAGAGTAGAGACAATGTCTTTTAATATCTTTGTGGTACAATAATAGTTTGCATGTTGTCTGTGTTCATAAGATATTGATACTGCACTTGCCATGTGCTAAACAAACATGTCACAACAGTCTTTGTTTGCCATGTGCTAAACAAACATGTCACAACAGTCTTTGTTCCCAATCTGTAGATATTTCATTTCATATTTATTTAGCATCCAGTGTTCATCTGTACTGTCCAGTGAATTGTCAAAATACATGATTATACACAGCAAACCAAAACAACTGTGAGCAGGGATCCACAGGACATATGTTGGAAATATTTAATTCTTTATATCGCAGATTCCATCCCATTACAGATGATGTAATATATCCATATTATTTTGTAAGTTTGTAACAACTATTTTTTTCAAGTAAATATACCATAATTTATCAACCAAATTTGGTTTTCATTTTCTGCCTCAACAGGCAGTCAATGTTACTTTGTGCTATAACTGGCTCTGCCACAATGGGCAGATCAATAATATTTTGTGCCTCAACACACTCCACCACAATGGGCGGATCAGTTCTATTCTGTGCCTCAACAGGCTCTATCACAATAAGCTATTCCATTTAAAATCTGTAACACCCCCCTCCCCCTATCGAGGACAGGGGTTTTCTATAACCCTGAAGAATTCCTGACTTTCAACAGCCCCCCTGAGGAATTTTGTATTTACAACACCTACCCCTGAAGAATTCCTGTCTTACAGCTATTACCCCTGAAGAATTTGACTGAAACCTCCTGAAGAATTCAATTTTTTTACTCAACCCCTGAAGAATTCCAAGGCAAAATGGCCCCATACCCCTGAAGAATTCCAGGGTCCTCAATAGGGGGGGTACGGAATGGAATAGCCCAATGGGTAGATCAATGTTTCTTTCTGCCACAATGGGTAGATCAATATTTTGTGCCTCAATGGGCTCTACCACAACAGGTAGATTGATATTTTGTGCTACGATCACAGGTATGGGCTCTATGACTACAGCTAGATCACTATTTGTCACCGTCATAGATGGGGTTGCTTTTGCCTGCACAGGCAATTATTAACTGTGTCGATCACAGACCGACATACGACATATCTTGATCTGCCCATTGTGGCAGGGCCAGTTGTGGACGAAGCAACATTCATCCGCCTATTGAGGCAGAAAATGAAAACCAAATTTGGTTGATAAATTATGGTATATTTACTTGTCATGGTTGTGACAAACTTACAAAAATATGGATATATTACATCATCTGTAAGGGCCTAATGAGATGGAATTATCATCGTACATGAATTAATTAACCTCCACGGGTAGATTAAAATTATTTGTCATAGTACATGAATTATAAACACTAACTATTGTTGGTAAGTTATCTATAGACAAATATTCTACACCAGGATCTAGGACTAATAAGCCATTACTCAGAGCTTTTAAATACATTTTGTCTCCTTGTATTCAATTAAAGACATTATTAAATGTTGTTTTAGACCACGCGGACAATGGAATATTTCGTGCTGAAAGAAGCGCCGATAAACTCATAAAAGCACATTGCTTTCCTCTAGAATGAACACTAAACAGCTCATTGCCTTGATGAATATCGGCAGAAAGAAATAAAGCCATACTTACCTGCGTTTCTTCGGGAAATGTTTGTATATTTTGCATCTAGTCAGAAATACAATATTTTCTCGCCCTCTCCCCCCATTTTAAAAATTCTCCTTGAGCTCGATCTTTCTGCCCGGAATTGCGGACAGACATCCGGACACATTCGATCGAGATCTTGCCAATATATATGTCGCGCGAAAGACTGGGTCAAGTGAACTCTGGCGAAACAAAAGGGCGTCAAGAATAGGGAGCTGCCTACGGCAGCAATAATTAAGCCACGTCCACACGAGCGAATTTTCTGTCATATATTTGCACGTCTGGATGACACTGAGCTTCGTCCTGGAAACCACTCCCTTCTGCTAAATACACGACATTTCATAACACACCAGGAAATATTCGCATGACAATTTTCTTTGCAAATTTGGCCAAGTTTTCCCATGTATACAGGAGCAAAAAGCAAAATAAAATGGTCACAGAAAAATTGCTGGTGTGGACAAGGGGCTTCATTACAAAAACGACTTTTGACTGTAAATTTACCATGGTGATCATACTACAGTTATAAAAATAGGTACGCCAAGCGTACATGCATCTGCTCATGCGTATTGGCACAATTGTATAATTTTAATAGCGTAAATGGAAGTTATAAGTTGTAACTTTTCCCCTCTTTTATTCTCGATTTCAGCTTTCTTTTGAAAACTGGCTTCGAATGATTGTTTGTAATTTGGAAGTTCATTCCAAAGTTCAAACTTAGTTTCAAAGTTGGTTTCCGATAGCTCACAGGTTACGATGGTTGTGTATATTACGTGACTTGATTGGCTAGCTTATTTCTCTAAACAAAAAATAACGCTTGAATTAAATTGGTATCGAACATCGCAAACCAACTTTGAAACGAACTTCGAGGTTTGGACTGAACTTTGGAATGCATTTTCCAAAACATTCGAAGCAAGCGTCAGTTTTCAAAAGCAAGCTGAAATCGACAGTAAAGTAATAAATTCAATGAAAATATTTCGACGAGGTCTATTTAACAATGTCGGGGTTTTTATTCACCGATATTCACCGAGCCCGAGGCGAATAATTGTTTTAGTAAAATTACATAGCTGATTTGGAAAAAATAAAAAATGCACATTTTAAAAATATTTTAATAGAATATTTACGATAAAAGCGGCTTAAAAACGCTTTAGGTGATAGTCGCGTTCTTATCCGAGGTAGCGCAACCAATCAGCGTTGAGAATTTTCAATAATCACCTATGTAATTTTACTAAAAGTGTATGTTCTTTCATATTGCTTCTAAAACAACCGTGCATGAAGGGACGAGGACCTATACTATAAACCCATGGGAGCAACCAGAACAATTATTGAAACAATTGTGAAACCTTCAGATTTTAGTCTTGTATAATTGGGAATAAAATTTGCAACGTCTAACTCTATGTTGTAACATGAAGTGTGCAATATACCGGTATATATACTGAGGCCATAGGGCAAGAAAAGCCTATTGACATGCTCAATTGCTCGACAGAATAGAACGCCATTAAACATTGTTAAACACAGTGACATGTATTATCAACATTTTTATTTCATAATTGTCAAAATTCTTTATTACATATTGACTATAAATAAACAAATTAGAATTACACTAATAATTTCGATGTTCATCAATCGCTCTTACGCTCTATTGTTGTATTCAAAAATAAAACTATTTCTATTAACAAATAATGCTGTCAAATAATATGCTGTCAAAGTTTTATCAGTAACGTTAGGGCTTCCTTATATGATTGATGATCCCGCTTACCAAGACATGCGGGATGAATATATCACTGACCAAGATGGAAATTTAATGAAGTTTTATGGTAAGCTCTAAAGCTCTTGCAAAACTAAAGGCCCAGACAGACTGAACGCGATTCTACAACGCGGCGCAATTTTTCGATTTTGACTGACATATAACTTTGATCCTGTTTTATGTTTTTCAAATATTCAGAAGCGCTATAACAGTTTGAGTAATTTGGTCTGCATGTCTTAAAATTTCCTACCATAGATGGTTGTATTTACTTTTACAAACTGAAAAATCGCGTCGCGTTGCCGAATCGCGTCCGGTGTGTCTGGGCCTTTACATTTCATGCGAGCAACTCAAATATTGTTGCGATTTTGTTGTTTTTCTTTATTTTTTTTTGCAATAGTGTTTTAGCTTACATATTCGATACTTGTTCAATAAAACAAACATAAATCTACGTAATTATCCCGTCTACCCTAAGGTCTCGGCTAAGCGAGACGTCTCTCGGCAAATTGGATCATACGAACGGACCCTTAAGATTTTTTAGTTTTGTGTTGGACCCCGTCCATACCAGGACGACTAGAGTTACCGTGGTTGTTCGACGACGACAATTTATCTACATTCTGCTCAAAAATAATCGGTTAAATGTGAAAGTGACAGCGGATGAACTTGCGTATAGTTTCCAATTCAATTTGGTCATGCATGACTCATGTAGCCGTACGTGCAAACACCATCTTAACTCAGCACAGTCGAACATTGCGATTGTAGGTTTGCACTCCCTAAATCCCTAGCACTTTGTTTTTGGGCATCGAGAAAACGACCTACGTTGTGGAGTTTACTGCTTTCGCAGGGTCATGTGGGAGTGGACAATATTTAAAAGAACATATTTTTGTCTTGTTTGTGTGATATTGTTGCAAGCCTTTCATGCACAAGGTTGAAGTTTGTTCTATTCTAAATGCTAATAATGAATGGATTCTAATTAATTATTATGTTCTGATTATTTGTTTGTATATAGGGAGAAAAGACACGAAAATGAAAAATCAAATTATTAGCGATTACCAAGAAGACAAAAAGCTCACAAAGGAAGAACACTCCATCTCCACCCTTTGCAACCAAGTCCGCCTTCGATAGAACTAGCAAAGAACTACCTTGAAAATGCTTGAGCAGAGCCAAGCAAGGCTCAAAATAATGTTCTTCAACTGTTGCAGGAGAAAGTAAGGAAAAATTTTATAACTTATAAATGGCCATTACTAACCACATTGACATTGTATCTGCACTGTATTAGGAAGCACGTTGTGTCTGCATCCTTTGCGGCCAATTAGTCCGCCTTCAATAAAACTAGATTCAGTCGGGTCATGTGCCTAAGCGTGAAGGTATAACAAGTTAACATACTTATGATAGATAGTTAAACAAAAATACAGATACATTTTCAAAGTTGGCCGATGCAATAGTTAGTTATAAGGAAGATGAAAATAATAAAATAAAGATCCATCTTATTAAGGTATTAAGTATATTTCCTTTCTTATTTAAGTAATGGACCTTATCATACCATCCACCGTAATGCTAATGGACCTTATCATACCATCCACCGTAATAGCTAGTTAGAGATCTTTGAGAGCAATTGATTGTAACTTTTAAGCGCCATTTTTACCCTGTCCCTTGGATCAAAACAGTGGCAAACCTCCCCGTGGCAGCTGGTGTCCAACTCATGGAAGAAAGTAATGCAACAGCGAAAGTGGTTCTACTAAACGGCTGCCGCGAGAAGAAAAAAATTTATATTGTTATAGAGGTTTTTATTTAAGCGAGGTACGGAATTCATTTTCAATCTATACACTCTTTCGATAATTACGTCACATCCGCCTATTTGGCCTGGGAGCCTCGCTTTCGTGCATCAAGACGAAACGTGATTGGCCCACTGTTCGTGGGAGTGAGGCTCCCAGGCCAAATGACGTAATTATCGAAAGAGTCTATTGTAAACATTCAAAAAACCTAGTTAAATTATTAAACAAGGCAAAAAACCTAAAATATATATAATTGATTGATGCTTATGTGTGGTTTTTGTCTTTTAAACGGTGTTTGAAGCTGTTCTTTGGCGTATGCCTGCTTATACTAATCTCTCTTATTTAGGCGCCGATTTCCATTTATGTGACTTTGAAAATCAAGCAAAAGAAAATCGTTGAAAAAGAGATCAAACATACTTTCCACCATCACCCATTTCCTAGTCGTCCTAACCATTTGATCCAAACCATTGTACCCTAAACCCAACCACTGTATCATAATCCCTATCTTAATACTAATAGGTAAAATCAGAACTCAGTATATGATCATTATACTTACACTTATTGAATATTGTTTTTGTTATTAGATGTAGAAATGACGTACAATGGTAGAAAGAATGTATTTTGACTCTATTTATATATTCCGTTCTTCTGTGTGTTATCAATTAATATGTTTTAATTATGTTCTATAATTATTTATGGTGATCTTTAATAGGTATCAAAAAAGGCCCACACTGGAGGTTCCCCCAAACTGTGGCACTAGTACAATTCACCGGTGCAGGACTTGTGTCCAATTTATCCTATTTGTTTATTATTACTGTTCATGTATCTTGACTATTTATATATTCCATTCTAGTTGTGTGCTCACGCCTGGGTGCTATGCATTATTTTATTTCGCTGGCCAGTTTTGCGCAACAAAATATACCTGCATCCCCTGCAAAACCATCCTTCCACGGCGGTATTAACGAGCAACTACCCCGCAGCAACAATGCTTAAAGTGCTGGAGCAGAGCCAAGCTAAGCTCAAGATCATGCTGCTGAACTGCTGCAGGAGAACGTAAGGAAAATTTTTTATAACTCATAAATTACCTTTACCAAGTATATTAATTATTACATAACAATCTGAGCTCAATACGCCTGTTCAATGACTGAGCCATGATCTATTAGAGAACAGATGTACGGATGACGTCATTTTAGCGATGTAATATTTTTGGCCAGTTACAGCTCGTTCCAACCGGCGACCGCATACCCCCTAGTGCCCTCGTGCCTTCGGCACTCGATACCTCGTGCTTTCGGCACTCGATGATTATTAATTGCACAAATTAAGTGCGAATAAGCTCTGCTAGAATGAAACCAAGAACATTTAAAATATTTTTGAAAATGTACAATTTTGTTCAAGGGTCATATTTCATTGTTTTCCTGTCAGGTCTGTAATGCCGAGGGCTTGGAGAAAGAAAGTTGGCTGGCTAACAGGGAGCCAACTTGATGAATTGAGGGAATTAATTGGCCAAGGTAGACAATTTAACCTTGTAAAAGTATTGGATCACCTTAAGGCAATGTAACACGGGAAAATGTTAATGCAAATTGTTACAGAACCAAATCAAATTTTGTCTAACCTCGTTTGTATTTTGTCGTTGAAATTGTCCCATGTAACATCGCCTTTATACTATTCTCAGTATATGATCATTATTCTTATACTTATTGAATATTGTTTTTGTTATTAGATGTAGAAATGACGTACAATGGTAGAAAGAATGTATTTTGACTATTTATATATTCCATTCTTCTTGTGCGTTATCAATTAATATGTTTTAATTATGTTCTATAATTATTTATGGTGATCTTTAATAGCTATCACTATCACTTAATAGTACAATCCACTGGAATTGACTGATGCATCATGTTTTGTATTATGTCTACAGTACTTTCTCGTTGAGTTTTTGTTATGTGTGTGTATTTTGTTAGTGCCGAACAAGGTGGCGTTGCTGATCGCCAACAGTACGTATGGCTACAACAACGATTTACTAAAATCTAAACACCCCACCATGGAGCTGGCGAATCAGCTGAGAATAATCGGCTTTACGGTATGACGAGAGAAAATTATGGAACCATATATGCGTCCTAAATGCGACCGTCGTTTATGGCATATATGGATCTTGATCTGGAAGAAATGAAAGAGGCGTTGCGCTTCTTTCAAGGAAAGATAACCCATAAGAGTTTTGCCCTGTTCTATTTTTCTGGCCACGGTTTTGGGGATGGCAATAAATGTTATTTGCAACCACTGCAACCGGAGCCATCCATCAAAACTGTGGCAAACCTCGCCGTGGCAGCTGGTGTCCAACTCCTGGAAGAGAGCAAAGCCAGATTGAAAGTGGTTCTATTAAACAGCTGCAGGGAGAAGTAATTCATGCAATTCGAGGTACGGAATTCATTTCAATCTATTGTGAATGTTCTAAAGTATGTGACCATTATGGGATCGGTTTTACAAAGGCATACGTTGATATGTCATTCGCTCGATCAGGAAGAGAAATATCGCCGACAAAATTGCTAGTGTGAACCAGGCTGAAATCGGTTTACGGAGTATTCATACACGTGCTATATAACTCTCTAATTTATCCTATTTGTATTTTATTATTGTTCATGTATTTTGACTGTATTTATATATTCCATTCTTCTGTCAGTTTTAATTATGTTCTATAATTATTTATGGTGATCTTTAATAGGTATCAAAAAAGGCGCACAAACCCTGGAGGTTTCCCCAAACTGTGACAGTTCACTTGTGCAGGACTTGTGCCTCGCCAGTGGTCTCTCCAATTTATCCTATTTTTTATAATTACTGTTCATGTATCTTGACTCTATATACTCCATTCTAGTTGTGTGTTATTTATTAAAACGACCTTTAACATTGAAGTTGAAAACGACCTTTAATCTAATGTCATTATTGTCTTTCTATTTAGGTACTTTCATTCCAGAACGTATTTCTGGCGGACATGTACGCGGCGCAAGACATGTTCCAAAATATGTCGACGCCAGGGTGCTACGCACTTTTTTACTTTGCCGGCCACGGTTTCGGTAATGGAAACAACATATACATGATGCCCTTGCAACGCGAGATATCTAAAGTGGGCAAAAATTATCCAGCGGCAGCAATGCTACAAATCCTTGAGGAAAGCCAGGCCCAACTGAAAGTCATTCTGTTCAACTACTGCAGAAGAACGTAATAAAAAATTTTATAACTTAATTATAAATGACCTTTACTAAGTATATGTATAGGTTATTATATGAGGGACGAGATGATATCAGGTTTATCGCTCAAAGATGATATCATACCTCGTGCTTTTTTTCAATTTTTGTTTCAAGCTGTTCCAACTGCTACGGAAGTATTATTGCCAAACATCTTGCCCTGAATATCTGCGATTCTAACAACGTTGAGGAAATGTTGATGGCAGTTGCAAAGGTTTGAACATACTATTTTCAGTCTATTGTATGATTGTGCGATGAAATGGACTGGAATTAAGGTGCCACTACACATGTTAATTATTGGTAGCAACTCCTCGAGGTGTGCCCCAAAGAGTGGTTAAGCACAGCAAAATGGCGGCAGAGTTGTGCCTGGCCAAAGGAGCAGTGTCCTTCACTGGCAACAAGGCGTCATGGTTGAGAAACCTGCGGTCGCACTGTGGACTTGGTAAACAAGCCTATATCGATACTTTTCTATACTGGTGAGGTTACTTTAACAATTCTAACCCATCTTGTCATGGAAAATCCAGCGAATTTCTCAACACGTTTTGAAGTGAAACTGTCATACTCACTCGGGGTATGATAGAACATTTGATCTTCGTCTTGCAAACTAAGCTCCATCAACTATTCCTTCACCCGAAGTAGAGGCAAATCTTTGCGAGTCATTTGTGTACTTTGCCAGAAGATTTTTTGTACGTTTGTGTGTTGAAATGGACTATAATTGTTTTGTACTATTGTTTATAAATTTTGATTTATATATTATTATGAATATATATCTTTTATATGCATATATATTTTATCTTAAAGTTACATTACACATGTACGATCGCTGTTAATTATTGGTACCTATTCTAACATAGGTGTAAAAAAGGAGGGTGCAAGTCCACATGGTAAGCCCCTGTGACGGTCATTGATGAGGGAGACATCACAGTCTCCCTTACGTTCCAAGTGCAGTTCTCTAACACCGTGTTGGTCACGGCCCACGCGAAATGCGGAGAGGGGGTCTTTGTGCAAACCCCAATGGAGATGAATGCATACAGTCCGCATCAGGTAAGAGAAAGGTTTTTTGGGAATAGTTTAAAATTAGATTTAAACCCGACGTAAACAACAAGTATTTCGTAAACACGCTTATAGCATAGAAGACTTAGAAGTTAACGTTTCGTTTTTCAAATTTTCGTAAAAATTTTTCAACTGTGATGCCGAATGTCTGTTTTACCTCGCAAGTCACGCGAAACGAGTTCGAAACCCCCTCCCCACCCCATCGGCCTTATCGCCTGCAATTGAGTATTGGTTCGTCCGTTCGTTGGCCCAAATTACTGTAAAACACGCATGACCTTTCGCGCATGACCCTCGTTTGTTTTAAACTTTCAAATTTTACAGGCATTATGCAGAAAAAAAGTTAAAAAAACAGAATGTTATTTTTTGTTAACCTGATTATTTTTAAGAATTTTTATTAAAATATTCATTTGTTGTTTTTATATGTCAATTAAAACTAAAACTAATATATATTCACAAAAATATAGTATATAGTATGTTTCCTCCAAATTTTATAGGATCAATAAATAAGACTGGTGTTCTGTGGTACATACACCTGTACTCAGAAATTTCAATTTATAATTATGTATTTAGATCAAGGACGGAGTGACCACGCACAGAATACCAGTGCGGCACAATCCATGTTGCGCTGTGATGGCAAATGTTTGTTTTACCTCACAAGTCGATCACGTGAAACGAGTTCCAAACCCCCTCCCCACCCCATTCGCCTTCTATTGAGTATTGGTTGAGTATTGTATAACGTGAAAAAATTGATAATCAACTATTTTCACGCATGACCCTTGTTTTGAAAAGCTATTTATTCAGAAGTGTGCCTAAACATTCAGTGATTACTATTATATATAACACGAATAATAATCAAACTAGTCAAACATTGGGTCAATATTACTGCATGTTATTGAAATCTTTGTCCCGTCTTGTTCTTTCTTAAATTTTGATCGGAATAAGTTTTGTGTTATATTGATAAGTCATATACGTAGAAATTTCAATTTATAATTATTTATTTAGATGGAGGGAGTGCTGGTTCGCAGCATTCCGCTGGTGAACTCCGCCATCGCCAAGGTTGAAATACAGTGAAGGTTGAAATACAGTGGAGGTTGAACCCCTGGTTAATTGAGGTATAATATGTATCAAGAAAGGCCAACAAAACCTGGAGGTTCCCCCCAAACCGTGACAGTTCACTAGTGCAGGACTTCTGCCTCGCCAGTGGTCTCTCCAATTTATCCTATTTGTTTATTATTATTGTTCATGTATATCTTGACTCTATTTATATATTCCGCATTCTAGTTGTGTGCTATCATTTATTAAAACTCGACAGCGAGTTTTTTTGTAATATAATTGTGTGATTTTATTAGTACCTAACAAAGTTGCCTTGTTGATTGGCAATGCGGCTGACAAAGACGACCGAGATACCCAGTGTTACACACAAGCATTGGCTTGAGATACACGATCCACCAAAGAAGCACTCAAATTCACGAAGATCACTGCAGAAACCATACAGTCCCCAAAGAGTCTCCAGATTGACATCATAAGTAGACTCTCCGACGATCTGTTACACAAATGGCAATCTTGCGTGATGGGCTGTTCCCTGAAATTAACTAACATCCTCCTTATGAAACACCATGAACAGCAGCTACTATCAAAAAAAGACACCACCAGACCTGATGTTGCATGACCCATCACCTCCAACTGTTGCACATTTTCGCCATCAGCCAAGCCAAATGGGGGGGTTCTAAGCATCTATTGGAACATATTGGTGAAACTCACAAAACATTGAAGTTTTAATGGAAGTTGGAAAAGGTTGAAAACATTGTTTTTAACAAACTCTTTCATGTAAAACAGGATTTACGATAAACGCCGGACTAGAATTGTTCTGTTGCTTCAATCAACACCATATTTATAGGAATCGATTATTTTTATTATTATGTTCTACTGCAATTATTTCTAATTATTTTTAGTTAATTAGTTCTCAATTATTAAGAAGACAAAAAGGCCCACAAAACCCGGCGACTCGACCAAACAGGGACAAGGTACAATTCACTAGTGGAGGTCGGACTCATGCCTCGCCAATGGTCTCCCAATTTAACCTATATTGGTTTATTATTATTATTCATGTATTTTGACTCTTTTATGCTCCGGTTTTTTCACCACAAGCCCTATTTGGTTCCGAGGCTTCCAGGCCAAGCCCAAGGAAGTATTCATGACGCAATTATTGAAAGGGTGCATTGTCTAAGCGCACACCGCGTAAAGACAAAATATAATAAATTGTTTTCACTCTTCGCGCTTGGATTGTAGGTTAGACAACCGTAATTCTGTATACATACGAACAGGCTGTATCCCTCTGGCGGGGATGTTGGTCGCGCAGGACCTGTTTAAAAACTTGCTAACTCCGGGATGCTATGCGTTATTCTATTTCGTCGGTCATGGTTTTGCGGAAGGTAACAAGATCTACCTGCATCCCCCTCAAAACCATCCTTCCCCGGAATTAACGAGCAACTACCCCGCAGCAGTAATGTTGAAAATGCTTGAGCAGAGCGGGGCAAAGCTCAAGATTATGCTGCTGAACTGCTGCAGGAGGACGTAAGGAAAAATTTTATAACTTATAAATTACCTTTACTAAGTATATTAGTTATTAGATAACAATCTGAGCTCAATATGCCTGCTCAATGACTGAGCCATGATCTATTAGAGGACAGATGTACGGATATACCCCCTGATATAACGTTACGCCATTGGTTGGAAGTTGAAAACGACCTTTAATCTAATGTCATTATTGATGTCTTTCTATTTAGGTACTTTCATTTCAGAACGCATTCCTGGCGGACATGTACGCGGCGCAAGACATGTTCCAAAATATGTTGACGCCAGGGTGCTACGCACTGTTTTACTTCGCTGGCCACGGTTTCGGTAATGGAAACAACATATACATGATGCCCTTGCAACGCGAGATATCTAAAGTGGGCAAAAATTATCCAGCGGCAGCAATGCTACAAATCCTTGAGGAAAGCCAGGCCCAACTGAAAGTCATTCTGTTCAACTACTGCAGAAGAACGTAATAAAAAATTTTATAACTTAATTATAAATGACCTTTACTAAGTATATGTATAGGTTATTATATGAGGGACGAGATGATATCAGGTTTATCGCTCAAAGATGATATCATACCTCGTGCTTTTTTTCAATTTTTGTTTCAAGCTGTTCCAACTGCTACGGAAGTATTATTGCCAAACATCTTGCCCTGAATATCTGCGATTCTAACAACGTTGAGGAAATGTTGATGGCAGTTGCAAAGGTTTGAACATACTATTTTCAGTCTATTGTATGATTGTGCGATGAAATGGACTGGAATTAAGGTGCCACTACACATGTTAATTATTGGTAGCAACTCCTCGAGGTGTGCCCCAAAGAGTGGTTAAGCACAGCAAAATGGCGGCAGAGTTGTGCCTGGCCAAAGGAGCAGTGTCCTTCACTGGCAACAAGGCGTCATGGTTGAGAAACCTGCGGTCGCACTGTGGACTTGGTAAACAAGCCTATATCGATACTTTTCTATACTGGTGAGGTTACTTTAACAATTCTAACCCATCTTGTCATGGAAAATCCAGCGAATTTCTCAACACGTTTTGAAGTGAAACTGTCATACTCACTCGGGGTATGATAGAACATTTGATCTTCGTCTTGCAAACTAAGCTCCATCAACTATTCCTTCACCCGAAGTAGAGGCAAATCTTTGCGAGTCATTTGTGTACTTTGCCAGAAGATTTTTTGTACGTTTGTGTGTTGAAATGGACTATAATTGTTTTGTACTATTGTTTATAAATTTTGATTTATATATTATTATGAATATATATCTTTTATATGCATATATATTTTATCTTAAAGTTACATTACACATGTACGATCGCTGTTAATTATTGGTACCTATTCTAACATAGGTGTAAAAAAGGAGGGTGCAAGTCCACATGGTAAGCCCCTGTGACGGTCATTGATGAGGGAGACATCACAGTCTCCCTTACGTTCCAAGTGCAGTTCTCTAACACCGTGTTGGTCACGGCCCACGCGAAATGCGGAGAGGGGGTCTTTGTGCAAACCCCAATGGAGATGAATGCATACAGTCCGCATCAGGTAAGAGAAAGGTTTTTTGGGAATAGTTTAAAATTAGATTTAAACCCGACGTAAACAACAAGTATTTCGTAAACACGCTTATAGCATAGAAGACTTAGAAGTTAACGTTTCGTTTTTCAAATTTTCGTAAAAATTTTTCAACTGTGATGCCGAATGTCTGTTTTACCTCGCAAGTCACGCGAAACGAGTTCGAAACCCCCTCCCCACCCCATCGGCCTTATCGCCTGCAATTGAGTATTGGTTCGTCCGTTCGTTGGCCCAAATTACTGTAAAACACGCATGACCTTTCGCGCATGACCCTCGTTTGTTTTAAACTTTCAAATTTTACAGGCATTATGCAGAAAAAAAGTTAAAAAAACAGAATGTTATTTTTTGTTAACCTGATTATTTTTAAGAATTTTTATTAAAATATTCATTTGTTGTTTTTATATGTCAATTAAAACTAAAACTAATATATATTCACAAAAATATAGTATATAGTATGTTTCCTCCAAATTTTATAGGATCAATAAATAAGACTGGTGTTCTGTGGTACATACACCTGTACTCAGAAATTTCAATTTATAATTATGTATTTAGATCAAGGACGGAGTGACCACGCACAGAATACCAGTGCGGCACAATCCATGTTGCGCTGTGATGGCAAATGTTTGTTTTACCTCACAAGTCGATCACGTGAAACGAGTTCCAAACCCCCTCCCCACCCCATTCGCCTTCTATTGAGTATTGGTTGAGTATTGTATAACGTGAAAAAATTGATAATCAACTATTTTCACGCATGACCCTTGTTTTGAAAAGCTATTTATTCAGAAGTGTGCCTAAACATTCAGTGATTACTATTATATATAACACGAATAATAATCAAACTAGTCAAACATTGGGTCAATATTACTGCATGTTATTGAAATCTTTGTCCCGTCTTGTTCTTTCTTAAATTTTGATCGGAATAAGTTTTGTGTTATATTGATAAGTCATATACGTAGAAATTTCAATTTATAATTATTTATTTAGATGGAGGGAGTGCTGGTTCGCAGCATTCCGCTGGTGAACTCCGCCATCGCCAAGGTTGAAATACAGTGAAGGTTGAAATACAGTGGAGGTTGAACCCCTGGTTAATTGAGGTATAATATGTATCAAGAAAGGCCAACAAAACCTGGAGGTTCCCCCCAAACCGTGACAGTTCACTAGTGCAGGACTTCTGCCTCGCCAGTGGTCTCTCCAATTTATCCTATTTGTTTATTATTATTGTTCATGTATATCTTGACTCTATTTATATATTCCGCATTCTAGTTGTGTGCTATCATTTATTAAAACTCGACAGCGAGTTTTTTTGTAATATAATTGTGTGATTTTATTAGTACCTAACAAAGTTGCCTTGTTGATTGGCAATGCGGCTGACAAAGACGACCGAGATACCCAGTGTTACACACAAGCATTGGCTTGAGATACACGATCCACCAAAGAAGCACTCAAATTCACGAAGATCACTGCAGAAACCATACAGTCCCCAAAGAGTCTCCAGATTGACATCAGAAGTAGACCTCTCCGACGATCTGTTACACAAATGGCAATCTTGCGTGATGGGCTGTTCCCTGAAATTAACTAACATCCTCCTTATGAAACACCATGAACAGCAGCTACTATCAAAAAAAGACACCACCAGACCTGATGTTGCATGACCCATCACCTCCAACTGTTGCACATTTTCGCCATCAGCCAAGCCAAATGGGGGGGTTCTAAGCATCTATTGGAACATATTGGTGAAACTCACAAAACATTGAAGTTTTAATGGAAGTTGGAAAAGGTTGAAAACATTGTTTTTAACAAACTCTTTCATGTAAAACAGGATTTACGATAAACGCCGGACTAGAATTGTTCTGTTGCTTCAATCAACACCATATTTATAGGAATCGATTATTTTTATTATTATGTTCTACTGCAATTATTTCTAATTATTTTTAGTTAATTAGTTCTCAATTATTAAGAAGACAAAAAGGCCCACAAAACCCGGCGACTCGACCAAACAGGGACAAGGTACAATTCACTAGTGGAGGTCGGACTCATGCCTCGCCAATGGTCTCCCAATTTAACCTATATTGGTTTATTATTATTATTCATGTATTTTGACTCTTTTATGCTCCGGTTTTTTCACCACAAGCCCTATTTGGTTCCGAGGCTTCCAGGCCAAGCCCAAGGAAGTATTCATGACGCAATTATTGAAAGGGTGCATTGTCTAAGCGCACACCGCGTAAAGACAAAATATAATAAATTGTTTTCACTCTTCGCGCTTGGATTGTAGGTTAGACAACCGTAATTCTGTATACATACGAACAGGCTGTATCCCTCTGGCGGGGATGTTGGTCGCGCAGGACCTGTTTAAAAACTTGCTAACTCCGGGATGCTATGCGTTATTCTATTTCGTCGGTCATGGTTTTGCGGAAGGTAACAAGATCTACCTGCATCCCCCTCAAAACCATCCTTCCCCGGAATTAACGAGCAACTACCCCGCAGCAGTAATGTTGAAAATGCTTGAGCAGAGCGGGGCAAAGCTCAAGATTATGCTGCTGAACTGCTGCAGGAGGACGTAAGGAAAAATTTTATAACTTATAAATTACCTTTACTAAGTATATTAGTTATTAGATAACAATCTGAGCTCAATATGCCTGCTCAATGACTGAGCCATGATCTATTAGAGGACAGATGTACGGATATACCCCCTGATATAACGTTACGCCATTGGTTGGAAGTTGAAAACGACCTTTAATCTAATGTCATTATTGATGTCTTTCTATTTAGGTACTTTCATTTCAGAACGCATTCCTGGCGGACATGTACGCGGCGCAAGACATGTTCCAAAATATGTTGACGCCAGGGTGCTACGCACTGTTTTACTTCGCTGGCCACGGTTTCGGTAATGGAAACAACATATACATGATGCCCTTGCAACGCGAGATATCGAAAGAAGTGGATAAAAATTATCCAGCGGCAGCAATGATAAAAATTATGGAGGAAAGCAATGCAAAATTAAAAGTTATTCTTCTGAACTGTTGCAGAAGAACATAAGGAAAAATTTTATAACTTAATTATAACGAGGGAAGAGGTGATATCAGATTATCGCTCAAGGACGATATCATACCTCGTGCTTTTTTCAATTATGTTGATGGCAGTTGCAAAAGGTTTGAACATACTATTTTCAGTCTATTGTATGTTTGTGCGAGGAAATGGACTGGAATTCTGGCTACACCAAATATATGCCCTTGTTTTATATCAAGGTGACACTACACATGTACAATTGATGTTAATTATTGGTACCTCTTCTAACATAGGTGGGAGACAGGGAGTATCAATTCCTGATGGTGTCCATGAACATTTTGTTTCAAGCTGTTCAAATTATACATATTACGAAAAGTATTTCGCAAAGCACCTCACTGCACACATCAGACACCTGGAGAAAAAAGTCGAAAAAGGTTTGTAATTGGATGTTGCTAAAGGTTTCGACATATTTTTGAGTCGTTTTTTGTATACTTGTGAGATTTAATTATGTACTAGAATTGTTTTGTACTATTGTTTATTATTATTATTACAGCCGATTCCGGTTGAGCGCCAAACGGAAACGTTTGTGACATTCGTTGTGGGCGTTTCAAAGTGACGTTTCTAGGGAGACAAACTGACGTTTCTAGGCGTGAAAACGTTGTCTATAAATACCACTGTTAGATACTTAGATCAGTGATAAATATGGATCAACGCTGGCAGCGTGCGACTGAAATAAAATGTCATTGATTCGAATAAATGTTTCCTTCAATTATTACACAAGAACAAGGATAACACCAATTTACATAGATGAAGAAGAACTTCAAGATTATTCTTTTGACCTTTTCAAAGATAGAATTTTGAGAGAAATACCTCATTTGCGAAAAGCGACATCTTTGCGCTTGACTATTAACGAAAATGGAGAGGAATTTGATCTGTTGCCGAATTACTTTAATTTACAGTTAAGAGGACTAATGGGGGCGTCGAAAATAATTCAAGTGAATGCAAATGATTTGAATCGCCTGCGGCGAGTTCTTCTAGGCAACGAGATGAAGTGCCTACGAAAAGCGTTGTTAGTACTCGAGGCCGAGCGAGAAAATCCTTGATTTTGCGACGACCTAGATTCGGATGACGACCTAATTAACAAAGATAAACCCAAACTTCCTCTTGACAGATTTATGCAAAAGCAGAAAGAAACCGTTGCAAATTTGACACTTGAACTTGACCACGAAAATCGTCAACTTGAAAAGTTCGACGAACAAATTCAACGTGCCTCTGATCAAAATATTGGAAAATCTAACGTGTGTGGCAAGTGTCACTTAAAACTAGGGCATACTAAAAAGGTATGTTCATTTAGTCCTTGTAAATCCGTATTTTCGTGCGGAATTCTGTCTAAACATTCAGAACAAAAGGCTAAAAAAACAGCCCTGGAAAGAAGCGTCGCTCGACTCCAAAATAACCTTAATAAAGCACAGAAAGAAATTACAGATACTGGTCGCGCCGTGGATAGATTAAATAATACCCTTTCAAAACGAGTAGAGGATATAGTTATCGATGAAATGCCGAAATGCCTGTACTCAGAAATTTCAATTTATAATTATGTATTTAGATCAAGGACGGAGTGACCACGCAGGCAATACCAGTGCGGCACAATCCATGTTGCGCCAAGTTTGAAGTGGATGGAGATTGCACCGCAGCTATATGGAGGTATTATAAATCATTTTTATTATTATTATGTTCTACTGTAATTATTTCTAATTATTTTTAGTTAATTAGTTCTCAATTATTAAGAAGACAAAAAGGCCCACAAAACCCGGCGACTCGACCAAACAGGGACAAGGTACAATTCACTAGTGGAAGTCGGACTCATGCCTCGCCAATGGTCCAGAATCTTTCTCTGGCGGGGATGTTCGTAGCACAGGAGCTGTTTCAAAAATTGCTCACACCTGGATGCTATGCGGTGTTTTATTTCGTTGGTCATGGTTTTGCGGAAGGTAACAAGATCTACCTGCATCCCCCTCAAAACCATCCTTCCCCGGAATTAACGAGCAACTACCCAGCAGCAGTAATGCTGAAAATGCTTGAGCAGAGCCAAGCAAAGCTCAAGATTATGCTGCTGAACTGCTGCAGGAGGACGTAAGGAAAAATTTTATAACTTATAAATTACCTTTACTAAGTATATTAGTTATTAGATAACAATCTGAGCTCAATATGCCTGCTCAATGACTGAGCCATGATCTATTAGAGGACAGATGTACGGATATACCCCCTGATATAACGTTACGCCATTGGTTTGAAGTTGAAAACGACCTTTAATCTAATGTCATTATTGATGTCTTTCTACTTAGGTACTTTCATTTCAGAACGCATTCCTGGCGGACATGTACGCGGCGCAAGACATGTTCCAAAATATGTTGACGCCAGGGTGCTACGCACTGTTTTACTTCGCTGGCCACGGTTTCGGTAATGGAAACAACATATACATGATGCCCTTGCAACGCGAGATATCGAAAGAAGTGGATAAAAATTATCCAGCGGCAGCAATGATAAAAATTATGGAGGAAAGCAATGCCAAATTAAAAGTTATTCTTCTGAACTGTTGCAGAAGAACGTAAGGAAAAATTTTATAACTTAATTATAAATGACCTTTACTAAGTATATGTATAGGTTATCACACGAGGAAAGAGGTGATATCAGATTATCGCTCAAGGACGATATCATACCTCGTGCTTTTTTCAATTATGTTGATGGCAGTTGCAAAAGGTTTGAACATACTATTTTCAGTCTATTGTATGTTTGTGCGAGGAAATGGACTGGAATTCTGGCTACACCAAATATATGCCCTTGTTTTATATCAAGGTGACACTACACATGTACAATTGATGTTAATTATTGGTACCTCTTCTAACATAGGTGGGAGACAGGGAGTATCAATTCCTGATGGTGTCCATGAACATTTTGTTTCAAGCTGTTCAAATTATACATATTACGAAAAGTATTTCGCAAAGCACCTCACTGCACACATCAGACACCTGGAGAAAAAAGTCGAAAAAGGTTTGTAATTGGATGTTGCTAAAGGTTTCGACATATTTTTGAGTCGTTTTTTGTATACTTGTGAGATTTAATTATGGACTAAAATTGTTTTGTACTATTGTTTATTATTATTGTTTATTATTATTATTATTATTATTGTATTTATATTTATTATATATTTATTATACTATATTATTATTATGCATTATACCCAATAAATCAATGTTTTTTACACTTAATTGCCAACCAATCAGATTTTGTATTTTTGCATTTTGTCACTAAAATTGTCCCATGTACATACACCTGTACTCAGAAATTTCAATTTATAATTATGTATTTAGATCAAGGACGGAGTGACCACGCAGGCAATACCAGTGCGGCACAATCCATGTTGCGCCAAGTTTGAAGTGGATGGAGATTGCACCGCTGCTATATGGAGGTATTATAAATCATTTTTATTATTATTATGTTCTACTGTAATTATTTCTAATTATTTTTAGTTAATTAGTTCTCAATTATTAAGAAGACAAAAAGGCCCACAAAACCCGGCGACTCGACCAAACAGGGACAAGGTACAATTCACTAGTGGAGGTCGGACTCATGCCTCGCCAATGGTCTCTCCAATTTAACCTATATTGGTTTATTATTATTATTCATGTATTTTGACTCTTTTATGCTCCGGTTTTTTCACCACAAGCCCTATTTGGTTCCGAGGCTTCCAGGCCAAGCCCAAGGAAGTATTCATGACGCAATTATTGAAAGGGTGCATTGTCTAAGCGCACACCGCGTAAAGACAAAATATAATAAATTGTTTTCACTCTTCGCTTGGATTGTAGGTTAGACAACCGTAATTCTGTATACATACGAACAGGCTGTATCCCTCTGGCGGGGATGTTGGTCGCGCAGGACCTGTTTAAAAACTTGCTAACTCCGGGATGCTATGCGTTATTCTATTTCGTCGGTCATGGTTTTGCGGAAGGTAACAAGATCTACCTGCATCCCCCTCAAACCATCCTTCCCGGAATTAACGAGCAACTACCCGCAGCAGTAATGCTGAAAAAGCTTGAGCAGAGCCAAGCAAAGCTTAAAGATCATGCTGCTGAACTGCTGCAGGAGGACGTGAGGAAAATATTTTATAACTTATAAATTACCTTTACTAAGTATATGAGTTATTAGATAACAATCTGAGCTCAATACACCTGTTCAATGACTGAGCCATGATCTATTAGAGAGGACAGATGTGCGGATATACCCCCTGATATAACGTTACGCCATTGGTTTGAAGTTGAAAACGACCTTTAATCTAATGTCATTATTGATGTCTTTCTACTTAGGTACTTTCATTTCAGAACGCATTCCTGGCGGACATGTACGCGGCGCAAGACATGTTCCAAAATATGTTGACGCCAGTGCTACGCACTGTTTTACTTAAGCTGGCCACGGTTTGTAATGGAAACAACATATACATGATGCCCTTGCAACGCGAGATATCGAAAGAAGTGGATAAAAATTATCCAGCGGCAGCAATGATAAAAATTATGGAGGAAAGCAATGCCAAATTAAAAGTTATTCTTCTGAACTGTTGCAGAAGAACGTAAGGAAAAATTTTATAACTTAATTATAAATGACCTTTACTAAGTATATGTATAGGTTATCACCACGAGGAAAGAGGTGATATCAGATTATCGCTCAGGACGATATCATACCTCGTGCTTTTTCAATTATGTTGATGGCAGTTGCAAAAGGTTTGAACATACTATTTTCAGTCTATTGTATGTCTGTGCGAGGAAATGGACTGGAATTCTGGCTACACCAAATATATGCCCTTGTTTTATATCAAGGTGACACTACACATGTACAATTGATGTTAATTATTGGTACCTCTTCTAACATAGGTGGGAGACAGGGAGTATCAATTCCTGATGGTGTCCATGAACATTTTGTTTCAAGCTGTTCAAATTATACATATTACGAAAAGTATTTCGCAAAGCACCTCACTGCACACATCAGACACCTGGAGAAAAAAGTCGAAAAAGGTTTGTAATTGGATGTTGCTAAAGGTTTCGACATATTTTTGAGTCGTTTTTTGTATACTTGTGAGATTTAATTATGGACTAGAATTGTTTTGTACTATTGTTTATTATTATTATTATTATTATTATTATTGTATTTATAATTATTATATATTTATTATACTATATTATTATTATGCATTATACCCAATAAATCAATGTTTTTTACACTTAATTGCCAACCAATCAGATTTTGTATTTTTGCATTTGTCACTAAATTGTCCCATGTACATACACCTGTACTCAGAAATTTCAATTTATAATTATGTATTTAGATCAAGGACGGAGTGACCACGCAGGCAATACCAGTGCGGCACAATCCATGTTGCACCAAGTTTGAAGTGGATGGAGATTGCACCGCAGCTATATGGAGGTATTATAAATCATTTTTATTATTATTATGTTCTACTGTAATTATTTCTAATTATTTTTAGTTAATTAGTTCTCAATTATTAAGAAGACAAAAAGGCCCACAAAACCCGGCGACTCGACCAAACAGGGACAAGGTACAATTCACTAGTGGAGGTCGGACTCATGCCTCGCCAATGGTCTCTCCAATTTAACCTATATTGGTTTATTATTATTATTCATGTATTTTGACTCTTTTATGCTCCGGTTTTTTCACCACAAGCCCTATTTGGTTCCGAGGCTTCCAGGCCAAGCCCAAGGAAGTATTCATGACGCAATTATTGAAAGGGTGCATTGTCTAAGCGCACACCGCGTAAAGACAAAATATAATAAATTGTTTTCACTCTTCGCGCTTGGATTGTAGGTTAGACAACCGTAATTATGTATACATACGAACAGGCTGTATACCTCTGGCGGGGATGTTGGTCGCGCAGGATCTGTTAAAAAAATTGCTCACACCTGGATGCTATGCGGTGTTTTATTTCGTTGGTCATGGTTTTGCGGAAGGTAACAAGATCTACCTGCATCCCCCTCAAAACCATCCTTCCCCGGAATTGACGAGCAACTACCCAAGCAGCAGTAATGCTGAAAATGCTTGAGCAGAGCCAAGAAAAGCTCAAGATTATGCTGCTGAACTGCTGCAGGAGGACGTAAGGAAAAATGTTATAACTTATAAATTACCTTTACTAAGTATATTAGTTATTAGATAACAATAAAATATATATAATTGATTGATGCTTATGTGTGATTTTTGTATTTTAAACGGTGTTTGAAGCTGTTCTTTGGCGTATGCCCGCTTACACTAATCTCTCTTATTTTAGGCGTCGATTCCCATTTATGTGACTTTGAAAATCAAGCAAAAGAAAATCGTTGAAAAAGAAATCAAGTCATCCCAGCCAGTTGGTTACATGCATTATTGTACCCTAAACCCAACCACTGTATCCTAAACCCTATCTTAATACTAATAGGTAAAATTGTAACTTTAATTCTCAGTATATGATCATTCTTCTTACACTTATTGAATATTGTTTTTGTTATTAGATGTAGAAATGACGTACAATGGTAGAAAGAATGTATTTTGACTCTATTTATATATTCCGTTCTGTGTGTTATCAATTAATGTTTTAATTATGTTCTATAATTATTTAAGGTGATCTTTAATAGCTATAAAAAAAGGCCCACAAAACCTGGAGGTTTACCCAAACTGTGACAGTTCACTAGTGCAGGACTTGTGCCTCGCCAGTGGTCTCCAATTTATCCTATTAACGTTAAATGTGTTACATGCTGCCATAACTATTAGCTGGCTCCATCCTTGCATGCAAATCGTGCTATCAAATGATTCGCCATTTGCTACTCTTACACAAATGGACTGGTCATACCATGGCCAAATTGTCTTGTGCCTTAATCAAACAAATCGTTGATCACTATACATCCTATATGATTATGACCCACCACCTGCCCCTTTCACTTATAATACACCCCAGGAAAAATGGTAAATACCTGTAGTTAATATTCTCTTTTCAGGCCGCAAACATGGAAGCCAAACCTGGCGAAATCGTTCGATATCACCACAGAAAATGTGGTCGTTGGGTTGGGATGGTAAGCACTGTTCATACGGTATTACGGTACACTACTACATTGTACTGCTTGTGTTTTCAGGCCTCACTATGTTAAGTATTAAAATACTACTTAATTTGACATGTTCATAAGAAGTGTTTGCGATACAATGGCATACTTTCATCCCAGTTCCACGCACGAAGAAGAACAGCCATATATTTGACTGTGTACGTGCTTCAAGTTTGACCAAGCCATTCCTTCTGCCCGCATTTTCAAGTTCCCTTGTTAACTCCAAAATAGAAACCCCTTCGAGGGGTGATACGCTGAATGAGCCCCATAGGAACAGATGCGCCACAGTTTGACCTCGTGCTTTTTTTCAATTTTTGTTTCAAGCTGTTCCGGCTCCACAAGTTATGGTATTTACTTTGCCAAACACCTCGCCCTTCATATCAGCGATCCAACAAGAAATGTCGAAGAAATGCTACTGGCAGTCGCCAAAGGTTTGAACATACTATTTTGAGTCTATTGTATATTTGTGCGATGAAATGGACTAGAATTCTGGGTCGTTAACAGTGCACGTATGTTATTACAACCCCCCCCCCCCAAGGTAACACTACACGTGTACAATTGATGTTAAGTATTGGTACATCTTCTAACATAGGTGTAAAACAAGAAGTATCTGTACCTGGCCATGTGGCCCAAAGAGTGGAGAGGCATTCCACAATGGTGGAGGAAATGTGCTTGGCCACTGGGGCCGTGCCAATGATAGCACATGAAGACATGTGGCTAAGGAACCTGCGTTCGCACTGCGGACTTGGTAAGCAAGCCTATATCCATGTGTATCTATACTGCGAGGATACTTTAATAATTCTAACCCATCTTGTCATGGAAATCCAGCGAATTTCTCAACACGTCGTGTCACGTGTATAACATCCACTAACAGTGTTGCACAGCTTCCCCCAGAGTTTATTTGCTAGTGTGAACCAGGCTTAAATCAAAATTGCTGGTGTGAACCAGGCTGAAATCGGTTTAAGGAGTCTTCATCATACACGTGCTATATAACTCTCCAATTTATCCTATTTGTATATTATTATTGTTCATGTATTTCGACTCTTATTTATATATTCCATTCTTCTGTGTGTTATCAATTAATATGTTTTAGTTATGCTCTATAATTATTTATGGTGATCTTTAATAGCTATCACAAAAAAGGCCCACAAAACCTGGAGGTTTCCCCAAACTGTGACAGTTCACTTGTGCAGGACTTGTGCCTCGCCAGTGGTCTCTCCAATTTATCCTATTTTTTTATAATTACTGTTCATGTATTTGGACTCTATTTACATATTCCATTCTAGTTGTGTGTTATGATTTATTAAAACTCAACAGTACTTTCTCGTAGATTCTTTGTAATACAACTGTGTGCATTTTGTTAGCACCAAACAAAGTGGCATTGTTAATCGCCAATGCAGCATATTGCTCCCGAGACGAGGTACGGTTCACTAGTGGCGTACTCATGCCTTGCCAGTGATGTCATGAACACCAATCAACATAAAGGGCATTGACGTCTTCAACGTTTTTCTATTTTAGGTTATTTATTCCATCTTTGTCTGGCTGGGATATTGGTCCCCAGGACGTGTTTGCAAAAATGCTCACGCCTGTTTAACATGTTTTAGGCAGACGGAGTGAAGGTCAAATATTATAAAGTAGCTGACCCAACAAGCGATGCTACTATTAAAGTCTATGGTCTTCAGCGAAGCAAGGTATTGTAAACAGTAAACTGATTTCATTCATTTTCGCATTATCCTTTACCTTATACTCACTACTCAGCCAGGGCTATATATTTTCACTCGGTTGCTATGAAGGTCCAGTGAAAAGGAAACCAGAAGCACACGGGCCTCTCTGATATTGAACATACTTTATTGTCCCATAAATGTGTTCCGTATACGGTTTTGATTGGTCGCCTATATATAGCCCGATACTCCCTCTGAAGGATCTACCTACGGTCATTCAATTGAACATCAAATAATTTTCAGTGTCGCATCATGTATGTTTTCATTTTATGTACATTGCTGTACATTTCACTTAAAATAAATGATTTTTGCTGATTCCCTAGAGAGAATAGTCTGGAAATTATGGAGTTATCTAGTTAAATGACAATATAGCAGTTTTTTTCTTCATAAATACACAAGTTTGACCACATGCAATTTTCAATTTTTGTTTCCAGCTCTTCGAATGCTGTGGCGTGGGGGGAGGTCTTCACCAAGCACGTAATAAGAAACATTGGAGAAAGGAAAAATATAGAAGTGCTGCTGGCAGTTGCCAAAGGTTTGAACCCGTTGTTTTCTTGTCACCAAATTTGTAAAACAGAATATACCGGTATTTTCCTTAAGACATATAACCCTCCGTCCTCATGTTAATTGTCTAGAAAATAGCTACCAAATTTTTATATTTTTCATTTTTTTGAACAGCTCAACATCCACAAGAGAATTTTATCTTTAATAAAAAGGACAGTATATGTCCAAAAGCAACAAATATAATCTAAATTACCATACAAAAAAACGGTCGTGCACTAAATATATTTAACATGAACTTTCGTATAAATTGTCAAAAGTCTTTGTTTATAGCTATTTGGAGTTGATTATAGTATATTCTTAACGACGAATGATCGACTGAACTTGCATGGAAAGATTTTTTATCCTGTCAACACAGTCTCAACCTCGTGGCTAACACATGCTACGGCTCCCTTGGTCCTTTACAACCGAGAATTTGCTCATTTACTCAATGGCCGACACAAACTGTAGGTTTGTCTTCATGAACAATCTAATTCAACAATACTTTTTGAGTATTGCGCAGGAAAGACCTCTCCCCAAACTGTGACGAGGTCAGTTCTCCAGTAGAGGATCTGTGTCTTGCCACAGCCATTGAGAAGGAGGAGTCATGGATGATCAATCTTCGGACGAACAAAGGACTTGGTAAGCCTATTTACTATAAATAGTGCAGAAAACATATTTCTAACCACATCCAGATCAGCATTTGTGATTTATTCTAACCCTAAATTAAACCTTTACCAAATTAATCAATTAACTTGATGAGACACATGGAAATTGATTTCCATTTATGTGATTTTGAAAATCAAGCAAAAGAAGAAAATCGTGGAAAGAGAAATCAAACTCACATTCCGCCATCACCCATTCCCAAGTCATCCCAGCCAGTTGGTTACATCTATTATTGTACCCTAAACCCAACCACTCTGTATCCTAAACCCTATCTTAATACAATAGGTAAAATCAGAACTATTCTCAGTATATGATCATTCTTCTTACACTTATTGAATACTGTTTTTGTTATTAGATGTAGAAATGACATACAATGGTAGAAATAATGTATTTTGACTCTATTTATATATTCCGTTCTTCTGTGTGTTATCAATTAATATGTTTTAATTATGTTCTACAATTATTTATGGTGATCTTTAATAGGATCAAAAAAGGCCCACACTGGAGGTTCCCCCAAACTGTGACACTAGTACAATTCACTGGTGCAGGACTTGTGTCCAATTTATCCTATTTGTTTATTATTACTGTTCATGTATCTTGACTATTTATATATTCCATTCTAGTTGTGTGCTCACGCCTGGGTGCTATGCATTATTTTATTTCGCTGGCCACGGTTTTCCGGAAGGCAACAAAATATACCTGCATCCCCCTCAAAACCATCCTTCCCCGGAATTAACGAGCAACTACCCCGCAGCAGTAATGCTGAAAATGCTTGAGCAGAGCCAAGCAAAGCTAAAGATTATGCTGCTGAACTGCTGCAGGAGGACGTAAGGAAAAATTTTATAACTTATAAATTACCTTTACTAAGTATATTAGTTATTAGATAACAATAAAATATATATAATTGATTGATGCTTATGTGTGATTTTTGTATTTTAAACGGTGTTTGAAGATGTTCTTTGGCGTATGCCCGCTTACACTAATCTCTTATTTTAGGCGTCGATTCCCATTTATGTGACTTTGAAAATCAAGCAAAAGAAAATCGTTGAAAAAGAAATCAAGTCATCCCCAGCCAGTTGGTTACATGCATTATTGTACCCTAAACCCAACCACTGTATCCTAAACCCTATCTTAATACTAATAGGTAAAATTGGAACTATTCTCAGTATATGATCATTCTTCTTACACTTATTGAATATTGTTTTTGTTATTAGATGTAGAAATGACGTACAATGGTAGAAAGAATGTATTTTGACTCTATTTATATATTCCGTTCTTCTGTGTGTTATCAATTAATATGTTTTAATTATGTTCTACAATTATTTATGGTGATCTTTAATAGGATCAAAAAAGGCCCACACTGGAGGTTCCCCCAAACTGTGACACTAGTACAATTCACTGGTGCAGGACTTGTGTCCAATTTATCCTATTTGTTTATTATTACTGTTCATGTATCTTGACTATTTATATATTCCATTCTAGTTGTGTGCTCACGCCTGGGCGCTATGCATTATTTTATTTCGCTGGCCACGGTTTTGGGAAGGCAACAAAATATAACTTATAAATTACCTAGTTATTAGATAACAATCTGAGCTCGATACGCCTGTTCAATGACTGAGCCATGATCTATTAGCATGATCTATTACTTATTGAATATTGTTTTGGTTATTAGATGTAGAAATAAAGTATACCAGCGGGAATACCCTGGCATTCCGTGCGAAGGCGGAATGCCAGCAGCAGAAGAACGCGCACATTCTGTGCAAGAGAAGTCTGGCATCCATCAATATATTTCTAAAGGTAGGGAAATGGCCTCTCGACCGACGATCATTGTCTGATGAATTGTGCAATATTTTAGAGACTAGAGGGCAGTCAAAGACTGCATACGTCCGTCAGCAAAATGGCGGAACATATTATTTTGATTCTTTTTGTATACTTGTGAGATGAAATTATGGACTAGAATTGTTTTGTACTATTGTTTATTATTATTATTATTATTATTATTATTATGCATATTATTAATATTATTATTGTATTTATAATTATTAAACTATATTATGATTATGCATGCCCAATAAATCAATGGGGTTTTTTTCACTTGCCAACTAAATCAAATTTCGTATAACCTCATTTGCATTTTGTCGCTAAAATTGTCCCATGTAACATCACCTTCAAAATTGGAACTATTCTCCGTATACCAAAGGTCATATTTCATTGTTTTGCCAATTTTTCAATGCCAATTAGACGGTGGTGGAAGAGTATGGTTGGCCCCCTGACGGAGGGTCAACTTGAAAGTTTCAAGGCATTTATTAGCCCGGGCCAAGGTAGACCATCTATTCTTTTTTTGATCTTGTATAAATATTGTCAAATGTGTCTTCTATGTAGTTACTGTATCTTCAGTTATCCTCACAAATTTTCCTATTTTACGGTCAAAAATTCACAAAATGGTTTTGTCCTATGTCCATGTTTAAGTTGCTGTTTTTGCAGAACTTGCTTGTCGTCTCTAATACTTCAGATTAATTCCACCGAGGGACATCTGGAAGAATACCTTAAGGTGATATAACCTTGCCAAATAATTAACTCACCCCATATATAAACATCATCATAATTATTATCTTTATATTGCTATTTTTATTAGATCTAGAGTTAACATACGATCCTGAAATTGAAATTTTGAAATGTCGGGCCATGGGGGGCGAAAGAGCCAGAAGGAGATTTCTGACGAAATTGGAAGTATTTTTGAAGGTAAGGGAAAAAAGGCAACGAAGCTTGCATGCATATCGACCATATTGTGCACTTGTTTAAGCCAAGCACATTCGCCCTAATTTTAGTCGGCTATTGGAAATTTGATTTAGGAAATTTATACAAATCCAATGTACAGAGGAGGGAAAACGCAATCTTGAAATTAATTTTATTTTAAATGCTACTTATTATGTTCTAATTAATTAATCATTATGTTCTAATTATTTCTATGTTTGTACAGAAGGAGAGAAGCCGGACAGAAAACGTGGAATGTAGATTTACTAAAGAATATTACACCCTAATTCATTATCTTAATATATATCGTGTAAAAACTGTTTTTATAAATCTTTATCAATTTTTGTTCATATTTAGCTGTAACCTATATTTCCCAAGAAAAAATATTTGCTTTTGTGATGTAAAGACTAATTTAAACAGCTTAAAATTGGAACTAGTCAAGAATTTGACAGATTTAAAAATCAGATATCATATCATTAAAAATATTCTGGCTTCAAAAGTGAAACGTCGATGTTCTATGCAGTTCTAAAATTATTAAGCCAAGAACGCTTTTGTCAGTATTCCTTTTCATTTATTGCACTGTGTTCATTATCGTTCATTACTGAACGGTACTTTCTCGTTAAGATTTTTGTAATATAATTGTGTGTATTTTATTAGTACCCAACAAAGTCGCTTTGGTGATTGGAAATTCGCTAGACAAAGACGACGTTAATACCCGGTGTTACGCCGAAAAATTAGCAAATAAACTCGTGTCAATGGAGTTTAAGGTAAGAGCAGTGAAACATCGATTTACGGCTATTCAATCTCACGTATGCATCGTTTATTATTGTTGCCTGTTTATTACTATTTATTAGGATTGATTTTCATGCGACTGGCCTAAAATCAGCTAAAAAATTGTGATTTGCTGGCGTAGGCAAGGTGTTAACTTTAGGGGGGGGGGAGGTACATAAATTCTGAACACGAGCGCCAATGGAGCGGGAGTCTAAGGGATCCGAAAGTAGGGAATTTTTAATTTCTACGGTCTCTAGAACAGTATTTTACGCATGGTAAGCACTGTTCATACGGTACACTACTACATTGTACTGCTTGTGTTTTCAGGCCTCACTTTAAGTATTAAAATACTACTTAATTTGACATGTTCATAAGAAGTGTTTGCGATACAATGGCATACTTTCATCCCAGTTCCACGCACGAAGAAGAGCAGCCCTATATTTGACTGTGTACGTGCCTCAAGTTTGACCAAGCCATTCCTTCTGCCCGCATTTTTAAATTCCCTTGTTAACTCCAAAATAGAAACCCCTTCGAGGGGTGATACGCTGAATGAGCCCCATAGGAACAGATGCGCCACAGTTTGACCTCGTGCTTTTTTTCAATTTTTGTTTCAAGCTGTTCCGGCTCCATAAGTTATGGTGTTTATTTTGCCAAACACCTCGCCCTTCACATCAGCGATTCAACAATAAATGTCGAAGAAATGCTACTGGCAGTCGCCAAAGGTTTGAACATACTATTTTGAGTCTATTGTATGTTTGTGCGATGAAATGGACTAGAATTCTGGGTCGTTAACAGTGCACGTAACAGTGCACGTAGGGAATTCAATGGCTTACAACCCCCTCGAATGCTGTGGCGTGGGGGGAGGTCTTCACCAAACACTTGATAAGACACATTGGAGAAAGGAAAAATATCGAAGAAGTGCTGCTGGCAGTTGCCAAAGGTTTGAACCCGTTGTTTTCTTGTCACCAAATTTGTAAAACAGAATATACTGGTATTTTCCTTAAGACATATAACCCTCCGTCCTCATGTTAATTGTCTAGAAAATAGCTACCAAATTTTTATATTTTATTTTTTTTGAACAGCTCAACATCCACAAAAGATAATTTTATCTTTAATAAAAAGGACAGTATATGTCCAAAAGCAACAAATATAAGCCATTGAGAAGGAGGAGCCATGGATGACCAACCTCCGGACGAACAAAGGACTTGGTAAGCCTTAAATTCACTATAAATAGTACAGAAAACATATTTCTAACCACATCCAGATCAGCATTTGTAATTTATTCTAACCCCAAATTAAACCTTTACCAAATTAATCAATTAACTTGATGAGACACATGGAAATTGTAGGAATTTTGGCATATGCCCTAATCATTTGAAAATAATGATTATGCGTACATTGCGCGTTCATCTCCAAAATCATCGCATTACCGTTTTGTTTCATAAAAATAAATTTTAACATATATTAAGTAACTTAAAAATCAAACATCTATTAAAACCCCGAAAGCAAGGCAAAAAGCCTAAAATATATATAATTGATTGATCTTATGTGTGATTTTTGTCTTTTAAACGGTGTTTGAAGCTGTTCTTTGGCGTATGCCCGCTTACATCTTTTTTCCCCTCTCACCTAGGAGCAACCACATCGGCAGCAGCAACAACCACAACAGCAGCAGCAGTTACAACAGCAGCTGCACCAGAAGCAACAACAACAACACCACCATCAAATGATCAAGGTAGGTTTTCTAAAGAATATTACACCCTGCATGATTCATTATTTCGAGGCTGGTTATCACAATAAAATTTTAAAAATATGTTTTTAAACTATCGTGCGATTATTCCAGCTCTTTCATAGGTATTTTAAAAACTTTTTTTCCCCTCGCACCTAGCAGCAACCACATCGGCAGCAGCAACAACCACAACAGCAGCAGCAGTTACAACAGCAGCTGCACCAGAAGCAACAACAACACCGTCAAATGATCAAGGTAGGTTTTCTAAAGAATATTACACCCTGCATGATTCATTATTTCGAGGCTGGTTATCACAATAAAATTTTAAAATATGTTTTTAAACTATCGTGCGATTATTCCAGCTCTCTCATAGGTATTTTAAAAACTTTTTTTTCCCCTCGCACCTAGCAGCAACCACATCGGCAGCAGCAACAACCACAACAGCAGCAGTTACAACAGCAGCTGCACCAGAAGCAACAATAACAACAACACCATCAAATGATCACATCGGCAGCAGCAACAACCACAACAGCAGCAGCAGTAAGTTTCTTTATAACCATTTTTATCGCTAAAAACTGAACACTATAAAGTAGCACTACTTTCAAACGAACAGGACAGATAACCGCGCTCAAATTCGTGTCCTAAACTTCTAAGTAGTTGCGACAACAAGAACATTTCAATGTTCTGTTTTATCGAGCGAACTGCCCAAAGCCTACAAAGTCTTGAGGTTTCCCCCAATTTGCAGCAGTGGTGGACAATTCCAGAGAACGATGTCACATCCACAACTCCATCTGTGGCTGAGATACACGATCCACCAAAGAAGCACTCAAATTCACGAAGATCACTAAAGAGATTACGGAGGCATAGCAGAAACCATACAGTCCCCAAGAGTCTCCAGATTGACATTCAACCAGAAGCAGACCTCTCCGACGATCTGTTACACAAATGGCAATCTTGCGTGATGGGCTGTTCCCTGAAATTAACTAACATCCTTATGAAACACCATGAACAGCAGCTACTATCAAAAAAGACACACCACCAGACCTGATGTTGCATGACCCATCACCTCCAACTGTTGCACATTTTCGCCACCAGGGTTGGCAACAAATCCTCCTAATGGGGGGTTCTAAGCATCTATTGGAACATATTGGTGAACTCACAAAACATTGAAGTTCTAATGGAAGTTGGAAAAGGTTGAAAACATTGTTTTTAACAAACTCTTTCATGTAAAACATGATTTCTGATAAACGCCGTACTAGAATTGTTCTGTTGCTCAATCAACACCATATTTATGCGCATCGATTATTTTTATTATTATGTTCTACTGTCATTATTTCTAATTATTTTTAGTTAATTAGTTCTCAATTATTAAGAAGACAAAAAGGCCCACAAAACCCGGCGACTCGACCAAACAGGGACAAGGTACAATTCACTAGTGGAGGTCGGACTCATGCCTCGCCAATGGTCTCCCAATTTAACCTATATTGGTTTATTATTATTATTCATGTATTTTGACTCTTTTATGCTCCGTTTTTTTTCACCAAAAATTATCCAGCGGCAGCAATGATAAAAGTTATGGAGGAAAGCAATGCCAAATTAAAAGTTATTCTTCTGAACTGTTGCAGAAGAACGTAAGGAAAAATTTTATAACTTAATTATAAATGACCTTTACTAAGTATATGTATAGGTTATCATACGAGGGAAGAGGTGATATCAGATTATCGCTCAAGGACGATATCATACCTCATGCTTTTTTCAATTATGTTGATGGCAGTTGCAAAAGGTTTGAACATACTATTTTCAGTCTATTGTATGTTTGTGCGAGGAAATGGACTGGAATTCTGGCTACACCAAATATATGCCCTTGTTTTATATCAAGGTGACACTACACATGTACAATTGATGTTAATTATTGGTACCTCTTCTAACATAGGTGGGAGACAGGGAGTATCAATTCCTGATGGTGTCCATGAACATTTTGTTTCAAGCTGTTCAAATTATACATATTACGAAAAGTATTTCGCAAAGCAACTCACTGCACACATCAGACACCTGGAGAAAAAAGTCGAAAAAGGTTTGTAATTGGATGTTGCTAAAGGTTTCGACATATTTTTGAGTCGTTTTTTGTATACTTGTGAGATTTAATTATGGACTAAAATTGTTTTGTACTATTGTTTATTATTATTGTTTATTATTATTATTATTATTATTATTATTATTATTATTATTATTATTATTATTATTATTATTATTATTGTATTTATATTTATTATATATTTATTATACTATATTATTATTATGCATTATACCCAATAAATCAATGTTTTTTACACTTAATTGCCAACCAATCAGATTTTGTATTTTTGCATTTTGTCACTAAAATTGTCCCATGTACATACACCTGTACTCAGAAATTTCAATTTATAATTATGTATTTAGATCAAGGACGGAGTGACCACGCAGGCAATACCAGTGCGGCACAATCCATGTTGCGCCAAGTTTGAAGTGGATGGAGATTGCACCGCAGCTATATGGAGGTATTATAAATCATTTTTATTATTATTATTATTATGTTCTACTGTAATTATTTCTAATTATTTTTAGTTAATTAGTTCTCAATTATTAAGAAGACAAAAAGGCCCACAAAACCCGGCGACTCGACCAAACAGGGACAAGGTACAATTCACTAGTGGAAGTCGGACTCATGCCTCGCCAATGGTCCAGAATCTTTCTCTGGCGGGGATGTTCGTAGCACAGGAGCTGTTTCAAAAATTGCTCACACCTGGATGCTATGCGGTGTTTTATTTCGTTGGTCATGGTTTTGCGGAAGGTAACAAGATCTACCTGCATCCCCCTCAAAACCATCCTTCCCCGGAATTAACGAGCAACTACCCCGCAGCAGTAATGCTGAAAATGCTTGAGCAGAGCCAAGCAAAGCTCAAGATTATGCTGCTGAACTGCTGCAGGAGGACGTAAGGAAAAATTTTATAACTTATAAATTACCTTTACTAAGTATATTAGTTATTAGATAACAATAAAATATATATAATTGATTGATGCTTATGTGTGATTTTTGTATTTTAAACGGTGTTTTAAGCTGTTCTTTGGCGTATGCCCGCTTACACTAATCTCTCTTATTTTAGGCGTCGATTCCCATTTATGTGACTTTGAAAATCAAACAAAAGAAAATCGTTGAAAAAGAAATCAAGTCATCCCAGCCAGTTGGTTACATGCATTATTGTACCCTAAACCCAACCACTGTATCCTAATCCCTATCTTAATACTAATAGGTAAAATCAGAACTATTCTCAGTATATGATCATTCTTCTTACACTTATTGAATATTGTTTTTGTTATTAGATGTAGAAATGACGTACAATGGTAGAAAGAATGTATTTTGACTCTATTTATATATTCCGTTCTGTGTGTTATCAATTAATATGTTTTAATTATGTTCTACAATTATTTATGGTGATCTTTAATAGGATCAAAAAAGGCCCACACTGGAGGTTCCCCCAAACTGTGACACTAGTACAATTCACTGGTGCAGGACTTGTGTCCAATTTATCCTATTTGTTTATTATTACTGTTCATGTATCTTGACTATTTATATATTCCATTCTAGTTGTGTGCTCACGCCTGGGCGCTATGCATTATTTTATTTCGCTGGCCACGGTTTTACGGAAGGCAACAAAATATAACTTATAAATTACCTAGTTATTAGATAACAATCTGAGGTCAATACGCCTGTTCAATGACTGAGCCATGATCTATTAGCATGATCTATTACTTATTGAATATTGTTTTGGTTATTAGATGTAGAAATAAAGTATACCAGCGGGAATACCCTGGCATTCCGTGCGAAGGCGGAATGCCAGCAGCAGAAGAACGCGCACATTCTGTGCAAGAGAAGTCTGGCATCCATCAATATATTTCTAAAGGTAGGGAAATGACCTCTCGACCGACGACCATTGTCTGATGAATTGTGCGATATTTTAGAGACTAGAGGGCAGTCAAAGACTGCATACGTCTATCAGCAAAATGGCGGAACATATTATTTTGATTCTTTTTGTATACTTGTGAGATGAAATTATGGACTAGAATTGTTTTGTACTATTGTTTATTATTATTATTATGCATATTATTATTATTGTATTTATAATTATTATATATTTATTATACTATATTATTATTATGCATACCCAATAAATCAATGGTTTTTTTTCACTTGCCAACTAATCCAATTTTGTATAACCTCATTTGCATTTTGTCGCTAAAATTGTCCCATGTAACATCACCTTTATACTAATAGGTAAAATTGGAACTATTTTCAGTATATGATCATTATTCTTATACTTATTGAATATTGTTTTTGTTATTAGATGTACAAATAAAATACAACGCCGGAAATGGCACCCTGGCATTCTGTGCGAAGGCGGAATGCCAGCTGCAAAAGCCGAAGGCGCACATTATGTGCAAACGAACTCTGGCAACAATCAATGTATTTCTCAAGGTAGGGAAAAAGACAATGACCTCTTGACCAACGACCATTTTATGCACTTCGCCAAGCACATTCGCTCCAACTTGCAACTGCAACAATGAATTGTCTGATGAATTGTGCGATATTATTATCATTATATTGCTATTTTTATTTGATAGAGTTAACATACGATCACGAAAATGAGATTTTGAAATGTCGGGCCATGGGGGGCGGAAGAGTCAGGAGATTTCTGACGAAATTGGAAATATTTTTGAAGGTAAGGGGAAAAAGGCAACAAAGCTTGCATGCATATTGACCATAGTGTGCACTTGCCAAGCACATTCGCCCTAATTTTAGTCGGCTATTGGAAATTTGAATTAGGAAATTTATACAAATCCAATGTACAGGAGGGAAAACGCAATCTTGAAATTAATTTTATTTTAAATGCTACTTATTATGGTCTAATTAATTAATCATTATGTTCTAATTATTGCTATGTTTGTACAGAATGAGAGAAGCTGGACAGAAAACGTGGAATGTAGGTTTACTAAAGAATATTATATAAGGGAAAAAAGACAACAAAACTTTCATATCGACCATATTCTGCGACCATACATCCTTAAGGATTGTGACATGTCACAGGAAAAGAAAAGGTACAGGCATACATCCTTAAGGATTGTGACATGTCACAGGAAAAGAAAAGGTACAGGCATACATCCTTAAGGATTGTGACATGTCACAGGAAAAGAAAAGGTACGGCATACAGCCCTAAGGATTTTTGCCATCTTGAACAAAATTGTTATTTCATAGGTGATTTTGTGTATGGACTTAAATCTGCAAGAAATGAAAGAGGTGTTGCACCTCTTTCAAGAAACAGTAAGGGTTTTGCACTATTTTATTTTTCTGGCCACAGTTTTGGGGATGGAAACCATTACAGCTAGCACCTTAACCTACATGACCCATTGCCAAACATTTGCCCAGCACCATGGAGCTGTCGAAAAAAACTTGTGTCCATGGGTTTTAAGGTATGACAAGAAAAAATAAGTATACATATTATACAGCCATATCAATTATGGCTTGCCAAAGAACTCACCCCATATATAAACATTATCATCATAATTATTATCATTATATTGTTATTTTTATTAGATCTAGAGTCAACATACGATAAAGTGGTGTGTTCAAATTTAGGACCCAAAAAACTAAGCTTGCATCCCAACCATACTATGCAATTGTTTAAGCCAAGCACATTCACCTAATTTTAGTCTGCCTTTGGAAAATTTGATTTAGGAAATTTGTACAAATCCAACGTATAGAGGAGGGAAAATGCAATCTTGAAATTAATTTTATATTAAATGACAACTATAATGTTCCAATTTTTACTATGTTTGTAGTGCAAGATAGATTGTGATTGCAAGACGTTATTTATGCAATGCTTTACTATAAATCAGATTGACTCCCATTCCAATTGGAGTTAACGCATGTTGTTAAATTAAAAAACTCATTGCAATCAACTGTGTCAGGTGTGAATCTAGCTGTTTTGTTCATAATTTGATGTTATATAACTCATTAGCTTGCAATACTACCTTAAGTATTAATGTAATTACGGTCTTAAATGCCACTCTGACTTAATGGTAAAGTATACCAGTTTTGTTCATACAATTACATACTTGCTAAGTTAAATATACCTTTTGCTTGTTTTTATCTACATATAGTCCACATTGCTTAGTGATTGATAATGTATAATTTACTTCATGTAAATTTGTCCAGTCCAACTATAAGCTGGGCATTCTCTGAAGGACAATTAAAACAACCTCAGGTGTCAGGATATTAATTCAGCAAGTTAATTACGAATGGAAATATTTCAACAAACAATAGCAGGATAGGACTGTGTCAGCTGAGTTAAGAAGTGTTTTTTACTTACAGCTCTGTTCCCACAAAATCAAACTGAATTTCGTACTGTACGCAAGTTCATCGCATCCACTGATTCACATGGAACTGGTGTATTGAGGATCGAAACTGGGTTTGAATTAGAGATGAAAAATTGAATTGCAAATTTCCTTTGTGCTAAAGGAAAATTTATGCAATACAACAAAAATTTCAAATTGGAATATTGGAAACACTACTTGTGAAAACACAATGGCCGCCATTTTTTGTTAAATTTCGGAAACAATGTCTGCTTCTATATGCGTTTTTCTAGAAAACATTGGGCAGCAGAAATTGAAATTTGATATTAAAAAATTGTTGACTCGTAACTTTGTAAATTTTGATTCGCAAATGGCAACATAATCGACTCAAAACATGCTGAAAATATAGGAATTGCAGTCTTCCAAATTTTGTCAAACAACCACGATAACCGGAATTTATGTTGAACCAAGAAAATGCTTGTAAGACAATTTGATATTGTTCCTGTGAAAATGGATGAATTCTGAAGGAAATTCCTCCAGTTCACTCAAGACATGACCTAGCTAATAAAGATGTGCGAAACTTAGTGTCCGATTCAGACTAAAATCTAATCGTTTCAGATCACATTGGTATTTATTCAATTTTTTTCCAGATCGGATTTTGTCCCTATTTTTTTCAGATCAGATCAAATTTTATTCTTATTTTGTCAGTTTGGAAAAGCGTTCCCAGCTTTTAGTGAGCGAGTCTCATGCATACTGGTTATCAATTGTAAAACATTAAAACCTGCACTATTAGTTGGAATTTTAATAATTTGTTAAATAGATCGGACTATTTATGCCTCGGATCAGAGACAATTTCAGTAAACTCTTAGATTATAAGAGCTCGATCCGATAGGACGCACACCTTCACTAGCTAAGTAGAAAACATGGTCTCTTATATCTTTGATCAATATTTGCCATTGGATTATATATAAGGGTGCATTTAGGCATGACAGCAGCATATGTGGTATATAGTTATATACCACTGACTACATAACTGATCAAGGCTTCTATTCAACATACAGATAGACATAAGTCTTGTTACCTTCTGCATTTCCTTTGTACCTTTACAGATTGTCAGTGGTATTTTCCTCATTCTTCTGTCCCAATGATATAGGTATAGTTGATTTCCCCAAATTTCTTTATGATAATTGTAATTGGGCAACTTCGATCAAGAGGAGGGATTAAGTCTACGATATGAAGCACCCAGTGGTTTAAACATCTTTTTAAACAAATCTTGGGCGCTGCATGCATTTCAGCCAGAGAAAGATTCACAAATGAGAGAACCTAAAATACAATAGAAGACATCAATAAGGACATATTTAAGATTAGAGGCCGAGAACATAATCATTAATTAAAACCAATAATTAGCAACATAAAGTTCAACCTACCTTTACAGATTGTCAGTGGTTTTTTCCTCATTCTTCTGTGCCAATGATATAGGTATAGTTGATTTCCCCAAATTTCTTTACGATTATAATTGGCCAACTTCGATCAAGAGGAGGGATTAAGTCTACGATATGAAGCACCCAGTGGTTTAAACATCTTTTTAAACAAATCTTGGGCGCTGCATGCATTTCAACCAGAGAAAGATTCACAAATGAGAGAACCTAAAATACAATAGAAGACATCAATAAGGACATATTTAAGATTAGAGGCCGAGAACATAATCATTAATTAAAACCAATAATTAGCAACATAAAGTTCAACCTACCTTATTTACAGATTGTCAGTGGTATTTTCCTCATTCTTCTGTGCCAATGATATAGGTATAGTTGATTTCCCCAAATTTCTTTACGATTATAATTGGCCAACTTCGATCAAGAGGAGGGATTAAGTCTACGATATGAACCACCCAGTGGTTTAAACATCTTTTTAAACAAATCTTGGGCGCTGCATGCATTTCAGCCAGAGAAAGATTCACAAATGAGAGAACCTAAAATACAATAGAAGACATCAATAAGGACATATTTAAGATTAGAGGCCGAGAACATAATCATTAATTAAAACCAATAATTAGCAACATAAAGTTCAACCTACCTTTACAGATTGTCAGTGGTTTTTTCCTCATTCTTCTGTGCCAATGATATAGGTATAGTTGATTTCCCCAAATTTCTTTACGATTATAATTGGCCAACTTCGATCAAGAGGAGGGATTAAGTCTACGATATGAAGCACCCAGTGGTTTAAACATCTTTTAAAACAAATCTTGGGCACTGCATGCATTTCAGCAAGAGAAAGATTCACAAATGAGAGAACCTAAAATACAATAATGTTGAATACATCAATTAGATTAGAGGCCAAAATAATACATTAGATTAGAGGCCAAAAACAAAATAATTAATTCAACCCTTGTGCAATGAAAGGTTGTGTTGTTTGGCAACAAGTGCCACAAGTTCCATAAACAAACCTCTTTTTCCATTTTCCCATGCAATGATGGTTGAAACTGTATTTGATATCTAATATTCAATTATTTTCTTGCTTTTCTTATGCTTGAAATATACATAAATGGAAATCGGCACCTTAAATAAGAAAGTCAATTATATACTAACATTAGTTATGCATTGATTTAGTGGTGAACTGCAATTGATCTCCAATGAATTCTCTCAATAGAAAATCGATTAGGCATGTTTCCAATGGATTAGGCGTGTTTCAAACCATTCCCAGAAACTTTCTCTTACCCAGTTTAGGGGCGGACCATTAGAAAAGTGATGGGGTGGGACGAATATTTTTTTAATTTTTGCAATTTTTTTAATATGATAATTCCACCTTATAGCTTTCCCTTTGTAAAGTCTGCTTTTTCAAACTTTCTTGGCGTTTTTTTCTTTCTGTTTATTTTTTTTGCTTTTTCCCCACCCCCCCCATAACTTTTCTAATGGTCCGCCCCTTAGTAATGATGGTTCTATCTTTAGTCTTGAACAAACCACTGTTGCTTTCTCATAACTTTCCAAGTGCGCAGTGATAGTAAAATACATCAGTACTGTACCTCTTCACAGTTTGGAGAACATAGGACGTCTTTCGTAACCGCCTATATTAATGAAAGTATTATTGAATTAGATTGTTCATGAAGACATTGATTTAGTGGAATTGTAATATGGTGCTCGAAATTTGTTCAAAAAATTGCTCAAAACGTTTCCGAAAGTCTCTCAAACTCTTTCCATGTTTAGTTTAAACAAACTTTTAACGTAATGTACAAGAAAAGGCTTAAAATGGGACAAAAGAAACCCAAAAAGCATAACCATTTTAATACCTCGGATTTGAGCTCGAAGTTTTACTAAAAAAATCACCCAAAATGTATCTGAAAGTCCTTGTTTAGGTTAAACAAACGTTGAAACTTTCGTACAAGAAAAGCTTAATAAAGCGGAGACCTTTTCCTCGTGGCCAAGTCGTCATGTTAGTACTAAACGTCGCATTTGAGGCTTTGAGCTCGCGAAAATTTTACTCCAAAGTCGCACGAAAACTTTTCCGAAAGTCTCCTGAAGCCTTTCTATGTTTAGTTTAAACAAAAGTAAAAAGACAAGTTAAAAAAAATAAAAGGCCCAAAATGGGATGAGAAAAACTGAAAAAGGCCGCAGAGCCAATTCAATACCTCGTGGCCAAGTCTGCGCCATCACGCCATGTTTAAACTCAGTAAGTTAGGATTTGAGCTCAAAATTTGCACAAAGCTTTTCCGAAAAGCTTTCAAACTCTTTCCATGTTTAGTTTAAACAAACTTTCAACGAAATGTACAAGAAAAGGCTTAAAATGGGACAAAAGAAATCGAAAAAGCGGAACCGTTTTAATACCTTGTGGTCAAGTCGCCATGTTAAAACCTAGGATTTGAGCTCGAAATTTTGCTAAAAAATCACCCAATATTTATCCGAAAGTCTCTGAAACTCTTTCCTTGTTTAGTTTAAACAAACGTTGAACGAAATGTACAAGAAAAGCTTGATAAAGGCGAGCCATTTTTCCTCGTGGTCAAGTGCCATATGTTAAAAAACGTCGCATTTGAGCTCGAAATTTTACTCCAAAATGGCCCAAAACTCTTCCGAAAGTCTACTGAAACCTTTCTATGTTTAGTTTAAACAAAAGTAAAAAGACAAGTTCAAGAAAAGGCCCAAAATGGGATGAGAAAAACTGAAAAAGGCCGCAGAGCCAATTCAATACCTCGTGGCCAAGTATGCGCCATCACGCCATGTTTAAAACTCAGTTAGGATTTGAGCTCAAAATTTGCACAAAACCTTTCCGAAAAGCTCTCAAACTCTTTCCATGTTTAGTTTAAACAAACTTTCAACGAAATGTACAAGAAAAGGCTTAAAATGGGACAAAAGAAATCGAAAAAGCGGAACCATTTTAATACCTTGTGGTCAAGTCGCCATGTTAAAACCTAGGATTTGAGCTCGAAATTTTACTCCAAAGTCGCCCAAAACTCTTCCGAAAGTCTACTGAAGCCTTTCTATGTTTAGTTTAAACAAAAGTCGAACGAAAAGTACAAGAAACAAAAGACAAGAATGATAAAATTTGCCGAAATGTCGACCTCGGGCGACGAGGCCAAACCTCCACCCGATATTTTCGGTCCAAAAATTCACAAAAATGATAGAAAAACAAACAAAATAGCAAACATATACTTGCCTGTTTAACTTCATCATAATATAATTGTACAAATGTCCAATAGGTGCAGCTTTTTGAATAAAACTTGAGAGAAGTAATGCAAGATGCTTCGTAAACGGTTCATTTTCCAAAAATGCCCCAAAAATCACGACAGCGCATTGCCAACGCCACTGCTGGTCACGAGGTTGGTCACGAGTCAGCTTGCGTAGCTGCGATTGGCTGGGGCGTTGAGGCGCGGGCAGCAAAAAATCAAGGAGGCGGACGCGCGGGAAAAAGCGAAAACGCGGGCAACTGTTACATTTATTTAATATTTATTCTTATACTATTTTCTTTTCTGCAATATCTTAGATTACGTTGGTTTAATACTCTCTAAGTTTTCTTTTTGCAATGCGCGCATTACTGTAGCCCACTAATATTTATCAATTCAACGGCTTGTTCCAAGAATTATAATACTTGTCAAATTTCAAAAATAAAAACGCGTCTTGTAATCCGGTTTCACGTTCGACGAATTCTAATTCTTGTACTAACTGTTCAAAATCATCGTCAACGATGTTCTTTATTTCTTCATGATTTCTAACATCCTTTTTACCAATCTGTCTTTCTTGCCCACAGAAGGTTTGCAATTGCGCACATTTCTCATCATGTAACTGATCATTTTCAAAGGCCAATGGCTTCTGTGAAGTGCCTAAATATTTTGAAGAGTTACATAAAGTTTCCAATACACGTATGTTTATGCCCGTTGCATTGGATATTATTGATTAGATCAAAGTCAAAGTCAAAATACTTTATTTACCGAGGGGAAAAACACCATTACTGGTTACCCAGTAGTTTTCATGATGGCCCTCACTAAACTATACAATGGATAATAAATAAATCTACTAAATTTGTACAAATATGGATAAATAAATCTACTAAATTTGTACAAATGCTAGATATTCTAATAAGTCTTTTTCATGCAAAAGTGCTCAATTGAACGATATTGTTCCTGAAAGCTTGAAAGTATTACTTTTCTAAAATTGCCATAAGAAGTAATGTTCCTCATTGACAGGTCTGTCTTGTTCCAATGACGACACACACTCGAGTGGAAAGTTCCAAGGCCAAAATTATTCTTACATTTTGGTGTAATAATATTTTTGTTGTTTTTTGCTGATCTAGTACTACATAAGTGAAATTCAAATTAGATCTATATATAACTAAATTTTTAAATTGATTTTACCTTTCATTTTCATATACTTTTACAGCAATCCAATTTCCAGTGAGTGTCTTTGATTATTCAAATTTTTAACGTTTCTAATGCGAACGTTATAAAATTTGAATTTCATTTTATAGCGTCACCAGCAATGGTCATCAGCGGCAAATTACGTGCTCGCGTATATTCTCGAGCGCGCGCGCGCAAATATAAATTCACTCTGATTAAAAAATTCATTTCATTTTAAAACATTTTATATATACAGTAAAAACTAGAAACTAAGAAATTGCATACATATATTATATATACAACAATTTGCTAAATAAAAGATTTCAAACTAACTAGAAAAAGTAAAAAACTACAACGAAAATATTTTTTTGCTATATATATCTAAAGGTTACGTTCACACGTTTCGATTTGTCTGGCCGATTTCAGATGCACGTTAATGATATTTGAAAAATACGTGGCAAACGTCATCTGGTGACATCATCAACTGAAAATATTCGTCATTAACATTCAGCAAAACCTAAAATCGGCCCGACAAATCGCTGTGTGTGAACGTACCTTAACAAGCGTAAAACGCTAAAGTATCAATTTCATTATTGTAGAACTAATCACGCTACACTTAGTTCTGTATTAGTCATAGTTTAGTTTGTTAGACAATATTGTTAATTGTTACTCATTAGCTGTTCGTTAGTGTTAATTGAAAAATACAATCAAATGTTATTGAACAATCAAATATTGATTGGACTATAATTAAATTCTTCGTTTCATATGCGTAATTACTTTAGGTTAGTTTGTCAAGTGTTACAGCCTCATTCCAGATCGATATGTTAAACCACAAAGTGGCATAGGATCAGACCTTAAAATATCGGTCGGTCACGGACATTGTCCGACCCATTCGTGAAATTATCCGACGTAGAGCGGAAAGCACCGGACATTCTGTCCGACCCAAGTGAAACTGAGGTTTATTGTTTGTCCGACCTGATTGTATTATGGATTGGATATTATGTACTGATGATATCCATTGTCCAAATCTTAACGACGGGCGAGAAAAGCAATGAATTATTCAGCACTCTTCAAGCTGTGTACAAATTTTTTTCTCAAGTGGCAAGGAAAGTTAGTTTTGGCTCGGAAATAAGTATGAATGACAGTTATGACACAACTTATTCAATATCGGCACAACATTTACTGTTCAAAATTTAATTAATACATTGTGCTGATATTAATTTGTGTCATTTTTACTTATTTCCGAGACAAACTGAACTCAAGGGCGTCGGACATCATCATACATATGTCCGACCCAAACTCAAAGTCATCGGACATTTTGTCAGACGGCTATACCGACCGATATTTTAAGACCTGTAGGATTTAGTCTCAGTCGAGTAAAGTGTGGTTGGTCTGAGTTAGTACACAAGGGTATTTTGAGATTTTAGCATGGTACCGATACCATGCATTATATTCACTATTGGTGGTTTCAGTAAATGTTACAGCAGAGGATGGTCAGTTATACAGGTAGCTTCAGAAATGTTGACACCGAGGATAGAAAACTAAACTACGTCTCTCAATTCTATATATATTTGGTAATAATAATTAAATACGTAGGATTAGTGCATGTATATTGAGTCTGTTCATTTTAAAGCCTGCATAACAGTTCGTGATTACAAAATTTGGCTTTAAAAATTGTTGCTTCGAACGGACACGAGTTAGGTCTGAACGTGTAAGGTACTGGGTCCAAGTTTTAATCTTCTTTCTAATACAACCAACCCCCTTAGGAAAAGTAATTGATGTTAAGAAATTGGACCCAGTACCTCACGGTTCCTAACGCTCGCCCCATACCCTTGACCACAAGCCCTCCGTCCACTCTCTGGAAACATATTTCACCATCTTCACTACATATTCATCGTATACATATGAGTGTTCGCAGCCGTGTATGCCTGAGTGACGACGTTCTCCTCGCGGGCAGCGACAGGGTTGTATCGAGTCATTTGTTGCGGGTAGGGAGCGGGCCTATGTAGGCGATGATAGCCTCGCTGGGGGCCTGGGGATTGGCTTGGTGAGGGATAGTTGTGCGAATTCACCACGCGGTGTATCATGGGATAATTTGGCGACGAGGGGTGGGGCGTGCAAGACCGATTGAATTCATTTTGAACTGAAAGATAAAATATATACCCATATTAGCAAGAAGCTAAATTAACTTCATTTACACTGGATAGCTCTATCAGTTCTACACTATTCTCCCTGGAGATCCAGTAAGGGACATCCTTTATTCGTCCAGTGTTACTACAGGAAGAAACCTAAACTAAACTAACTTTATTTATACTGGATAGTTCTATCAGTTCTAAACTGTTCTCCCTAGAGGTCCAATAAGGACCATCCTTTATTCGTCCAGTGTTACTACAGGAGGAAACCAGAGTACCTGGAGAAAACCGGAGGTGCTTGGTAGAGTCAAGCTGGAAGCATTCTTCTCACATGCGACTGAGGTGAAATTATCATCAGAATACAGGAATCAAACACCGATCACAAAAGAGAAAGGTACATTTAAAATTATGTCATTTACCGGTGTTCGTGTCGTTCATCGTCATGGCAACTGTTGTCGTGAGTGCGCCAGAGCACTGCGGCCGTGAGACTGGTTCAGGCGACTGGTGCGAAATGTTGCATGGTAACCGAGATCGTTGGGGTTGATGGGATATATTGTTGTCCATTTGCTTCAAGACTTCAACCACATTACTAAAGATAAAAAATAAATTTTAGAAAATTATTTTGAAAACTGTGACACTGGATAGCTCTATCAGTTCTAAACTGTTCTCCCTAGAGGTCCAGTAAGGGTCATCTCTTATTGATCCAGTGTTACTACAGGAGGAAACCTAAACTAAACTAACTTCATTTATACTAGATAGCTCTATCAGTTCTAAACTGTTCTCCCTGGAGGTCCAGTAAGAGTCATCTCATATTGATCCAGTGTTACTACAGGAGGAAACCTAAACTAAACTAACTTTATTTAGGCTGGATAGCTCTATCAGTTCTAAACTGTTCTCCCTAGAGGTCCAGTAAGGATCATCTCTTATTGATCCAGTGTTACTAGAGGAGGAAATCAGAGAACCCGGAGAAAACCTGGTGTTTGCAAGAGAAAATTATAATCGGACAACTCGAACGTGTGGTGCCAAGTGTAGATAGTGTCTTAACGAAATACTGCTGTTCTGTTGGAACAATCTACCTGAAAAATACAATAAGAACTTCGAAACGATCCAACAGAAACGTAGTATTTCATTTGATAACTACATATTGCAGGAATCAAACCCTGGGCACAGAGGTGGAAGGGACATGCACAAACCATCGAGACTTAGAAAACTGTACGATTAATTAAGAATCAGGCGTGTTCAAGTTGAACTCAATAAAAGGACCAAGGTCAGTCGATAATTAAAATTCACTTGAATGACAGAAAGTAATAAAACAATTTTGAAATAATTTGCGGTTTTACATTTCCCATGGCTGGCTATATATGGCAAAGATGGCTTTAATTTCCGATACAAAAATAACCAAAAATTTATATCAATTTGCATTGAAATGACAGCTATAATGTATGGGCGCGGCAAAGAAGGAGAATCTTTTTTCCCAATAATTGATTAAACAAGGGATGGTCGTTACTGGACCTCTAGAGAGAACAGTTCAGAACCGCTGAGCTGTCCAGTATAAATATAGTTAGTTTAGGTTTCCTCCTGTAGTAGAGCAACAAAGACCGATGGCAAGTGCACAAAATATTACGTGAACAACTCAACGAAATTTCTACACTCGCAGATTACAAAATATTCCCGTGTTGATATTTCCGCTTTCAATTCAACCTCATCCGGTTATGAAAGAGGCAATTATTTTCTAAACATTGCATGCTGTTGATGAGAAAATTTGACGTCATCTTTTAACATGCCTCTTTAACATGCAAAATGATCTCTACATCTTTCATGACCTCCCACCATATGATAGCAATAGAGTTACACTTGGCCATGAAGTCTTTATGAAAGATAAGGTGCTATGTCCCCTTTTTTTCACGGGTTCGCACATCATTGAAGTTGCCCTCCTAGAGGTCCAGTAAGAGTTGATCCAGTGTTACTACAGGAAGAAACCTAAACTAAACTAACTTTATCTATACAGGGTAGCTCTATCAGTTCTAAACTGTTCTCTCTGGAGGTCCAGTAAGGATCATCTCTTATTGATCCAGTGTTACTACAGGAGGAAACCTAAACTAAACTAACTTTATCGACACTGGATGGCTGTATCAGTTCTAAACTGTTCTCTCTGGAGGTCCAGTAAGGATCATCTCTTATTGGTCCAATGTTACTACAGGAGGAAACCTAAACTAAACTAACTTTATTTATACTGGATAGCTGTATCAGTTCTAAACTGTTCTCCCTAGAGGTCCAGTAAGAATCATCCCTATATTGTTCCAGTGTTACTACAGGAGGAAACCAGAGTACATGGAGAAAACCTACGGTGTTTGCTAGAGACAAACTGGACGCACTTATTTCGTGTGAAATTATGATCAGACAACTGTATATTGAAGGAATCAAACCTTGATCACACAGAGGCGAAAGGCACATGCACCAATACTAGTTCGAATATGCTGTAATTATTGGAACGATCGATGTGTTAAGCAACATATGCCTAGTCCTAAATTGCTAAATATTTCCAAATCTTCAACTCCGCTGTTGCATGTTTTCGCTTAAGCACGATCTCAATCAACTCAAGCGGCCATTGATGGATAAACAGTGAGAATTGATGTAAATTTTTCAATTAACTGATAACAAACGTGTAACTGTGTTTACGTTTCGTTCTCGCGAGATACACACGTCGCGTGAACACGAACCAGATGATGCGAGCGTCTAGAAAACTTGGCCTAGCTCTCCGTCTGCACTTGCAGATAACACAATGCCGACAAATGAGTGCGCGATTGATTAATGGGTTCGCGACACGGTAGCTTTTAAAGTCAAAGTAGCTTGTATTCAACACTTGAACTGTAAAATTTAATTGTCAAAATATAAGGGAAAATTTAAGGTGGTTAGAGCATCTTCCTTTCACCTGTATCACTAAGGTTTGATTCCTGCAATTTTGACTCTACCAAACACTGTAGGTTTTCTCCTTGTATTCCTGTTAAGGTTGCCCTCATAGGACCTCTAGAGAGAACAGTTTAGATCTGATAGAGCTATCCAGAAAAATAAAGTTAGTTTATGTTTCCTCCTGTAGTAACACTGGATCAATAAAGGATGACCCTTATTGCAACTCTAGGGAGAACAGTTTAGAACTAATGAAGTTGGTTTGCATCAGCGTCCAGCTTAGTTTAGCGTGCCAAATTAGGCTGAAGAAGCAATTAATTATAAGTTCTAATTAGCTGGCACGAATTCGCAGGAATTCAGACGCGACAATTGATAAGTTTAATATCATTTCAAATGTCAAAATAGATGATAATTTTGAAAGGAAATATACAGGAAGGCGAGTTGTCAGTTGGATAGAGTGTTGGAGAAAATATTTCTTGATAATATTGTCCTGTTTAAACGATTAATTACTTAATTTCCCAAAGTTATATCGAGACAATGAGCTCATTGATTGAAAATAGTAGAACTAGGTTAACTAAAATGTCGTCTTCATAAACTTTAATATTGATAGGGTTAATATTTGATCAAATTTGGTTCAATAGGTACATTGTTGAGCCTCTTGAATGAGGAGACAAGCCCAATGGTATACTCTTTATCAGGTAAAGAGCATATTCTAATTTTAATGTTTTATTTTGATGTTTTCTTTTAATCTTTTAAAAATTATTTTTGCCGATAATTCCGAAGATAATTCCCTTGCGATCCCAGAAGTAGCATATTTATCTAGCCTTCCCTTCTGCCCCTACCCTCTACAAAAATCATTGCCATAGAACACGTAAGCTTACCAGTCATCTGGGTCACAATCTCGAAATCCTTTTGCAAATGGATTGCTGGCAATCTTTAGTTGCGTGATCTAATAGAAAGAAAAAATTCATCATTGCTTTTTTTTCTCTGAAAAATGGTTCAATGGTTCAATGGTATGGTATGATATGGTATAGTATGGTATTGTATGGTATGATATATGGTATGGTATGGTATGGTGTGGTATGGTATAATATAGTACGATATGGTATGGTATGACATGGTATGGTATAATATTGTGTCGAGTTATTATTACAATTTAATTGCTTTAATGGTTTAATCTAATTTGCTATGTTGTTTTTCCTTCATTTTAATACTGCTCAATACAAGCCCCAATCATGACATCTGACATATATCAGCATGTTGCGTGCATAACAGAGTTACAAAGGTCATATTTTATCAATGGGCTCCTGCCGTGTTGATGGTTCAGGGTGCCGTATATTGCAATTTAATTAATAAGATTGTCTTATGCTGTCAAGTAATTGCTGGTTTGATAGGCGTTTAAATACATTGCAATATTAACAATTAGCTCCCCCATTGAGCTGTGTCGTGTATACGATATTGAGGAATATACATTTTCTGACAATCTCACATCTTTCAAGGCAGTAAATCGGAGAACGGGGGGGGAGGGTTACCGACGGCGCAGAGCAAGATATAAAAACAAATGTTAGTCGGTAAACTTCTGCGAGCGCGGAACAGTACTATACGGTCAGGCGTTTTAGTTATGTGCATCTTAATAAGCCTTACCAGCCTCGTTTCTGCGACTGAAATTGAATAGAATTTATTAACCTGAACGAGGTCAATGAGGCTTATTAAGATGAACATAAAAGAATATTTAAACTCATCTGAATTATGAAAGTGGTCTATACCATATCATATAACACCATGCCATAACTGGTTGGTTTCATATGGTTTCAGTAAGCGCTAAATACAGAACAAGCGGATAGTGGTGAACTACATTTCTCAATTAAATACAAGACTACCACATATAAGAATTAACATTCAATTTTCTCACTCTGATAACTGCAGGTTGACTACCAAGTGGTTTACCCACATACATATAGCCACTTGACGATTCCTTCATTACATGAAACAGGCTGTATAGTGGCAACCTTTAGGTAATCTTTAAGTATATTTGCTCTGTCTATATGATATCGAGCGCTCTTTGGCATTTCATAAACCAAATCAAGATCATAATTATCCCCATAGGGCATAGTTAAACCCATCCGTCATAATATTCGATCTCTTACCATGTGGTTCTGATAAGCAGTAACTGCCATAAACTGAGTTTCTGGGAAAACGAATGTTCGCATATTTTCTCTGATGACGTCAGGGCCAATATCTTCGACCTGATGTCCCTGCAGTTCCAACTCTTGTTCGATGAGAATAACATGGAAACGAGGTTGGTATTTGTGCATCGAGTTTAAGATGATCTAAAATCATAGAAATTGAGATTTGATTTAAAACTGGGAATCATTGTAGAAATTTTTAGAGGTTGTCCATTCGATTCCATTCCATTCCATTCCATTCCATTCCATTCCATTCCACTCCACTCCACTCCACTCCACTCTACTCTACTCTACTCTACTCTACTCTACTCTACTCTACTCTACTCTATTCTATTCTATTCTATTAGATTCATTTTATTTTCGAATCCACTAGGTGAAAATCTCAGTATTTATAAAAATAAGATTGTCCACTTACGTGTCCATTGTCGTCCATTAAGTTATTCGTCAATTTTAGTTTATCAAACGAGACGATCTGTTTCATCCATTGAGTGCCAGTACATGGTGAATCTGGATGGACATGCACGCGGCCAGGAACACTGGGGTCGGCCTTCCCAGCGACTAACCATTTGGAACTGTGAAATGCGTAACGATATCGTTTATCATCGACAGGTACGAAGTCCATCATTAACATGTATTTAGTGTTCTGCTCCATACCGTATAGACGAACTTGGAAAGTCGGAAACATTCGCCTAAGAGACAAGAATATTTATAATAAGATAATCTTTACTGAATGAAATTAATAATTCCTAATTATTTTCTTAGACTTTCACTTTGTTCATAATATTATTTTCATATTTTTCATAAACTTTAATTTTTCTTATTCAAGGATTATACAAAGGTATAAATCTATATATATCTTCAATGTTTCATGCACTTTTACAAAACTATAATTTTTTGTAAAACAACAACTTTAATGCCTGAAGACGAAACGTTGCAAATATAAATACATTTATACCTTTATATAACCGTTGAAAAGAAAGATAAAGTTTACGAAAAATCTAACTTTGAAATTGACAATGTTTAATTATAAATAGGTTTCACTAAGCACTATCGTGCAGCAGATGGTGGTTAATCTAAAGTTATCAGAGTGAGAAAATCACAAGAAAAATTGTACATATTTGGTTTGGCAAAATTACAAGGGTTGTCGCAAAAAACTTTGGTTTTGATTGAAGTACAAGAATTGAAATTTAATACGTCTTTAATCTATGCAACACGTAAATCCTGGACATCAACTTCCTATTATTGCAAGGTCATAGAATGTGTAAGAATAAAAACAAAAGGTGTTGTAAGAAAATCTGAAGACTCGAACTACACCCAGTTATAAGTGGATCAAGCGAGAAAATCCGAAAAGCACAATAGTATATGACGTATGTCACATAAAAGTGTGATATCCCACACATGTAGAGAGGAATAAAGAGATTTTAAGCTAGAGGTATTATATAGTTGATCTATTTTAGGCAGACATTGGGTGGTTTTCTGATAGCAGTCAACCAGCAGTTATCAGAGTGAGAAAACGTCTTGTTATTTGATGACAAATACATAGCATTGATTGATGTAGTTTAATTTGCCTGCTTCTATATTTAAAATGCTATGAATTTCATCACAATCTGCCACCTTGTAACTCTTAACCGACTCGTTTTGATTCTTTATGTTAACTCAAAGTATGTTAGAAAAACACTCGTTTTTCAACACACTTTTGGGTATTCTAAATCACTTTGCAATTCTCATTAATAATTCATGAAAAACGTAAAGAAAATCATGGCCGTGAAGGATATCTAGAACAGCTAGAAATCTGTTGCAATTATTCGTATTATTCGCTGTTTGCGTGAGCCAACGACAAGTTGTCGTTGCAAAATATTTCATTTATTTTCAAGCTTTACAGTTTGTAACGATATGAAAGCCTGTTGAAGGGGTTGTTATAATTAAATATTCCAGTTTGAGATTAAGTTTAAACTTTAATTGGTGTGTTTTTGTAAATAAAAACCAAGGTTTTGTACGTCCAGACTCTGTAGTTACAGTTCTTAGTGTAATGATAACATTCTCACAGCCCGTCATCTACTCCGTGTGGGATAAAACTAATGTAAATTTGCATTCATTATGTTTCGCCATGTGGAAGAGATCATATCAAACTTAAATAGTTCAGGATTTAAACCTGACCTTAAATGTACCGCTCGGAAGAGCTAAGGAATGTAGAGTGAACGTCGTTTTATCCTCCACAATGTTTTGTCAATGCGCGCTAAACGCCACGTCACACGGGGCAGTTTTTGCTGCACTTGTAACGCAATTTCGGACACAGAACGATGTTAGGTAAAAAGTATATTCGTACAGAAATTGTGAACATGAATCTCGTTTTACTTTACCGATATTTTTCTTGCTAAACATGCCCAGAAGGCGACAAAGAAATGAATGAGAATGATAATATCGGTGAAGTGAAACGTTTCTTCATTTACAACTTTTTGAGAATGCCTACTTAGACTTTTGCGGTCATTTTCACAAGATTAACAAGACTTATAAGACTTTTTGTATGCATGCAATGTCAATCTATTTTCGCGCAGCTTAAAATTTAATATGACACGCATATTCCTATCTGCGCGCATTATGCTAATAATTCGAACGCATATAAATTAACTATGCACAATCGCGCGCGCTTTAACATTGTATATAATCTTGTTTTAAATTTGTAAAGGTAAGCGTTAATAATCCCATGTTTCCTAAATTCATTTATATACTATTAAACATTTTATACTAAAAATTACAATGACAACAATGCATTGTTGTGCTTTGAACGATAGTTTTTTTGCTACTTCTTACTGGAACTTTTCTCTGTGAATTTAAGCGACGCACATAAATCACCACACCTTGGCGATATCGTGGCTAGACCGGTATTAACAGAAGAAAGTTGAACTCCAAATAGATCGTAGATCGCTTAAAGAATTTGAGATATTTTTACGCAAGCTAATCACTATTTACAATCGAATTAAGTGCATCTTAAAACAAAGTTAATGAATTTTGTCAGAGATCTAATCGCTTTCCAAAATACTCTGTGAAAAACGCCGCTGTAAACAAAACATTTTAATCACACTGAAAGCGCATGTCAGAAGTATAAACAAAAATAAATTTGCATGTTTACTTCCCACCCTAAAAGACAACATATAGGTGAACGCAAATTTATAAATGGGGGAGTAAATGTTGATTTACTTAGATTGTGAAAATAAAGTGTAGAATTTAGACATCAAACAATGGTATTAGTTTTGGATGACATTTGATGAAATTATCCATGGGCTTAAAGCAAAAAACCAACACTGCATTGAACCATTGTCAACATAAAGCTGGAGTTATATATAGACTCACATTAATTTACAAAATTCACGAGTGTCCCATTGTACTATAGAGCGTGGAACCATGTCGACAGAAAAAGCCAAAGACAACATTCTATAGTTTTGATACGTGTTTTTTTTGTTGGAGTGAAAAAAGTTTAAATATTTATTTTGGTACGCGCCATCGACGGGCTTTTGTTTACAGGCAAAACATCGAAGCTTTTCTTTTATACACTTAAAGTAAAGTTCCTTTCCAACCTTGCACGCAAAATCTTTGTGGAGTTAAAACATTATTAAATTTTAAGCCAATGTACAAGAAGCCGACAAGCAAAATAAGTTGGTAAAATGCCAGTATTGTAAGTGCTAAGTATCCAAGAGGGGTCTTTAACATGATTGTGGCAACAGCAACCTGGCATATACAAAACCATTGAGTGGAAAATAGTTTAATTAAACCTCTTTGAATTATTGGTATTATGCCCTGTTTACTATACTGTATAAACTTGATTAAAGCGATTCGGCAACCCGACCTCGTTTTCACACATTTCTCGGTGTTTTAAATCAGTCGCTAAATCAAGACCACTAAATCCCCGCTAAACCCAGTAAATTTACCATAAAGGACAAGTATTTTACTGAGCCGAACTGCGTTCTCGCGAAAACTCAAACGCCGTGATTGTGTCTTTCCTAGCAGGCTAAAATTATATTTCTTTTCAGTAGTATAAGTTATATAAATAATACTATATGATAAAGACTAATTTCAAGTTCATTTTGCCAATTTTTTGTTATGACAATTAGGTTCAAAATTACATGGGAGAGCCTACAACATGTGTGTTTAATTTCATGTAATTTCTAGACTTGATAAGATTGCTTTTAACCGGAAAATACTGTCCAGCAATTAATAAACCTTGTATAGCATATGACAGAGTCATTTATGTTACATATTGACCGTGAGAAGTTGGGAAATTTAGACGGGAATTGAAGATAATCTACGATAAAAACCTGCCCATAAAAAACCTTGTTCCGGTTGATAGTTTGGGAAATATAAAATGAATCGTTTTCACACGCAAGGAATGTTTAGTACATAATCAAATTTGGCTGTTTATAATAGTACAACAAGCAGTGGTTAAAATCTTGAATGCGTGGTTCTGACGATAAACAATATACTTGAGGGTTTATAGGATCAAACTACACGAAAAATATAACGAAGGACCTTCGGCCTCGCTCGAAACATCGAAGTTCTTGTTATATATTTTCAGCCAGTTTGATCCTTCAATCCCACAGCACAACATTGTAGTTAATTAGTTAGGTATAGACATAGAGTCAGCGAAATTATGCGATGCATTAAAGATGTTTTGACGCCCTCCGACACGTCTTAGAAATATTACATAGTTATATATAAATTCTCAGGATGCCTATTTATGGCCATGAAGCTACGCGAATGAGCAATAATTCTTTATGAAGGAAGTCGAAACTAAAATTAGAATTGGCAGAATAGCATCAACATAGGAAGACATTTATATAGCCAAATATGTTGAACTCTTATATCTCTCTACATTTCCTTCACGTACATAGTAAGTTGGCTTCCACGCGCAATTTATTCTCCATTAACAAGTCGGCGCGCATAATAACAACAGATCACGCAAGCACTGACAGACGGCATCTAAACAAATAAATCCTTCCGATAGCCAATTTCGTTTTCACAACTCAAAAGAAAACATTTCATTTTGTTTCCATTGTTGACAATGCTCTATCGTCGTTGCTTACCTAACCATCGAAACTGTAGGGCACTTTTCCGGTGTGTAAATTTTTATGTAAATATCCCATTGTCAACAATGTCTGAGGAAATTCGAAATTATATGGTTAGCGCCGTATGATTAACGTTCTTGAGTGAACAAGCATTTTAAGCACTGTACGCCGGGATTATGGTGTAATATTTGAAAGAATCTTTCGTCGGATAAGTTACGGTAATTTTACGCTTTACTCAGCACTGCTAAATCTATACAGCGCACGCTTTCTTTGCGCAAACAATAGAGAGCTTAAGATTTGACCACACGTACAACTAGTCGACTCCACGTACAGTGCGCTCTGACGAGAAACCGCAGCGCGATGACGAGAAATTGCGCGCAAAACCAAAGTTAATTTACATAAAAAGCGTCAAGATAGAGATACCAGAATACGCAAAGTGCCATAAACTAGTTCTTGTGATTTCGTCGGGCAAACACGCGTTCTCAACCGTGAGCAATCACAGAATAAATCGCGCGCAGTACTGCAAATCAATATATCATATTTGTATAAAATGCGTATTTCGGGGAAAAACACCGTGTGTCTCGTGTGTCTCGGTCTACGCTGCTCCCTACATCACTGCGCTTTACATCACGCGCGCAGTGGTACTAACAGCAAGATAGTATACAATAATATTGGTGTAAGATCGTGCAAAGACTAACATCCATATCCGCCTCGAATCACACGATCAATCAACAGTACGGTAGAGGATCCATTAAACACCAAAACGACAAGACACTAACAACATCTTAAGTAATGAAAACGAATCCAAGTGTACATAGAAATTTGTTTAGATTAGATTGATCACAAAGACTGATAGCAGTAATGCACAGCTAAGTTTTATGCGCAGTCGTAAAGTAGAGTAACTAAACTAACTTTATTTATACTGGATAGCTCTATCAGTTCTAAACTGTTCTTCCTAGAGGTCCAGTAAGAGCTCTTCATTATTGTCTCAGTGTTACGACAGGAGGAAACCGGAGTACCCGGAGAAAACCTGCAGTGTTGGGTAGGATGAAAAGAAAATACACATAATCATGGACTATATTAATTGCTCTATCGAAATGTACACAGAAATTTGTTTAGATTATTGGAACGCACGCAGGGATGAAGGAAGCTTAATTTTTATGCCTGGTCATATATAGGCAAAAGTACAACAGCCGTTTAAATCATTGCGAGATTGAAACAGTTTCCTGGGCAATATGACTGTAATATAGGAAAGTAATTCCATCTGTTGTTTACTTCGAATACATGGAAATTTGGAAGCTAGCTGCGTCAATGAATCAGGCACTGCAGGGTGAATTTTGTTATTACCCGGCTGCACTGAGTTATTATCCTGCTGTACTGCGTTATAACCCTGCTGCCAAGTGATTATATGTAGGATATTATAACTTATTTTAAAATTACTTTAGTTTTTTCGTACAAGTTGATGGAAATAAAACGACTTACTGTTTAAAAGTTTATGCTTTATAGAAGTAATTAAAAAGTTATCTACTGTAAGGGCTGGCAAAAACGCACGTTCTTAAAATTCGCTCGTCTAAAAATTCAAGCCCGCTACATATGAAAAGAATTAACATTATTTTCTCACTCTGATAACTGCAGGTTGACCACCATCTGCTGCACGATAGTGAAACCTGCCTATATACTTTACAATAAATATACTGCTTGTATAAGTACAAATAAACAGCGCTTGTTAGTAAGAGGCAAAGCCTACCTCCCAGCTTTGGTAACAATCATTTCAGTGCCCAATGCATGGAATTCCTCCCATAGACTTTTCATTTCCAATTCGACTCTGATGTGAGCCAAACTGCGCCCAGCGTTGCCAGCAGATTTTGGAGGAAAATGTCCAACAGTTGGTGATATTGTAGGCGAAGGACGCTCATCGTCGCTACTGGTTGAACGTTTGGGCGCTTTCTTTCCCGTTCCTGCGTTCTGAAGACATTCTAGATGAAATGAAAGCGTAGGAATTATGTGTTAGAAGTATTTCATGAACTGCTGTTGGTTTTGTCTGCAACAATTCAACGTGATTTTCGTTTTTGCAAGTGGATCAGAAATATTTTTATGGTTACAAATTCATATCCCGCGACATTGGGCCAAACAGCTATAACTTATGAAAGTTTATTATCAAGCAGATAACGCAAATAAAAGTTTCATATTTATTAGGAAATGCATCAAGAACACCATGTTTGCTTTCGATAGACCAAACGGGCAAAGTAGATTTTTATCCACTGACAATAAAAAACCCAAATATATTTGGGTACTTTTCATTACGTGATTTATTTGGTGCCTTTATATTTACCATAATACCAAAGATGAAAGCTAGGCATTAAAGCGAACAAAATGTAACTTAGAAAGGAAATTGTCTTATCTGATAGTAGTTCAATGTAAAGACAAAATAAGCGCAGCTTATAAACAGGAATCGGTACGATATACCAGTATTATTCACGCGTCCTAACCATTGGCAATAAAATTACGTGAATGCATGGTATATTAAAGTAGGCAAGCGAACAGCAATAACAGCATGATCTGAGTACTTAAATTTTTAAATGAAAAGCCACGGATTGAATAAGCCAACAAATGACAATAAAGGAACATGATTTAGAACATGCATTCCTTTCAAGTAGTTCAATTTGTAAAGAAGAAGAAACACATAGAGCTTATGAACAGGAATTTGTCTGAACTGTCTAATCTACTGGTGCGTGTCTTTCAATACATCTACTAAGCAATACATACAAAGACACGAGTTGAGCACGAGACAATATTCAAACGCGGCAAGTGCGCAGTTTATATAAACTACTAACTTGAGGTGTGTGTTGGGAGCCAATGTAAGAAATGATAAACTGAATTTAACCAGCTTGGTTGAAGAATGTAACTACATGCAGACATAAAAGGAACTCTCAAACGAACGCTCGAAACGTCGAAGTTATTTTGATATATATTTTCAGATAGTTACTAATCCTTCAACCAAGAAGCTGGTGAATTTATAAGGCATCACTACCTTCCATCTCTTTTGTCAACAGTTGAGAAGACCAATTAAACAAGTCGTTCATTCGCATGCAGGCCCCGTCTTGTATGCATTGAGATGCGTCGATAAGATGTGCAATTGAAAACGCATTAGCTTTAGGTGATAGAAAACCGGACGCGTCCATGCCACAAGCGAGAGAGTAGGTAGTATCCACCGTTGCGTTTGTTGAAAACCTTACTTAAAGGTTTATGGAACTATAGATACAATATATAACTCGCAGAGTCTTTGTGAATCTGTTGCGTGTTATGGAATTTACTTGCGTTCTTCCAGAGTATAGTGTGAAATTCGATGACTAGATGTGATGTCAGCTATTATTCACGAGCGCGCTTTGCTTCACGGGGAAATCTAAGTTAGCCAAATCTATACACAAACTCGTAGTTTAATGTTCCTCGCAGAGTCCCAAATTTGTAGAGTGCTTATATAATTGAACTATGATGATGCGATTAGATTATGATTCTCGATGCGATGTCAAATGACTGAAACGAGCAGGACTGTGTCAACCCTCCCTCTTCGTTAGATGAGAGACACCTCACCACGCTATACACACATTCACTGTTCAAGCTTTCCCGGCCAAGATTCTCAATTTGTAGCTTGCTATCACAGCTCTACGACTGAGCGTGGACTGTACTGCTGTCCCCAAGAGTACGGTAGGTAAGTTGATCTGATTTCAGCGGTGCTGTTATTCACCTCAGCGCTATGTTGGACAAACACCTCACTTCACAAAATTAAGCACGGATTCACAGCCTAACTTTCCTTCTGGTATAGTCCCCAAATTTCTGGCGTGATGTGAAAGTGGCCTGCCTTCTCCGGAGTGTCGTGTGAAATTCGATGTTATTTCGTTATCACGATAGGAACTAATTAAGCAATGATGTCATTCATCAACCTCATTAATCTAAGCATAAGATGTCATGTCGTTTCTTTCACTCTTCCGATGAAAACCTCTGACGCGCAATTTGACAAGTGCGTTACTGGACTTTGCGCACATGTGTGTTTTATTAACATTGTAACCTAGGAAAGTTTGCCTAAGTATTCTGGCAAAAACCAAGGCAAAAACAACGTCCTTTTCTCACAACGCATTGTCGCAACATCGCGCTATTCATGTTTGTTTAAACCAAATTTATTGTCTCGAAATTTTAGGATTGTGTTACTGCGGTCACATGTATCTTATTGACCTAGGATCGTTTAGTTAAGCACTTTTAGTCATAAGTTTAATTTGGCCAAGAATTTCTGGCAAAAGAAATAATTTTTCTCACAAAGCATTTATTGCAACATCAGCGCAATTGTTTGTTTAAACGAAATCTATTGTTTTTGCATCAATTTGCGTCACTTGGATTAAATGTTGTGCGCGGTCTTTCCGTTCTGCTTTATAAATCCTGGTACTCTGGTAGGCGCTTGTGTTTAAACAAAGATCTTGTATTACAACCGGAGACATTGCCTTTTAATCAGTATGTGTTAAGGGCAGATTTTTTTACTTATAATTTACTAATTTTGTGCCCATTTCACTCATTTGCGCTCTCACTGACGAGTACAATCATCTGGCGTTAGACAAACCAAAACACACTGCTCTGACCACTGAGCTACAGAGTCCAGTTGCTACACTTAGCAACCTGTCGGAGGACTTAGAGTTGCATTTTTCGCAGCCGTTCCCGTTCAGGTCTAAAATATCGTATATATTATTTCACTCGAAAATCCACCACCTAAACCTTCTGCCTGAAAAATATAACAAGAACTTCGACGTTTCAACCGAAGGTCCTTCGTCTGGAGGTTAGTAGCGTGGCTCGGGAAAAAAACAATTTTTAACATGTGCTTTTATAGTATTTTATAGAACTGTAATGAACCTTTCATGCTGATGCCCGCACAACCTTTTAAGAAAAAAAAGATAGTAACATCTAGTAAGTACGAAGTGAAACGCAGAACAGAAAGCCAACCAGAATTTTTTATACCTTCCACTCCAAACACATATAAAAAATTAATGTGACGGTTTATTATCAATATTTTCCTCGTGATTTCGTATTGTAATGAGTAATTTATTTCAGTGTTTTGCGTGCACATTTTTGGCGTGCAAATTATGTAGAAGAGCATATTTGAGATTTCACAGTCGCTAGCCTTTGGCAATTACATAATTAATATTCGGAACTTGTCAAAAATCTTTCTCATGAATTTTTTTAATCACGCGAAGCTGATGTTCTGATTCTGTAGTAATAAGTTTACACTTGATAAAACTCGGCGCAAAATATGAAAATTAGACACAAATATGCAATTTTACGCAAAATATGAAAATTATGAAAATGTTGCGCAAACTATGAAAATTTTCGCAAATCAGAACACAAAAATCTTGCGCAAATCGCATACGCAGACACGCAACCTGTACTCGCTGCGCACTCTGAGAGAACCAGCGTATTTGAATATTTCCCGTAGACTTACGTGCAGCGCAAGACGCGGTGACACAATAGTGTTTTCACAGCTACTTCGCCCGGAAAAAGCAATATATTTGTGTCACGTAAATAAAGGCATTTAAACAAACAATCGAGTGTCAACAAATTCGTTAACCATTTTGACGCTAAGTAAACAAACGTGGCTTAGTCTAGCGATTAGCTCATCGAAAGGTATTCGGATTACCGTTTCAATGTTACGAGTTATCGTTCAACAACTAAACACGATCATTTTTGATCAGCGTATAGGATCAATTGAGGGTATAGGACCCCGATAAATTAGCATTGTATAGATGGGTTTCACCAAGCACTATCGCGCAGCAGATGGTGGTCAACCTGCAGTTATCAGAGTGAGAAAATAATTATTTTCATTATATGTAGTAGTCTTGTATTTGGTGGCAAATATATAAAATTGAGAGATGTAGTTTAATTTTCTTGCTCTTAAAAGTGTCAACATTAGTTGACCACCATTTGCTAGCCCACAACGCGGGTTTAATTTTGAGTTCAAATACTAGTCGTAGTTCAAACTTGTCCGGAATGGACGAAAAGCCACATTTCAGGGCTTTCAGCGAGCGCGCGTTTTCGTCACAACCCCTATCTTGAAATTTAATTCACATCATGTAATACTATTGAAAATCTGACGAAGGTTTTATCTCAAACGAGATATAATCCGTGAATGATTGTTGTCGCGGCATGCCCATTATTGCCCATTATTGAATGACATTTTCTTATCTCTAAACATGTCAGAAGGGAGGTCAATAGGCCACAGAGATGAAAAATCTGTCTATTAATTGCACGCACTCCTTGTAAACGAATAAACTTCAAGTATAAAGTGCATAAACGATTCTTTAACGAAGTAAACATGCATGAGAATTTATATTTCAAGCACATAATTGATAAACTCTTGAGCATCTTCTTAAACAATTACGCAAATGCAGCAAATTATGACCCAAGGAAACGCGCACGAACGAATAGTTTCTCCAAATTTGGCCACAACAAAACATCACATGACATTAGCAATGTAGACATTGTCTGGTTTTAAATTCCATTTGCGGTTTTAAGATTCTCGCTTTGTTATTAACGTGGAAAACGATGTCACATTGCGATTTTTATATCCCCATGTTTTCATCAGAATTGTGGATTGCGTTTCTATCATGCGCACAGCAAGAGAGCACCAATTAAATGTTGAAATATTTAATGCGTTGATTCTACTTTCTAACAAAGCAAGCGATGATAGAAGCTGTTGGTCCGCTGCTATTAAAAACTTTATTTAAACACGCTGTTCAACTTAAGCTGTGTTCCACAAGGGTCATAGCCTCGACTTCATTCTTTTGAACACGGAGAGAAAACTTCAAACTTCAAACATGTATAAAAATATCAAGATTTTGGTGGCATCTCACTCGATTGAATAATAATTGAAAGGTTTTGTAGATGGAAAATTATTGAGTGAAAATTATATACATTTATTAGACCTAACCAGGAACAGCTACGAAAAATGCAAATATAGGTCCCTGGCAGGAATCACTCTAACCAACTGAGCTACAGAGTCCAGTTGTCGAGCTCTAACCACAAGTACGATGGTACTGCCATGTTAGGTCATGGGTTACATGAATGAAATGTAAGGTGAAGTAGAATAATTTAAATTTGGGGGTGGGGTGTTTCGGATAAACAACATATGCATGTGGGGGTGAATGAAATGGGGGTGAGCATGACATTTATGGTGGGGGGCTTTAGAATAGCTGACATGTAAGCATGAGGTTGGTATGTATGTGGGGAAGTTGAATGAAGGGCTTGGCTTTGGGGGGTTGACTGGTTGATAAGTGAATGACATGTGACATTGCATAGGGTTGCACAATAGTGATGATGCAAGATTTTGGAAATGTTTCGCATTATCTTCAGACACAAACCACAGACAGCATATTTATAGTGTGGAAGACTACCTACGCTGGACCCCACTTTCAGATCATTTCCACTAAGTACTGTAGTGAAAGTTAAACCAAGTTATTGAATATTGTTAACTATATGCCACTCTCCATCCTCTTCGCATTTTGCTGTTAACTTTATTATGTGAAAATGTGTTAGAGACTGAATCAGCTTATCAGACAAATAGCCCACCTTCCATTTTACTTTTCATCCACTTTATAAATAAATAGAGCCTTAGAACAACTTCAGATATGATGGCCAAAATATAAAAATCAGTTATAGATTAACTGGGTTTTCACAAGAGGAATTCTTCAAAGAGAAAGCTGAATGATCCTAATAGATAAGTTAACCGCCATGTTTGACCGCCATTATTGTTTAATTCCAGGATAAGTTTGTTGTTATAAAAAGTTAATTTTAAAGCTACATTTTATACTTACAAGACACAATAAATACAAAACAAAATGCATGGTTAATAAAACACTTCAAGTATAAAGAATTACTTACATTTAAATATGAATTTATAAACTTCTTTGCCATTTTAAATAGACGACTTTTTAACAATGCTTTTTAAATTTTAATTTTAAAAATAACAAAATGGCGGAACACTGGTGCATTGATCCAGTTACATTATCAGATCAGTGTTCGGTATTATGCATGAAATTTGAAATATTTTAAAATTGCAACAATCGGCGGTATATCCCAATGGCAAATCAAGCCAATTGCAACTGTCAAATTGGACCAATCAGAGTTATTTCTTTGTACACTGCGACAAATCAGAGGCAGGGATTGTTTTCACCAATCAGATTCTCTCTGTCACATGCAAGGAAAGTTTGAAGCGGATATGCCGGATAGACTTGGGACGAGCGTGAAGACAGTACTACATAAGCAGACGACAAATTGCTTGGAGAAATCTTGTGAAAAGAACGATCAGAAAGCTCAAAAAAGACTGAATAACTTTTTGTGTATTTGATTTTTTTGGGTATTGAACTTTGTAATTTTTAGAGAACAAGACAGTTAGATTTGACATTTTTGAAACAGCATGAATATTCTACAATCTAGCCCGCTCGTGACCACCAATGGCAATGTCGGATTTATAACCGTTGAACTGAAAGGTCCGGCGTTGAACTAAAAGGTCCGGTGTCGGACCTGTAACCACGACGTATATTTTAATAGCCCCAGCGACTTAACGCTCAATTGAGCGTCTTGTTCTGAAGAGTGTTTAAGTAGAACACACAATTTTTCTAAAACTGTATATTTTGAATCTAAATTCGATTCACCATCAGTACTGACAGTAGTGAATTACACAAAAGAGTCAATTATTATTATAATTGTTATTATTATTGTTTACATTATTGTTGATTTATATATATATTACTTATTAGTACAAGAATATTAAAAACTGGAATTAACAACAAGATTACCCAGATGCCTTATTGTCGCTCGAAACGTCGAAGTTCTTGTTATATTAAGAAACCATCTTTCTACATGGTAACCTAATTAACTATAAAAGTCACTACTCACTACTATACATATACTACCACAAGCAGGAAAAATTAGAGAATACAAACAATCTAACAAGTTATCACCCTGAACACATGGAAGGCTTGCCATCTGAGATGCGCCATTTCTAGCCAATCTAGGTCTTCAGATTTGGGCAAATTTTCCCAATTAATTCATCCATGTTGATCTTCATATTGACGTATTTGACCACCGCTGGATGTTGCAAAATGTTTATGGCAGTAGGACGCTTCAAAGGATCATCCTGCAAAATACAGAAAATCAAATTGTACAAACTTTTTATGTTAGAACATTTCGAAGAAGGATGATATATTTAATTGTCCACAGAGAGTCACTCACCCTTTGCATTTGAGGATAAATTTTAAAATCTTTTAAAAGATATTTTTATGAGCTGAAACTCATTGTTTTGATGAGAAAATGTTTCTGGCCTTCGTCCAAACGTTTGGGGATAGTTGAAAAAGTTTGGGGATAGTTTAAGATTGAAAAAAATTGAAAACCAAAGGGGGGGGCCATAGGGCCTAATTACGATTCCTGTGGTACCCCTTTGCCTCTGACCAAAGGATTTTCAACTGCTTTAAAACATGTTTTATCACTTAAATATCATTGTTTTGATGAAAGAAAGAGGTTTTAGCCCTTTTACAAACGTTTGGGGGTAGCTTGAAGCAAAATTGAAAAATAATAAAAACTAAAGGGGGGACCAAAAGGACTAATTACGATTCCTGTGGTCCCTCTTTGTCTCTGAACAAAAATTTTCAGCTGCTTAAATATCATTGTTTTGATGAAAGAAAGACCTTTGGCCTTTTTCCTAACGTTTGGGGGTAAAGATTGAAAAAACAAGTATTTGGCAAGTACATAATATGGACTTTTGTAATAGAATTATTACTACTTACATCCAAACAGAGTTGAATTAGTTCCGCAAGATCATTGTCAATTCTTTTTAGTTGAGGAATGGCATTCTAAAATGTACAGAATGACAGAAGGCATAAATATTACATTATGAAAAGTTAAAGTATTCATTCATCCCATTTACTGATATTTATTTAACTACAGCTAATGCTGACGGGGTCGTTAATCTACTTCTATGTATGCTAACTCACCTTTGTCAACATTCCCTGTGGGAGGAAAACGGAGTACCCGGACAAAACCCACATGAAAGTCTTGAGTTTAGAGCAAGACCCAAACTCACTTGAAAGGCACTTGGTTTGGCAACTGTGCCACTGAAGTCCCTGTCACTAGAACTTGTGCTTACACAAGATTAAAATATTTCTACAGGTATTTTACTTACACTCAAGAACTCTTGTATTTTGATTTCGGTATAGTGGATGAACATAAATCGGTTGATATTTTTCAAGTCCTTCAAGGCCAATATGTCAAGCTAAAATAAATAGTTTTTTAGAAATTTATGTTTTGACAAAGTCAAGCACTATGGTGGTCAGCCTGCAGTTATCAGTGTGAGGAAATAATGCTCATTCTTTTTATTTATGTACTTGTTTAGCTCAATTTTCATGACAGATCTGGGAAGGATCCTAAGAAGCTGGAAAAGATGAAAGGGCCGAGTTGTCAATGGAAACCTACCTGAAGTTTTGTGAAATCAACCACAAACAACATTTGCAACAAAAACATTGCCATGTTCCAAATATCCGATGGACGGCCATGTGATCTTTGTCTCAAGACCTTTACAAAAACAGAAATGGATTTTACTTAGAATAGGCAAACTGTTTAGACAGTAACTAAACCATTTTGAAGAGGGCTGCACTGGGTAAATAAATATTCAATAGACTGTCACAGTATGCTCAGACGGACTGCTGTTTAAACAGCAGTCGACCTAACCGGGAAAACTTGGGGGCAAAATATATTTAGTTTTTGCTTGAGAGTCATATCTTCCAGTGCACGTAACAATGACTTTAATATGAATAATATTTACTAGCTTTGTTAACCCATTAGGCTGCAACGCACTCTAAAGCGCTCCACTTTACTTGTCAAGGGGAAATTGTTGGCCATTAATGGGTAAAAAATATATCTACAAAAAAGGACTTCCATGTTTTGTTTCAAGCAAATTTCATAGTAATTTCAAGGCAAAGGGCCTTCGCTGGAAATGTGGAAGTTCTTTCTATATTCTATCATGAATATTTGATAGAATATTGTTTAGTGAAGTGCATAAAATGTAGAAGAAAAAAAATATATGCAATGCTATACCTCTGGCGAGATGAGGCCAGGTGTCCCTTTCGGACACAACCCTGGCTGTGTGAATGCATGATGCAGTTTCTTTACTGTGTCAAAATCTGCAACCTTAACTCGAACAAGATTGTCCTTGATAGAGAGCAGGATATTCCCAGCCTTGATATCTTTATGAATCACTGGTATGCGAAGGTGATGCAGATGTTTTAGAGCATCAAGGGTTTGAGTCCAATAAAACATGGCCTCATAGATTTCTAGAGTTTTATTTTTCTTTACCAACTCATTTAGGTAGTCTTGCAGAGATTTTTCTGTAAATTTAAATAGAAAAGTGATGGCCAACATTATCTAACACATAAACTAAAACTAAACTAACTTTTATACTGGATAGGATTAGCTTTATCAGTCCTAAACTGCTGTCCCCAAAGGTAGGGATGTGCCTATAGACAATATAGACATCCGGCACAATCCGGTAAAATTTAGAGGTACAGTAAGCGCCTTGCAATATTGGTCCAGTGTTACTATAGAAATACAGAGTTCCTAGAGAAAAGCTGTAGTCTTTGGTACATGAATGTACTCTTCTCCAGGCATCAAAATAATGCGTGAGCCGAGCTCACAGGCACCTTTTGAATTTGTATTTGAAAATCCAAACATTTTAACAATATTTAGTACTCAAAACCTAAAATATAATGCATTTTTGCAAGCACATTTTGAAGTTATGAATTTTGCTCTCAGGAACTAAAAATATTAATGATTCCTGTATGTGACCAAGATAAAGACAACTGATTGAACTTAATATTCCAGGAAATATTGAACATCAGAATGAGCCCATAATACTAACCACATTTCTCCATGAAGATACGATGATGCGGATCAGGATGCGTTTTCTTGACTACAAGGAAGGTCTGCACGAAGTTTGGATGCTGCGATGTTTGCTCAAACACATATCTTTCATCTTCTTCAACTTTTTCGGCCTAAATGTATGAACAAATTTTAAGTACATTTAGGGCAACTATGCTATACAAAGTAGGTTTCACTAAACACTATCGTGCAGCAGCAGGTGGTCAACCTGCAGTTATCAGACTAAGAAAATATTTATTCTTTTCATTATATGTAGTAGTCTTGTATTTGCTGGCAAACATATAAAATTGAGAGAGGCAGTTAAATTTTCTTGCTCTTTTATAAGTGTTAACATTTCTGAATTGGACCACCAGCTGCAAGCTTATTGAAACCAACCATTAACATTTGTGAGATTCAAGGCAAATCAAAGTTAAAATATAAGATGGTATTACCTTTTTCACAACAACGTCGCCACAATCAGAGGGGAAATACTTTTCCTTAACTGGGAGGGATATTTCCACATTGTGGACATGCCCATGTCCTCCTTTACAAAGGAAAGAATCTTTCTCAAACATATAATGTTTGTCTTCTTCAAAATGTGTGATACCTTGGAAACGTTCATCCTAAAAACAATCAAAGATGTTGTTAAAGATATATTTTTACAAACTATGATTAATGCATGTAAGTTGCCGAACACATATGATTGTATTTTAAAATATAGTAGCATGGCACATTTGGGTTGCATTGCAACTTGATTATTGATGGGTTTAATTATCGATAGACCTGTCTGGCATTAGACAGAAAAAATAGCAGGGCACATAAGGGTGCATTGTGGCCTGATGAGTTTAATTTTTAAGCTTTCCAGCACAGGAAAAGTTAACAACTGATTATTCAGGTCCAACATAGGGGTGTTAATATACAAATATGCAATATATCTATACCTTCCACACAATTAGGTCATCTTCATCAAGACTTGGCCCACATGTTGGGACATTTAACAAATTTTGCTGAACAGCAGCAGGTGCTGGGGCTGGGTTTTGTGATATTTTCTTGAATCTAAAAGCAAAATAATGAATGAACAAATCAGTGAATATATTAAATCTGAGGGATTTCACCTAGCCATAACACAATGGTCAATGGTTTCAGATTGATGCAGAATATACAAAGCAATAACCAAATCTCTGAAATTTATGTACCTTTTGCACACTTTGCAATCCAGAATCTTGCAGATCCCTGTATGGTACTTGAGCACAGACAACCACAGTTGACATTTGCTACAACTGCAAGTACCATTCATCTCTTCAAAGTAATGTTCAATTAACATTGTTTCAACCTTCAAAGAAGAGTTCATAATGCATCATGATAAAATTCCCACCGGAATTAAAACCTGGTTAATAAAGGGGCAGGGTACATCTAAAGATCTACAAGTCTTTAGGTTTATCATTTTTATTCCTTCTGCTCCTTTTGCGGCAGATGAAAACAGGAAAATTGCTTTTGTGGCAGATGAACTAGTCCAAAATTGGCACAAATGCATTGCCTTATGTGCAAGATGTCAATGTTAAGTGGTCAGCACAGGATTCAAATTAGAGAAGAAAAATCTATTCACTATATAATATGTGTACTAGCATTAGTAAAGGGCTTACCCTGTGGCATCTAACACAAGGTCGTGTCACACAGTAGTTGTAGTGGTTGATAGCACTGTGCAACTTAACGAGAAGTTGCGGGCTTGGTAGAACCTCTTGCCGCCGAGACTGTTCTGGTCGTACGTGAGCTACATTCTGCTGCTGTTGATCTGCTACCATCTATCATTTAAGAAATATTAGATCATTTAATAGATATACATGTACATTAATAAATTGGGAAATTCTTGGGTCATTCCAGAGAAGATCCACACTCCACCTATGGAATAATTTTTGCCATTTGCATAATGCATGTACTGTAGTTGTGTTAAGCTCAACTGAGAACGGTGCTCATTTGAGAACGGTGCTCATTAATATTTTTGCTCTCATTTGCAGCACTTATTCGAGGGAGGCACTTAAACAAGTGAATACAATATGGGAATTATTTACCATTCCCAAACAACAAACATGTGATGAAAGGAAGTTTAAAACAAAACTTTAAAGAGGATAAGTTACCTCTTGATCTTTTGCCTCTTTATAACTCACAACCATGCCACTTGAGGAGCTATTTGCCTTTGCTTTGTCTTGCTCTGGTGGTTTACTGGATGGTGCGGCCAATGAGAAAGTGCCATCAGCCTTGTTTTCACTTCCACCACTATCTTCGGTGTGTAATGCGATGTTTTTGGAAGTTGTCTTCTTCTTCTTTCGCTTTTGCTTCCCAGTCTTGCCACACAGCACCTCTTCTGGGGGTTTCCATGGCGGCTTCCCCCCACCATCGTCATCATCATCGCCGTCACTTGCACCGCCACCCCTATGTGCTCGAACATGTGAACAGATCTTTCCATTAGCTTTTGGGCCAGGAGCCTGCTGTGTGGCAATGCAACCACTTTTTGCACTAGTTTTATGCTTTCTATCACCGGCAGCCCTTTTACAGGCAATCTCGTGGGGTTTTTTTGCCATTAGTTCAGCTCCATCAAACACAAATGGAATCACAGTGTCTGTACAAGTTTTATTTTCAAGAGAAAAGTTTGTCACGCTGTCAATAGCTGAGGACATAGAAACATCACACTTCTGCTCGTCATCATACCAAGGGTCTCCATCAACGCTCCTCTTGCCTGGGTACAAGGTTGTCTTCTGTTTTTTATGGATTTTTCTTATTAGCAGACTTTGCCTTCTTTCTTTTCTTGCCTTTCCCACTAGATTTCCATGTCTTCAACAGACGTTTAGTCGAAATGCTTCGGACTAAACTTGTCGAATCACAGGTGGACTCAATATGGGAATTTTTGGAGGTAATATCGACACCACAAAGGCAAGGAATGTCTTTATCAGGAAAATACAGGTCATTCAGATATCCTGGAAATTTAAAACAGTTAAGTTGAGCTAAAGATAAAGGTATTTCTAAGGAGATATAAACCTATAATGTGGTTGAATACAAATACCTACATGTGGAGGGTAAACATCTACGATATGTGTGGGGGTAAACACTTATCTGAGGAGTATACAGGTTTTATGGAGGAAAGCAAGCTCTCATATCTGCAGACACAGACTGTCCCAATTTCTCAAGACCATAGTTATTATCATAGGCAGATATACTGCTGGGGGGGGGTGCAGGGAGGTGCACACACCTTTGACATAATTTGCGCTGCTGTCAGAAGGGTGCACCCCTCCCCCACCCAGGAAAAATATGCACCCCCTCTATCAGATGAGCCTGGATCCACCCCTGGTTATTATTAGATTCTTTTAAATTTCATCTCGTGTTTATATGAAAACTGAGCTACCCTTTGCCTTGCCTAGAACTTCTGGCAACTGGGCTATTTCCCATATAAACACAATCATAAAGGAAATCTCAAAGTAAAAAGTGGAAGCACTTGAAACAAAATTTATAAGACGTAACTCTTCACGCCCACACTTCGCCTTTCCGAAGTTTGAAATTTCCTAACATTAAGCAATAAAATGCTCTTTATACTCTCAAAATTTGGATTTACAAAATGATGAACAAATGTCTTCATTTTGGTAAAAAGTGCAGGAATTTATACTGTATTGAGCGTTTTATACGGAATATATATATATATATATAAAACTATATTAACTTTATTAACTTACAGTCTAACAAACACGAAGATATCAAGAGAATTTTCACACAAAAACCGTTACTAATTTTTGTTATATTTAAATCTCTGTTTTAATCATCGTTACATTTTGGAATTCTAATCACAAATAGAACCTTTCATTACATGTAAAAGATAGGTGCATTTACGAAATTCGTAGACTAAAATATACTTTTTTAACGACGTCATTGGAGATTGTAAACCGAAAGTACAAAATACCACACAAAATTGTACATGTACAACTTTAAAAACCACACATTGAAGCTTTAATACCCACTTACTAAATAAAGTTTCATATTCCCAAAAATATAAACGACAAGGCTGAATTTACTTTCTAAATTTCAATCTGCGATTGCATGTCACGTCTCAAAAATGCAACCAAAATCGGCTCATATTTTACAAGAAAGAAACCCTAAAATAAGTCTAGAATGCCAAATTCTACTCATAAAAGTTTTTCTGACTCTAATATTACAATAATTAAGCCAAAAATCGTTTTGAAAAGACATGTTATTGTACAACACAAAATTCAAAATGACGGTCGCCGCCTTCTTTCCGCAAGAGTTAAAGCAAGATTCAAACGTTAGAAAATTGAAGATTTATGTCGAAATTCTTAAAAAAAGTTAGCTTACCATCTTCCAAACCATCTTCTGTTTTCTCTGGATGGATTTCCTCGTCAATTCTCGACGTTTTACCAGCGTTAAGATCGTCATTTTCCTGCGTAGCAGTCCCGACGCATTTGGCAACGCGAAAAACAGCAGCATAATTTATACTTTTAACTCGTTTTAATTCGGCTCTGCTCGAACTTGCCGAATCTAGGTCATCTATATTACTTATTTGTTCTTTTTCCTCATCGTTAAACGCCTTATTTTGATCCGTGGGAGCCATTTTCAACGCTTAAAAAATCGAAACACTTCTCCCTGTAAATTTGTAATGGTTTGCACACACTGATCAGTGTTTGCATATCGCGCCCTAGCCCGCGCTTAGCCTGAAACACCTGCAACATTCTCAGAATTCCTAAAACGGATATCTCAAAAGCGGAAACCGGTTTCCGTTGTCTGTATTTATTATTAAATTTATTAAGGTGTCTTTACGGTTTATTCCTCTTTTTTATGCATGAAACTATCAACTGCGTTGTTAAGTTAGTGCATTAAAAGTATATCGTATTTAAAGTTGATTCAAAACGGACAGAATCGCTAATAATTTGTAAGAAAGGCACAAAATAGTTGTTTGAAAAGCTTTTCCGATTGTTTCCGAAAGATATCCATACACAGGCGTACAGTAATACGAGGTATTGAAATTGAGAGGTATTGAAATTTCATCAGCCACGTTCTAGCCACGTTCTATACGCCCAAATCATGTGATATTTTGATTGACAGCCAGGGGGTTGCCAGGGGGTAGACCATAGGATGCATGACGCGGGGGGAGTGACACCAAAAAGATTAAGATCACGTGAAAATTGAAAACTTTTCTCTGCAAATTAGCCATTTAGACCGCCATTCCGCCAAGACATTTATTATTTATATCGTCATTTCCTGTGCCATGGTAGGAAAAATCCAGACCATAGCATGACAGCATTTACTCATACTTACGCCGCTCTCAAATAAGCGCCTCGTCTGAGATTAAAAGTTGGAGTAAAAGTGTAAAACTATTAGAGCCCAGTCCTCGAATAAGTGCCAACGAGTAAACAGGGTATTCATCAGTCTTCATCAGTCAAATTCAGAGTTAACATTCCCTCCCCAGGCCATTGTGGGACATTTTACACTTTATCTCATCCCAGCAGTGTGGATTTTAAAATTAATGTTTTGCCTGTTTGCTTGAGATAATTTTCTATTGAGAACCTTAAAAGCATTGGGAAAAATGTAAACACATTGTAACCGATGGCCAGGTGAAACTATAATCAGACAACTGTATATTGCAGGGTTGGACTGTGGTCACAGAAGTAAAAGACACCAACCACTATGCCACCAGCAGTCACAGAGCTACCATGAAGAAGAGGTGGGCACTTCTCCTAAGGTTATTTCTCAACAAACACATATTGTACATGATCTTAGTAGTCTTGAGAGATTAAGCCTATATTTTTGGTCGATATTTAGAAAACTGCTAGCAGTGGCGCACAGAGAACGTTTCCACTGGGGGGGGGGGGGCTAAGCCTCAACGAGCGCACAATTAACGTTACTAGTCTGTCACGCATTTTGGTTCAGCAAATTGTTATTGGGGGCACGATCTAGGGGATCTGATTGCTAGAAACTTCAGCTTTTAACTACAGCTTAGTTACAGTTGACCTTAGATGTCCAAACGTCACGACAGTCAAGCAATGAATATTTTAATTTATCTACATGTATCCCACACTGCATTGCTTATACTTAATGTTTATATGGATTGACAATCCACCCTTTCGATAATTACGTCACGAATACTTCCTTGCCCTGGAAGCCTCGCTCTCGTGAATGAAGACGAAAGGTTATTCGCCTATGATTCTTGAGAACAAGGCTCCCGGGCAAAGGATGTATTTGTGACGTCATTATCAAAAGGGTGTATTGTAATTGTGTGTCGTAAGCAATTCTAGGGTCAATTTGGTTCGCATAACACAGCACATATTATGTACCCTAGACCTACAGTTTAGTACACAACAAACAGATATACCAGTGTTGGATGCATATATTTTATTTACTAAGTATTAATATTATGCTAATACAGTGCACATAATTAAATACTGCGCTCTACATCAGATGAAATGAACTATATTGCAATTTTAACTGGTCTATGCTAAAAAGAACATTTCTTAGTGTTAGTAAGCCGTCTCGCTTTATGGTACTTTAGACAAACTGACTGAAAGTGAAATGTTACAGCTTTATATTACTGTGGGAGAAGACGATTTTTTGCAGTGCTCAAATCTACTTGCATATTTTGATATTTCTTAACTGCACCACTCTTCAGTATTTGACCTGCAGTGGGTCTTTTGACTTGATCCTAGAGAATAAAAGAAAGTTCAGGTCAGAACTTCTATATTTTAAATCTAATCGCTACTCATTGGATAAAACTTTACAAGCACTAATGCAACCAATCAAAAATTGGCTCGACGTGTTCTTTCTATTGTTTTACTCTGGTAATTTGATGGTTTGGCTAATTATGGAAGGGGTAGATATGTTTGCAATTGCCATTGGTGTTTGGAGTCTAATTAAGCTTTGCATTGATATGTGAAACATTACAAACACCAGAAAAGAAAATATTTACATTATAGAACAAATTGAGGGTTGCTTTGCGTGTGCCTAAAAGATATATCCTACTAATTTCTCCTGACGAAGGGCTTTAGCTCGAAACGTCGAGATTTTGTTTATATCTTTTAGGCACACACGCTGAATTAAAATTTACATTATAGGGCAATTATGATAAAATGGACTAGTTGTGTTAAAACAGAAATGTAATTGACATCAATATTTTGCACTACTTACAACATCCAAGCAGCGCTCAATAAGTGCACCCAAATCTTTATCAAGACATTTCAGATCTTGTAATTCTTTCACCTGGAACAAAAACGTTTTAAAATTGTCGCAAGATGAAATTGTGTTAAAATGTGAGCAGTTATATAAGCTTCAACATACCTGTTCATTCTTCCAGTCTTTAAACAGCATTTGCAAAAGCAACTTTGCCAAGCTGTAAATATCTGCTGGACAGCCATGGCTAAGCATTTTTACAACCTTGGGTAAATGCAAGGAATAAGTTAAACACATAGTACCTACAAATGGTTAAAATTTCATATATAATCAAACTATGTAAAATCTGATAATCAAAGTCATAACATCTCCGAGATGGATGTCTTTCAGTCAGAGATTATACAGGACTGGACAAATGGATCATTGGAAATGGACCAACCTGTTCAGACTAGTATTCAATCTATCCGACAAAATCTGTACCTTTATCAAATGATCCTGGATCCAGTGGGAATAAGTGGGCAGGGATGCAAACATCCGAATCAAAAAATTATAAAAGTGTGTATAACAAATTTGTAACATTTGGTTAAGCCTAAACAATCAAAGAACTAAGATTTGCAGGAACAATAGCTGGAATATATTGTTGACAACCAACCCAACAACTACTAAGGTTTTTTACACAGTTCATTTTGGTGTGTGCGTAGAAGAAGGGAATTCATGCGCGAGAATTATTTATGGCAAATTTCCTCATTCTACTTGATTCGCAGCGACTGGGGAAAAAGTTGAAAATGTTAAACTTTTTCGCCAGTCGCCAGCGAACGAATTAAAGTTTAGCCAATCAAGAGCCAGGATTTTTGCAAGTTTGCAAATTTTCGAGCAAATTTTAAAATGTGTAAACCCGATTCGCTATATTCGCGCGAATAATTCTCCAGTTCGCGAGACGTATTCGCGCGAACTGTAAACCGGCCTTTAGGCTTCATGAAGTGTCTTCCACCCCTTGGGTCTAGCTTCAGATGGCCTGTTAACCCATTGAACTACAATGCGCCCAGAAAACTATAGTATTTTACTCTGTCTAACGCCAGACGATTTTACTTGTCAAGGGAAGGGTCTTGTACATTAATGGGGTTAATTATATTACCTCGGGTGCCATGAAACCACGAGTTCCAGCAGCAGGTAATCCAGGCCTGGTATAGTTGTTATGCAGACGTTTAACCATGCCGAAATCTGTTAGTTTCACACAGATCATGTTGCCGCTGATCTTGAGCAACAGATTGGCAGCTTTGATGTCTTTGTGGATTATCCGCAAAGAATGGAGAAAAGCAACAGCATCCACTGCCTGCTGCCAGTAAAATACTGCCTCCGTTATCTCCATGGATTTACCATCTTTCCAAAGCTGTCCCAGATAATCACGCATAGATATTTCTACAGAAATCAGCAGCTGATTAGTAAAATGTTCAGTAGATTTTAGACTTGGATTTTTACGCTTAGATTTTAATAACAATTGAAATCATCTGGCATTTGAAAAGGAGTAAAATTGTTAGGCATTAGCATTCGAGAACAATTAAATAGTGATATATAGAGGTAGCGATAATCCATCTTTCTCTGTAGAAAATCTTTTTATGGAACAGATAACTGCTGAAAAACACAAAAATTCTACCAAGTAGGAATTCAAACTTAATTCATGTTCACTCAACTTTATTCAGATGTTTGGCTTATTAACCCATTAACTGGCAGTACTCTTCCACTTACGAGTAAAATCGTCTGCCGTTAGACAGAGTAAAATACTAAAGTAGGCGCATCTGGGTGCATTGCCAGCTAATGGGTTAAAATCTAGTTATAACAATTACACCCTTACCACACTTCTCCATCACTATTCTGTGTGTGAAACGATCCTCTCTTTTCTGGACAAGAAGGAGGGTCTTAACAAACTTCGGATGATTAGCAATATGCTTCAGAAGGTATTTCTCATCATTTCTGACGATCGTCTACAAAGATTTATTTTTAACCATGGTATGAGCAACTAATATATCAAGTAAAATCATCTGGTGCAAGTGTAACATATGATAAGACACATTGATTTTGGGGCATGGTTCCACACACTGTCATTAATGTGGCATTCAAGCAAAAAAAGGCACACAGATCAACAACAACAACAACAACAACAACATGGTCTATGCAGTCACGTTAGGCAAACTGCTCTAAGTCAAGCAAATGAGGTCACGATATATACGGCTGGCTTACCTTGGCAGGGGAAAGGGCTATATTGGATTATTGAGAGGAGGCTAATATTGGAAAAGGATTTGTATTGGAGCAGGGGCTTATATGCAGGGGGAGGAACGAGGTGGGGTGGTTAAAGGGCTTATATCTGAGGTTTACAGTACATATTTCTTCAGGATAATCTCCACCAAGCTCCCTTGAAAACGTATTTCACAACCAAGACTATATCTGAATCAAATATTTAGTTTTTACTACCTCACCTTTTTAAGTACAAGTGTCGGACAACTCTGTCCAAAGTACTTTTCTTTTAGGGACTGTGGCAACTCAATATGATGCACCTCGCCAAAACCTCCCTTGGCAAAATAGTGGTCATCTTTGAAATGAAAATGCTCCCCCTCCTTGAAATAACTCAGATCACCAAAGACATCGTCATTCTAAATTACCAAATTTTATAACTATCTTAGTTAATCAAAACAGATGAATACAGTTTGAAGACAACTAACAATATGACGTAACTATAAATTGAATAGCATCACATTGTCAGCGTTGAGTTCAAACAATTGTTTTGTGACATGCACTCAAGAAAATTCAGTTGTGTCAATTCAGGTATTATATAATTACTTAAATTAGAAAGTACCTTCCAAATTATTAGATTCGCTGCTTGCTTTGCAGCAAGTCCTTCTTGCCTTAATCTTTATTAAAACATAAAAACACACAAATGAACTGTGTGTGAAGACTGTCTAATATCATTTCAAAGAACATATTGTCTAACGGGACATAAACAGAATTGTGTACAAGTTCTCTAGTCTGACTGAAATGCATGTGAAAAAATTACCTCGCACAAATTTCACATTTGTTCTGAAATTTACAAACTTTCCAATGGTATCCCACTACTGGGGCCCAATCCAAATTACCCTCATCAAAATATTCTTTAATCTTTTCTGTGACCTACAATCAAATATTGTAAAACAACAAATTACGGGCCTCAATCATTATAGGGACTAGCTGTCAAATAGAAGACTACACCACAACAAAGGGCAACTTAGTTTCTACATGGGTAAATCAAAATTCACTAATCAAATATAATTGACGTATAATCAAGTATTCAACAAGTAATTTACCAATTTGCAATTGTCACAGGATCGGTTTTCGCACTCGCAAAAGTTTTGGCGATTTATCTTTGTATGCCACTGAAATGCACTCAGAATTTTTACTTTTACAGCATTTTGCCCTGGCTGTTTGTTTTCAGCTTGCTGATCCTCACTGCCATCGCCAGCCCAACCACCTCCATTTTGCGGACTGGTTGTTTGGTGCCAGAGTAACAGTCCAGTATTCAGTGGCTCTGTGTGAGGTAATGCATTCTCGAGGGAAGGGTTTGAGCCTATTTTCGACTGATTCAACGGGTAGACATATTCTACAGACAGAAAATATCTATTATATAATGATGGTCATGGACATGTAAAGTGGGTTTAATGATAAAAAACGTACTGTGCCTCTGCAGTGTGGAATACTATTTGTTTTTATGTGAAAGTGAAGTATTATGATTAACAAAATTGCTACAACTTGCAACAAAAGCTCATTTTGACCCATGTAACATATAGCCAAACCAAAAGTTGGAATACAATTTACATTTGTCAGAACTTTATAAATCATATACGGGACTGCCATTACCTTATGGAAATAAAATGAGTGACCTTGACCAAAACGCATAGGCGTATTGAGTGTCAAACGCACGAGCCTTCTAGAGGGTTCGGGAGCCATGCTCCCCCGGAGAAATTTGGAAAACTAGAACTACGGAAATGGGTAATGAATTTTGAGCTCCAGTTTGACATCAAGGGTAACTTCTTTCAATACATGAAAAGTAGCCCGGCTAGAATTTCGTCCCGGCAAGCGAGATCATATGAACAGGCCCCAAGAAGGGACAAAACAAGTCGTTATGTGGAAAAGTAAAAAAAAACAAAATAACGGAGGTTACGTTTCATTTTGACAAATGGAAAAAAATGTGTGACTTTTGCATTGATTTTACTATGCGGGTGTGAAGGTTGGCAGCCCTGCATATACCTATTCTTTTTCAACAAATACTTCCAAATATATTTTCAAACTATTGTAGCAGTTGAGACTTCCCAGGTGGCAACTTCTAAAAGCATTTGCAATTTGCTCAAGCAATTTTGAACTCAACATTACATTGTTGTGTTACACTGCAATATTGCAGTTGCATGCAAAAAATCTTTATGTGTGTTGTCTCACATATTTTATGTATATGCATTGAAATCAGTTTTTGGTTTTGCAAGTTAAGTTGTGCAGCAATTTTGTTCTCCGTATTCAAGAACGTGTGCGTTTTCGCCACCACGTGTTCGTGTTTTAACACCCGCGTTTTTCGATTTTCGCGCGCGCCAAGTGACGCAGCGTGTTTTATAAAGAAAACGGAAATGAAATGATCATTACAGTAAAATCTTTGCCAATAAATAAAAAATATAAATCTCCAGGTCTGAATGAATAAGTGTGCATGACTTTGGTTTCAATCTATCGTAAAATAAATCTGACATTTCAATCCAAATGTCCGAATGACAAGATTGACAAATACGTCATAAAAATAAAAAATGTTAATCAAAATACCACTACACGAACAATATTTACAGCTTATTTGTCTTAAACAAGTGTATTCCAAACAAATAAACGATAGTATATTTAGAGGTATATTTTCAACGTAAAATAACAAAACAAATGACAAAATGTACACGTTACATCAGCCATGTATATTTCAAATTTGTTACATATTAGTTTAATAGAACGTTTATAAAACACGAAGAATATGAGTTTCTAGAAAATGTTTGGAAGCAAACTCACCATTTGCATGAACCTCAGAGCCTCCTATCCCTAGTGAACGTTCCTCGGGGATGACGACATCTTTGCATTCTTCCGGAGAAGGGATTCCTTCTGTAGCAAGTTGTATACGACATCGCTGGTCAATTTCGTGGTTTATACGCTGATTTTCCAAACCAACTGCTCTTGGCGAATCCAAATCACCAATATATTTAGCTACTGGCTTTTGTTCTTCTTTAGCAGAACTATTTCCCATTGGAGGGGACATATTTCTGACTTTTTAAGTGCTTTGAAATTTCAAAACAAACCTTTTCAATACCTCTCAATGCTCACTGGTGGCATAGAGTATGCTGGTGGACAGTGCTTCCACAACCGCCTGTTCAAAAATCCTTTCACAATCTCCAAAATTCCTATTTTCCCACAGAATTTCCCTGCCACCCAAACGGTAGAAAAAATCAAGAAAATTCAGGTAAATTTGAGGCAAATGTATCACAAAATATTGTACGCTCACAATTCTAGGCATTTCCAACTTAGAAGTGTTTGGTTTGTAATAAGAACGTGAAATTTATGTTCATCCAGGGGCGTAGGTGCTTGATAATGGTGGAGGGGTTGAATGGCACAAGGCGCTGAACGACAAATTTTGAAATTTATAGTCTCTAGATCGCCGGAAATGGCTTTTTCAGATTCTTCTGTACCTCTTTTGTTAGACCTATACTATTTATAGCTTCATCTTTACTGGTTTAAGTGGTTTTAGACTTCTAACTGGTATAAGTTACAGAAATCCTTGCAAATTCCTTTAATTTTTGTATTTTTCCTTGCCATTTCCTTGTAAAACTCATTTCCTTGCATTTTCCTTGCAAGGACCAATATTTCCTTGCTGCAGGGAAAAATCCTTGCAAGTGGAAGCACTGCTGGTGGAGTCCAGTGAGCTCTATATATATATATCTGGAGTGAGAACTTATGTCCAAAAAGTGAAGCCAAAGATGGCGGAAATTGACGTCCAGTGCCAATCCCTTTCTATTGTTTTCGACCGCGCGGTTTGCACAAGCCGGCAAGGAGTGTGCCGAAATTTTGTGTTTTTACTCCGATGTAAACAATAACATCATGATTTTATGAACTAATAACTTGATTAGCGATGCGATCTGTTAGTATAAACTGGAATTAGCTAGAAAAATGGTATGAAAACTGTTTATGACCTTCATGAGTTTGGACGTCAATTGCCGCCATCTTTGGCTTCACTTGGCCTATTGGCCGAACATTAGAAGTTCTTACTCCAGATATATATATGGAGCTCACTGGTGGAGTCTCGTAAAAAGGAAAAAATTGGAAAATGAAAAAAATCGCATTCAGCTAATTTATAGAGATCAGTAGCTAAGCTGAGCGAGGGTGCTTGGGGACGTCGCGACCCAAATACCCCCGCGCGCTCGCTCAGCTTAGCTGCTGATCTCTATAAATTAGCTGAATGCGATTTTTTTTCTTTTCCTTAAAAGCGCCTGGGTACGAGGCTGGTGAAGGTGTGTGTCAGGCCCTGAGGCCCTTACTCGAAGTCTTGAACACCAAGCTCGAAACATTTCTCAGAAGGTGTTATAAAACAAAAATACATTTTGATTTGCCATGATCGACCGAATCATATTTGCCATTTTGCCATATATATACTGTACCTTCATTGTAACATAAGCACGTCATGCACTAATGTTTGAGCGGATTTTGCTTTTGTCCCACCCCCCGATCACTTTTCTAATGGCCTGTCCCTTAGGTAAGAATCTAGGTAAGAATCGTAAGATCATTGGCCAAGTGCAGGGGATTCTTATTCCCATCATTCTCGCGTGCTTACATCAATCCTAATCGAAACTTTATGTAAGAAATTTTAGTTTTGTCTGTATGGGGCATTTGTTATAATTATGCAGCCTTTAGTTCAATACCTTCAACGTTTTTTTACTATTATAGTTAAACACTAGCATTTTTTGTTAGCTGTCATCTTCCTTTGTTTTTGCACTTGCTTTTCGTTTGGAGCTCTTAATCATCTCTCTAAAAGCAAAATACCATATCATTAAAAGTAGAGGGGTTATAGAAGTAGGGGTGGACAGAGATGAGGGTGTCAGATTCTTCACTGAACTAAAATGCGAAATGAACAAAATAACCTGTTCTCTGCTTGTCAAATCTTCCCCAGAATGGAGGAAATGCCATTTCAGGCAGTTCATGTTTCAATTTAGAAGCATGCAACCGGCCCCCTCCTCCCAAGAGTTTGTTTAGGCCCTCTCCTAACCAAACCAACTAAATCTCAACAATACCTTTTCTTCTTAGCTCTATTTAAATCATATTTCGTCACAGTTTTTATACTGGATCTCTTCACTGGAGCCTGGGAGAGCTTCTTTCTTGCTTTCCTGAAAGAATAACAAATTTTGAAATTTAGATAAAAAACATAAAGTAATACTAAACTAACTCTGTCCAGTAAGATCCATCTCTTGTTGACCCAGGAGAAAACCTGGTAAAGTCAAACTTTGGTAAAGTCAAAGATTGTTTGTTGATGGGAAAAACCATCGACAAACAACCTTCACCTTTAAGTCCCATCGAGTGAAAAAAATGCAAAAACATTACTTTCGTAAAGTCAAACTGGAAGCACTCTTCTCACATTCGACTGAGGGGAAATTATAATCAGACAACTGTATATTGCAGGAATCGAACCCAGGTCACAACATCACACGAGGGTCAGTTTTACCTTGCTGGTTTCTTTAACTTCAACATCCAATCCGGAACTTCACCTCCAGAAGATTTGATCACATTTGCTATACTAGAAAAAGATACTGTGCTGTTTGGATGGGGTCAAACTGGAGCCATTCTTCTCAAATGTGACTTAGGTGATTAATTACAGTATAATCAGATAACTGCAATGTTAGATTATAATTATCTCACCTTCGCAAATTGACAACATCATCTTCAGTGAAAAACGTCACTGCCTTTCCTCTCCTTCCAGCTCGACCAGTCCGACCTAAACAATTAACCTACAGTTCTAGCACAAGAGCAAACCTAACTAATGCCAAGGCTGTGTTGGGGGTGTTAGCATACTCCATTCTAGATCATTAGGAATCTCAAATTCATGAATAATTAATGAGCCGTAAACAAATTAAAAGTTTACTTACCAATTCTGTGAATGTAAGCAACACTGGAAGTTGGAAAGTCATAATTTAGAACCAAATTTACTCCCTTGAAGTCCATACCGCGACCCATGAGCTCTGTACATATTAAAACCCAGATCTAGAAAGAGAAAACACTTTTGTCAGGGTTAAAGCCATAAAACTAACACCTAATTTACAATGCCAAAACTCAAGTCCGTAAACCTCAACCTAGACATCGGAACCCAGGCCTTAAAATATCGGTCGGTATAGTCGTCTGACAAAATGTCCGATGACTTTGAGTTTGGGTCGGACATATGTATGACGATGTCCGACGACCTTGAGTTCAGTTTGGCTCGGAAACAAGTAAAAATGACACAAATTAATATCAGCACAATGTACTAATTAAATTTTGAACAGTACATGTTGTGCCGATATTGAATAAGTTGTGTCATAACTCATAACTGTCATTCATACTTATTTCCGAGCCAAAACTAACTTTCCTTGCCACTTGAGAAAAAAATTTGTACACAGCTTGAAGAGCGCTGAATAATTCATTGCTTTTCTCGCCCTAAATCCGTCGTTAAGACTTGGACAATGGATATCAGTCCATAACATCCAATCCAATACAATCAGGTCGGACAAACAATAAACCTCAGTTTCACTTGGGTTGGACAATGTCCGTGACCGACCGATATTTTAAGGCCTGGAACCTTTTTACCACAAGGTCCTGAAGAACACAAACAAATTACAAACCAACCGCACCTTGCCGGTTCGAAAACATTTCACTATGTTGTCTCTCTGAAAAAACAGATGAACAAAACCGATTATTGACTGATTCTCTACCATGCTCCAAGCTGCAATTCAAGTGTGATGCTGACTGCTTCTCAGTCAGGGCAGAGTGCAACAGAATGCGATGTTGCTGGCACAGTCATTAGTGCATGTCTTTTTAACCTTTCAGGCTTTGATTTCTGCAATATGCAGTTGTCTGATTATAATTTCACCTCAGTCACTTGTAAGTGAGAAGAGTGCTTCCAGTTTGACCCTACCAAACACCACAGGTTTTCTCCAGGTTCCCTGATTTCCTCCTGTAGTAACACTGAACAAATAAGGGATACATGTCTCTTACTTAACCTCTAGGAAGAACAGTTTAGAACTATCCAGTATAAATACAGTTTGTTTAGTTCAGGTTCAATGATGACGTAACATATCTAACCTGACTTTGTGTTCTATCTGAGTGTATAACATCAACATTAATTCCGTCGTAAATCAACTCATGAAACAGTTCCTTTGCTCGGTCTTTTGACTGCACAAAAACTAGCATTGGAGGTTCAAAACCCTGAGAAAGAAATAAATGTATTCACCAATGGATTACAAAATATTCACAAAATATAAAAGAACTGGGATATTTAAATATAGAGTTTTGAACCTTTTGTACAATATCTCGGATTGCAATGAGCTTTCCAGCTTCCTGACCAACAAACAAAAGTTCTTGCTCAACTGTGTCTGTTGCAGAATTCCTATAAACGTGAAAACGGTAGGTTTTCATAAGCATTACGCAGATGTTGGCTTCAGACGAGATAACACCCTACACCCAAAACTAACTGTCAGTGTCTCTTGTTAACATTATTTTCTCACTCTAATAACTGCAGGTTAATAAACCATCTGTTGCACAACAGTGATTAGTGCAACCCATCTATTACTTGTATGTTTGGAGATGAGAGACATAATTAGTACAAATCTAAGGTACCAACCTTACTCCTATTGTAATTCTCACAACATTATCCAAATGTACTTTGGTCCATTCTTCAATCCCGTTCGATAAAGTTGCACTAAACAATGCTCTCTTGATCTTTGGATTGGAACATGCTTGATATATCGTAGCAATCTGTGTAAGATTGTAAAACACACAGCTTTTAACTTTTATATATACTGGATATCACTTCTAAACTGTTCTTCCTAGAGGTCCAGTAACTCAGCAAGGGTCATCCCCCCATTGATCCAGTGTTACCATACCACAGGAGGAAACCAGAGTACTCTGATGATGTTTGTATAATTCATAGGACAGTGATCCTGGTATCTAATAAAATGATGCTATCTGCTGGAAAGTCCAAATAACAGTAAATGATTTATCTTCCGACTCACCTGGTCTCTAAAACCATCTCTCCCTTCTTCAAAGAGTTTGTCTGCCTCATCAAAGATCAACCATTCCACGCTGTCCAGCTGAACAGCAGGCGGATCTTGTTGTAGCATGTGCACTAGTCTGTTTGGGGTTGTGACTAAAATGTCTAGAACCACAGAGACACATTTTGAAGAAACATTTTAACACCCTAGTACATAATGGATAATGGCCAGATCAGTGAGCTCTGTTCTTGCAGCCTAGTGCTTATATGGAACTCACTGGTACAGATTTACACTAGAGACTGACAATATGTCACAACACATCATTGGTGTGACCAATCATTCATCTTAGTGCAAACAGAAGACATTTTAGGAGGATTAGGAAAACTAAAATTTTAGGAAAAGTGGGAATAAAGTAGGAAAATATACAAAAGGACAAAATTAGGAATATTTGGTGATTAATTTGCATGAAAATACCAGAAATATTATTTAATTTCTCTTATTGCTGATAATCCTGGACTGGTTTTTGAGTTGAAGAAAATTTTTGGTATTTCCAAGGAGATTTTTTGGATTTCCAAGAAGATTTTTTGGATTTCCAATAAGATTTTTTGGATTTCCAAGAATATTTTTGGGATTACCAACGAGATTTCCAAAGGTTTTTTTTTATTTCCAACAAGATTTTTGCGATTTTCAATGGACTCAATGGAATCATTAGATTTTTTAGATTTATGCGGGAATGGTTAAGATTCTTAAAAAAGTAGGAAAAGTAGGATGGCAACAAAGCCTGTTAATGCCTATTTGAACAAATGAGCTATGCAGTTAATCTGACCAATATATCCTCCTGTATTTAAGACTGTTATGTTTACTGCATTATCTTACCAAAACGTTTTGAAGATTTAGGTCCAAAGTTATTAGCATTTGCCTTTGCTTTTGTTAAGATATGAATCCTCAATGCCTTTCCTTTTGATAGACGACAAAACTCTCGATAGATCTGCAAAAAGAGCAAGTGTTAGAGTTCAATATGGGTAAGGCAAAAGATTTTATTATACATGAGGAATGTCTACTATATATACACACTTGCTGTGCCAATTCCCTGGTGGGCGAAACCACAACACAACGAAAACCACATTTCTTTGGCTCCTACAGAAATTTTAAGAAACTTTGGTTACGTGGATATTACAAATAAAGAAATTAATAAAAGAAGAATTGTAAGATGTTTATTTTGTATGCAATGAACAACTTACTTTCAAGTGATACAAAACAGGCAGGATAAATGCCACAGTTTTTCCTGAACCAGTGGGAGCACAAGCCAACAGCTCTCGATTCTAGGAACATATGAACAGGAAAACATGACAAGACTCAGAATCATGAGAAAAACACAGCATTGAGAAACTATCTGAATTACAGAGAGAAAAGGTTTGTTGAAGAAAGTAATGAGGTTTGTAAGTGAAAAACACAGCATTGAGAAATGATCACACAAAACACACAAAACAAGAATCACACAAATGTGAAAGAATCACACAAATGTGAAAGAATCACACAAAACAAGAATCATGTACTCATCATTGTAGTCAAATATCTAAAGCTCTCTAAAATTTCATTAGGTTATACCCACCTGTAGCAGTAAAGGTATTGCTTGCATTTGAATCGGAGTAGGTTGAGCGTAACCAGATTCCAAAACATTGTTGAGAAGATAGTGTGGTAATGAATATCTTTAGCACAAAACAAAACCATGAGATAAGTTAACTTAGTTTCTACGTGTTTATAACTATAGTGAAGGAAAACTTTACATGCGCTCCATTCCATGAGCAAGCCATCTGCCTAAATACTTACTGTGTATCAAGATCAGTGAAGCATGCAATTGGGTCCGGAACATCAGATCCGTTCACATTGATGTGATGTTTATTTCTAATAGCATTCATCTGAAAAGAAAATTAAATAGTGAGTAATGAGGACATCAGACCCATTCACTTACAAACCTCATTCCTTTCTTCAACAAACCTTTTCTCTCTGTAATTCAGATAGTTTCTCAATGCTGTGTTTTTCTCTTTTTTTCTGACTTTGCTCCTGATTGACCTCTGAATTATCGTTTTCTTCAGAAGCTAAAAAAATTTAAGATTTCTTGTATTAGACCTAGTGAAATGCTGTTGATTGGTATAGGAGGGGGTGCACTTGAGATTTAATCCAGATCTGGGAGGTGCTATGATTTTTTATAATTTCAAGCTGGGGGAGCACTCCTTACCACCAAACCCCTCTATAAATCTCACATACTTCTTTTTCTCTTTTTCCTGTTCCTATCTTCATCACTCCCACCATCCTTCAATTTATTCTTTGTTTCAGACCTTGTTACTTCGTGGCTTCTCGCAGTGTGTTCCAACGATTGCTCCTTCAAGTGTCTGCGACTAAAAAAATCCACAGCATCTGCAACATTTTGCTTTACATCTGGGACATCATCTTCATGGCCCTGTAATGATTTAGAGATATTGAACTGAGAGGCATTTTGTGTTCAACCATGGTGGTCCACTTTATGTAGTATTTTACAGTTATAAACTGCCGTGGTTTGTGTCTGAACTACCTGAAAAAGATATCTCAAACGTGGTGGTCCAGTGTAGGTAGTACTGTACAATATGTGGCCGAAGAATACGTTTTGAACGAAGCTTTTTACTACCCCTAACCTGACAGATGATTGCCCTGCGTTCTAAACTTCAAAGTGTTTTTTATCTTTTTCTGGTAATTCAGAAACAAACCACGGCAGCATCGTATATAAGATGCTTCAGCTTCAAACAATCAAAACCATAAAACCTACCTCGAGTCTCTTAAAACTATTTTCAAACCTTTTCTTGTCGAATTTTGCCCCAAAACTCAAACGACGAAAAAGATCATATGCATCCATCTTGGATTTCTCTCAATACTTTATGTAAATATAACTGAAGTATCTTTCCAAACCACAGCGTGCCCAGATATTTTCGTCGAGATTCCCAATTAGCCTGCACGCGGGCCTAACACCCGAGTGAATTTCGGCATCTTTCCGATCTGGCGAAATTTTTATGTTTTTTCTCATCTTTCCAATCTTTTAATATTGTGTGGATTAAATATACTTGGAGATCGTGCATTCTAAAGGTGAGTATTGTCAGCAAATATATCTTTGTGTCGTATGGTGTTACTAGTATGGTGTTACTAGACTTAATAGACAGATAGTTCAGCTACTATTTTGATTTATTAATACATGCGAGACATTCAAATATAGATTTTTGTGTTTTTTGAATAGTTTTGTAGCAAGTAATCTTTTGAAGAACACTTCTTCTTGTGTTCATTGTTAAAAGTGGTGAATACCTCTCGTTACCACACTGACTGGCCAAACATGGCGACCGGCCAATAATTTAAGAAAATAAAGAAGAAAAAAAATTCCGGAGAATAATGCCTTTTGAAATTCAAAATATGAATGAAACAAGACGAGTTTGAGAGACTGTCAAGTTTCCACTCTACTTTAAAGTCATCATCAGACAGAATAGCGGCCGGTTACGCATTTTGCCTGAAGTGGGACCTCTGTCTGTGACTCTGTGCCTTGACATTTGTCAGATAATTTCACAACCATGAGCACAAGACAGTGCACAGGGGATCTAACCCTATAACCAGTCTTGGTCCCAAAACACGGACACTGTTTTTTGTTTTGGTTTTTGTTTTAGTGTTTGCACCATAGATACAATTTTTTTTTATTATATCTATGGTTTGCACATGTTTGTATAATATGGTGTGAATGTCAATTGGTTTTAAACTGAGTTATATTTCCCTAATGCAACTTATTCACGCTTGTAGTATATGCATGTGTAAGCCAATCAGAAAAGGGTGTTGATATATAGAGAGGGAAACCGGGCAACCCGGAGGAAAACCCTCTCTCATGCAATCAAGGACAACTGAAACACAGACAACTTTTATTTACACATTGCATGCATTAATTACAAGTTATTATTTACAAAGTTTAGTATTTAAATCCTGGAAAAGAAAAACTGTTAGTAAAACCTAAAAAAGAGAAAATCCTAAAAGGAGAGAAAAGAGTATACAATGTAATGAGTAAACCTAAAAAGAAAAGTCCTAAAAAAGAGAAAACAAAGTATACAATGTATTAAGTAAATCTAAAAAAGAGAAAATTAGCTGCACCTAAAAGAAAGAAAAAAGAGAATTAGTATAAAAATAAATTACTGTATAAATTATTTATTTAATCAAACTAAGTGTTTTTGAACTGCAAGAGAGTAGAACTTTGAGAAAAGGAGAAGAACAAGCCCTGCTGTGACTATTTGTGGTTATATTATTTGCATAATTATATATGAACACAATACACAAATGTTTTTTCCTCTGTATTTAAATATTACAGTCAATTTAATAAGCTGTATTTACATTCTGAATCTGACAACTACCATGAACACACAGGAGACATTGTTTATATTATTTACAACAATACGGAAATTGAGAGTAATTTCGCCATATTTTTTTTCGCCATATTTTTTTACGCCATATTTTTTCCCGCTGCCATATTGGTTCTTTTTAGTTTTAATTATACGGCACAGATTTCTTTTTGCTTTGCCAGCTCAGGCACTGGATCTTTTATTTTTGTTTATTTTATTTCAAACTGTTTTTGTGTAGCACTTCCTCCCCCTTTTGAACAAATTTATTTTTCTTTGGTACATTTTGTACTCCAGATCATGCAAATTTACTCTTACTTTTTAGATGAACGAATTTCTTTTTCTTTGGTACATTTTGTACTCCAGATCATGCAAATTTACTCTTGAACCAATTTCTCAACCTATTCACTAATACTTGGTGGCATTTACATTATGAAACATGCAACATCTGTCTGAATTTTTCTAAGCTAACTACGCTCTTGTGGTACCATTTGTACCTTCTGTCTAATTTTCTAAGCTAGCTACGCTCTTACGGTACCATTTGTACCTTCTGTCTAAACAAATCCAAGCAAGACTTTGCCAGATATATTGCCAAATGTTAATAATTACACAATATTTTTAAATCTGGCAAAATCTTTAATTGCTTGTCCTAAGCTAGTCTAGCCTATCACCTTATGATAAATTATAGGCTGTATTTACACACAATAGCCAAATAAAGAAAGTTTTGCTTAAAAATTATCACTGAAAATATATGTTTGAGTGTGTGTAAATGCAACCTAATTTGACCACCAAGCCTTGCATGCACTGTTCAATCAAATGGTAAAACATGTACATGCAGTATAATTTAAAAACTTTCATACGCTTTCCATGAGATGTCAGCTGAGATCTGCACCCGCACGTAAACTTGTCATGATGTACACCAATACCCTGATCTTTTATCCAAGTTAAGTATAATTGGTAGTCCGGCCATTAGGTACACAGTATTTCTAAACCCTGATCTTTTATCCATAATATCCAATACCCTGTTCTTTTACCCAAGTTGTATAATTGGTAATCCAACTTGATAAGTTTGCCACATCTTGGAACCACTTTGGACATCAGCATATTCAAATGAACACAAACACAGTGGTACATGCACTATGTTTGATCTAATTATTATATTTGCTACTAGCTTAAAGATGCCACTCATATAGAAATGACATCCTTGGGCAGTGTATCCTAGTAACTAGTATTTTGTGGAAGCTAGTAACAAAGGAGCCAATTTTGCTAAAGCATATAGCAATAGCAACTTTGTTGCCCATATAGAAACAACAGTGAAACTATCATTTCAATTTTGATAGAAAAAAACACACGTCACTAAGATTTGTTTGCTAAGGCATATAGCAATAGCACTTAATTGCTGCCCTTATAGACACAGCATGGAATAAACACAAACTATAAGTCTTTTTTGCTAAGGCATATAGCAATAGCATTTGCTGCTCTTATAGAAACAGCATGGAATAAACACAGACTATAAGTCTTTTTTGCTAAGGCATTTTGCAATAGCATTTGCTGCCCTTATAGAAACAGCATGGAATAAACACAAACTATAAGTCTTTTTTGCTAAGGCATATAGCAATAGCATTTGCTGCTCTTATAGACACAGCAATGGAAAAAACACATACTAAGTTTTTTTGCTAAAGCGTATAGCAATTAGCACTTGCTGCCCTTATAGAAACAGCATGGAATAAACACAAACTATAAGTCTTTTTTGCTAAGGCATATAGCAATAGCATTTGCTGCCCTTATAGAAACAGCCATGAAAATAACATTGCTGTAACACTTCCAGCCAGCCCACACAGACAAACAGTACACCCAAAAAGATGCACCTTTCTTTTTGCATGTATTGCCTGTTCATGCTGAATGATTAGAAGTACCAGGATGCAATGCCACTGCCCTTGTACTTTTTTCTAACCTAACCTATTAGTAATGTAAGTTTTTTAATTTTTTTGGCATAGAAATCAAATTTCAAAGTGTTTTCCCCAAAATTTCCAAACTTCAAAGTTTTTGGTTCAAAATTATCAAATTTATAAATATTTTCTAAAGTATTTGTGTGCATTTTATAGGCTCCAACCATTGACTTCAACCTGGAATAGAATACAATCAACACATCAATTGTTGATACTAAACACATCGATTGCAGGTCTAAAATTAAGTTTTAAATTATTGCTTTTTAGATAAACGAATTTCATTTTTTGGTACATTTTGTACTCCAAATAAAGACATTTTTGCATAAACATTATCACTGAAAATATATGTTTGAGAGAATGTGTAATTATGCATCCTAGCTGTTGACCACCAAGCCTTGCATGCACTGTTCAATCAAATGGTAAAACATGTACATGCAGTATAATTAAAAAACTTTCTTACGCTTTCCATGAGATGACAGTTGATCGAGATCTGCACCCGCACGTAAAATCGTCATGATGTACACCAATACCCTGATATTTTGTCCAAGTTAATGTATAATTGGTAGTCTGGCCATTACGTACACAGTAATTCTAAACCCTGATCTTTTATCCATAATATCCAATACCCTGATCTTTTTACCCAAGGTGTATAATTGGTAATCCAACTTGATAAGTTTGCCACATCTTGGAACCACTTTGGACATGAGGATATTCAAATGAACACAAATACAGTGGTACATGCACTATGTTTGATCTAATTATTATATTTGTTACTAGCTTAAAGATGCCACCCATATAGAAATGACATCCTTGGGCAGTGTATCCTAGTAGCTAGTATTTTGTGGAAGCTAGTAACAAAGGAGCCAATTTTGCTGAAGCATATAGCAATAGCAACTTTGTTGCCCATATAGAAACAACAGTGAAACTATCATTTCAATTTTGATAGAAAAAAACACACGTCACTAAGATTTTTTGCTGAGCATATGTATACACTTAATTAATTGCTGCCTAGACACAGACATGGAAAATGGGAAAAAACACATCTTTTTGCTTTGCGTTTTTCATTTCAATTTTTGATAGAAAAAACACACATTACTAAGATTTTTTGGCATGATATAGCAATAGCATTTGCTGCCCTTATAGACACAGCAATGGAAAAAACACATACTATAAGTCTTTTTTGCTAAGGCATTTTGCAATAGCATTTGCTGCCCTTATAGAAACAGCATGGAATAAACACAAACTATAAGTCTTTTTTGCTAAGGCATATAGCAATAGCATTTGCTGCTCTTATAGACACAGCAATGGAAAAAACACATACTAAGTTTTTTTGCTAAAGCGTATAGCAATTAGCACTTGCTGCCCTTATAGAAACAGCATGGAATAAACACAAACTATAAGTCTTTTTTGCTAAGGCATATAGCAATAGCATTTGCTGCCCTTATAGAAACAGCATGGAATAAACACAAACTATAAGTCTTTTTTGCTAAGGCATATAGCAATAGCATTTGCTGCCCTTATAGAAACAGCATGGAATAAACACAAACTATAAGTCTTTTTGCTAAGGCATATAGCAATAGCATTTGCTGCCCTTATAGAAACAGCCATGAAAATAACATTGCTGCAACACTTCCAGCCAGCCAGCACAGACAAACAGTACACCCAAAAAGATGCACCTTTCTTTTTACATGTATTGCCTGTTCATGCTGAATGATTAGAAGTCCCGGGATGCAATGCCACTGCCCTTGTACTTTTTTCTAACCTAACCTATTAGTAATGTAAGTTTTAAAAATTTTTTTGGCATAGAAATCAAATTTCAAAGTGTTTCCCCCAAAATTTCCAAACTTCAAAGTTTTTGGTTCAAAATTATCAAATTTATAAATATTTTCTAAAGTATTTGTGTGCATTTTATAGGCTCCAACCATTGACTTCAACCTGGAATAGAATACAATCAACACATCAATTGTTGATACTAAACACATCGATTGCAGGTCTAAATTAACTTTTAAATTATTGCTTTTTAGATAAACAAATTTCATTTTTTGGGCAATTAGACAAAACCCTCAAATGTCTGACATACCCCCTGTTTACACTCAAAATAGGCCGTTTTTAGCCCTTTTTGGTCAAAATATATGACAAATGGCCAATTTTTCGTAAAGGTGGGGGGGAGGGGGCAAAGCTCCCCCCCACACGCCACCGGAATTTCCACCACTGGACCACAATCAATAGAATGTTGTTAGAGTTATTCTATTAGTTTTATTGATAGCCATGAACTTTTGAAATGGCACCATGGCAATTTGCATAGACAATGATCAGTTGTTTAGAAGGGGGGGGGTCAACTGTGCTTGGGGGCACAGCTGCCCCTTCCTCAAGCTGTGAGGGGTGAGTGAGCCCCCCCCCCCCCCCCCCTTGCAAGAATGCTTGAAAGGTATTGAAAATATATAATTTTTCCATAGTTTTCATAATCTCCAAATATCACTTGGAGATTATGAATATTGTATTGGGGTTACTTGTGACGTCATTCATTCCCGAATGTTTTCACCCTTATATGGTCCTCTAGAGCTCCCCTTATATAATTATGAATTTAGTTTTACACTCAGATGATCAATTTTCATTGATTATTGATTGCACTGTGATGCCTGCATTATACAGGGATGGATTTACAGGGGGTGCACCCCCCCCCCTAGCCTTGGCCAAGGGGTGTGTGGGGGGTGCCAATTTCTGTACCAAATTTAGGATTTAGCAGAGCAACTATGAAACAAAAATACAATAATTGGGCCTTTGGAGGTCTCTTTCACCATTGATGCACCTCAGTGACGATGCACCCTGCCTCGATCGACGGTCACGCCCAGGGGCTTAACTACCGAGGGGATTTTTTGTTGGGCGGTGAGACACCCCCAAAGTTTGAAAATGGAAATTTTGTAGGGCAAATTTATCAAATATTTAATAATTAACTTGTCAGGCAAAAAAACATTCAGGTCAGTTGAAGACCAGTCCTCAAAGACCAGTTGGGGCAATTTTAAAAAAAATTGCGAATCTAATATACAACATTTTCTGACCATCAGAATTCTGTAAAATCTTCCCCCAAAGTGCACAAAATGGCATTCCAGAGACTCTAGATTTGTATGCCCCCAACAGCCCTTCTACCTTTTACTACCCGTGCATTCGCCACTAGCAGCCTAGTGAAGCCATAGAAAGAAATGGAAAGACGTTCTGGGGCTCTCACAACCGCACCCTTTCATCAGGAAAAACGAACCCCCCTCCACAATGTTTAGACCTATGTTAGGCTCCTGGTCATGCCCAGCTTCATGACAAATGCTCGCTTAATAGCGCACCCCCCCCCCCCCCTACCAGATCAAGCTGGATCCATCCCTGGGATTATATGTGAATTTGCACTCTCCATATCAAAAAAGTGAGATGTGTTTGCTTTGTACACAATGCACTGAGGGCCACAATTTGCAAAATCATTAGTGCAGGGACAGATAAATAACAGAATTTGTGACTGAATTGGACTAGGACACACATTCATAGGGGGGTCCAGGGGCATCCTCCCACACATTCATAGGGGGGTCCGGGGGCATCCTACCCTCAAAAATTTGGAAATCTAGAACCTAGGAAAATGAGATTTCCTATATGAAATTTTTTATCCCACTTACAGAATTATTGGAATATAATGTACAAAATATGGTTCAAATTACTTGATTTTTAGACTTCTTTTCATAGTACATCCAAGTAGCGGGTGCATCCAAGTAGCATTGTGCGATGCCAGTGAAACAATTGGAATGCGAGGCTAATAGTATACTAATTGGGGTTCAGGGGGAATGCTCCTCCAATATTTATTTATAATCTGAAGTGCTTGCTCAATATTTTTTTGCATTTGCACAACCCCTCCCCCCCCCTCCCCCACATGCATAATGCACTAATCAATTGACCAACACCCACAGACCTGTATATGTAGTGTTTTAACAGAAATATGTGGGGGAAATACAGAGTTTTAACAAATGTTGCCACCATGCATGCTATCCTGGGTTTTAACACTGACACACTCACTCAGAGGCTGGGACAAAATGCTGGGGATTTAACTCTCATAGAGCTTAATAAACTACACATGTTCGCCTGACTTTATTCTTTGGCAGGCTGCCTGTAACAGCACATCAAAAATGGCTGATCAGAAGACTAGATGGAAAGTTAATATATACCATTAAGTATTATCCAATATTGTGATCTTTTATCCATAATATCCAATACCCTGATCTTTTACCCATGTTGTATAATTGGTAGTCCAACATAGATTGCCATATGGTACACGGTATGTCCACAATCCACACTTGATAAGTATGCCACATCTTGGAACCACTTTGGACATGAGCATATTCAAATGAACACAAATACAGTGGTACATGCACTAATTGTTTGATCTAATTATAATAATTTTGCTACTAGCTTAAAGATGCCACTCATATAGAAATGACATCCTTGGGCAGTGTATCCTAGTAACTAGTATTTTGTGGAAGCTAGTAGCAAAGGAGCCAATTTTGCTAAAGCATATAGCAATAGCAACTTTGTTGCCCTTATAGAAACAACAGTGAAACTATCATTTCAATTTTGATAGAAAAAAACACACGTCACTAAGATTTTTTTGCTAAGGCATATAGCAATAGCACTTAATTGCTGCCCTTATAGACACAGCAATGGAAAAAAACACATACTAAGTTTTTTGCTAAAGCGTATAGCAATTAGCACTTGCTGCCCTTATAGAAACAGCATGGAATAAACACAAACTATAAGTCTTTTTTGCTAAGGCATATAGCAATAGCATTTGCTGCCCTTATAGAAACAGCATGGAATAAACACAAACTATAAGTCTTTTTTGCTAAGGCATATAGCAATAGCATTTGCTGCCCTTATAGAAACAGCCTGGAATAAACACAAACTATAAGTCTTTTTTGCTAAGGCATATAGCAATAGCATTTGCTGCCCTTATAGAAACAGCCTGGAATAAACACAAACTATAAGTCTTTTTTGCTAAGGCATATAGCAATAGCATTTGCTGCCCTTATAGAAACAGCATGGAATAAACACAAACTATAAGTCTTTTGCTAAGGCATATAGCAATAGCATTTGCTGCCCTTATAGAAACAGCCTGGAATAAACACAAACTATAAGTCTTTTTTGCTAAGGCATATAGCAATAGCATTTGCTGCCCTTATAGAAACAGCCATGAAAATAACATTGCAACCTGATTAGATTTCCCAAGATACCTGCAATACTTCCACCAGACAGCACAGACAAGCAGACACACAAAAAGCGGTGCCTTCTTTTCACATGCACTGCTTGTCAATGTTGAATGATTCAAGTCTCACAGAGACCTTGGGAAAAATAAAGAGGATGCAATGCCACTGCCCTTGTACTTTTTTCCAACCTAACCTATTAGTAATGTAAGTTTTTTGCATAAAAATCAAATTTCAAATTGTTTTTTCTCCAAAATTTTCCAAACTTCAAAGTTTTTGGTTCAAAATGATCAAATCTATAAAGATTTTCTAAAGTATTTGTGTGCATTTAGACCCAGTCTTTCCATTGACTTCAACCTGAAATAGAATACAAAATAGTTGTTAGTAAAAACAACAAAAAGAATAAACAAATTGGCAATAAACACTTCAATCGCTGGTTACTAAGCACATTAATTGCAGGTGTAATTAAAATAATTACACTTTTAATTGTCCAAAATTATGTTTAATAAATTCAGTATTAGATTTGCCTTAAAATTTACCGAAAGAACTCAGAAAACTAGAGCTGCTAACTCCAAACGAAAGGTCTGAACATGAGCAGTAAATTTTGGCAGAAATTTTCTTTATTTGTCTTTGGTTTCTCAAAGTTTCTTAATTAAAATCTCCTGGATTTATAGAAACCGGAAACGAAGGCTGTTTTGCCCGAACAGGCGGAAGCGAAAGACTTTGCCGCGCGCGCGAAAAGTTGTCAAAATTTTTCGAGTTCGACTTCGACTAAAATTTCATCAAAATGTTCCTAAAAAACCTCTAAAAACTTCGTAAGTCTGTTTCCGAGTTTTGTTTTCACTTTATGTCAAAAACTATTCGAAATAAAAGCGAAAAAAAGCGAAATAGCCGGAAAATTTTGCCACTCGGTCAAGTGCTTGAAAAAAACTTCGCATTCCGGCTCGAAATTTGGCTCAAAATAGTCCAAAATTCTTTAAAATTCTTTAAAAATTCTCTCGAGGTCTTTCCATGTTCAGTGGAGACAAAAGTAAAACGAAAAAAAAACAAGAAACAAAGCCGAAAGTGACGAAACGTTTTCGGTCCGGTCGAGCAAATGGTCGACTTTGAGCCCGCTTTTCCGGCCTAAAAATTAAAAAAAACATCAGAAAAAGTCAAAAAAGAACAAATTTATACTTGCCTGTTACAGTTGAAGGTATTTCTGGGTCGAAGAGAGAACGTTTTTGAAGCTTTGGTTTTTTTCAGTTCAGCAGCCGGACATAACTCCTCTCTTCGACCCGACATGTTGAAAATGCCCCAAAATTCAACGAGCAACGTCTTCACCAGCAATATTTTCCCGCTCTTACCTGTGATTGGTGGAGATTCAGAGATTGTCCAATCAGAAATGGATTAGAAACTGTTGGGAGAATATCTTTTGATCCAATCTTTGGTTAATGTGATTCGTCTAAGATGAAAAGTTAAAATCTCCCAAGCATTTTCTTTTTTTCTCTTAGGGAAAGCAATTCGGTCACAGAGCGATGTTATTTAAGAATAGTTGTAAAGAAACTGGACGTTGCCAACGTTTTGTTCCCTCGAAGCTATTTTTATTTAGTCTGGCTTAAAATACTGATTGAATGATATAAATATCCAAAAGCATTCATAATATAAAAAACCCTATTAAAATACAAACTGATTTAAGGTTCCTTTCCAGTACCTTCTACATAACATGTTTCCTAGCCATTGAATTGTTGATATACATGACAAGTGAACATTTATTTCAAATTTTGATTTTAGCATCTCTTTAAAACTTGAACAAATGAAACGAAAAAGAATGAACTGAATGAAAAAACTTGTTCAATATGACGAAATGTAGTTTCTTGATATTCAGTGGTGTTCATTGGATATAGTGAATACAAATTGCATTACAATTGCTAGTCTAGACTAGAGCATACTCTAGTTTTGTTATTACTCATCAGTTCATTATTAACTTTCAGAAATTTCTGGAAAATTGTTCTGCAAAAGTTCAGATCAAAAAATATTTCTGGAAACTAGGTTCCCAGGATCTGATACTTTTTCCACCTCTGAACACTATGTTGGGTAATGTTGGATTAGGTTTGAAAGTTTCATGCAACACTGTTGGACCAACAATGTTGGTGATGCTGGCCTCGTTTGGACGGACCTTAAGCCAAGCTAAAACAAACAACGTAGACTATATTATTAAGACAAATTTATTCTTGAGCATCTTTAAAATTATTTACAGTGACAAACACCGCTAAAGTTTATATAAGTTTGATAGAACACATCATGACAAGTTTAATGGACGACAAAAACACAAACACAGTAACAAGCAAAATATTTTTCAGACTCAAAATGAGTAATTAATGAGGTTCAATGATCATTGATTTATTTTAACATTGGACTGATTGGAGTTTCTTGATATTTATTGGTGTTCATTTTGATATAGTGAATACAAAATGCATTACAATTGCTAGTATAGACTAGAGCATACTCTAGTTTTGTTATTACTCGGCATCAGTTAATTATTAACTTTCAGAAATTTGTGGGAAAATTGACCTTCACTCCGTCTGCCTAAAACATGTTAAACTGCATGATCAGTTCCTGCCAATACTTTCTTTCAATCATATTTCGTCCAGTTAAGTGACAACTCGCTTGGCAAATCATCACATGCAGAACCAATCAAATTTCAATCAAATTTCATCTTGTTCACTTGAGGTAAAACTTCACTTCACAAAGATTAGAAAAAGAGAAGTTTTTGACTGAGTAAGTATTATTATTTTCTAATCGCTGTTTCAAAACCAAATTTAGCAAATATCTTGCTTACCCATATTACCATAGTCCCTATAATACAGTGTCTGGAAACGCGGTAAACTTGAAAGTTTATATCCATGTCCGTGGGTTGATGTTGAGGGTGTACTGAGAGTGCACGTTTTCTTTGTTTTACAAATGTTAATATTCAGCTGCAGGGATTTTATTGGCTGCTTCCTTCATTATGCTGAAAGAACAATGTGTTTACTGAGCGTGAAGGTGCACAAACATAAAACGAAAGCTTTAGATGCGTTTCCAGACACTGTTATATAGGGACTATGATATTACTAATACCCCTTTATAAGAATTGATATAAATATCTGGCTTGACTCTTCTCCCTATATTCGCCCAATCATTGTCCTACCAGGAGCGATCCGAGCGAAACTTCGATATTACAACTTCCGTTGCATGGGTTAACTACTTTTGCTCGGAAATTGCCTCGTGAAAATTTCTCTTACCCGGTTTCCGATCTTTGGTGTTGCGCAAACCACCGTTGCATTCTCCAAATGCGCACTTATTTTGATGGCGTTTGAGAAGCGGACGTCAAAGGTGACTTCCACCCTTACCCCGTCCACCTCCGTGATGACGGAACGTGGCAAGTCTAAAAAAAACACATTATTTAGTGGAATTTATATGGTGTGTTATTTTCAAAGTGATTAGGGCATATGCCAAGATTCGTACAATTTCCATGTGTCTCATCATCAAGTTAATTGATTAATTTGGTAAAGGTTTAATTTGAGGTTAGAATAAATTACAAATGCTGATCTGGATGTGGTTAGAAATATGTTTTCTGTACTATTTATAGTGAATAGGCTTACCAAGTCCTTTGTTCGTCCGAAGATTGATCATCCATGACTCCTCCTTCTCAATGGCTGTGGCGAGACACAGATCCTCTACCAGAGTACTGTACCTCGTCACAGTTTGGGGAGAGGTCTGTCCTGCGCTCTCCTTCTTAACAGCTATATTAATGAAAGTATTGTTGAATTAGATTGTTCATGAAGACAAACCTACAGTTTGTGTCGGCCATTGAGTAAATGAGCAAATTCTCGGTTGGAAAGGGCCAAGGGAGCCGTAGCATGTGTTGGCCACGAGGTTGAGACTATGTTGACAGGATAAAAAAACTTTCCATGCAAGTTCAGTCGATCATTCGTCGTTAAGAATATACTATAATCAATTCCAAATAGCTATAAACAAAGACTTTTGACAATTTATACGAAAGTTCATGTTAAATATATTTAGTGCACGACCGTTTTTTTGTATGGTAATTTAGATTATATTTGTTGCTTTTGGACATATACTGTCCTTTTTATTAAAGATAAAATTCTCTTTTGTGGATGTTGAGCTGTTCAAAAAAATGAAAAATATAAAAATTTGGTAGCTATTCTAGACAATTAACATGAGGACAGAGGGTTATATGTCTTAAGGAAAATACCGGTATATTCTGTTTTACAAATTTGGTGACAAGAAAACAACGGGTTCAAACCTTTGGCAACTGCCAGCAGCACTTCTTCGATGTTTTTCTTTCTCCAATATGTCTTATCAAGTGTTTGGTGAAGACCTCCCCCACGCCACAGCATTTGAAGAGCTGGAAACAAAAATTGAAAATTGCATGTTGTCAAAGTTGTGTATTTATGAAAAAAACTGCTATATTGTCATTTAACTGGATAACTCCATAATTTCCAGACTATTCTCTCTAGGGAATCAGCAAAAAATCATTTATTTTAAGTGAAATTTTGAATTTCCCACGTTTTTCTACGGGCAAAACTATCCTGTTTTTAGTTGGGGAGGAGGGGGTTTAAGGCTATGGCATGGAATGCAGTGAAAATAATATCTCGAAAATATCTCTTGCGGTGCCAGTGTAGTGGGTATACTAGGGTGCTTGTGTGTGACTGTGTTGTAAAAATAAAAAGATAAAGACACAAAAAACAAAACACATGTGCATGCAATTAATTATAAACCAACGAACCAACGACAACATTTACATTTTTCATCTGTCGCCATTCTCCGCCATCATCTTCTAGATCTTCTAAAAAAAAAGTTTAAAAAAAAAATTTAAAATTAAATATTATTTATTTATAGGCTTTTCTATCAGCTAAGAGGGCAAGTGTGGGGTTATAATCCTATATGATGCCACTCTATGACAAATATACAATAGAAACTTCAAAAGAGACGGGGAAGACGAAAAGAGCGACCTGCAGTGGCTTGATCATAGCACATGACCATTTTTTTTCTATCCTTTTTTTTTTTAATAATGTACAATATCAGATATTACAATATATCAAATTAACAAAAGAGCTTGACGGAGGGTTCACCAGTTGACCACCTCACAACCGCTGATTCAGCCGCTGATTAGTAACTACACGTAAACACCCCTAAGCCTGGTTCACATAAGATTTTTTTGTGGCGTTTTTTCCACTAGATTTTTTTCTTGTCGATCGATGTGACCGAGCGAATGACATATCAACATAAAATCTCACATAATGGTCAATAACGGTGTAAAAGATCCACTCATCGTTCCGTGGTCAGGCCATTCGCAGGTCCTGGAGGATTATCGCCGACAAAATTGCTGGTGTGAACCAGGCTTTAATAAGACAGTGGTGACCGAACAAGGTGAAGGCTGAAAAAAAAAGACAAAACCGACTGAAGACCAACTGAAACAGTAGCGTAGCCAGCCCGCCGATTTAGTCCCGCTATGCAAATTTGTTCGTGTTCATTGACGGTGAAAACAATGAATTTCTAAAGAAATGAATAATGATGATTTCAAATTTGCATAGCGGGACCAAATCGGCGGGCTGGCTACGTCACTGACTGGAAAACAAACTGAAGAAGACGAAGAAGAGAACTTTAAACATATTTTTAGAACATTTACAATAGATTGAAATGAATTCCGTATCTCGCATAAATAAAAACATCTATAACAATATAATATTTTTCTTACTTCTTCCTGCGGCAGCAGTTTAATAGAACCACTTTTGCTGTTGCACTACTTTGTTCCGTGAGTTCGACAACAGCTGCCACAGGGATGCTTGCGGCCACAGTTTGGATGGATGGCTCCAGTTCCAGCGGTTGCAAATAGCATTTGTTGCCATCCCCAAAACCGTGGCCAGAAAAATAAATCTAGATCCATATACGACATCACCTATAATGAAATAACATTGTTGTTAAAGATCTCGTATTTTAAATCGTCGTTTGGCATCAGAAATTTCGAGAAAGTTTAAATCCAGGCAGAAAGTGAGGGTTGCAACGTCTGAAATAACGAGTAAAATGCTCTTTCTTGGTAATGGTATTACTTCAGCATACGTTTCAGAATGCGTAAAATACTGTTCTAGAGACCGTAGAAATTAAAAATTCCCTCCTTTCAGACGTTTACACGCTGCGATTTGTCTGGCCGATTTCAGATGCACGTTAATTATATTTGAAAAATACGTGGTAAACGTCATCTGACAACATCACCAACTGAAAATATTCGTCATTACATTCAGATAAACTTGAAATCGGGCCGTCAAAAGGTAATTTATAAGTTATAAAATTATTCCTTACTTTCTTCTGCAGCAGTTCAGCAGCATGATTTTTAATTTTGCTTGGCTCTGCTCAAGCATTTTCAGCATGTCTGCTGCAGCGTAATTGTTCTCCACTTCAATATTTGCTGGACTTGGCTGCAACGGGTGCAGGTAGAGTGTGCTTCCCTCGCCGAAGCCGTGACCAGTAAAATAAAAAAGGTCGTAGCACCCAGGCGTCAACAGTCTCTCTACAACTGTGTTGTTAATGACTCTGATACAAACATCTCAATACGGGTTGCTAATCGTAGAACCAGAAACTCCAATTCCGACAATGGTATTCTACTAAATATACCTAAATCCAAGACTGTTAGCTTTCAAAACAGTTTTTACGTAAGAGCACCCAGCGTTTGGAACATTCTACCCGATGTCATCAGAGACACTACAAGATCTACAGCTTCCTTTAAAATTTTACTATTTAAATACTACTTTAACCTTCTCGAACACGTCTACAACCCGGACAATCCTAGAACCTTTAAATCGGTGTGCGTCAAATGCCACTCTACTCGTCCTATTCAAAATTTATCTTTCAGAACATGTTGTTGACAGTTTGGCGAAAGCCAATAAATGTTTTTGTACATGTATAGTAATTTGTCATTTTTGTCGGGACCCCGTTATTGGAGTTTATCTCTGTGGTCAGTCCCAGCCAATGTACTTGTAGGTATTTGAATAAGTTTAATATTTGTTTGGTGCGGCGAATCTTGTAAAATAAAATAAATAACTGAAGTATCTTTCCAAACCACAGCGTGCCCAGGTATTTTCGTTGAGATTCCCAATTAGCCTGCACGCGGGCCTAACACCCGGCCTGATATTTCTGGGTAATCAGTGACGTCATAAAGTGACGTCATATAATGTGAATTGAGAGCACTGACTGAGAGGTCTTAAAATTCGACCAAAGACGTTTGATGTATATTGCATGGCAAATATTTCTATTTTGCAAAAATGGACATTAGTTTGTCTACTATGTTGCTTTCCTATTCTTGTTGATGGTAAGTGAGGAAGTTCAATTTTCAAATTTATAGGTACGTCGAAAGGTTTGTTGAAAAACGAAGCCGAGGTGTTGAGGTGTTTTAAAATCAGTCACAATTTTTACTGACGTTTATTACCGTGGTATCAAGACAACGATACGGTGGTGATTTCCTTTGTGTTTGCTCATGAATTATTAATGATTCTGAGAATGATATTTTAAAAACTTAAACTCCCGAAATAAGAAAATGTTGCTTTAAATTTAATGCATTTATATGCATAAACGGGTTTACAAGGGACAGGATGAACTCGGAACCATGACTCAAAATTTCACGATTTCGTCTCGCGTTTACACGGGGGTCCCAAACAGGGTGCTTTTATACTGCACAAGTGCCCTGGTTCCAAATTCATCTGTACAAAAAGAAAATTCAATTTTTCGTTCATTCTATTTAGGCACCAAAAACATTCGCTTGGCAGGTTCGATAATTCCTTTAGAAGGCCGTGTCGAAGTGTACCATCAAGGGGAATGGGGCACGGTGTGTAGCAGCGGTTGGAGTTCCCATGGCAACAACAAAGATGTCGTGTGCAGGGAGCTGGGTTATGCCCAGGGCCGCGCGTTTAATCACGAATATCCGGGGACTGGGACTGTCTGGTTAGATGGTGTGGCGTGCAGTGGTAACGAAGGATCTATGATTGAGTGTATCCATAAGACAATGGGTGACACGAGTTGTAGTCATGATCAAGATGTCACTGTCCAATGTGAGCACTTCACTCTTAATCAAACCATATTTTTGTATATTTGACTGGGTATAATCGTGAAATAAACAACTTTGTGTAAGTGATATAAATTATCGTGGTATCAAGACAACGATACGGTCCTGATTTCCTTTTGAGTTTTCCTCATGAATTAGTAATGAGTTTGAGAGAGAGTTGGCCTAATCAGCTAACACGTGATTATGCCCGTTGCCATCCAATTCACTCACATATATAATTTAAATGCTTGGTTACCTTTGTTCCATTCTATGCTTACATTATCAGAACAGTGGTAACTAGGCATGTGAGTTATCTGAAAATGTGAATTGGTTACCTTTGTTCCATTCTATGCTTACATTATCAGAACAGTGGTAACTAGGCATGTGAGTTGTCTGAAAAACATGCGCCAGATGATTAGGTCTACGCATGCGATACAAGATGGTGTCACAATTATTGAAATGGTCTATTGCATTTCAGGCGATGTATGCAAACAGCCAATCGTATCATCAGCTGAAAACCTCGTTCATGATTGGTCATTTAGTGCTTCGTCTTATCGAGATAACAACAAACCTCACCTCTCGCGGCTTAAGTCTACAGGGGCTTGGTGTCTACCGGAAGTAATTAATATGGAATTCGCACATTACTTAGAAGTTGAGTTGCCACGTCTGTATCTTGTGTCAGCGGTCGCTACCCTGGGAGGTGTGACGTATGCAGAGTATGTGACGTCATATAGGGTTGTGTACAGTGTCGATGGTCGTGGATGGAAAAATGCGTCGGTTGATGGTAGTCAGGTAAGAGAATCTTGCACGACAGTGCTAAGTGAAACACGCCATTATAGTACTGGTAAAGATGGTATCTCTCTAGGTGATAAAAGGCAACACAGCCTCAGGAAACGAGGACGTTCAAACAAGGTTATTTGACGACGCCGTGAGAGCAAAATTCCTGAGATTTATTCCTCTGGAGTGGGGCAGTGTCGCGTGTATGAGAGTCGATATTTGTGGACACCGTAAGTTGAAGAAATCTCTTTTGCTTTTCGCTTCTTACCAGAGCTACAAAATTGAATATTGAGCCTGTTCAAGCGAAGTTTTCATTTGGTCGAAATGATAGCTTTGAAATGTAAATCACGGTTTATATAAAGGTAGAGGAGGGCAAGATGTGCTAATTATCTTTCCTTCGAGCTAATTGCTGAATTACAAAGGACGCAGCTCAAATGTAAGTGAGTAGAAAGCTTATTAGGCCGCCTCTTGCTGCCATCATACGACTCATGTCTGATCATTAAACACAACTAAGGTGGAAGAGTTAGCTTTTGTTGAGGGAAAAAACCGGAGGACCCAGAGTAAAAACGTTGAACGGTAGGAAGAACTATGAAAGAACCAGTCATAACTCTACCTACACGAGACGCACAAGTCAGAGAAGGTTAGTAACAACATTCTATCCTTAATGAAAACTATCCACAATGTATTTTTTGTATAGAACTGCCTCATTATCCAACAGTCATCGTGAAGGAGCAGGTATCATCAGCCATTTTATCCTGGTCAACTCCTGACCCAGGGGACGAAGCAACAAAGAAATATTATGTCAGATATTGGAAAATAAAGCAAGGAAGAACTTCACAACAGATGTTCGAGAGCGTAGCGAATGCAGGAGTTGTCGTTCCAAATCTCCGACCATACACGGAATATCAGCTTGAGATCTCGGGAGTGAGCGAGCTCGGCGAGGGACTGGCGCGACTAAGTCAGTTCAAAACACATGAAACAGGTAGGAGCATTGAACTATATACAAACTGGAACGCTAACTCAATACGGCAACCCTGATAATAGGATGAAGCCAAGCTAGTTTTTCTGAGTTTTGAGTTGAAATACTTAACGCCGAACATTGGGCTGTATATGAAATTGAAGCTATTAAAAAGTTCTATTTGATATAAAAACTTCAAGACTTTAGGCAAAATGGAAATACTTAAAAAATACAAAAACAACCGCAATTTTGTAAAATACGGCAAATTTTCCCTCAAAGTTTTAAGTATTTGCCTTTTACCTAAAGTCTTAAGTTTTTATATCAAATATAACTTTTTAATAGCTTCAATTTCATATACAGCCCAATATTCGGCGTTAAGTATCTCAACTCAAACCTCAGAAAAACTGAATTAAGCTGGCTTCAATTTCCCCCCCTGTGTTAGCGTTCCAGTCTATTATAGTTCAATGGGTAGGAGCCACTGATAGGAGCATTGGTCTCAATATATAACTGGAGTTTCGTCCATTACTAAGCAACCAATGTACGCGGGAAATGCCTTTTTTAATTTCCGTAATGGGAAGTTCGACTGTGTTAAGTCATTTCTTCTTCAGTTCCCTCAGGGTCACCAATGCGTATATCGTTTAAATTCGTGGGAGATACCACTGTGAATATAACGTGGGCTCCACCAGATGAAGACAAAAGAAATGGCGTCATCATTGCTTACGTCATATGCTTCCCTACGCCAGCCATTGGCGGGAACTGTAAGGTTCCAATATCTGTCCCAGGCTCCCAGACGTGGTATGTCCTGCGCGATGGAGATTTTAGCTCACCACGTGTTGTTAGGATTCGGGCGCAAACGAAGGAAGGAATAGGACCAGCTGGGCAAGCTACATCCGGTAGGTCAGACTACGGATATTTCCATTTTCTCAATAAGCCTAATCAAGTCACATTTTCAGATAACTCGCATGCCTAGTTACCACTGTTCTGATAATGTAAACATAGAATGAAACAAAGGTAACCAATTCACATTTTCAGATAACTCACATGCCTAGTTACCACTGTTCTGATAATGTAAACATAGAATGAGACAAAGGTAAACAAGCATAAAAGGTCGTAAAAAAGTTCCAGTCCATCTAGAAAGATTTATCTATCTAATATGGGCAACTCGACAGGTGGAAAGCCCCAGAAAGGACAGAGTGTCGTCGAACGTGTGCAATTTAAAATATGTATTTTTTATCTTCTTTGATACAGGAGTGTTGGAATATACACCACCTGACAGTAAGTATAACTGTCCTGTGTTGCATGTGATAGATGCCTGTGTTGCATGTGATAGATGCACGCGAGGCAACACTTTAAGCTTATCTTTGTGTCCCTGACTTTGTGTTTCAGATGTCGCCTTGTCTCTCATCATAGCGATAACATGCAGTGTCATACTTTTGTCTCTCATTGTCGTGGTTATTCTTGCTGTCAAGGGTGTTATTTTGAAGAACTTTGTCAGCAAACTGAGGTGAGTATAAAGCTCAGTATTTTTACCCGATCTATATGTTATTGCGATGCCTAGCTTGCGTCCGCTTATGAACTAGAAGTGATCACTGTTTTGTACTCTTAACTTTTTGCCTTTGATTTGTCATAGCATTTAGACATTTTGATACTGCAGCATATTCACTCCTCAGATTTGTAGGAAAGAAAGTGCACTAAGAAACAAGTGACGGGAAGGGGGCACATCCACATCCAGGGGCCTTCCTGGAAACGTCCCTCCACTTTCTTTGCGAATAGTAACTCCTAGTATTTCTGTTTTTCTTCAGAAAACTAACCAGTTCTCAGATAACAATCTCGATAAAAAGTGATCCATACAAGCACGAAGACACATCCCCGTATGCCTTGCCCGACGAAACAGCACAGAATATTTATAATACTTCGAACCAACAAGTCACGGAAATTCTTTATGATAACCTCGAAAACGTACGAAAACAAACCATACTTTTGGCCGAAGATAATATCTACGGTAACTCAGGTAACGTTTTGTATTCCACGCGGGACCAATTTGTGTACGACTCGCGGGACCAATTTGTGTACGACTCGCGGGACCAAGTTGTGTACCCTACGCATGAACAACACGCACAACCCCACGAAGCAACGTTCAATACTGAACACGATGCACAAGATCCTTTATATCAATTTGGTATCTCACACAACCAAAACCACGAAGACCCATATGGCGTGAATCCCTCGCGAGATGTGGACAACTCGCACGATATCTACACAACACGTGATCAAATTGTGGGTGACGCGCGGGACTACAACAATCCTATGAATCCAGAACTCGACAACGTTTATATCTATGAACACCTTGCTGGGTGACCAGAGTATAAGACATGTGACCAAAGTATATGTTCATGTGAACAAAGCATCTGTTCACGTGATCAGAAACATAAAATACCATGGTAATATATCCAAAAGCTATACATTAAAAAGACCGAATTTGCAATATTTACTGAACCAAACAAAATTTACTTAACCAATATGAACGTTTTACAGTGTAACTAAGTATCGGACAGGTTGACCACCATCTGCTGCGTGACAGTGCTTAGTGAAACCCACTTGTTTATCATTAACATTTCCTTAACTCACCCTCAGAATCAGTCTGTGTTTATTCAGGATGTGTGTGGTTACATTTTCACATCTGTAGTGATCTCCATCTTCTATAACTTGCTTATTACAGTCTTGCTTTGGGTATGCCTAATGAAACAACATAAGATTTGGTGACCTGAGAGAAAGTACACAAATAAACATATAAATATACTAAATAATCTTTATTAACACTGAATACGTCAATCAGTTCTAAGCAGTTCAGCCTAGACTAGAAGTCATCTGAGTATCCGCTGAAAACCTGCAGTGTTTGGTAAAGTCAAACTGGAAGCACTCTTCTCGGAGGTAAAAATATAATCAGACAACTACACATTGCAAGAATAAACAAACAAACAAACAAATAAACAAAGAGCACAAACAAACAAACAAACAAACAAATAAACAAGCAAACAAATAAATAAACAAACAAACAAACAAGCAAACAAACAAACAAATAAACAAACAAACAAACAAACAAGCTAACAAACAAACAAGCAAACAAACAAACAAATAAAAAAAGAGCACAAACAAACAAACAAACAAACAAACAAACAAACAAACAAACAAATAAACAAACAAACAAATAAACAAACAAGCAAACAAACAAACAAACAAACAAACAAACAAACAAGCTAACAAACAAACAAACAAACAAACAAACAAACAAACAAACAAACAAACAAACAAACAAACAAACAAACAAACAAACAAACAAGCAAACAAACAAACAAACAAACAAACAAATAAACAAACAAACAAACAAGCTAACAAACAAACAAACAAACAAACAAACAAGCAAACAAACAAACAAATAAACAAACAAACAAACAAACAAACAAACAAACAACAAACAAACAAACAAACAAACAAACAAACCTTGTCCAAATACTCCAATCACTTTTGCTCTATTTTATTATGTTAGAATACTCCAGTTGAGTTTCCTCTTGTGATATGACTACAGTCTACAGCTATAAGGAATAGCCTTACTTGATATCTAGGAAGAACTTAGAACTGATATAACAATCCAGTATTAATTAATATAGAAAGAAGTAAAAGAACAGTTTAGAACTGATAATTGATAAAGCTATCCACGCTTTAATATCCACGTTAATATAGGATCAGTGACTCACACCTTCGGGCAAGCTTATCAGGCAATATTTAACCGGAAGTGACTTTCACTTCCGCTCTACTCATATCATTTCCGGATGGCTTCTCTTCCAAACACTGCGTTGTTAAAATGTGAAAATAAACACAAGTTTTAGCCCTATAGCAATGGACGATATGACAAATATTCAAAAGGTAGCAAGACAAGCTTTAAAGACGTTCAAAACTGCAAATGGATTGCCCGTAAAGGAAAATTTAGATGTTTTAAGATCCATGGTAAGTCAGCCATATTTTCTCTCATTTTGCCGCAGGCTAAATTAGCTAAGTATAAAAATGAGAAAGAAGTTTATTTAAAGTTGTATTTCTTACAAATCATATAAAATGTATACAAAACTATTGTCTTTTGGGTATAAGAATATGTTTAGAATATTTTAAACTTGTTTTAAAACGCAAAGTTAAACAGTTACAAACTAAACGCAAAATAGTCTTGACTTGTTTAATAATATTAGATGAGACTCGTGTAGCGAATTAGTTTCAAATAAATCTGCGCTGATTTTAACATAATTGTCCGGTTTATTCACAGTTCAATTAAACTTATATAAACTTTTAGTGTTACTTTACAAATTGACAACAGCATAACCTCTAAATCTTGCGTTTTAGGTGTAAACAAACTCACAGTTTAGTGTTAATCATTGATGTTATAATTATTTGATGTTATTTATAGATGGGCGCAATTACCGCACAAGATGTGAACCTGACCTCTCCTACTAAAGATAGAAGGTTCAGTTACCCCGGGACAGCCCCAGTCACTCATGTGGATATATTGGAGTGCCCCTATTTCTCTATGGCGGTGTTTATTGTGAGTAAAGGTCGGAGACTACCATTGCATGATCACCCCGGAATGCATGGATTCTGGTGAGGCATACTTTAGATTGTTTAGACATATCATGTTTCATGATCTATTCTGATGTCATGTTGTTAATGCTATATTATTAACAGGGAACAGATTGTGGTAAAATGTGGACAATTATAAGAGCAAACAAATTAAACTTCATCTCTCAGACTACTACATATAATGAAAAGAATGAACATTATTTTCTCACTCTGATAACTGCAGGTTGACCACCATCTGCTGCACGATATAGTGCTAAATAAAACACATATATACAATAATGTAATATTACAAAATTGCGGTATATTCTTTATTTATAGTAAAGTGTTATATGGCTCTATTCAAGTCGATATGTATGGAAGAATAGATAGGTTTGTCTAATCAAACAGCTGTACATATATAAAATATTGTATAAATTTTATTAATAGAGTCAAACTTAAGGCGACTGAGCCGAAATTATAATCAGACGACTGTATATTGCAGGAATTGAAGGTAAGACACATGTATTAACGACTGTGCCACTTTTGACAAATTAGGATGAAATTGTCTTTCAATGTGCTTTGTCATTGTTCTACTGTACTTGATCTACTTGGCCAAATATATATGCAACATTCTTTTAACACAGAAGCCAATTAATTACAATTTGGTGGGAATGTTTTGCTATTATTATATATATATATATATTTATGTGTTATTTTACTTTGATAGTGAAGAACATGAAAATAGAAATGAAGCTGTATCTAATTCAAATGAATGTAAGAAAATCATTGAAGATATTCATTGTATAAAATTAACCTAAATTGGCCCTTTTTTTATTTATTTTCCCCCAAATACAAAAATACGACATATAATGAAAATAATTAACATTATTTTCTCACTCTGAGAACTGCAGGTTGACCACCATCTGTTTGACCACAGTGCTTAGTGAAACACACCCATGTGGGGATTCTGAATATATGCCAAGCGTACCTACTTTTCAACATTTCTAAAAGTACATTTAACTTTCATAGTGAGACCTAGCAAATTCCTATACCAAGGGAAACACATATTTGACAGCGATAAGAGCATTTGTATGGTCAGTCCAAGTCATGGAAATTTACATTCAATACGCGCTATAAATGGGTGAGAAATACATAGGCTGTTTTGAAATGAGGTGATATTAAACCACCAAAAAATAAACTGAGTTTAGATTAATAGGTTTTCTTCAAGGAGATTAACCTTACTGGGATCTCTAGGGAGAACAGTTTAGAACTGATAGAGCTGTCCAGTAAGTCAGTATAAATACAGTCTGGCTGTAGTAACACTGGACTAATATGGGAAGCCCTTTACTAGACCTCTAGGAAGAACAGTTTAGAACTGTTAAGAGCTATCTGTATAAAGCGTGCACAAGTGCACGTTTTGTCTTTTGATCAAGCCTCAAGGTCATGGTCAGATTGAAAATATTGATGAATGAATTATTCATTGTCGCACGCCACGCCCGACAAACTAACTAAACAATGTATGTAATAGTTTAAAATGTATTTAAAATTATAAGACGTTTAATTAAAATAAGACGTTTACACAAACAAGCTCCGCATGTTTTAGGACGTTCTTCTAGACGCCTTTCTTTCGGACTTCACATTTCTTCGTGTTCCTTCTTTACAATTTAACAGGTAAGCATGAGTATAACCTCCCAACGTTAGCACTTACATTCACTTCCCAGAAGTTTTCTTTTTTCTAAGTCCACTTTTTCTAAGTCCAGGACAAGATGATCTCTGAAACGTACTCAACTTTGCACGATGTCGTCTTTCGAGTTCACACATGCAGACGCACGATACCGAACAAAAGCGGGTACAGTTCACCGTACCAATTCCCGTGTGAACAAATGAACCAGACGAATTAGTGTACGGCTCCGAATTCGTCAGGTTTTCGTCCGTAAGACTAAGTCTAAGAATACTTTTTCTTTGAAAAGAAGTAACTAAGTGTATGTTAAAATAACAGAATCTTAATTCTATTCTCAGGCCTGCAGCCTTTCTTGATATTTTGGGACCACCATATTCAACAGAAAAGGTTTGGCTTCTCGTTGGAACATTCCACATAATTTTGAAGAAATAAGGACGATGGTATTAAAAGAATATGTTTGAAAATATTGGCTCTTCATTTTTGTTTTCTAGGGACGCGACTGTCTGTATTATAAAGAGTGTCATCCTGACTTTGAAGAACAAGATGAACATAGCGATGTGAGATATCTGCAAGAGGTACCCTGTCCACAGGAATTCTTCTGTGATTCACAGGTTGGTTTTATTGCATAACAAATTATCTTTATTTATACTGGATAGCTCTATCAGTTCTAAACTGTTCTCCCTAGAGGTCCAGTAAGAGTCATCTCTTGTTGGTCCAGTGTTACTACAGGACGAAACCTAAACTAAACTAACTTTATTTATACTGGATAGCTCTATCAGTTATAAACTGTTCTCCCTCCCTAGAGGTCAATTGCTAGATAGCTCTATCAGTTCTAACCTGTTCTTCCTAGAGATCCAGTAAGGGTCATCTCTTATTGGTCCAGTGTTACTACAGGAGGAAACCAGAGAAAACCTGCGATGTTTGGTAGAGTCAAACTGGAAGCACTCTTCTCACATGTGACTGAGGTGAAATTATAATCAGACAACTGCATATTGCAGGAATCAAAACCTCAGTCAGAGAGATGAAGTCCTGAAAATAATGTAAATCCTGAAAGTAATGTCCTGAAAATCATATTTATGGTATATCATATATTATATTTTCTAGGTGTACAGAGGTCCTGTTGTGCGATTTGAGGACCTATAAATACAAGCCAATGAGGAGGAGTGAGGTCACAGAGGGACAGTTATGGATACAAAGTGGTCATCTCACTGCCATCGTATCACGTGATCAGTTGACCAAGAGCGAAATGAGGAGATTTAAGAGTCAGACTCATTTAAGACTGAATCGACACACGAAAGTCGTGTTATATTGTATAAGGAGTGTATAAATTATTTTACAAGTGTACAGGTGGGGACAGGTGGGGACAGATATAAATTGTAATACAATGTTGTTGTGCTATGAAATAATATGTTTTGCATCAAGTGTTTTACGCGATTTTACATCCTCCAATCTAAGCTTATACACTAAATATAAAGGCTGTTTTCCACTTCAAACATACCGTACCGAAACGTGACGTATTTCTTTGTTTCCTAAGAAGAAGTAAGGGTAGAACTAATGACTTTGACACAAAAGAAAATGGTACGATACGGTACGGTACGATACGGTACGGTACGATACGGTACGATACGGTACGGTACGATACGGTACGGTACGATACGATACGATACGGTACGGTACGGTACGGTACGGTACGGTACGGTACGGTACGATACGGTACGGTACGGTACGATACGGTACGATACTGTACGGTACGGTACGGTACGTTTGAAGTGGAAAACGGCCTTTAGATGAACAGAACTTCTCATCAATAATGAATGAGTAAAACACAAAGGAAATGAGAACCATATCGTTGTCTTGATACCAAGGTAATAAACGTACATAAATTATATTCAAAGCCTCCACTAGATATCCCAAAGTCTCTAAAATCCCCTAAGGTCCACTTGTATCCAAAGTCTCAGACTCATCTTCAAGTTCTGATTTATCTATTAATAAATTTCTCGCCCCTTTGGGCGCTTTATTTTCCTCTGCAAAATCTAAGTCATCCCCACCCCTTTTCTTATCGCCCGATTTTGCCTGCTTTTTAGGGCTTTTACTCGCACCACCCTCAGGTTTCTTTTCCGGCTCCTCACCGGCAAGAGCCTGGACCGGAGTAAGACCGCTGGTACAAGTAACCGCACACGCCAGTATGACACAGGTAGCCACAGAACACCAGTGGAGAAATAACACGGCCATTCCGACACCTCCATGATCGTGGTCACTAGTTTTACTGAAGTATAAAAGTTGTGTACAACCTTGCACGAAAATATTCTCAAATGGATCTTTGATATCCAAATCATCGCCACATCCTGGTCCAGGTATTTTGCAGCAGGATGTTGGGACCGCATTCAGCTTTAGCTAAAAACAAAAGAATATTGCAATGTTACAATGTTACACGCATATAATGCTAAAATATGTCAAAACAATGAGGGACTGAATGGCATGGAGAACAGTGGGATTTTCAAAACAATGAAAAGACAATGGAACATTTAATTGCTTATAAGACATTACAGAATAAACACTGATGCTTACCACTTTCGCTGCCCAGTTTGTGGTGGCCCAATCACGATAATCCGTGACACCGCAACATGAATACGCAGCCTGAACAAAATCCATAATCTTTGTAATAGCCGGATCAATACCATACTGTTGTAACATCGTATTGCCATCTCCCTGCTGCTTGATTATACGAGTCTGTTCATTGCGCCAAGTTAACCATTTTCCCGCAAGATAAATTTCCACGATTAGCAAAATAAATATGAGTGCAGATAGAACAATATTAAGTCTGTGTAACTCCTTAAGCGTAGCCACAAATGCCAGGACAGTTATCAGTAATAGCGACACAAGTAATCCGGTTCGCGGCTTCCATTTGTATGGATATACCTTGGCCTTGAACTGTAGGATCTTACCAGCTGGCGCTGTCCTTAAGTCTGTAAAGCATATTATGGCAAATCCGCTTGAGAATGAGACAATTAAGAAGATATAAAATATTCTTGTGACTGCTTTTGATTCGCTCATCTTGAAGAAGTTTTTCCTTTACGCTGAACCAACAAAAAAGAAACGAGTGTAAATATATGATACGCACGGTTTTAAAATTAAGGTTCCATTTACAAGGGAACGGAAGAATTCAGAACCGCACTGAAATTTGCACGATTTCGTCTTTCGTGTTCACAGCTAACCGTACGAATTCCCGTGTGAAAATGGAACCGAACGAATTTGTGTACGATTCGGATTTCGTCTTGTCTCGTGTAAACATAGTCTACGAGCCGACCAATTTCATATCCAGGAAATCGTAAGTCGACAGAAAATAGGACGTATTCATCAGCTAAATGAACTTCATGAGAGTTAAATTGGAAAATGGGAAAAGTAATTATAGTTTTGATAAGATTAGACAGTTTTAAATCAAAGATAAAGAAAAGCTGTTCATTTAAATTACCTGTTTATTTATGGCACAGTACAGAAAATCTTTAGCCATCCGTAAAATCAAAACTTGACATCTATAAATCCGTCCCAAACTTACAAATACTCGCAATCTCAGACAAGGTAACGCAATAATCCATTCACTTTTGAAAGCAAATCACGAAAATGTTAGACAAAACACAAAGTGATTCCATAAATTACTGAAGATATCATTTTGTATGCATGAAATCCCGTTACGGGTTGTAATTTACACAAGTACCTGCACCTGTGTATGGGTCAGAACTCTAGAGGTTACGAAAACCTGGGCAAGCTAGTAAACATTGTTGTAGAAACATCTAAAAATCTTGATGTTACCTACAATGTTTCCTGGTTTTCCTTCGGGAAACATGGCTAGGAAACAATGTTTCCTGGTTTGTAAGTTCGCTTTGCCTTAATTTCATGTAATGTTTTCTAACCAAACATATCTTAAAATATTTCCCCTGTCCCGCAGGTGAAGATTTTATTAGTGGTTAAACAAGTTATTCCTATTTCATACTACCTAATTAACTATTCTCCATATTAAATATACCAAACCTGATATACGTTTAACTGCATAGAGGTATTAAAATCTCACCCATGCACAAGCCAAAAATAGCTAAGTCGAAACACAAAATACCAAGATAATTTGTGTATACACATATATACATATATACAGTTTAAATTAATAGAAGTGTAAGAGATTTGACTCTTTCGCGTTTTCAGTTAGAATGTCCTGGATTAAAATGGGAGCATTTAACCAATCTAACCAATTTTATGGCTATTTTAACAATCCCCAGTTTCACTAAGCACTATCGTGCAGCAGATGGTGGTCAACCTGCAGTTATCAGAGTGAGAAAATAATGATAATTCTTTTCACTATATGTTGTAGTCTTGAAAAGAATTGAATTGAAATATGTAGTATAATTTTCTTGTTCCTATAAGTGTCAACATTTCTGAAGTTGACCACAATCTGCTGCCCTGTAATGCTTACTGAAATGAACCAATATTTCACCGTGCAAGCCGGGTCTCTTTAGCGTCAATTACTACTGATGTTTTTAGATTTTTTGGTAAAAGTGAGTAAGCAACGTCACTCGGCAAAGGCATACCAACTTCCAGATGAACTAACAGAGCCTCCAGCCAATGACTGAGTGAGGAAAATGTCGGTCTACAAAACAAGAGATTTACTGTTAGTTTGAGGGGCGAGTGGTCAAAGAGTCATTGCTAAAGGGATGACGTAGAGCGAGGTTCCAAGATGGCGGCGGGTTTTCAAGATCGTTAAAACTTATAAAACAATCAACAACCAGGCACTTGCAACAATCCTAAACCGCTTTACCACAGGGTTCCCCAAACAGACACTCACCTAGCACTTGGATCGAGATCACAACATAAGCAAGCAATTTGATAGAACGGTTTGGGACAACTCTCACAAAACTTTTCTTCAAACGATGGCTCGTCCAAACCAAATTTCTAGAAATAACATTGCAGAGAAGATGAGAGAAGCAAGGCTGAGATGGTATGGAGACGTTAGAAGAAGAGATGAGGAAACTTTAAGACTTACTTTTGTACGAGGAATAAAATCTGGATTTGCTTTCACTCTACTTATGATCTTTAAAATAGGATATATAGAATATCATGTTAGAGTCATCGAGGAACAAATAACTTGTTTTCGTACAAGGATTAAAGCATTCAGAACACATCAAGAAAGATTTCTCTACCTCACAAACGATAATTCCAAATGAAAAAATGTCTACGCGTTCATCATAAGCTTTTCCTTGAAAAAATAAACTAGAAATTAGTAAGTTTAAAGGCAAACTTCGCGTTCGTTAGTTTTAGGAGTGAGAAAAAAGACAACAATACCGTTTAACATTTCAGGGGCCATCCAGTAAGGCGAGCCGACGACTGTCGTTCTAGAGTAACGAAAGTAAAAACGCTTTATAAGAGATGTCTTCTTGATTTCGGTAATCGTACCAGATGAATTTAGACAGTACTCAATTAGTAGACAGTACGAATTCAAGTACAGCTCACGGGACGAATTCCCGTGTGAACAAATGCAACGGGACGAATTTGCATGCTGTTCCGAATTGGTCTGCTCTCTTGTGAATGTAGTCTAAAAATGTACCGTTTCTTAGGTGGAGGAGGTCGTGTTGATAGAATATTTGAATGCGAGGTTTTGTTTCCGTTGTTATTTTGATCCTGACCATTTGTTTGTTCTTCATTGATACTCAAGATTCCTGCCAGACCAAAATCTGCTACAACGATCGTCATACCCTGAAAATATTTGATAATTAAAGTTCACGGCAACGTCAGACAAGTTTTATATCAGACATGTTTTATTACTCTGGTTTAAGTAAATGCAATCCCCGAAGAAATGATATTCACGAGCCAACGTTTCAATACTCCAGTCTAGTGTCTTTATCAGGGATGATATAAAGTTGCAATGATAAATCATCATGACGTTAGTTCTATTTTCCACAAGAATATCTTCACATTGTTGACCGATAACGTCATTCCTTGAGTATCTACGAAGCCACGTTGCGACTGCAGATCACCCTTCATGAAGACACGAGACTGGAGTGTTTGGTAGAGTCAAACTGGAAGTACACTTCTCACATGTGACTGAGGTGAAATTATAATCAGACAACTGCATATTGCCGGAATCAAACCCTGGTCACAGAGATGAAAGACACATACACTAACCACTGTGTCACTAGTCCCGCCACAACTCCGGTCACAGAAGATGCACTAACATCCGTTACCTCATCTTTTCTGGCCAGACAGTTCTTAGACTTGAGGTCTCTATGAATTACATTCATTTTGTGAAGATAATCCTACAAGGAAAATGAGTCGGTAAGACTGCAACAGACATCTTTCGCACGGAAAAGTACAAGTTGAATGTAAAATATTCATGAACTTACCATTCCAAGGGCGATACCTTTAGCAAATTTAACTCTTTGAGACCAGGATAATTCACGTGACCGGTCCTTCAATATTCCCCTTAGCGTTCCACCAGGTATATATTCTATGGTGGAAAAATATTTTACAGTATTGACTAACCATTGTACCATCAACAGAGAAGGAAGCAAGGTTGAGATGGTATGGACACGTAATAAGAAGAGATGAAGGAGAGCTGGTCAGAGACATTATGAAATGAAGAGATCAGAAGAAGATGTGGAGTGGTAGATATTGCAGAGAAGGTGAGGGAAGCAAGGCTGAGATGGTATGGACACGTAATAAGAAGAGATGAAGGAGAGCTGGTCAGAGATATTATGGAATGAAGAAATCAGAAGAAGATGTGAGATGGTAGACATTGCAGAGAAGATGAGGGAAGCAAGACTGAGATGGTATGGACACGTAATAAGAAGAGATGAAGGAGAGCTGGTCAGAGACATTATGAAATGAAGAGATCAGAAGAAGATGTGGAGTGGTAGACATTGAAGAGAAGTCGAGGGAAGCAAGGATGAGATGGTATGGACACGTAATAAGAAGAGATGAAGGAGAACTGGTCAGAGATATTATGGAATAAAGAAATCAGACGATATGAGATGGTGGCATAATTGGCTGATCAAGTTGAGACCTTTCAAAGGTGAAATTAGACTGCGACTCTCTATTATTTGATGCAATCAAAGGTACAGATTAGTCCACTTTACCTGCGATGAAACTTAATACTTTGTTCTTGTATAAAATACCGATAAACTTTAAGACATTTGGATGTTCAAGAGTTTTAAGTAGAGTCACCTAAAACAATGAAAAAATATCGTTTAGACAAGTTTATTTAAAATTACAAAAGAAATAAAGCTGGTAACGTTCAGGGACGCCAGACATCTGACCTCTTTAATAAACTGTCTCTGAGCAGTGACATCACATCTAATCAATTCTTTAAGAACCATAACTTTCCCAGTGCCACGATGAACTACCTAGAGTCACATGTAAACACGTCACTGTATTGTAAATACGATACTGCATATTGGTAAAACAACGAATGCGGTGATTCCAGTGTAGGTATTGCAATAAACGATAATGCTTGAAGGTTTGTACGATGAAACTACCTAAAAAATAACAAGAACTTTGACGTTTCGAGCAAAGGCTGTTAACTTCCAGACGAGTTGGGCCTTCGCTCGTTATTATTTTTCAGGTAGTTTGACCCTAGAAACCCACAAGTATAGTATATTGGTAAAACAATATTGCGCTTGCCGTTCTGAATCACTGTCGCTTTCGCACAATCTCCAGCTCGCACCTAATACAATTAAGTTCGGCGTCTGTGGAGCCTCGTCTTCCAGAGGCTGCGGTTAAGTTGCGATGGTTGAGCAGTACTATACCTTACTAACTTGACCAAAGAAACCTTTACCAATAACCTCACCAACAATCAGGTCTGAGGGACGAAATACCCTACGAACAGAGATCAAGTATCTTTCATGTAAAACAACACAGAATGAAAAGAAAAGTACTTCAAAATTTTAAACACTTACTGTCCTGCTTCTGCTTTCATAGACTGTGAACGATGCAGTGGAGAGTTACATTTCATGACATTATTCATCTCCAATGAGTTACTAAAAATATAAAAATATAAAACGTAATCCATTAAAAACGTTTGTAAATGATAACCAGATTAGCACGGGTGGTAGATGCGGTCAACGCGCTGCCCCTTACCTCTGAGTTAAGGCTGCTATACAGCAGGTCGAGGGCAGGGATTTACTCAGGTTGGGTAACATCAGTGCGCTTGATAAACTCATGTAAGTTGAGATTGGTTGGTTCTCTCCTGTGCTTCGAGGGTTTTTCTCCGGGTACTCCGGGTTTCCTCCCTCACTAACCTTCAGGCATTAACTGACTTAGGGATTAACTTTCTAACGATTTTAAAATTTCATTTTATGAATTATGATGACTCTTTTACGTACATTATGCTGGACATTGATTTTCATCATAAGATTACGATTCCCGCCTGGTTCTTCCCTCGCATCTACTCCTAACGATTGCCCAAGCAATTCTTCAAAGGCTAGGTATAGTTCAGACACAAACCACGGAATGCTTACGGAAATTATGCTAATTACCTTCGAGGTAAAGAATTCGCTCTTTCCGGTTTCTTGCGCGTTTTTCTGTCTGTGGAATTTGAACTCACATCCTCATCAAAAGCGTCTTCTTCCCATGGCATATTGTGTCTTTTGAACTTTTGGTCGTAATCTGGGCTACCAATAAGATCCAGAGAGGGATGTCTACCCACAGGTGATCGAGCGATTGGTGACTTCATGGTATCTGGCTTTGTGGGTTGGTTTAACGTCAGAGGGGGAGGTTGGTTGGCTGTGTTTCGCTCGATGGTGAGAGTCTGCACTCGCTGAGGGTTTGAGATTATATGAGAAAGCTGCAAGGATAAAGTTCTATAAGTTAAATTTGAGACATAAGGTTGGCCATGGTTTGTGTTTGTGTAACTACCTACCATGGACCCCCAGGTTTGAGATCATGGCAGCTTATTGTAGAGTACTACCTACAATGGACAACCATGTTTGAGATAATTGAGACATATATTACCTTGTCTACCGTGGCATCAGTAACCATGATGTCATTAACTTCAAGAACTTTATCGCCACTCTGCACCCCTCTTGCTTTCAACTCACTGCTCGCATCAACACTGCAAGGAATATATTCACATTAAATCTCAAGTCCATCCTAATCCTAGTTAATCCTAGGCTAAACCCAATCCTAGCCCAATCCTAATCTAATCCTAACCTTTATTCGATTCTAATACTAACCATAATCCTAACCTTAATTCTAATCCTAACTCTAACCCTAACACTAATCCTAACCCTAATCTTCACCATAATCCTAACCTGATCATCAAATCAGATCATAACCAATATATTGCAAAGCTAAAAATGATTTAATATGATATAGTTCAATTATCTAACATACTTTTCAATTGCAATAAAGCTCTGTCTCTCACCATCCCGAGCAAAACTTGCATTCGCTGAACGCAGCAGCTTATTGATGTTGCTCGCCTTCTCAATAAGAACAGAAAATTTACGCCGTCCGACAGGTGTTGGTGCCAAGTTGATGTGTTGGATTGTATGACAGCGTCCAAGCTTACTTATTGGTGTACTTATTACTGGTAAGATTGAATGCTTGTAGCAATCATTGCTAAATATAGAAAAATCATAATTATACACTTATTGTCTGAGATACGTAGCTTGGAAATATGTGAATAGTTGGGTTCTACTAAGCACTATCGTGCAGCAGATGGTGGTCAACCTGCAGTTATCAGAGTGAGAAAATAATGTTAGTTATTTTTATTATATGTATACAAGTACTAGTCAAGATTGTATTTTTGCTGACAAATATGTAGAATTAAGGGATGTAGTTTAATGTTCTTGCTGCTATAACTGTCAACAGTTCTGAAAGCTGATCACCATCTACTACATGGTACTGCTTGGTGAAACCCACCAATATATTCTGTGATGGTAGCTCAAAATACCATGACAGAACTATGGTACTCATTGATAACTCATGGTTACTCAACCATTCAGCTTCATTTTGTAACACAGTTCTGAAAGCTGATCACCATCTACTACATGGTACTGCTTGGTGAAACCCACCAATATATTCTGTGATGGTAGCTCAAAATACCATGACAGAACTGTGGTACTCATTGATAACTCATGGTTACTCAACCATTCAGCTTCATTTTGTAAAACTTAAACTGTATGAACTTATCAATTCAATGTTTAATTACCTAATTAATAAAGTACTTATTATTATTATTTAGTTATTCATACTGTGTAAAATTGGCCTAAAACCTAAACCTGTATTTTGAATAGAAAGTGCCAAAATCGTGCACATGAAACTCTAAATATAAATCTAGATGTGTCCAATGTTACTTTGTATCATATTTATCAGGCATCACACTGCTTTTTGGAAACTAAATTTAGAATAAATCTGTTTTCATATCCAAGTCTTTAAGGGCACAAATTCAAAGCACAAAAGACGCCCAGGAATTAAAGCAATTCTAGTGATATTTCGTTCATTTCCTATGAAATATTGCATCAAGATTGTTCGATATCCGCATAGCTTTTGCATCAACGAATTTTGGGGTCAATTATTTTGAAAACGAGTGTACTATAGAAGTCTATAACACCCCACTGGGGTTTTTATACAAACCTATAACAAAGGTTACAAAGCGAAAACAACAAACTTTCTAGACAGCTCCATCTTAAACGATTAAGTTTTAATCCATTCCCACACAACTGACAAAGAAATCTTTCAAAAAATAATACTTAGATACTTTACAATCTAATACAGGCGTGCTGGCATGATATTCTCAAAGTACTAAACCATTTGCCAAATGTTCATGCCAATATTGGTGTGTTTCAGTAAGCGTTACAGAACGGCAGATGGTGCAAGTCAACTTCAGAATCATAGACAATTGTTGGAGCAAGAAAATGAAATTAAATCTCTCCAAATATAAGACTACTACATATGATGAAGATAATTTATATTATTTTTTCACTCTGCTAACTGCAGGTTGACCACCAATAGATCTGCTGCACGATTAATAGTGTTTAGTGAAATACGCCAATAAAGTACACAATTTACAAAAATATTAAACATTGAGTGTTCTTACCAGTATAAATTGTGTCGTTCAACTAACATATATTCATCTCCATAACCGATAAACTTCAAACACTTAGTACATACGAAGCATTCAGTGTGATATTTCTGTTCTCCTGCGACCTGTGATTACAGAAAAATATAATGCTTGTTGAAGGTCACTATTTGATTCGCGAGTGTCGAAAGGTTTGACTTAAACTCACGAGCTATTAACTTGGCGAAAATGAAGGGCTACAGAAAAATATGCATATTAGCGTCTTAATCAGTTTAAAATATGTCATTTGAGGCAGACTGAAAGCTTTTTATCGGTAAAATCGAGATAAAACAGTAACCTTGTGCTTTTAGATTAAATATCAACGTCTTAGACAAGATTCAGACAAATGATCTGATTGGAAGTTCAACTAGAAAATACTAGAATAGATAGCCAAACTTTTTGTTTATAATATGCAGTAAAAAACTGAGATTTTGCTACAAATTATTCTGAAGATACAAAATTTGCATTTTGTGTTGAAAATATTCATAAATGTGGCTATAAATATCTGGCTTTATCTGGCTTAATATTAAATTGCTGTCAAGAATATTAATCATCACAAAAAATTACGGAGGTTTGTTTACGTCTAAAAGGTGCCCAAACATGCACGATAATTCACATTCTTTATAAATTATAAATTATATGGATAGTTACAGATGATTTAGGTAGCCTAGATATACTTCAAATATATGTGCAATGCAGCAAGTTTATTAATTAAAGACATTAAACCATTTAGAAACATTTTTTCTTGTAATCAACATTCCAAAGTGTAATTTGTTACAAAAATGTTTGCATAGCAAAAGCTCAAAATATTCTTTAAATTCCCAAAAAGTCCCATTAAATTTATGCCTTAAAACTATCTAAAGTACAAGTTAAAGCAGTGTTTATTGAAAGGTCACATAAAATAGCGTGATTTTATACCTGACAAATTGCCAAATCCACGCAAGAGACCACGTATATTTATAATTCGACTAAATTATCGCTTGATTTTGCGAGCAGATAATGGAAATATATCTAAGATAACATACCATAACTGGCCCAGTGATTTGTTTAGTACATCTTTGACAATGCTCGCCAAACTTCAATATATAATCTTTCTTGCAGTAAAGCACATTATCTCTGGGCATATAATGTAGCGGTATGGTGCTTAAACATTCTGAACATCTATACAAGTAAATAACATGAATAAATAAAGATAAAGTCTCGAATTTAAGCAGGATGACTTAAAATAACATCAGTTTAAACCAGATTTACACAAACCTGAAGCAATTCCGATGCCATTTTAGCCCCAACGCTGAATGTACATCCTTTTTAATTGGGAACTTGCAACCGCTACAATTCACAGCTAGAAAAACAAACACACAAATCATATATTTGTTACCGACGGAAATTGATTAAAAACTTTGGATATTTTACCTTCTATAGCACTCATAACTCTTGTAGATTTAAACATAAGCCGTCCTTCGTGACCTGTGTTTATTTGATCACTAGGTGGTTTCGAATTTCGCCACAGATTTGAAAAGAATCACCGAGGCATATCGCCGGAAATAGGCGACTCACTCAACAAGGGTGATTTTAAAAAAGACGAAGTAAAATTTATTGATATTGGACTCACGCAAGAAAAATTCATGTATCTACTTTTAAACTTCAAGCTTAAGGATTACAAAATATTGAAAGAAGGTTACCACTTAAGTATACTACCGTGTTTTCGATGAGTTTTGACTTTTACAAATTATACTTTGGAATTTCACCCTGTTGTTATAGTACTTCAGCTATAAAGTTACATAATTGTTACAATTCTATTATAAATAGATATTACCAAGAATATTTATTCAAGTATATATTGAATGTTATAAAATTACAAGACAGCAGATGGTGGTCAACTTCAGAAATGTTGTCACTTATAGGAGCAAGAAAATTAAACTAGATCTCTCAATTCCATGCATTAACTTGCCTCCAAATACAAGACTACTACATATAATGAAAAGAATTAACATTATTTTCTCACTCTGATAACTGCAGGTTGACCACCATCTGCTGCACGATAGTGCTTAGTGAAACCTACCTATTATTGACAGATTGAACAAGTGCCCCCCCCCCCCCCCCTATGAGTGGTCAGTCTGATGTCAAGAATCTACTTCAGCAAGCAGGTCAACCCCCCGTGACGAATTAAACAAGTGCCCACCACCCACCCAATTTATCCAGTGTCTGTGGTCTCTTCTCGCCCACCCCTCTTACAACAGCCCAAGCCCCCTGATTCAAGCAGTTGACTGATAGAACACAGCACACTAGACACCACCCCCAACCCTAACACCAAAATCACGAGGTTTATCTGAGTAACCACCGTCCTGGTCAAATCTCTATGGACGTACGCACCATCGTTCACGACATAATCACCAAAACCGATGGTGGATAGGGTCACGAAAGTGAAGTACACGCCTTCCATCAGCGACCAACCTTGAGAAAATAATCACAATAATGGTTTTAATACGCTCCCTTTGCCCCTTTTCAGTCCCCCCAAAAAAGTCCCCCTTAGAAATCACTCTTGTGCGTTATTATACCTTTGGGAATTTACTTGAATTGTACATGAACGGCGGAAGTATTTACAACTTCCCTTCGTCCAAATAATTTAACGCGACGTATAATTTAACGCGACGTATAAGTTGTTACGACAAATACTCGTTGCTCTGTAGTCAGTTGAACCATTCTTACTCGAACTGACGGTAAGACGAATTTGTGTTGCTGTTCGTTTTAGAAGCTATTTTAAATTCCCAGAGGTATAACAACGCACGTTTAACAACACAAGAGTGATTTCTATAGGGGGACTTTTTGGGGGACACCCTGTATATGGGATCCCATCCATCTGTTTACCCCAAATTATCTTCTATCAGACGGATCATCGAGTGACTGGATAACATGGAGAACAGTGTCAGTGAGATTTTCAAAACAATGAAAAGACAATGGAACATTCCGATCGTGACCGGATGTCAGTTATAGTTATGTTAAAGTGTTATACAAAGGACTTACATTCACAAAGCATTTGCATTTAAAGTGTATTAAAATTTAGCTACTCACACAAACAGCAAGACAATACAAAATAAAACAACGCAATACCTTCTGACATCTTGGTGACGACCGCCCCTCCAAGCAGCATGAAAATCATCAGAACAATGATCACTATAAAACATTTTCGTCCCAAGTTTTTTGGTTCTCGTTTTAAGACTGTTGTCTCAAATGCATATAGGATTTTTGTGATGGCCTTTACTATGAACTCTCCAACTGATTTCAACATGATTGCAGTTACAGGAATTCCTATTAGACTGAAGAAGATACAAAACACTTGACCTTGCCAAGTTTCTGGGGTTAGATGGCCGTAACCTGTTGAGAAAATAGAATTAGGAGTTATGAAATGAAGATCTCAAACGTGGTGGTCCAGTTTAGGCAGTATTCTATAAGCTGTCGTGGTTTGTGTCTGAACTACCTGAAAAATATATCTCAAACGTGGAGGTCCAGTGTAGGTAGTATTCTACAATAAGCTGTCGTGGTTTGTGTGTGAACTACCTGAAAAAGATATCTCAAACGTGGTGGTCCAGTGTAGGTAGTATTCTACAATAAGCTGTCGTGGTTTGTGTGTGAACTACCTGAAAAAGATATCTCAAACGTGGTGGTCCAGTGTAGGTAGTATTCTACAATAAGCTGTCGTGGTTTGTGTGAACTACCTGAAAAAGATATCTCAAACGTGGTGGTCCAGTGTAGGTAGTATTCTTCAATAAGCTGTCGTGGTTGAGCGAGTCTTTAGTGTTCTTAATCTTCTTCAAGTAGTTTGGACACAAACCACGGCAGCTTATTGTAGGAACACTATTGAGGAACATTTGAAAAAAGCAAACTCAGGATCCATGGTCCGTCGTGGGAACACTGGACACTTTTCCACGTCTGAAAAAGGAAAACAAGCTTACCTATCGTTGTAATTAAAACGAGGACAAAATACAACGAATTTCCGTAAGTCCACGGTAGGTTGACAATGCTAGGATGTCTAGATGTATCATTTCGCACGCTTTCCAAAAGTAGATCATAATCCTGTTTTGATATGTTGTAAACTGCCTGAAAATCCACGTCTTTTGCTTCAGAGATCTTGTGTCTTCCCTCAGTAGCCATGAAGAGCAATGCTCCAATCAACATGACAACAAGAAAAGCACAAATTCGAGAGAGAAGCGTCTTCGTCCGCGATGAAATCATTCTTAGAGTTAGTCTTAGAAGTCGTTAGTGGCCTTAGGCTTAATACCTAATTTCTTTACGTTGTTTAAGTTCGTTAGTATGGCAAACAGTTCTAGATTATTCTATTTTATAAGCGGTGTTGACACAATTGCGTATGTAATAAGTAAATAAGTCAAAACAAATTCGAATTTAACAGCTGCTTTATGAAGAGCTGTTTAGCAGGTGTCAGAGCTATAAACCTAAATGAATATCTAATAAGGCCATTAATGGGGCTTCGGTGGCGCAGTCGTCAGAGCAAGCGCCTTTCATCTCTGAGTCTTGAGTTCGATTCTCGTTGAGGACACTCATCACACTCATGTGAAAAGAGTAAGTCAACGCTCTGTCGAAAGTCGTGGGTTTTCTCCGGGCACTCCGGTTTCCTCCCACAGGGAAAGTTGACTGGGTGGGTTAGGATAGACAGATTAGGAAAGTAATATCACAATTGTAAAAATAAATAATGTAGGCCAAGTACATAATATAGGTAAGCTAGATACTTGATGTAATCGGTCACTGAAAAGCCCCAATGGGGGGAGTAAGCTGAATAATGTATGTATGGGGTCTATATAGGGAGGTTTCAGGAAGCATTACAGAGCAGCAGATGGTGGTCAACTTCAGGAGCAAGAATATTAAGCTACATCTCTTAATTCTACATATTTACCTCCAAATACAAGACTACCACATGGCACATATTATGAAAAAAATCAACATTATTTTCTCACTCGGATAACTGCAGGTTGACCACCATCTGCTGTACGATGTGAAGCTCAGCTTCTAGCCATGGACAAAGTTATTATTATTCACGAGTACATACACTGTCTGACTCACCAACATCATATCAGATCTTTCTCTCTAAGTACCACAGGGCTGTGACAAACCTGAAACTCTGACTTTCACAACAAAAAGAAAAGTTAAAATTTAATTCCTAACTTTACATATATACAAAATAAAATTCAAATGTTTGTCTTAAATTGTCCAGTGAAGTCTATAAGAATGTGAACAACAATCTCCTGACAAGCAAAGCATGTTTTAGGACTGGTCTAAATCTAACGGCTTGCATGTATAAGCGTTTACGTTTAGTGCGTGGCCAACGGCATGGTTCTTTCATATCGGTGTCAATCTGCTCCATCCAGTTGCTAATATCAAACTTATCTTCAACTACTGTCAGTGTCTCGATTACTATGACGTCTTTCATCTGTGTCATGTGACTCGGAACTCTCGTCATCACTCAACGGTTCATACTGTGGCGTCAGCATATTACTTGAATCTGCAGGCTGAAATCTGATTGGTGTAGAATCCGCTTGCTGATATCTGATTGGCGTATTACATCCGGAAACAATTCGAACTGGGGATGAACAATTACTGTTCGGTGCGGAGCGCAGGTTCAGTGCAGAAAACGGGAACACCGAGTGGGACACATGCGGGGATCCCGCGAGTTGCGTGGAGGACCCCGCGTGTTGCGTGGAGGATCCAGCGTGTTGCGTGGAGGAACCAGCGTGTTGCGTGGACGAGTACGTGTACGTCCCGAAGTCCAGAAAACTGGATGAAAGTTCATTGGTATCGGCTGGGGGTGATATAGGGATGGTGTCCAGCGGTGGGTAGTACGATCCGGATGATGACGTAATCATATGTTCCGGCGTGACGTCACAAGGCGTGATGACGTCATTTCCGGTTGTGTCATTAGGAATCTCGGCAATCTCGCCCTCCTCCAATTCTTCATCACTGGAAATAGCTTCTACTGCGATATCGTATATGGTACTTGATGTGATACCCATAGTTGTACCTACAGTATCCTCAGGTGTAGTTAGAAGTCCAATGTAACCCTTGTTCATCACTAAATAACCCGTAGTATCAACAGTATTCTCAGATGTACTTAGGGATCCACTGTTATCCATTCTCGTTCCTGAATACCCTGTGGTATCCACAATGTTTTCAGTTTTACTCGGGTTTGATGCATTGTACTTGTTTACCCCTAAATAACCCGTTGTATCAGCACTATTCTCTGTAGTACTTAGGGATCCACTGTTATCCTTGTTCATTCCAAAATACCCTGTTGTATCCATGTTTTCAGTTGAACTTGCTTCATTGTCCCTGTCCATTCCTGAGTAACCTGATGTATCAACACTATTCTCGTTTGTTTTCTCAATTCTGTCCACGTTTGACCCTAAGTAACCACTTGTATCAACAGTATTATCATATGTACTATCCATATCTGCCCCAAAATACCCCATATTATCAACACTTGTATCAGTATGACTAACATCATCTGTAAAACTAACAGGAGATATCGTAGATGAATCAACAATATTATCCCTTTCGCTCAATAAGTGTCCTCCCAAGTTTCCTTCTATCCTAATTTCATCCTCTTCATAGTTAATCAATGACTCAGCTTCGTTTCCACTTATGTTGTCGTTATTGTCCGTACTACAATCGGAAACTGTCGGTTCATAGAAGTTTGTGGTAGACGGCTCTTCGGAATGACTCGAGGAATTTTCGGATGATCTTCGGGAAATGGTAACTAAATCCTGGTTCCTCAAATGATTTGAATGATCAGGTCGTCTACCCACTATAAGTGCGCTATCTGGTAATTCTACTTCAGAACTTCCAGTTGGTGATATAACGTCATTAACATTTTCTGCGCTATCAGGTAAGTCTATTTGGGAACTGCGCGATTCACGTTCATTAGCATTTTCCGCGCTTTCACTTGTATCAGAACTGACATCTGAAATATTGGGAATGTCACTGCTAGTGGCAACGTCATCGCGTTGCATAGCAACACTGCTAGTAGCCAGGTCATCGCGTTGCATAGCAACACTGCTAGTAGCCACATCATCGCGTTGCTTGGTAACACTGCTAGTTGCTACGACATCGCGTTGCTTGGGAACACTGCTAGTAGCTACGTCATCGCGTTGCATAACAACACTGCTTGTAGCCACGTCATCGCGTTGCTTGGGAACACTGCTAGTAGCTACGTCATCGCGTTGCTTGGGAACACTGCTAGTAGCTACGTCATCGCGTTGCATAACAACACTGCTAGTAGCCACGTCATCGCGTTGCTTGGGAACACTGCTAGTAGCCACGTCATCGCGTTGCTTGGTAACACTGCTAGTAGCTACGTCATCGCGTTGCTTAGCAACGCCGCTACTAGTAGACACATATGGAATCATCATTTCTGATGAAGATGCAGGTTCACTTTCTCCGGGGGGAGAAAGTCCTTGTAGTTGACTATCCGTAAATGTTTCAAACGTACTTGATGTTATGTCAGTATCGTCGTCTTGTGAAACAATGTTTCTTTGTGGTTCTTCGACTGTAGAACTTATATCATTGTTAGTTTCAAGTTCTGGTTCGTCTCCTGGTATATCTTGGTTTGTATACAACGCTTCGTTCGATGTACTCTCTATTATATGCTCTGAGGTTGAACTGTCATTGCTAGTTCTTCGACTATTCTGGTCAGTCTCATCATAGATACTATCATCTGCCTCGGTCGTATCAGAACATTCGTGACCTTCATGTTGGAGGTCCTCAAAGATACCACCCTTCTCATCCTTCAAATCTCTGGTCGTATCAGTACCCTCGTTATCCACATGTTGTTCCTCGTTACCCCTAAGTGTACCCTGCGCACTCGTTACCAGAGCATCTCGGTCATATCTTGATACATTCTTTGTCTCCATGTCAAAACCACTATAAGTAACCTTGTCACTTTGAGTCTCCACACTGCTGCCTTCCTCAGTTTCCATTTGTTGGTTTTCACCTTCATCGCCCATATCTTCTTCCTCTAAGTAATTTTGTTCCTCAGTAGTTTTATTATCCATATGTTCCTCGCTACTTATCACGTGTTTATCTTCACCTGTCACGTGTTCATCTCGATCTGTCGCATGTTCAACTTGACTTGTTATGTGTTCATCTTGATCCATCACGTGTTCATCTCGATCTGTCACGTGTTCTTTTTGACATGTCACGTGATCATCATTACCCGTCACGTGATCATCATGACTTATCACGTGTTCATTGCTACTCGTCACGTGTTCTTCGCTGCTGGCCACATCACGAGAACCAATTCTACCAAAATCTATCCCCAGTTCAATATCCTCGCCACGTTCATCAATCACATTGGCTACTATTTCACTACCAGCAGATTGATCTATTTCAAGATTATCCTCGAGTAAGGTTTTTTCCTCTGTGTTTCCTCTATGAATATCTTGCCTGTCCGTACTGCTGTCAACACTATCAGTCACATCAACAATGTCTTCATCTCTTGTACTAATGCTCTGACTCATTTCACGGTTGTCATGACTCTGCTTCGCTTCAGAGACTGTTTCATCGTCCGATAGATCAAACTTGTGGCTAGTTTGACTCGGATTTGATGAGCTTGTGACCTCTTTAAAGCTGCACGAACCCCGCTCGATGGACATCGCAGTAGCTGGTGGTGAGGTGTCCTCAGTCATAGTGTCCTTCACATCGACAAGCAGTGTCTCAATATTATTATCTTCATCACTCTCCATATCACGTGTAACTGCTTCGCTAGTTGCAACCGCTTCCGAAGTATTTTCTGTGTCCGTTGGATCACCCGTCAGGGTACTTGTATCAACTGTTGGTTCTCTCATTCCCATCAAATCATCTGTCACAATGTCTCTGTTTCCTTCATCACCACCACCATGGGTCAACATGTCACCAGTTGAGTCCACGCCTTCTACTCTGCCTGGTACCTGACTACCATCATCCCGTTCCACTTCATGTCCTTTATGTTCCCGTGTGCCACTCAAATCCGAATCTCTCAACTCACCAGCTAGCTCATGTGTGACCCTCTTTTTATCCATCACAATACCTTGTGTACCATCAGATACCCTATCATGTAGTATATTACCCTGATCACACACCAATGTTTCCCTGATGTTATCCATAATTATCTCATCATGTACATCCTCCATTGTATTATCCACTTCACCCCTAGTGTCCATAACTATCCTATCATCCTTATCCACAACATTGCCTGTACTATCCATAACCTTCTCGCCATCACTTGTACCATCCCTCATTACCCCATCATCAACAGTTCTATCCATCGCCTCAGCATCTTCAGACCTATAATTTTCACGACCTTTTGCCTTCTTCACTTCACCTCCAGCGACCATAACTACCCTATCATCATTCGCACCATCCATCTCTACCCCTGAGTATCCTGCCTCATCCTCCTCGCTCGCATCATCATCGCCTTCAATACCACTTCCAGTTTCATCTTGCAGTAACATGTGACTGTTCGTTTCATCTTGTGGCAACAAGGGACTCTTGTCTTCCCGAATTTCTGTATGACTATCATCCGTATGTACATAATCTTTATGTCTATCATTTGGACTCTGGGCATTGTCATCCTCAAATTTCGTGTCCACCAAGCTATTACTGCTACCATTCCAGGGTTGATCCTGTACCTCGTCTGGCCGTCCATCCGCTTGCTCAAACTCCGCATTCTTGACACTCTCGTCCTTGCCACGAAACCCTCTTTCCACCAAGTTACTACCACCAGTACCCTTCCAAGGCTTATCCTGTGCCCTGCTCAGCGTTCTAGTCTCCGTTTCATACTCTGACAAGTCCGACACTGTACTGTCAACCATATCTGACGAATCGTAACCATGGTTACCGCGGGTTTCGTCAGCAGAGTGTCCAGAGTGACCAAGATATGTACTATCAGTTGGTATGCATGTACCATCAGTGTTCGAAAACTCGTCACCACTAGCGTGCCTTTCAGATATATCCCCATCACTGTCCAACTGTTGGTCAGAGGTAGGGTCCCAGGCCCCATACAAAGGCTCCCCACCGCTATCACTTTCCACTCGCTGGTCAGAGTCCCGAGTCCCGTATAAGGTATCCTCAACGCTATCGCTGATATCACCCGGAGGGAAATATCTCATTCTTAACTCATGGTCTTCATCATCCGGACTTTCGAAACCAACACTTGAGCTTCCTGCAATGGATCTACTGTCCTCGCGGCTTTCACATGTTTCTTCGTCGGGGCAAGGGTCCACCTCTCTTTCACTAGGGTTGGTGTCCACGTCTCTTGGACTGGGGTTGGAGTCCATCTCTCTTGGACTGGGGTTGGAGTCCATCTCTCTTGGACTGGGGTTGGAGTCCATCTCTCTTGGACTGGGGTTGGAGTCCATCTCTCTTGGACTGGGGTTGCTGGCCACCCTGGTAGGACTTTGCTCGGAGAATGTGTTAACGCTTGTAGCCACGTCGTTAGGTGGTGACAATGTTCTAGTGTCTAGAGAACGAAACATGTAAACATTTTATGAACTTTTATATTATTGAGAACGACTATGGCACAAGTAACAATATATAAATTTGGGCCCTTCGAAACACATTTGTTGGGTTTCAGTAAGAAGTATGAGCGGATCAGTGGCCACAGCAGATGATGGTCAACTTCAGAAATATTGACCCTTAAAGGAGCAATGTTTGCCACCAAATACAAGACTACTACTTATAATGAAAATAACATTATTTTCTCATTCTGATAACTGCAGGTTGACCACCATCTGCTGTACGATAGTGCTTAGTGAAACCAATCTATTATATTACTATCATTGCAAAATATACCTTGGTCATTAGTTGGCGATGCATAGCGGTTATTACCATCCTCAAGTGACTCTGAAGTGGAATCTTTATCACTAGTTTTCGCAGTATAAGAGGGATTTTCGTGTCGTTGAATATCTACAGGAGCATCGGAATGAGGCTGACGAAGCTCCAGTTGTTCTATAAATGGGGACTTTGGTACTTCTTTGTTATCAAACTTTGGTCCTGGACTAACTGACTTTAGTCCCGGACTAACGGATTTTGGCCCTGGACTAACGGACTGTGAGGGAATGACATTTGCATATTCTGCTGGGACGGGCGTAGTCCCTGAGAGGACATGAGACTGTTCAGATAAAGTACGAGACTCCTTCGAGAAAACTCGAGACGGTTCCGACAACATACGAGACGAGTCGGGTAAAGTACGAGGCTGCTCCGAGACGGTGCGCGACTGTTCCGAGAGATTGCGAGCTTGTTCCGAGAGAAAACGGGACGCCTCCGAGAGGTTACGAGCTGGCTCCGAGAATGACCGAGGCTGTTCCGAGGAAGGACGAGATTGCTCAAATGAAGGGAGAGGGAATCTTGCACCATCACGAGTCAAGCAGTTTCCAGAATGCAACAGATCAGGACGAAGAGGGTTGTGTTGAGATGTAAGGACAGACGATGTAACACGAGGTGAGAATTGTGTTGAGGTGAATTCTTGTGGTGTGGGTTGATTAGGTAAAGGGTGAGACGGTGTAGCAATATCTAATAGGTATGGCATACTTGGAACCATTGGGGATGGGCGGGATGTTCCAGATAAGAGATCAGGGTGATGGGGAAGTCGTGGGATGGTGCTAAGTATATGACGAGGTGATGTACCAGGATGTACCCCAGACATTAGAAGTGGGGGATGTGGGGATTTAATAATAGATGGTTCACGGACATTTCGTGAAGTGAATTGATCAGGTTGAGATGACGTGAGGAGAAGACTAGATTGCTGAGAGCGAGGGGATCGGCTTCTGGGGGCAAGTAGATGAGGGTGAAGTTGTGAAGAGATGTCTTGGGGCCTTGGTAGGTGGGGCGTGGACGGGACAGCGAGGGGAGCCAGACTTACAGACTCTTGTGGAGTCAAGAAAGGTCTAGGTATAGGCTCTTGGGGCAAAGAGTGAAATCTTGGACCACGCTCTTGGGGATGAGACAAAAGATCATCCTTATGATGAGGGAAAGAAGACCCGACATGGGGCTCAGGTCGAGGGACGACTTCACCCTGTTGCTGTAAAGAAGGGCGAGGGTGAGATATTACCACACCAGGCTGTTGTTGGGGAGGAGGGTGGGTTATTAACACACCATGTTGCTGGGAATATTGGTGGGATATCACAGTTGGAGGAGGAGTGTGAACACTCCCACGAGGAGAACTAGACAGTCTTTTTTGCGGTTGCTGTGAGTGCGCTGTTTGCTTTAGTTGTACAGGAGGGGACACCGTCTTTAATGGCGAGGAGGGTTTCAGTGATTCCTTCATATCAGACCAAGGTCGAAATAGCGGTCGGTTTGGTTCGACATCCCGAGAGGAGAGTGAGGTGTTTTCTAATCCAGTGTAGGGTACCTCTTCAGAATACAACTGGTGTTTACAGGGCTGCTCTGTACTTCTACACCCACAAGGAAGGATATCAGGGTTAGAACGTCCCACCAAACCAATATCTCTGGGGGCAGTCGGTGGGGTACGTCTCAGTCCAATAGGCGGGGTGTCCCTAACCAAGGGTGGTGGGTGTTGTTCGTTTGGGCTATGGGAAAATGAAGGTGTTGGGCTATGGGAAAATGAAGGTGTTGGGCTATGGGAAAATGAAGGTGTTGAGCCATGGGTAGGTGAGGGGTCCCTAGAGTTTACCATTTCCCTCGGGTTTACAACTCGGGGGGACTCTTGTATATCACGTGACGGTATTCGACCAATACTATGTGTTTCAATCATTCTCGGATTGGATACACCCTCACTTCTTGGAGGCTGAGAGTAAGTTCCAGTGATCGAGAGTAATGGAGGTGGTTGAGGTGGAGCAAGGCCAGATGAGATGCCATGCGCCTGCGAGCCAGATGTGTCCTTTGGGCCAGATGTAACATGAAGTACTGAGGTATTTGTAACAACACAAGACTGGCGGGTAAACTGGGGGTGAGGTCTGTCAGCTTCGGTTATTTTAAGTGAATCTCTTGCACGTTGTGATTCTCGGCCACTTTCTATTAAAAGAATAGAAGACCATTTAAAGAACGAGTGTGTAGTAGTCTATGCCAGGCAGGTGAAATTATTATAGTATAACGGTTTGAGCGAGTGCAAGAGATATCAGATACACATAAGAGGTAGGGAAATTGATCAAGTTAAAATAACAAATCACTTGGCTTTGACGAAACTTTGTCATGGAACGCTCAAGTAGACAAAATTACAAAAAAGGTTAATTCAGGTCTCATGTAATTCAGGTCTCATAATTCATGTTTAAAAAGTTGTCAGTCAATTTGTTATTTGAAATAGTGACCGAAGTGACCATAATGACCATTGGCTTTCTCGGTAAGATCTTGCGTGACCCTGCTTGTGACGTTAACATAATCCAAGATGGCGGACAGCTCGCTGTTTTATGATTATTTCTGTCAGAATATCTCAAGAACTAAGAAAGATACGAAAAATCGGTAAAGGAGATTTATGTATAATTTTAAAAGTTCTTTCAAATGAGACAAACTAAATTTTTATTGCCATATCCTTTTAATAAAGTTCAATAAAGACAGAGTCTAAAGAATCTTACCTATTGAGGACGCTATAGGTCTTGCTCCAGCTGCTGCATTCATCAGCGCTGTAAACGGCTCATACGACTTCACTTGATCAGCTGGACCTGGCTCCTTAGAGCTTGGTTTAGCTTGGGGTCGACTCGGTGATGCATGCCACTCGCCACTACCCGAGACAGCCCATGAATGCACATCAGTTAAGGAAGCTGACCGCTGTTGGTTCATAGGCTTTGAGTTGGGGATACCTACTTGATCCGGTGTCCGTGCCCTGGGGTGCATAGTTGGGGTTTCGACAGACCGGCATCGGGTCGAGGGAATGGGAGAGATCAACTCGTGTCCACTTTCCCTTCGTCTTGAGATGCGTTCGGTGGGGGTTAAAGGTTCCATTGGGATCATAAATGGAGGGTGAGGGGCGAATATAATCCCTTGATGTTCCATAGAGGGCCACATTACAGCCCCCGGGTTCGCACGGGCCGCTTCCTCTCGTAGGCGGGCCGAGAACAGGTTATGCTCCATACCTGGAAATAGAAATATTTCTAATGAAAAAGAAGCCTTTGGATATGTCAAATATATCAGAAATATATCAAAATGGCATTGAGAACAATGAAAAGACAATGGAACATTCCGATCACTGGATCGTGCCTGGATGGCACAAAGTGTTATCTAAGTGCAGTGCAAAGGCCAACTCACAAAGAAACTAGCGACATACCATACCATACCATACCATACCACACCTATACCATACCACACCACACCAATACCATACCACAACTATACCACACCTATACCATACCATACCACACCACACCACACCACACCATACCATACCATACCATACCATACTATACCTGGGTGGAAGTATTCTACGAACTGTGGGTGGTACATATGTTCAAAGCCAGGTCCGTGAGGAAAAGGTATGGCAAACATCTCTGGTGGGAAGTGGGGGGCTGCAATATGAGGAACAAACTGTTGCATTGGTATACCAGACGGGTGGTGGAATGAAGGATGTGGGAGTCTTTGTGTTCGCACCTGAAAATATATAGGTTAAAATCACAAGGGATGGATTTACTGGGGAGGTGTAGGGGGTTGCGCACCCACCTAGCCTTGGCCAAGATCACTGAAGACCTCTGGCAGGGTCAAGCAGCTGAGCTTGTCGGAAAATGTTTGAAAATAAGGTTGCCCAGATGGCAAAAGAAGCCCCGACTAGCGGGTGCCTAGAACATACTCGCGAGTCGAGGGCACTAGGACAGGACAGTACCTGCTGTATACTGGTGGTATCTGGGGGTATACAGGGTGAAAAACGGTTGAATATCCCTATAGCTTCATTCTGTTCGAACTTTCGTAACTGCGGGTCTGGAACACGCATTCTCTTTAGTTTCTCTTTTTCATCCTTGTCCCCAGGCTCTTCTGCCGTGTTCTCCACGCGACCTGCAGAACGAAAACATTAAATATTTAAATCCAAATTAAAGGCAAAGTTAGGGGTGCTAATGCTGCCTTGCTGCTGAGAGCTGAATTGCGAAGGAAACGCGACCGAGCCGAAGACTGACTAGGGAGTCTCTGGCTACCACCATACGACCCATGGCTGATCACTTTAACTTTACTTTAATCAATTTCAATACATTATTTATTTATAACAACAGTTGAGTACATCTTTATAACAACAGTTGAGTACAACTATGAGATTGTAGTAGCAGACGTTAAGCTGAAAAATTTCGTAGTCGTAGTCGTACTCGTAGTCCAAACTAAAGCTCCCTAATACCCAGTGGTAAGGGTCATTGCGCTTACCATATTTGCCAACCTAGTAAGTGTAAAGTTCAAATGTCAGTACCTGCATTTTCTGCGGGTGCGCGTCTCCGAGCTAAGTTGAGCAACGCCTCAGAATGTATACCAGCTACTGGTGTTTCCATAGTGAGTGGTCTATACGGAACATTTGGGTACATTGCACTACTTGGTGGGTTAACTGTGACCTTTTGGGAGTCGGTAGTACTTGGGAGTTCTAGGTTAGGGGTACGATGGGTTTCGACCTTGGTCGAGGTTTGAATGAGCTGTCGGTCAGATGACGTGCTTGTTGCCTTGATAACAGCTTGGGATTGCGTAGCAAGAGCAGTTGAGTGCCCTACAAAGGTAAAAAATTTTCTTCATACTGAATTGCTCTATTAGTTTTTTCCCTAGAGGTCCAGAAAGGGTCATCCTTTATTGATCCAGTGTTACTACAGGAGGAAACCTAAACTAAACAAACTTTATTTACACTAGATCGCTCTACCAGTTCTAAACTGTTCTCCCTAGAGGTCCAGTAAGAGTCATCTCTTATTAATCCAGTGTTACTACAGGAGGAAACCTAACTAAACTAACTTTATTTATACTGGATAGTTCTATCAGTTCTAAACTGTTCTCCCTAGAGATCCAGTTATTTATACTGGATAGTTCTATCAGTTCTAAACTGTTCTTCCCAGCACTCTTCTCACATGTGACTGATACGAAATCATAACCAGACAACTGTATATTGAAGGAATCAAACTCCAATCACAGAGGTTGAAGGTACATACACTACCCACTGTGTTACCAGCACACCACCCACTACCCACTGTGTTACCAGCACACCACCCACTACCCACTGTGTTACCAGCACACCACCCACTACCCACCACCCACTACCCACCACCCACTACCCAGCATACTACCCACTGTGTTACCAGCTCACCACCCACTACCCACTGTGTTACCAGCACACCATCCACTACCCACCACCCACTACCCACTGTGTTACCAGCACACCACCCACTACCCACTGTGTTACCACCCAACACCAATCTGGAATATTAAGTACCTGTCATATGTACTTCTTCTGACACAGAAATCGCAGATGAGGATACAGGAACTCGAACGTAACTCTCCATTCGGGATAGTTGTAAACGTGGGTGCTCGCGTGATCCAATAATACCCCTAACTACCTCGCCATGTCCCTGAGGTTCCACCGTGTCCACAACGACAATTCTCGCTTCATCTGAGCCCGTAGTGCTCGTCTTGGATTCGTCAGCGGTTACTGGATTTTCTACTTCATGTAATTTTGTATTTGATGGATCATCAATGGAGCCGCGTGAAGGCTTTCCGTCAGAGGACTTGTTCCGAGAGTTTCGTTGGCTGCGCGAATTTCGAAGAGTGGGACCAGATTCCGCGCGTTGTTCAACAGCCTGGGATCGAGTTTCTCGTGCGTTCTGTTTGCTTCGTGCTATACTCGGTCTCTCTTCGTGGACTTCGTAGTTGTCGTCGGAAGCCTCCGACGCGGAAATTGTCTCTTCTGATTCTTGACGTTGAACAACCTAAGCAAGAAAATAACGTGTCTAGTTACTATAAATATCGTTTAATTTCTGTCTGTGACTGGGGTTGAACTCATGCAATATGCAGTTGTCTGATTATAGTTTCATCTCAGTCGCATGTGAGAAGAGTGCTTCCAGTTTGACTCTACCAAACACCGCAGGTTTTCTCCAGGTACTCTGGTTTCCTCCTGGATCAATAAGAGATGGCTCTTACTGGACCTCTAGGAAAAACAGTTTAGAACTGATAGAGCTATCCAGTATAAATAAAGTTAGTTTAGTTTAGGTTCCCTTCTGTAGTAACACTGGATCAATAAGGAATGGCCCTTACTGGACCTCTAGGAAAAACAGTTTAGAAGTGATAGAGCTATCCAGTATAAATAGAGTTAATTTAGTTTCGTTTTAACAATTGTTCCTACCTTCAAAGCATTGTGTTCTGCTATGACGTTCTCCAAGTCAAGTTTTCGTTTATAATTAAAATAGAAATTCTTGCACTGTGCCTCCGTCTTAGTTTTCACCATTTGTGATATTGCCGTCCAGTTACGGCCATGAAGACGCAAACCTGATGAAATATGGAAAACTTAAATAAAGAGACCTAATCAACTAACGCGTGTTTATGCCCGTGCCAACCAATTCTCTCACATATATAATTTAAATGCTTCGTTACATTATCAGAACAGTGGTAACTAGGCATGTGAGTTATCTGAAAAGGTGAATTGGTTACCTTTGTTCCATTCTATGCTTACATTATCAGAACAGTGGTAACTAGGCATGTGAGTTATCTGAAAATGTGAATTGGGTGGCAACGGACATACATATGCGTTGGTTTATTAGGTTTAGGATATTTTAATGTAAACAAGCCTAAAGATAGTTTAGAATCATCAAAGCCAATTTCGTAGGGCTTACTGGGCCTCCCGATATGCCAGTGGGCCATGTCAACTCTGGGTACATGGTGTGATGGGAGTTAATGTAGCTACTTACCCTCTATGGCAATTTCTCGCTCGTTTTTAGACCAACGTGGTGTTTCCACACTTCCTGCGTCTAGAGTTCAGAGAAAATGGAATTTTCTTTAGTAAGTTTCTAATTGTTGCAGAGTTTATACCCATGAAAGCCCTACCTGTGCCTGCAGTCTTGCTTCCAGGAATATGTGGTGTCGTGATCTTGGTAGGAGGAACCATCACTATATCCTCGAAGCCATCACTATCCATATCAAACGTCTCTTCATCCTCAATGTCACTCTCCGTGCGGTATTCTTCAGTTCTGGGGGGAATACAATAGACACATTTAATGCTGGAAACTTGGGTGGACACTTGGGTGTTAGGGGTGATTGCTGGACGCTTGGGGTGTTAGGGGTGATTGCTGGACGCTTGGGGTGTTAGGGGTGATTGCTGGACGCTTGGGGTGTTAGGGGTGATTGCTGGACGCTTGGGGTGTTAGGGGTGATTGCTGGACGCTTGGGGTGTTAAGGCAATTCTCCATTACAGCCGCTTTGCCCGCGCGGGCGGAGCGACCATGTTTCAACTTTCGCTGTAGGTGTCTAGCATGATACTTTTTTGTCCGCTTTACACCTCGCGGACACGCCTGAAAGTTGAACTACATTCAACTTTCTTGGCGTGCCCGCGCGACAAATTATTCACGTGATTCGAATCGGTCGCTTCGCCCGCGCGGGCAAAACGACCGTAATGGAAAATGGCCTTTAGGGGTGATTGCTGGACACTTGGGTGTTAGGGGTGATTGCTGGACACTTGGGTGTTAGGGGTGATTGCTGGACACTTGGGTGTAAGGGGGTGATCCAAGGCCCTATAATTCTAAAGGCCCTGAATGATTTGAATTATAACTGATGTAATATTTTAAATCCGAAGTTAGTTAGATCGCTTCGCCCTGGAACAAACTCACACTTGAATTTCATCCAATTCGAATTTGAGGATTTGAAATGATATCTCATAATTATTCATTACTTAAAGTTAAATGAAACAATTTTTATTCAGTCCTCGGCCCGAATCAATATACATCACCAGTATCACCATGTGAACAAAATAAAGCAATATGGTTTTAGATTAAATTTGTAACCAAGCTTTAACAATATTTTTACAAACATGAAATCCTGACAGGCACACAGCATTCTCCAAGCACATTGGCATTACATTTGAACGAAAATGTCTTAATGTGATATGTGAGATTTGCACCACTCGACAAAAGGGTCGTCATATGTTTACAACCGCGTAGTGTCCGTCTCTACCCCGACACTGTTGTAACAGAATATTTTACAAAAAATACTTGCCGTGGTTTTAGAATTTTGGACTTTGATATTTCATCTTTCCCACATGAGCTCTAATGAAAATGAATAAAATAGAAAGTGTATTTGAATTCGGATTTATAGCAAGAAAATATACCAAGCTTTGTATCTTCCACTTACCGGCTCTCGTTTTCTTTTCAAAGATTGTTTCTTGGCCAATTTCTTGTAGTTTCCTGTTTTCCTCTTTGTACGATAATAATACAGCACACAGTCCTTCACGCTCTAGTAATTCAAAGAATAACAAGACATCTCAATACGAGCAGAAAGTATTCTATGGTACGATTGACTTATGTTAAAATAAATTATATATTTTGGGCGCTTTCTATTGACACGGTCAGAGCGTCAGAACGATAAAATCATTAAATGGAATACAAATTTTGGTGAGACCGGACTGGCCATTAAATGGAAAGTGCCCTTTGTTATTATTGCGTACCTTGTTTGGTATAAATTCGGCAATATATTCAAAGTCCTTTGGAGCCTCAATATACCTGTAGAAGATAACATAAATAAAGCATGAAGTGGAGAACATTCTGGTATTGAAAAGAAGATTAACTGAATTGAACGTCAACTCACTTTTCTTTAAAAATCTCTTTTTCTTTCTCAGTCCAAATATTTAGCATCTTACTTTCTGCCACGTGCAACTTGAGATCTTTAATTAAACCTACAGATACGAGAAATAGAGCGTTCACGTACATCCATCTATACACATCAAAACCTCACATCTTGTCAACAAGATGTGTTCGCAACAGACTTGTAGCAATCTTGTCAACAAGTTGTAACAATGTAGTCATTTTATCAAGTTGCTACAAGGTTGTCACTCACAACTTGTTGGAACAACTTGTAACAAGTCTGTTGAGTCAACAACCTTGTAGCAAGTTGTAAATAAGCCGTTGAAAACTTGTCAACAAACTGGGAACAAGCAGTGCGAACACATCCTCATAAGTTGTTGAAACAGCACTGGTACAAGTCTGCTGAATTTTCTCAAGGTAATATGATTTCCTTCTGTAGTAACAAAGAGCAAACTTGATTGCAACAAACCGTTTCTATTGATGTATTTAACTCTCCTCTGGTCTTCGTCCAATAACGGAGGTGGATCAACAGCCAACTGTCTCATGTGTTTCTCATGTCTCTGCAAATATATAAATAATGAACTTAAATCTTCAAATGGCCGCTACAAGGTGTTTAACTGCGACTGTATGGGTTAAAAGGAATACTTGAGGGTTTATAGGATCAAACAAACTGAAAAATATAACAAGAACTTCGACGTTTCAAGCGAAGGCCCTTCGTAGTAACTTCGAATTAACTTCCAGGGGTCGGTTGTACGAAGCCCGTTTAGCCTATCCGGTGGATAACTCGAAAATATCGATCAAGTCCATACATTCATCGAACAACCAAGCTAAAAATTTCAACTTGAATAGAACAATTATGTTTGCAACTACATATTAAGGGCATAAGATTTAAGTTCAGTCATTCACCAAATGTGTGAAAGTGTTTTTTAATTTTGGCTTATCCACCGTTTAAGGTGGCTCGCTACAGTTTTGTATTATTTCGTATAAAATGAAAAATTAAGGATATAGAAAATAGATTTTGGGCAATTATTAACTGTAGGAGGAAAAATGTATCTGAAATACATAAAACCATACTTGAAGGGTTCTAAAAATTTTTAAAAAGTATCATAACTACCGTTGCTATGGCAACCGTGACGTTTCAAAATGGCCGATATTATGACTTTAAAGTAATTTAACTCGCGAAAAATTGTGGTGACCCCCATTTTTTATTTGATAAAACGTTTCCACTTACCAAAAGGAAGTGTTTCGCAAATTTAAAAAAAATTCTGTAATGAGGAAAATTTTTAATTTAATAAAATGTGTTTTTGCAATTAAAAATTTTCCTCATTACAGAAAATTAAACACTTTTGGTAAGTGAAAACGTTTTATCAAATAAAAAATGGGGGTCACCGCAATTTTTCGCGAGTTAAATTACTTTAAAGTCATAATATCGGCCATTTTGAAACGTCACGGTTGCCATAGCAACGGTAGTTATGATACTTTTTAAAATTTTTTAGAACCCTTCAAGTATGGTTTTATGTATTTCAGATACATTTTTCCTCCTACTGTTAATAATTGCCCAAAATTTATTTTCTATATCCTTAATTTTTCATTTTATACGAAATAATACAAAACTGTATCGAGCCACCTTAAGCTAATTTTTTTCCAGTTAATTCCAGTATTTTCTAACAGATCGTATCGCTAATCAAGTTATTAGTCATAAAATCATGTTATTGTTTAAATCGAAGTAAAAACATGAAATTTTGGCACACTCCTTGCCGCCTTGTGCAAACCGCGCAGAAAAAACAATAGAAAGGGATTGGCACTGGACATCAATTTCCGCCATCTTTGGCTTCACTTTTTAAACGTGAGTTCTCACTTCAGATATATATCGAGCTCACTGGGTAACATACTTCCTTCTCTTCAAGATCTTTTAGAATCTCCTCATATTCTGCATCACTACGCGCAGACATACCCCAATTACGAGAGCCGATCCTAGACGAGAAAATATATTTCGAGCGAAAATTATACACACATATTTTAGATCGAAGCAGGAGCAGTTGCGAAAAATGAAACTATTGGCCCACTGGGAGGAATTACGCCTGCGGCCCTCAGTGGCAAGCGTCTGCGCCGCGAATTTTTTTTCCGTAAGCAATCGAAAGCATCCCAAGCAAACGAAAGCATCCCGCCTGCATAATTAATACGTCATTGTTACGACCCGCGAACAGGCTGGTAGGAATTAATAGGAAACTACATATTACTTTAATTTCTTGTAGTAAGTTAATATAAATAGTATTTTTTGCCGTTCTTTTCAGCGAGCTTGCCTGTGGCGTAGCGGGTTAGGGCGTGCGTTAGCTGGGGCTATACTGTATTGTAGGTTCAAGCCCGTGCCCAACACTTTTTCTTAAATTTTTTTAAGTTTTTTTCTCTCGATAATTTTGACTTTCTAAGACTGGTTAGGGTTAGGAAAGGGGTTAATATTGGGGTTGGGGTTTGTTTATATTTATAAAAACTTTAAATTTGTAGTACAAATCATGCCGGATTGAAAGCCTGTTCGCGGGTCGCAACAATGACGTATTAATTATGCAGGCGGGATGCTTTCGTTTGCTTGGGATGCTTTCGATTGCTTACGGGAAAAAAATTCGCGTCTGCGCCTTTGATATTTGTTTTCAAGTTATATACATACCTTGAGAATCGTTCAGTCTGTTCTCGATGTCTCTTGATCTCGGGGAAAATCTTCTCGTAAGAATCTCGAATACGCGCCTCCTTGTTTCTAATCATGTACAAACATTCATCAGTAAGCAGACGGATGACGTAAGCATTTTCCCGGGGGGGAGGTGCGCAACTACGAGGGGAGTTAGACATTTTCCAGGGGGGTGCATAACTGCAGAAATGATATACTTGCTTGAAGAACGTCGCAATACTATGTGCATTGATCTTATTAGCAAAATGTCTCACCCTCAACATAAACTGCACCACCCTTCTTCCAAATAAACTTTGCCCGCTACGGCAGAGATATACACGTCAGAATGGTCAATTGTTTTACAATGACCACTTCAGAACAGAACGTTTTCGGAACAGTCCAATTGTTTCGTCAATTGAACTTTATAATAACTCTCTTTTATAATATATCTATATATTCTTAATCTGAACGTTTAGAAATAGTTGCATGATAAATCGTTTTAAGACTTACTTCATGCTTATACTAGTGATTAATTGTAATAGTTTTAAAATTAGTTGGTACGGTATATTAATGTATTTATTGCTATGTATTGTAATACGCATCCCAATTTAGCTATTTATTGTAGCTACTTGATGTGTAAATGATCTATTAAACATCTTAAACATCTTAAACATACTTTCGTTTCTGATTGTTCTCGATTTTCTCGACTTTTTCCATCCACTTCTTGTGAAGAACTCTGTACTGTTCCAGCAGCGCTCGTTGCTGCAATTAAATAGCAAGCGTTTCAATTATATGAAAGTGAATATAGATTTACATGACTTGAATATATGATTGAGATGTTACTTAATGTTCGACTCAGTCAGGAAGGAAAGAATGAAGAGGGCGAATGTCCAATGCGGAACCCTACTTAAATTTCAGTGGTGTAACTTAACGCTTGCCCGGAGCAAGTGAAAATCTTTACGGGCAGGTAGAAGTCTCTTCTTGGTTGCCCGATCGGCCAAGTTGCTTTCTGTTTCAGCTTTGCCAGAACAAGCTGGGCATCTCTAAGTTATTATCCCCAACTACAGTATTAAATGAGTAAAATATGAAAGAAATGAACATGACTCGACGGACATTGTCCGACCATTGTACGACGGACATTGTGCCTCGACTTAAATTCGACTTCAGTTCTTAAGGAAAATAAGAGAATGATGATTGGTGTAAATTGGTATACTATAATGCAAATTGTAGTTATCCATCAACATATGCGTACTGCAATCATTTGCTTCAAGACCTAATGGCAAGTGAATTTTATTCAGGGCAACCATTTTTCATGTCCTACTTGCCCTGATCGCAAGTGGTCAAAAAAGTTAAGTTACACCACTGAATTTGCCAATCGTGTTCACACAAGACACATGAAACCGGATGAATTCGAGCTAAACTAACTGTACGAACTCCTGTGTGAAGAAATGGAACACAACGAATTTGTGCACCGTTCATAATTCGTAGTCTAACCTTGATCTGTTTCTCTTTACGTTTTAGTTGAAAATACTTGACAAGTTTCAACTGGACCACTCTGGCTCTAAAACAAAAATATTTACTGTGATAAACACACGAGATCAATTTATAGTTTATTTCTTTCAACCACAAGTCACACGCCTCTTATAGACCGTTAGGGATACATCAAACTCATACATGCAACTTACTTCTTTCGATTTTCTTCGTAAAACGGCAAGTCAGAAGGTTGATTGTATAACGGCTGTCGAAATAAAACAACACACAATTACAAACACAGTTCTCAGGCGCGCAACTTAAGAACCGAGCTGCATGGGAAGTTGTCATAACTATAGAAAGTACACAAAGGATAGTGAATGATAGAAAACTTACCAAAGCTGTTGGAAAAGGAATTCCAATTTTTGTAAATCTTTCATGAGCAGCCGCTGCTTTTTTCTGCAACAAAATAGTATTAAAAAAATAGACTTAAAAATAATGTATTCTCCAATTAGATTGAACGTCCAATGCCATACCCTGTTTTCTTCATAAATTCTTTCAATTAACGTTTGTTCTTTTGGTTCAGGTGGGATAACTTCCACTTCGTTTTTCTCTTCAATTCCGTTTTCTTGTTTCATATTTTCATTTTCCTTTTCTTCCTCTTCTTCTTCTTCCTGCAGTGTATCTTGGGATAGTTCATTTTCCAACATTTTCTACAAAGAAATAAAAGAAGAATTAAATAAGTCAATACTGAACAATGATTGGCACGGTTTATACCAAAGACAGAACATCCGCGATGATGCATCATCCATCTCACGATCACTCTTCTTAGTGTGAACAAACGACAAACTATCCAGATGAACTAGCTAGAATAACGTGATCTATTCTGGCAATGGTTCTGGGAACAAATCACGTCTGATATTTTCCTGATAGTTCGTCTAATGCCGTATTTATACAAATAGACGGATTATCCATCAAGACGAACTATTCAGATGAACTAGCTAGAATAGTGTGATCTATTCTGGCAATGGTTCTGGGAGGAAATCAAGTCTGATATTTTCCTAATAGTTCGTCTAATGCCGTATTTATACACATAGACAGATCATCCATCAAGGCGAACTATTCAGATGAACTAGCTAGAATAACGTGATCTATACTGGCAATGGTTCTGGGAACAAATCATGTCTGATATTTTCCTGATAGTTCGTCTAATGCCGTATTTATACACATAGACGGATCATCCGTCAAGATGAACTACGCACACAAGTTTGTCTAAGAAGACCAAACTACACAGATAGTTCGTCTTGATGGATGATTCCTCTGTTTGCCAGGTTTATACACAGACGAATTATCACACACAAACTATCTTTCTTTGACCAAGGGCATACACTTTTGTTATTGTACAATACTGTTCAGAAATAACCTAAAATGCTACATTTGCGTTCCAAACGCGTCGTGGAACGCGTTCTAGTTAAACTGGAGCGATAAGAACGCAATTTAAACGCAAACAAGAACATGTTCGCAGCGAGCAAGAAAACTGCACCTGTTTCTCCTTCAAGTCATTAATTTTCTTCGCAACTTCAGACATTTCTTTATCCACTTTATCCATTTGTAGAAAAAGTTCAGTTGATCTGGCCTTATTGTCCGCTTCTTCAGAAGGTTCATCATTCGCTGTCTCCGCCTCTGTTTCTGAAAATGAATTGTACAGATGGTGGTCGACCTGCTGTTATCAGAGTGAGAAATTGATGTCAATTCTTCTCATTATTTGTGAAGTGAAGTGAACTTTATTTAGTCACGGTGGACTCATCAGGATTTACAAAGGAATACAAAATTACCAAGTTACAGAAGTTACACAATACTAATAAAACTTACAAACATAAAATATACCTGGTTTCCACGAGTGCCGTGATATATACAATTAAAAATTTTAAATTATCGAGTACATCTTGTTCAATAGTACCGCTCCACTGTAACTGAAACTATTTTTCAGGTAATTGGTGTGAGGATGCGGCAGAGCTAATTTGTCACTGGTGTCTCTCAACGTATAATTCGTAATGCTACTGCGATCAAAACATCTGTGCGAGATAATCTGGCGCTAAGCCATTTAAAGATTTATACACCATGGTAGCCTTGGCAATTTTGCGCTGAGATTTCAAATCTTTCCATCCAAGTTTTTCCAATAGATAATCGACGCTTGTTTCACAACTAGCTGAAGTTAACACCCTGGCTGCACGATTTTGAAGTTTTTGTAATCTATCCGCCAGGGTACTACCACAGCTATCCCAGACTACGGAACAATAGTCGAAAGTAGTCTTGTATTTGGTGGCAAATAGATCGAATTGAGAAATGTAGTTTACATTTCTCACGCCCATCAGTGTCAACATTTCTAAAGTTGACGACCACGCACCTGCTGATTTGTAACATTTACTGAAGCCAACAAAGAAAAGAAGAGAAATCGTAAAACGTACCAGAATTAGTAGGAGAAACGGCTTCAACTTTTGGCTGGTAAACATCTTCCTATTTGGCACAAAGTTAAAAAGAAGCCACAGTGGTTAGTGCATGTGTCTTTCGCCTCTGTGACTGGTGTTTGATTCCTGCAATATACAGCTGTTTGATTGTAATTTCACTTCAGTCACAGATGAGAAGAATGTTTCCAGTTTGACTCTACCAAACATCACAGGTTTTCTCTGAGTACTCTGGTTTCCTCCTGTAGTAACACTGGATCAATAAGGAATTATTCTTACTGGACCTCTAGAGAGAACAGTTTAGAACTGATAGAGCTATCCAGTATAAATATAGTTAGTTTAGTTTAGGTTTCCTCCTGTAGTAACACTGGATCAATAAGGGATGACTCTTACTGGACCTCTAGGAAGAACAGTTTAGAACTGATAGAACTATCCAGTATAAATAAAGTTAGTTTAGTTTAGGTTTCCTCCTGTAGTAACACTGGACCAATAAGAGATGATCCTTACTGGACCTCTAGAGAGAACAGTTTAGAACTGATAGAGCTATCCAGTATAAATAAAGTAAGTTTAGTTTAGGTTTCCTCCTGTAGTAACACTGAACTAATAAGTGATGACTCTTACTGGACCTTTAGGGAGAACAGTTTAGAACTGATGAAACACTCGGTATTGATAAAGTAAACTGTTTGTCTGATGGAGATATCTCCAATGCACCGTATGTACATAATTATAATTTTTGTTTATTTTGTCTATGTTGATGTAGATGCCTATATAGGCGTCTTAAGAGCTATCCAGTATAAATGAAGAAAGTTTAGTTTAGGTTTCCTTCTGTAGTAACACTGGATCAATAAGAGATGGTCCTTACTGGACCTCTTGGGATACTTAATATTAAGTACACTGAATTTACACTGACCTTCACAGGGGTAACTGTACTATTTGCAGCATAGATTGTATTCACATCACTGGGACTTGCTTGCATAAGAAGCCCTGCGGTGGGTTGATTTGGCTTTGTAACATGGTATGCCCCAGGTGTGGTACTCTGGCTGGATTCAACTCTGGGGGCATACTGGGGCGCGGAACTAGATCCAGGCCGATATGGTGAGGTGGGTTGTGATCTGTAAGAACGATGTGTGGACTGACGATCGGGACGTTGAAACGAGCTCAATAATGAGCCACTTGTTGATGATGAGCTACTCGTTAGTGGTTTACTAGGGGCATGACCCGAGGGGGAGATGTTTACGGATAATGGCGAGATTTTGGATGTAGATTTGTTTCCGGTATTTGAGCGAGATGTTTGGATTGTAAGTGCACACATGGATTGAGATGATGGTGGCTTGCCATCTTTACACCGATCTCTGCAATTGTATATTTAGAATTAGCAATTAATTCCTGCAATAAGCAGTTGTCTGATTATAATTTCACACATGAGAAGAGTACTTCCAGTTTGACTCTACCAAACACTGCAAGTTTTCTCCAATCTCCAGGTGATGTAATTTCCTCTTGTAGTACACTGTATTATTGAAAGGTAGAGTAGTTTAGAACTGGTAGACCCATCTCATACTGGTATATTTAAACTTAGTTTAATCATTAGTTTATTTAGCTTGAAAGAACTATATGTGTGATGTAAATATTACCTGGGCAAGATTGTCTCTCTGTTTATTGCACTAAAATCATTGAAGTTTCCCAGACCCACTTCTTGATGGCAATCTTCGTAACTGAATGTTGTAAAATCATTCCCACTTGAGCTTGATCTTCTTTGTCTTTTATACGGCGAGCCTACCTCTCGTCTTTTATTTAATAAAAAAATAATTATTTTAGACAATATGTGGGTAACTAAGCACTATCGTACAGCAGACGATGGTCAACTGACAGTTATAAGAGTGAGAAAATAATGTGAATTCTTTTTATTAGAGGTAGTAGTCTTGTGAGAGAGATGTAGTTGAATATTCTTGCTGCTATAACTGTCAACATTGCTAAAGTTGATCTGTACTGTCCCACAACGCTTACTCAAACCCACCAATAACTGGGCTTTCAACACAGAAATCACGGAAAGCCCCAACACTCAGAATTCAAAGGATAAATTATGCTGCATGAACGATTATCAGTATTCACAAATTTCCTTAGCATCGTTATGGAATGTTAAAGGAAATTTATATTTTATAAAGTGGAAGCACCGCTAGAAAAAATTACAAATTTCCTTAATTTTTATGGAAATTGAGGAAATGTAAATTTTTCAAAAGCAGAAACACTGTTTGCAAAATGGTCAAATTCTTATTTTTTTCCGGGCAAACTAAACAGCATTACCTTCCATCTTGTTGTCCAAACCTAGGCCTGTGCCTGTCGTAAGGACCTTGATCATATCTGAATAAAATTGTGCAAAATTTATATTTATACACAGTCCTTGCACCAAAGGATGAACAATCGCAGATAAAAACATTGTCTATTCTCATGTGAAACTTCAATGTTTGTAAAGAGCATTTGAAGGCTTCAATCAGCTCAGCCAATCAGTGTAAGGCTACTTAAACATGATTGGCTGATCAGATTGAAACCCGTCAAATGCTCACATGAGAATAGATAAAGTATTTTATATCTGCACGACTGTTCATCCTCAGATGCAAACGACAGTATCATAAAATGAGTTCAATAAATAGGTATTAGCCATCATTTTAGGCATGTTCATTTAGCTTGCATTGTTATTAATATTCTGTTGTTTTGCTCCCTCCCCCCATCCCTCAAAAAATAGACATTGCAGTATCTCAATAAAATTCTAATTATTCCTGAAAATAACATACTAATCACCACCAAACTGTCACAAATCACAAACAGCTAGAAATTATACACCTGCATAAGGAAACTAATCACAGACTCCTACCTGATTTCTGATAAACTAAATTCCCAAAAATTACTACTAAAATAACACTAATTTTTCTATCATTTTCACAAAGTATATTACATAAATTAAGAACACGAGTTTTATCTCAAACTGGATATGAAATTTCCTCAAGCTTTTCAGAAAACATCTGGCATTTGTCAATTTTATGTTTAATAACATTAAATATTAACAATTTATGCACAATAACAACATACAAATCAGAAATTGAAGAAGATATTCCTTTAATAATACTAAAATAATCAAGTTTTTCAATTTCTTAGAGTCAACTACAAAATATTGAATTCATTTTATGTACATTATCGAGGCTTTGTCATAGAATATGGAATACAATCCCTTTTGTTTTAAATAGCATTTTTTATAGCAATGTTGGCGAGCTTACTATTTAACCTAAAAAACATTTTTTCAACCTACCTGTAGGGGTGACCTTTAGACATGTCTTTAAACAGTATATAGTTGTATATTCATGTAGCAAAAAGCTGCAGAAATGTTCAAAAATTTCGTTCATATTTTTGTTGTTTTATAAGCGGCCATCTTGGTTCTAAGATTACAATGTGTGTTTCCACTCTGAACTTCCCTTGTTAGTATTTCTCGATCTTCCATTTTCCTTCGTGACGTCAGAGAGGAACTGATTTCCTCCCAGAGGTTTCCTCCTGTAGTAACACTGGACAAATATGAGATGGCACTTACTGTTTCTCTAGGGAGAACAGTTTAGAACTGATAGAACTATCCAGTATAAATAAAGTTAGTTTAATTTAATAGGTTTCCTCCTATAGTAACAATGAAACAATGAGAGAAGGTTCTTACTGGACCAAAAGGTGATATTTTTATGCTTGTACGTTGAAGAATACATATATATGTAAATAAAAACCCAAAGCAGTTAATTATTACATTAATTACCAATTAGGTTACCAGTTCATTAGTGCTAATTACATTTGTGGCAAGGCAACACCTTTTTACAATTTCATTGACTCTGACCTAACAGTCAGTAGGCAGCAGTTTATATTCATTCAAGAACATTGACACATTATTGCACAGCAAATGATGTGTTAACTACTTAGAGATTTTTACAAAATGCTACCCTTAATAACAAATTTACATTTTGCCCTGTGAAATATAAGTAGTGAGCTCCTCCGAGCATGTGCACCTCCGACCTATTATGTGTGGGTTTCACTAAGCACTATCGTGCAGCAGATGGTGGTCAACTTGCAGTTATCAGAGTGAGAAAATAATGTTAATTCTTTTCATTATATGTAGTAGCAGGGGCATAGGAACGTATTCAATATTGGGGGGGGGCCAAAGCTTTGGCCGGAAACGGCCATTTCAGAGTATTATCTACCTCTTTTAGTAAGCTTGTTCAGGGAACTAAGCTAGCTGTTTCCACCATTGTCATGAAAATTATTTTATTTTGGGGGGGGCGAAAGATATTCTGGGCCCGCTAATGCCCCCCCCCCTCTTCCTAAGCCACTGTGTAGTAGTTTTCATGTCACCATTTTTATTAAGTTGACCAGCATCTGCTGCCCTGTAACCCTCACTAAAACCCACCAATATTATACTAAGCAAAGTAATGTTTCTTTGGTTTGCATGAAATAAACAAATTATTCATCTTTCTTGGCATAAATCTCAAACAGTTCATCAATTTCCATCTGAAAATAGTCTGCCAGCAGTTTAGGATTGGGGAACACAGACGTATCAGCTTTGACGTTTAGTCTGATAGTGTCAGCATAGCTAAATATAGCAGTCGACATGCTGGTACCCCCGACCAGCGGCGGCCACACCATGATGCTCTCAACTTCATCTCCTCCAATCACCATCTTATTGAGCGGTCCAGGCACGTTAGACATAATCAGACAACAATGGCGATTTAAGGAGTTCACACTAAATCGTGCTAGGAATTCGGGCAACTTAGCCAACACATGGTTGAATATGAAACCAAAGACCAAAAAATCGGAATTGTTCTTAATAGCATCCATTCGCTTCTTCGATTCGTGAATTCGCTCATGCACCGACTCTCCTGTTACAGGGAGGTTCAATATTACGCCTGTACTGTTGTTTTCCAGGGGAAGGTTTTCTTTCAGTAGCATAGACGGAGGTCGGGTGTTGATACTTACTGCGATTTGGACGTCTTCAGAGCATTGGCCCGTAGTTGATTTTATGTATCTACGAAGAGCGCCAGCAAGGCAACCTGTTACAACGTCGTTTATAGTTGCACCTGAAACAACATAAGATACTAATTAAGTACCATACAATTAGGTTATCTGCCTTAATGAACTTAAAGATAGTTCGTCAGATAATTCATCTGAGATGAGACAGATCATCTATCAAGATGAACTATTTGTGTAGTTTGTCTACACAGACAAACTTGTGTGTATAGTTCATCTTGACAGATTATCTGTCTATGTGTATAAATACCACATTAGACAAACTATCTGAGAAATATCAAGGTGTTGATTTCCTTTGTTCTTGCTCAAGAATTATTAATGAAACATACCTATCTTAGTCTTGACTTCTTTAATCTTTGGCAAACTGATCGCTTCTGTCCACGCCACTTTCTGTTCACCTTCCGCATCCACGGACCTTGGGAATGGATTATTAGCAGTTGACAGTGCCATAGTCAATAGAGTCAATGGCCCAGTGAATATACCATGAAGAACACGCTTTAATGCACTACTTTCGTACTTCTTGATCAATTTCTCGCTCGGTTTAAGTAACACCGGTTTATCATCCATTACTTTGCTGAACAAATTGACCATTGATATACCATCACCAAGAATATGGTGACCACGAGTGAAAAACGCAAAATGACCATTAATTTTCAATGGGACAACCACAGCTTGCCATGGGGAGATGTCCATTGGAAGAGGCTTACTTACGATTTCACCAAATAATTTCTCCAGTTCCACGTCATCACCTGGAGGGGTACCCTCATGAGCGATTATATGCCGGCATACATCAAAATCAACCTCATTTGCCCAAACATATCGACCATATTTCTTACAGATCCGTTTCCTAAGTCGTTGGTAACTAGGATGCCCATCATTCATTATAACACGTTCATGGAACAGTTTCCTAAGCTTTTCTACATCTGGCTCCCCTTTAACCATGAACAAACAAATGTTATAGTTCTTATTATGCTCAGATTCGTGCATGAAAGGGACATCCTCGCTGGCCAATAGTTTTCCAATGTTGTTATACAATATCCAGGCTGCAATCGCCCATTTAAATACATGGAATATAAATAAGAAAGGTAGAGCAATTGAGGCAAACAGAAGCCAAAATGCTAAAGCTAGAATACACAATAGTATGTGCACTATAGTTGGAACAGAATTTTCGTTGTATTTTTGGTATAAATTCATTCTTAGGCAATTCTTAGGCAATTCTTAGGTCGAACCAAACCTAAAAATATAAAAATATTTGTTAGAACACACACTGAAATAAGATCGATAAGTATTTACACTTGCAAGGTTGATTAACATATTGCATATTGGTTTGACTAAGCACTATTGTGCAGCAGATGGTGGTCAATTAACATGCAGTTATCAGAGTGAGAAAATATTAATATGTAGTAGTCTTGTATTTGAAAACAAATAAATAAATAAACTTAACAACATTTCGGAAGTTGACCTGTAAAGTGAAACCCACAAATTTATAGAACCATGTGGGTGGCATTAGGCCAATATGTAACGAGATACCATACCAATAAAATTTATGTTTTATATTAGGGAACCAGCTGTGTATAAATTGGATCAAACTTTCAACATGTTAATGAATGAAAGTAGACCAAAAACCTTGCGATTTGACCTAACAAATAGCTTTTAACAAATAGTTAATTGCTCGATGTCAGCAAGCGTTTTAATACAGAGCAGCAGATGGTGGCACGCTTATATAGTCTTACAGATGCAAGAAAGTCTAACTACATCTCTGACCATCTCCCAATTCTTCCAAAAGTTTAACCCAATTCGTAAGGCAATTCGTAAAATACACAAACGTTAATTTAATTTGAGAAAAATTGAGTAAATTACGATGTACAATATACAGTAAATTCCAATGCAATCATGGATGCAATGCAATATATTAAACAACACACACTCTGGCTGGCTTTATGCTCTATTATAAAGTTATTTTTTGGTTATACATTAAACTCAAATATATAAAACTAATGAACCAAATCAGAGAAAAGCATATAAGATTTAAATAAATTTTGGCTTATAAACATACAGAAAATTCGATACGAACACTTAGAAAATAGCCTTATGAAAGCTTATAAAAGGTTTGATATAAGCAAACATATATTTATCAAATTTGTGTCTCAAACACGTTTTCGAGGGCTTTTTAGAACTGTCACAAACTATATATTTAGAATAAAGTATCATTAACTTACCTAAGTTTGAATATTTTAGATTAGGGTACTATAAAAACGATGTGTTCTGCTGTATGTCCTTGAGTGGCAGTCTATGTAAATACGCCGTTTCTTGTCTGTTCACAATTTGATATACTGCACGCAAACCATTGACGCAAATCCGTCTTCATGGCGTAAAGAAATAATCCGCTTCCGTCTAAATCTTAAACGTGTTCATTCGTTTGTGAAATTTATGTCCATCAAATCAAAAATATAAATTGCAAATGACCTACAGCCTAACAACGTGTTCAACAGACAGTGTAAGTGTAAACGTAGAACAAGGACAAAGTCCGAAATTCATTTCCCCTTTACTACACCTAATTTTTCCGGTTTTGCGGGTTAATATATATAAGTTATTTCCTTATTTTTGCATAATAGTCTTAAACTCGCTTTACTGTAAACTCTTTATTGTTTTGCCAAGCAGACAAGCCATAACCTGTCTCTAAGATAAATATTATTAAAAGAACATTAATCTCCCACGCAGCCGCTTCGTTATATTATTATTGTAGGAACGATCGGCACAGGAAAACAAATAATTAGAATATTCATAATTAATGAGGAAAACGAATAATGAATGAGTAAAACAAATATCCCATTTCCCTTTGCGCGCTCGTCCTTAGTTGCGGGCAGGGTCATAGAATAGGAAATAGGGAGCTTAAGCAAGCGACGTTTTTGTCAACACGGACGTCACTCGAAAGTTAGCGTACCTAATTTTGGCGGCGTTTTTCATCAGGACGTTCGTGTAGGGACGCCATAGACTTTAAAAACCTCAAGTTTTGTCATATTTGTTGAAGATCACCACAAACTGACACAAGCATAGTTTTTAATCCAGTCCCCTCTCGGCCATCCGACGTCCGTGGCGTCAAAAACGTCGCTTGCTTAAGCTCACTAATGACCAGAAAGGCCACTCAGCAGTGCAACGTGACCCCCTATTTTTATGCAGTTATCTGGCCAGAATAATGGCGGACCAGCCAGTTCAGCGTGTTTATTGGCCAGAAAATGCAATTGACTGGCTAGAATAATGGTAATGAACATGCGTAATGCGACATGCGCAGCTTCAAAAACTTCAAAGGTTCGGCCTCAAGTGGCCCTTCTAGTCATTTCCTATTCTATGGCAGGGTGCTGTAAAATACAGCATACACATTTTCGTTATCGCCAGTGTTTTTTTCTACAAGGGAAACCCGTAAAACCCTTTGCTGATACGTTTATACCACTCACCAGTACTGGTTTTAGCCGCACCAGCGTATGAAATATGTGTTGACCAGACACATTTTCGTTTTCATTTGCCAAAAATTGTCGCGCACAGAATGACTCAGGTACGTATTTCTCAACGTTTTATTGTTTGAAACTCAGTGAGGTCAAACTCGTTCATCATTGTCATTACTGCGTTTCCACTCACTTAAAACTTGCCATTTTTTTTAAACAGTAAATGCATGCCGAAATCACTCGGTCTACAACATTTACATTTTTGTTTTGGCTAGTTAATTAAATTTGACTTCATGTGATTAGTATACTGTACAAGCACATTGCTTTCACCTAACTTTCACCATGATCGATCTTGTGCTTTAATCAGACAAATGAGACCAATTATATTATGCATGGTTACAAATTTATTACAAAATTTGCCATATAAAACCCTACACGTAAAATTAATATTCTTACTAGCCGTACTGAATTGTATACATGGTTGCCTCAGAATTACGTATGATTCTACTTCAAAGTATATTTGTAAATATGCCGCATATTATGTTCTTTGCTACAAAAATCAAATAACATTTACTCGATCGTTCTCGTGTGTTCTGTAATGACTCACTGTTTTTGAATGAGTTTTTTTTAGAACAAACGCTGAACCTCTTCTCATCCCATTGTCCACTTGCACATAAAATCACATAACTGTCAATAAAGATATGGTATGGAAATTCGGCCAAAGACAGTCTTTGTTCTACTTGTCTTTGATCAAAGTCTTGATCATGTTTATGCAAACTTGGGGTGACTTATCATATTCAACTATCCCGAAATTACGTCACGCGAGGATTAGGGTTAGACATAGACATATTTATTTCACACTATTTACAAGTTGGTATAATGGGTTGAATTAGGAACATAGTACAGTTGAGAAGAATTTATATAAGTTGACATTAATATTTAGTAAGAAAGTGTACAGAGGCCGAAGTAGCATATAGCTTTGAGCCGGTCTCTGACCGTTAGGATTAAGGATTCGGATTAATGGTTAGGATTAGGGTTAGAAATAGGGTTGAGCTTAGGATCAGGGTTAGGGTTAGGATGAAGATCAAGTTTGTATTAAAATTCAGGTTGTTAATTATTAAATATGGAAATTGAGCCCAAACTTGTGCACGGTGAAGACAATAAATTTTTGGCACAATGAAGCAATCATTCAAATATTCAATGGCATCATCTCCTCGAACACTCAACCGTACTGTATTTGTGCACGGTGAGATAGCCTCGTCATAAAATCCCAGCTCATTATAGACGTTTTGATGTTTGCCGAGTTTTCAGACCTTATCTCGATAGACTATAGTACAATGAACTCAATGCGCCATGAATGTCACTTTGCATTGTTCTCTTAAAACATCTTCGAAGATATAAATTTCCCTAACCATTACATTATTATTGCGATATATACAACATTACATGCAATAAATTACTAAAATTTTAACCAGTAAAGTTGTGCGTTCATTCCATAGGAATGGAAAATTGGTGGGTTTCAGTAATACTTAGTGAAATCCACTTATAACCATCTCCATTTTACACAATTGTTTCTCACTCCAATCTTATATTGAGGCCTGTAGTTTAACCACGTTGGCGTCCCCACCACGAATGGTAAGCAGTCTTACGTAACCACGAATACTGTTGATTGATCACGAAGAAACTCACGAAGACGCTTCGTCAGTAGTTGTCATAGCAACAAGATCCTCTACCTCTTTGGTGAAGTTCTCCATAAGCACCATGGGATCTGAGATAACTGCAGTATCTACCTTCACCGAAACTCTGATCTTACCAGCGTAGCTAAATATTGCAACTGAGATTCCTGTATCACTAACGAGAGGTGGCCAGACCATTGCAGATTCTACGACATTGCCTGGAAGATGAGAGTATAAATACAAGTTTATACAATCGCTCCGATTTATATCATTATCAGTCTGACGGGTCATTAGTCTTACTTTAAACACAAGACAAACTATCAACCGAACTAGCTAGAATAGCGAGATCTATACTGGCATTGGTTTTAGGAATAAATCATGTCTGATATTTTCCTGAAAGTTCGTATAATGTCGTATTTATACACATCCGTCAAGACGAACTACACACGTCTGAGTAGACAAACTATGCAGATAGTTCAAAGACAAACCACGGCAACTTATTGAAGAATACTGCCTACACTGGACCCCCAAGTTTGAGATATATTTTTCAGGTAGTTCAGACACAAACCACGACAGCTTATTGTAGAATACTACCTACACTGGACCTCCACGTTTGAGATATCTTTTTCAGGTAGTTCAGACACAAACCACGGCAGCTTATTGAAGAATACTACCTACACTGGACCCCCAAGTTTGAGATATATTTTTCAGGTAGTTCAGACACAAACCACGACAGCTTATTGTAGAATACTACCTACACTGGACCTCCACGTTTGAGATATCTTTTTCAGGTAGTTCAGACACAAACCACAGCAGCTTATTGTAGAATACTACCTACACTGGACCACCACGTTTGAGATTTACACTCTTACCTTCTAACTCCAGTTGGTTAAGTGGTCCAGGGACATTACTCATTACCATACAACAAGATCGATTGATCCAATGATTTGAAATTCGTGCCAGGAAAGCAGGGATGGTCGCAATTACATATTTAAAAAGAAAAGCAAAGACAAGATACTCTGTTGAACTTTTTACCATATCCATGCGATGTTTCGCGGCCTTAATGCGCTCTGGTAAAGTGGATACCGCTACTGGTAAACTGAAGAAAACTCCGGTAGAATTATTTTCTAGAGGGATTCGGCCCTCGGAGACACTCGCCATCGTTCGGTTGTTGATCGTTACTGCTATCTGTAAATCGGAGGGAGCCTTCACTCCTGTGCTTGTCAGGTAACGACGCATAGCTCCTGCCAGGCAGCCGGTCAACACGTCGTTAACCGTTGCACCTGAAAAGATGAACATTCAAGTTAGTTGATTGGAGAATATGTTTATCTTTACTGCACTAAACCAACTTTATTTATACTGGATAGCCCTGTCAGTTCTAAACTGTTCTCCCTGTAGGCAAAGGCGTAGGAATCGGGAGTGGGGGAGGTCACAGGGGGCATGTGCCCCCCTAAGTTTTGTTCTCCAGCTAAAACAATGGGAAAAGTCCCCTTTTCTAATACCCCACCAACTCAAAACTTACCAAATTTATTTTTGCATCTTTTAATGTCAGCCAAGTCGATTGGTTTCGTCCAGGCAACTTTAATCTGCCCCATCAAGTCCTTGCGACGTCGGAACGGGTTTTCAACGGTCGACAAAATTAAAGACAGCAAAACCAAAGGGCCTGTAAAAATGGCGCGAAGTATACGCCTTGAGCTACCCATAACGGGTCTTTTGACACTTGGGGTTGCGAGCACTGGCTTGTTATCTACCACTTTCGTGAATAGACCAACCAGCGCGAATCCGTCACCGATTGTGTGGTGTATTCTGACGCAAATTGCGAACGTTTTTGTGCCAGATTTCTTACCACGCGGTATGATAATTATCTGCCAAGGTGAGATATGATTGGACACTTTCTGGTTGATAAGTTCACTATAGCACTGAGCTAATTCTTTATCGTTCGTTGGCGACTGCCCTTGATACATGAATATATGCCTTCGTATATCAAAATTCTCTTCGTCTCGGCGAATATACCGTCCCATTTTGCATTCCAAGCATTTCTTTAAACGTAGGTAACTCTCGTCAGTGCCTTGCAAAATTTTCGTGCAAAACGCTCTCCGTAAAACACGCACGCTTAAGTTCCCCTTCACGGTGAATAAGCACGTTATGAAATTACGCGCGTTCGACTCTTGGGCAAAAGGTACGTCCTTCGTCGAAAGGATTTGGCCCATTTTCCAAAACAGAATCCAAGTAGCGGCTGCCCATTGGAAGAGCACAAAAACAAGCCATAGTGGGAGAGCTACAGATGCGACAGGGAGGGCGAGGAGGATTGCAAGAATGCACAGTGTTGTATGTATTATTGTTGATTGTAAATCGAGAACTAAAATCTTGTAGATATTCATGGCGACGTCGTGAAGTTACAAATATTGGTCTAAAGAAAATATAATGAGTTGGGGAAATGAGTTGAGGATTGCACCAAGCAATCTTTGGACCTCTTATCCAAATTGGATAATCGGATAATGCACAGGTATTTCATAATATTTTGTGACGGAATAATCATATTATCATGGATAAGCATCTGCAAAGCCCCACTCAATATTCGTATCGGTATGCTTCAGGCTACCATTTTTTCCAGCCTGGATGAATGTAATTTTTGGAATAATATAGACACATTCACACAGATTGTTTCAATTTCCCCCAGGTGACTCAATCACGCTGCGCGCGACATTACAGTATTAGCATATCGCGTGATTATCACATGCTATGACGTCATCAACACGTGATATGCCCGACTCGCTTGTCAAGGCCGAACATGTTTGCAATAAGAAATTTTTGCAAAAGGTTGGAACATTTTAGATCTAGATAATTCTATTGTTAAAACCAGCTGTCATCACCAGGTCAACTTTATTACTTGTGATGTCAAGCCCTATTACCCTTGGAAAATAACCTTTGAGATTCACTTCCCTTTTTGAAGTGGCTGTCTTTCTTGACAACGTCATAGTCGCCGATATCAAATAGTCTGGATCTATCTCGCCCTTTGTGTGTTGTAAGCAAATCAGTCTTTACTTATTGTAGAAATATATTGACATTGTATTACCACGAACAAATGTAAAACAGGTTTATGAAATAATAGTCTTCAAACATCTCGGAACAAGATACAAATATTTAAACGTTTGCATTTCCAATAAAATTAAAAGAAGAGCCTAGTTCCTGTTCTCCAGAAAAACCCCGCAAATTCTTGAGAGCGATAATTTTCAACAAGTGTTATTGTGACCTTGGCTCGCGCAAATTATACCCTCGAGCTTTTTCTCGCCTCTATACGCGATTTCAAAAACACAACAAATTAAAGATTATTTTAAGACACCGTAACACGCTTTGCGCATTACTCGTTCCAAATATACGCACAGCTAGGGTTTTAAAAACTCATATCGAATCAACTTGACCTTGAGCGAGTCAAGCTCAGGCATGTGATAACAAAATGCGAACAGGCAGGAAAATAATTATCTTATTATGCGCGCTTGCGGGAAATTTAGAAATGCATTTTCGGGCCTCCTAATCATAAACTGTTTACGCTTATGGTATTTTTACGCAAATAAAACAAGAGCAAGAATAAGTTTCAATGCGCGCACATATTTTTGAATTAAATATCAATTCGTATTTCTGGTTGCTCTATCTAAAGCGATAATCTTGCGCACCGCCTCAATTATTAATATCATACATAATCAAAATTAAATAAGTTAGATCATTGAGGCACTAACCTGTGAAATTGAACCTTCAGTGTTTAACCAAATGAGCGCAGATGCAGTATTTTCTTGAAGACGAGCTCAGTTCCTCGGGCTCATGGAAATTCAATGTGAAACTAGCACAGATTTACATCACTCTGGTCACGTTGCATTGCCGCAATACGTCAGGAAGGAATGAAATAGTAATCGGATACGCGAGGAATTTGACATTTAATTTAGAGGGAATCTAAGTTTGTGACCTCTGACAACCCCAAAGGACCAGGGAATCCTCTCTTTCAGGGTTTCACGCAGCAGATGGTGGTCAACCTGCAGTTATCAGAGTGAGAAAATATTGTTAATTCTTTTCATTATATGTAACTTGTATTTGGAGACAAATATTAATGAATATAATTCAAAGATTTAATATAATGGAATATACGAACGAAAATGTATACACATTTTTAGATTTAGACCTAGCCAGGAGCAGTTGCAAAAAATGCAACTTTAGGCCCTCTGGCAGGAATCGAACTGCAGCCCTGCGATTCCCGCACAGTCTGTGCGCTCTAACAAACTGAGCTACAGAGTCCAGTTGCTGAGCATTAACCACAAAGTGATGCCAGCATAAGGTATGGGTAAATATCAAGATTTTTTCCCGGCATCTCGTTCGATTGGACTAATAGTAATCTAAAAATGTACTTAACACTTTCTACTTACAGCTTGTACCAGCCAAAAAAACAAAAGATACAAGGTGGATATTGATTTTATTATATCAAGTCAGTATTAATCTTTAATACGACACCAATATTACCCATTCTACGGAGAGTATCTTCAACTACAAAGCTTAAATATATATCACCCTATTTGTGCCACAAGTGCTAAATATTACTGTAGCTATGTTAGAATGTATTTCTGGCAATAGATAGAGATAAATATTTTTATTCTTTACTCGTTCCAGGTCAGGCCCTTCACAGGTTTCCGCGGTCAGCCTGCTCTTGTTCGATAGCTTCAAATAAACTCTTGAAGTTGCCTGCTCCAAATCCCTGAAAAAACGAAGGATAAAGTTTTTCAATGGCACTGTATAGATCTGGAGTATTTGCTATACCTAAAAAAATTCTTTTTATGACTATAAAGTTGTAGGTGTGCGGTTAGTAGCAGTGATTAGTGCATGTGTCTTTCACCTCTGTGACCGAGGTTTCATTTCTACAATATGGAGTTGTCTGATTATAATTTCACCTCAATCTCATGTGAGAAGAGTGCTTCCAGTTTGACTCTACCAAACACCGCAGGATTTCTTTGGGTACTCCAGTTTCTTCCTGAAGTAACACTGGACCAAAATGGGATGACCCTTCTGGACCTCTAGGAAGAACAGTTTAGGATGGATATATTTATCCAGTATAAATGAAGTTGGTTTAGTTTAGTAATAATCTTAAAATAGCTGCTTGGTCGCCTGCATTCAAGATAAGCTGCATTAGTAGGTCAGCTACCTTGCTTTAAGCAGCCACCTACTAAAGCATGCAACCATCTGTGTTAACAGTGGGTTTCATTAAGCATTACCGTGGCGCGCGGTCAACTTCAGAAATGTTGACACTTATAGAAGCAAGAACATTAAACTACATTTCTCAATTTTATTTATTTGCCACCAAATACAACTTACTATGTACAATTACAAGATTTAACAGGTTGACCACCTTCTGCTGCACGATAGTGCGTAGTGAATCCAACCTATACGCGGTTAACCGCTCTTTTCAACCAATAACGCCATCTTACCTGATGGTTACGTCTTTGAATAACCTCCAAAAACAACGTGGGTCTATCCTGCACAGGTTTGCTGAAGATCTGAAGCAGATAGCCATTCTCATCAAAATCAATCAGGATATTTAGTTTTTCTATCGTCTCCATACTTTCTTGGATCTCTGTCCGTGAGGATTTGAGACGCTCCTTCAGAATCCCGTAGTAGGATTTTGGAATTGTAAGAAACTCCACTCCTCTTTCTTTCAATTTTATTATCTATGTCAAGGATTTAATAGAGAAGAGACTAAGATTTAGACCATGTTACACTTGACAAACTTGCAACGTAATTTGGCGGTACAGGCCACAGAGCCATGTTTTGTAGAAATGTACGCATAAAAGCACAGTGAACATGGCCCGCGTTTCACTTCACCGATATTATCATTCTCATTTATTTCTTTGTTGCCTTCTGGGCGGGTTTAGCAAGAAAAATATCGGCAGAGTAAAACGAGACGCATGCGCACATACCTGAAGACAGAGTTTCAAAACGTCCGGGTATGATTTTGGGTTTTCCCAAACTTCCTCAAAATATGTGGAAATTTTCCGACATGCAGGCTTTTGCCCGGGTAGGTTTGCCAGTTGACCATTGCAGTACTGCTAGTCTGACTGAGTGATGACTATTGCTGCTACTAATACTACTTGAAATAGTAGCAAGAATGCTTTCATAGTTTTCATTCTCCAAGCAACACTATACGGCTATTTCAGGCATGAATATTGTATAAAGATGTGATCATGGGATTGGGGGGTTACTTATGACGTCATCCATTCCCGGATGTTTTCACCCTTGGTAACATTCTCGTCTAGAGAGCCCCCCCGCCCTACTCCCTAATTATAAACTTAGTTCTGTTGCACTGCGCATACCCGCAGTCTTTTGCAACTCTGCCTGAAGAGAAAGTTTCAGCAAGAAACTTACAGTAGTAATTATATCTTTCGTATTAAGAGCAATATGTTGAACTCCTGCACTTCCATAATAATCAACATATTCTTGTATTTGACTTTTCTTCATCCCTTCAGCTGGTTCATTGATCGGCATTTTCACTGTTTCTTCGTAGTTCGCAATCACAGTTGAGCGCAGAGCGCTGTAACCTGTGTGTATCTGAACAAGAAATGAAAAATGCTCTGATTTATACAAGAGACGGATATATGATTTGTTGTAGATGACGATTGACGAACTTAGGTAAAGGAAAGATGCTGTGTATATATACACTAAGACGGATGAACCATTACCCATTACCGGCTAGCAGGGCCGCCCAGAGGGGGGGGGGGCAAAGGGGGCAATTTGCCCCGGGCCCCCAACTAAAGGGGGCCCCCAAATAGAAATGAAGTAAAATATGGATATATATTACTGTAAATAGTCTCTCAGAATGCAGGAATTTGCCATTCTGAGATCCTAGATTTCAAAAATTTCCCGGAGGAGAATGCCATTTTAGCACTGGATGAAGATTAAGAATGTTATTTGAAACGAATGTAATCCATGCAGAAGTTCAAAGATATGGAAATCAGTTTTCTAAACAAGCACATGCCGTCAAATATCTTTGAGGATTGAGAATAGCGAGGGCCCCAAAGCTATTTTTGCCCCGGGCCCCCAAATGTCTCTGTGCGGCCCTGCCGGCTAGTATAAATCGATCGGACAAGTGTCATTTATAATGAAAGGAAGATAGTTTAAGACAAGCATATGTCCTTTAAGTTGGGTCAAATCATACGTCCAAAAACTCTTTAATCCAATTCCTATATGAACCAACCTGGGAGTCATCAACGGACCAAAACCTATGAAACTGTAGTGTCTTGGTGTACCTAGAGTAGAATAAACCACTTGACTTGATCATACTTCAAGATAAACCATTCATATCAACAAAGTCGTTAAAATTAGATCACAAGAATTACCAGTCAGAAACTGGGACCATTTCTCTGTCTGGCACGTTCCCAACAACATGATCAATAAAGTTGATTCCAATGGGAGGCCTATAAAAATATGAAAATTATCTCAAAAGTGGGAGTAGTCTTTTCATGTAGTTCAGACACAAACGCAACCACAACAGCTTATTGTAGAATACTACCTACACTGGACCTTCACGTTTGAGATATATTTTTCAGGTAGTTCAGACACAAACCACGGCAGCTTATTGTAGAATACTACCTACACTGGACCACCACGTTTGAGATATCTTTTTCAGGTAGTTCAGACACAAACCACGACAGCTTATTGTAGAATACTACCTACACTGGACCTCCACGTTTGAGATATCTTTTCAGGTAGTTCAGACACAAACCACGGCAGCTTATTGTAGAATACTACCTACACTGGACCCCCACGTTTGAGATATCTTTTTCAGGTAGTTCAGACACAAACCACGGCAGCTTATTGTAGAATACTGCCTACACTGGACCTCCACGTTTGAGATATCTTTTTCAGGTAGTTCAGACACAAACCACGACAGCTTATTGTAGAATACTACCTACACTGGACCCCCACGTTTGAGATATCTTTTTCAGGTAGTTCAGACACAAACCACGGCAGCTTATTGTAGAATACCACCTACACTGGACCTCCACGTTTGAGATATCTTTTTCAGGTAGTTCAGACACAAACGCAACCACGACAGCTTATTGTAGAACACTGCCTGCACTGAACCACCAAGTTTAACCCATTAATCTGCAAGGCACCCTAATGCACCAACTTTGTCATTTTACTCTTTACTTGTCAAGGGAAGTGTTGGCGTTAATGGGTTATATTTATGGGTTCATGATAAAGTTAAAAGCTTGTGGAATAAAGTTTCCAAAACTCCAAACTTACAATGATTAAAGTTAAGACTCTAAACTTACAATGTTTTAAGAACTGGATCTTCAAACGTCCGTTTCTTGTAGCCAGGCAAAAAGACGCCTTTGTAATCTTTTCTCTCCACAAACGTGTGACAGACCTCACCATACTTGATAAATAGAAGTATAATTGTAAACTGGTTATAATTTCTTACCTTTTGCAGACCCTCCCAAGTTTTTTATTCATTCTTTGCTATCTTTTTTATTTATATTAGATCTAATATATCATACACGAGAAGGAGTTTATTATAGTGATTTGATTTGAAACACCGAAAAGTGTGTTGAAAAACAAGGCGCTAGCCGAGTTTTTTAACATATTTTGAGGTGTTTTTAAATCACTATAATAAACGACTTCGAGTGTATGATATAGCTTCTCAAACAAACCAGTATTTAAAGAGAAATTCAACGCGAAAGTTGAGTTAATTTATGGGTGTTTATTGCCGTGGTATCAAGACAACGATACGGTGGTGATTTCCTTTGTGTTTTTCTCATGAATTATTAATGAGTTTGAGAAGTTATATATAATATCTGACATGTTTCAAGCTTTGTGAAGTGAATACATTGAAGAGAATAATAGCGTATAGTTTTGAGCTGCTGTCTATATATTTTCTAGCATTCCTTGCTTCCCTTCTAATACTTTTATGCTTCCTCTTATCCTTTTCACTTTTCCTATTTTCATTCTTTGATTCATTTTTCCTCTTTCTACCCCCATTCAAACAATTTCAATAAATCTTTCAATAAACCAACCACATACAGTTTGTATAGATGCAAAAGTCACTTTGCCATTTTCATCCTTTTCTTCCCACGGTTCCTTGACAACTTTAGCTCCGCGATTCACAGCCGCCTTGGAGAAAGATTGAGAGAATGATATAGATAGATTGAGACTGACAAACAGACAATAAAATACACTCAGGTAGTTAAAATGAATGAATTTTTCAACAATCTGGCTAATTGAAGAAAATTTTACTTTGAAAATTCCAACACAGTTTTCAACATCAAATGCGACATCTTTCACTCCGTCTCCATGTTTTGTCAAATGTGCGCCCATAACTAGGAAAATAATTATATATCTTTTGTTTTAATGTAATAGAATTGAGGGGTTTTTGCTAATTCTTGCACAATATTAAGTAAAATTAAAGTATTGAACGTATCTTAACTCACCTTCTGATGTAATTCCAGTTGGGTTTAGAGGTGACTGTACAACAAATACAACCTATTGAATAATATATTTTTGATGTATAATTTGTTTAACATCAACTTTGAAAGGTTGTTGTGACAATTTTGTACAAGTTTGAATTCCATACCTTATCCAGTTGTAAGGCATATGACACAATCTCTCTTGATCCTGTTTCCAGGCCTTTATATCCGATGATATCAAACCCCCAACGAGTGCAATAATATGATGCAGCCTAAAAAAGTGGTAATATTATTCTATTAACCCATTAGCTGGCAATGCATGCACTTAGATGCACCCTACTTTGGTATTTTACTCTGTCAAACGCCACATGATTTTACTTGTCAGTAGTAGGGTACTGCCAGTTAATTAATGGGTTAACAAAACTATCTGCGAGTGTGTCTTGTTAACCCATTAGCTGGCAATGTGCCCAGATGCACCCTACTTTAGTATTTTACTCTGTCTAACGCCAGACGATTTTACTCGTCAGTGGTAGAGTACTGCCAGTTAATGGGTTAACAAAACTATCTGCCAGTGTCTCTTGTTAACCCATTAGCTGGCAATGCGCCCAGATGCACCCTACGATTTTACTAAGAAAAATTGCCTGGCAGGGTGCACATTACCTGTTTTGCATTGCCAACCCAAAATGTGACGTGGTCAAATGCCAGGAATCTGCCAACATCCGGCTAGAAAATGGAAGGTCATAAGATTAAATTATGAAGAGGTTATTAAACATTCGAGTTTTTTTCAACACAGACGTCATATGTGTAGGTGGGTTACAGTGTGTTATATGGTGCTACACAGGCTGGAGGAAAGGGGCAAGGGGAGGGGGGCAAGGACTAGTTTAAAATCTCTTAAAAAAAGAAAAACTCAATGCACTGATGAAAAGATTAAACATATATATTATGTAATTTAAATACCTTGGGACCTTTATCAGTATAGGTCGTCTGAAATGAAGAAAAATATCCATCGATTACTCTAAAACACTGCAAGAGATGATTCAAAATCATTAAAACAACTTACCATTGCTTTTCTGAAATTTTATCTCCAAAATTACACTGTAGAGCAGTAGAAAAGTTTTTCAAAACAAACCAAAACATACAACCAAAACACAACTTCTTTCGAAAATTTTAGGCCGTGCGCACATTTGGTACCTGGCACTAGCTCAAAACGTGGCTCTTTAGAGGTGTGTCAGTGGTGTGGTTAGGGGCATAACTTGGGCACGTGGAAAATGCGTGACACCGTGCCATGACTGGCAAAATACGACGGATGTTCCCCTGGAAGAACTAATGGACAAAGAAAAGACAGTTCGTCTCGGTCTGATAATACGTCTGTGTATAAACGCGGCAAACAGGCGGATAATCCGTCAAGACGAGCTATCTGCGTTTACTCGGAGACGAACTTAGTTCATGATCCGTCTATGTGTATAAATACGGTATTAGACGGACTATCAGAAAAATGTCAAGAATGATTTGTTCCCAGAACCATTGCCAGTATAAATCATGCTATTCTAGCTAGTTCATCTGGATAGTTCGTCTTGAGTTTACACTAAGACAAATGATCTGTCAGACGGATGATTCTTTGTCTTCCTGTGGATCTTTTTCCTCTTATAGGTTTCTTCTATCGTCTATTTTCTATCTTTCATTCGATCCAATTATCCAAATGTCCAAACATCTCATTCTTGCTTCTATACTTTCTTGACAACGCTTTCTACTCCAGCTCTTCTTCTAACCTCCTCGTTTGTAAGATGTTCTCAGAGTGATATTCCTTATATCCATCGTAACATTCTCATCTTAGTCCTCTCAAATATCCTCTCTCCTTGCTTCTACTTTCTTGACTATGCTTTCTACTCCAGCTCTTCTTCTAACCTCCTCGGTCCTAAGATGTTCTCGGAGTAATATTCTTTGTATCCACGTAACATTCTCATCTTAGTCCTCTCAAATATCCTCTCTCCTTTCTTCTACTTTCTTGACTATACTTTCTACTCCAGCTCTTCTTCTAACCTCCTCGGTCCTAAGATGTTCTCGGAGTAATATTCTTTGTATCCACGTAACATTCTCATCTTAGCCCTCTGTTTTGGAAGATGTCACTAAGCACTATCGTACGGCATATAATAACTGGCAGAGTTACAGTTATCAGAGTGAGAAATTTCAATCCTTTCATTATTATGTAGTATAGTCTTGTATTTGGGGGAAATAAATATAGAATTGAGATATGTAGTTTAATTTTCTTGCTTCACTGAAATGACAACAGTTCTGAAGTTTACTTCACTTTTCAGACTTAAAAATATATTTACTTATTCACCTTTATTTGAATAACATTTGAATATATTTAGATTATACTATAATCTAAATACAAAATATAAATATATTAACTTTATAGTAAACTCGCAGTGTAAAAGTTTCACGTGTATAGACTATAGTATGTTTTGGTTTCTATTTTCAAACTGGAATCTTTAGTTTCTCATTCAGGCTTCTCTTTTGTTATCTTCAAGTACGATATCTGAAAACAAAAACGAAAAATAGTTACTTGTGCCTGTCAAAAATAAGATTTTTTAGCCAGGCGATATAATTTTGGAAGGAATGCAAAAGCGTATTTATGGCCACCCAATTCACTTACAAATATAATTTCAATGCTTCGTTATCTTTGTCCCATTCTATGCTTACATTATCAGAGCAGCTCAACCTTATATTTTTAAGTCTTGTATTTGGTGACAAAGAAATAGAATGGGTCACCAACCTTTTTAGATGGTGTGATACAATACAGATCATTCTTCTTAGCTTCTTCGACCAAGAAAGTTACTTCATTTGTGGTCAGTGACGAGGGAAAAACGATTTCATTCTGTTTTTCGTCAGCTTGGAAATCACTATAGTAGTGAGAGAAAATCATCAGAAGTCATCACAAATGTCCTGTAATATTGTAATCTCATGAATAATTCATAAAGTAAACACAGAAGGGGCTTGTTTATATGATACAAAATCCTGCTGATTTACACAAACTTTAAGTTCATTTTCCTCAACATATAATATTGACACATTATTGAAGAATACGAAAGGAAAAAGTATCGGCCTTTAAATGTTACTCACTGCAATCTCTTCATCATGAGAGATTTAACTTCTTCTGAAATACCCAATGGAGGTTTTTCTTCTGGCTTAGGATCAATATTCTCTTTCGCAGACGCTATTGAGAAAGATTCAGGATGATTATTACATCAGGGGGAATGGGGGAAGATTTTACAGAATTCTGATAGGTCAGGAAATGTTGTATATTAGATTAGCAATTTTTTCAAAGCATCCATCCAAAGACAAACCTGGGGATACTGGTTTAGCTTCAGAAAACATCCTCTTACACATCTGTTGTTCACTCAGCCTCCACCTCTGAACATCCCTGTTAACCAAACACACACCAGTCAAGTATTATGGTAATTTGAAACATCGAAAAGTCGGTTGCAAACGCTGAGCTTTTTTGACAATATTTCAGGCGCTTTAAAATCACTTGAAATAAACGACTTCGACTGTTTGATATAAGTTTTCAACCGAACCAGTATTTAAAGAGAAATTCAACGCGAAAGAACGAGGAAACTCGTGGCCAATGCGCTGCATATTTATTCTTTGTAACTCACTGGTCTAACTTCTGCAATGCAACTCTGATTTCTGAGTTATTTGGTTCCTGTCTCTGGGCGCGTAAGTACCATTCACGAGCCTTTGCAAAGTCCCCTTCTTTTTGAAAACCTTGAGCAATCCTGTACACTGCTTTGATGTTCTTTGGATCTATGTCCAGAGCCTAAACAGGGAAATAACTAAATAACTAAATAACTAACTTTATTTATACTGGATAGCTCTATCATTTCTAAACTGTTCTCCCTAGAGGTTCAGTAAGGGTCATCTCTTATTGATCCAGTGTTACTACAGGAGGAAACCTAAACTAAACTAACTTTACTTATACTGGATAGTTCTATCAGTTCCAAACTGTTCTTCCTTAGAGATCCAGAAAGGCAACCTTTTTATGATCGAGTGCAATTACAGCAGGAAACTAGAGTATTTGGAGAAAACCTGTGATGTTTGTGGAGTTTGTTTGGAAACATTCTCCTCACAAGCGATTGAGGTTTTTTGAATTTTAATCAAACAACGTTCACAGAGGTTCGTATTACCTTTCTGCCATATGTTTTTGCCCGAGAACCCTGTCCAAGTTTCAGAGCACACAATGAAGCGTTCATGTAAAGTGCCAACAAAGCATCATTCATTTTCTTTTCTTCCGTTGCATCCTGAACACGACACCTCTCCAAAAGTTGGATTCCCTGCAAGAAATATAAATATGGCATTGGACTAGAGATGGATGATTCGTCTAGAGGAACTTCGGCAAAGAAAATTAGTTCATCTGTGTATAAAGGCTGCAAACAGACGAATCATCTGTCAAGAGGAATTATCTGCATAGTTCATCTACTCAGACAAACTTGCATGCATAGTTCGTCCTGAGCCTGAGGGGATGATCCGGCTATGTGTATAAATATGGTAGTAGATGAACTATCAGGAAAATATCAGTTTTGTTCCCAGAACCATTGTCAGTATAGATCACACTATTCTAGCTAGTTTCTCTGGATAGTTCATCTTGGCGGATGATGTGTCTATGTGTATAAATACGGCATTAGACAAACTAGAACCATTGTCAGTATAGATCATGCTATTCTAGCTAGTTCATCTGGATAGTTTGTCTTGTGTTTACACTAAGACGGTCCGTCCGTTTCAGGTATATATCGGATAATTCTTACTTTATCATATTTCCTGATAGCTCGGTAAAATTCATTTTGTCTGAACAAATCATTTCCAGTCTGAAATTGAAATAAAAAGCCTTACAAAAGAGAATGGTTTAAAAGCAAGATGAAACCATGTAAAACCACGGTTGATTAAAAATTCTCACATACTTCTCTAAATGACAGCGCTACTTCATGAATATTTTCAAATGATGCTTTATTTTTTTCTTCCTAAATTGCAAAGATACTTATAACGAACAAATTTTATACATAAACAATGACGAATCTTCAGAACATACTGTTGGAAATTCAGAGAATTCATCCGACGCTGCCTGGTCCACAAAACTGACAAGCTCAATCTCAAACAACACTAAAAACAATATTATACAAATGATTAATAACTGTTGTAATTAGGTAGGTTCTACCAAGCACTATCATGTCGCAGATGGTAGTCAACCTGCAGTTATCAGAGTGAGAAAATAATGTCAATTATTTTCATTATATGTAGTAGTCTTATATTTGGTGGTAAATAAATAAAATTGAGAGATAATTACAGTTTAATTTAAATTTCTGAAGTTGGCCACATCTGATGCTCTGTAACTATGTGTATATTACCGCTTGTACTTGGAGGGATCCTGGGTGGGCACCCCATTTCTCTGAAAGCATACTCTGGAGAGAATATATACTTTGAAATTTCCCCTTTCCTCATTGTTGCTACGGCAACATCAAATCCTTTAATGTAACCTGAACGAGACAAAAAATACATTTAAACATTTGAATGTTGACCATTTCTTGGTATATATTGACACAGTTGTAACTAACGTAATCTTTAACTTACTCTCCCCAAGTTGTATTTGCTGTTGTCTGTTTCTCAGTCTGGTTGAGTCGAAGGGTTCATCTCTATACTCCAAGTATCCATTATAGTGAACACGACATATTGCCCCAGGTGTAACAATTTCCCCGGTTCCTTTCTTAATGACCAACTTGTGAATACCTTCATCATCCGTAATAGGCGTCATTTTTTGCTTCAGTAGCGTAAATGGTGCCTGGAATTGGAATTAGGTAATGAGATGAACAAGTGTAGGTAGATGTCCAGTGTAGGTAGTATTCTACAATAAGCTGTCGTGGTTTGTGTCTGAACAACCTGAAAAAGATATCTCAAACGTGGTGGTCCAGTGTAGGTAGTATTCTACAATAAGCTGCCGTGGTTTGTGTCTGAACTACCTGAAAAAGATATCTCAAACGTGGTTGTCCAGTGTACACCGGCCGGTAGTATTCTACAATAAGCTGCCATGGTTTGTGTCTGAACTACCTGAAAAAGATATCTCAAACGTGGTGGTCCAGTGTAGGTAGTATTCTACAATAAGCTGCTGTGGTTTGTGTCTAAACTACCTGAAAAAGATATCTCAAACGTGGTTGTCCAGTTTAGGTAGTATTCTAGAATAAGCTGCCATGGTTTGTGTCTGAACTACCTGAAAAAGATATCTCAAACGTGGTGGTCCAATGTAGGTAGTATTCTACAATAAGCTGCCGTGGCATGTGTTTGAACTACCTGAAAATATATCTCAAAAGTGGAGGTCCAGTGTAGGTAGTATTCTACAATAAGCTGCCGTGGTTTGTGTCTGAACTACCTGAAAAAGATATCTCAAACGTAGTGGTCCAGTATAGGTAGTATTCTACAATATGCTTTATAGTCATAGAGAGACAATATAGCCCTTCATATCAGAAGAGAAATGCAGTGTGGGTTTTACTACTGTTTAACTCTAGATACGAAGTCTTGACTTCACCTTGTCCTGATCTGCATCAGCATCAGTTGCACCATCAATACATTCATAATTTAACTGCTGGAATAATTCTTCAGTGTCAAAGAAAGGCTGAGTTTCATCTATTGGAAAAAGAAAGTTTCTTGTACATAGCTTTTCATGGCATTAAATATTATTGTTTTGGTTTTCTTGATAATGATCTGTTAGCCAAGGCTGTAGGGTGCAATTTTATATTTGGCATAAGCCCTTGCTCTATTGTGATGGTGGGGGGGGGGGGGAGGGCAGGGGATATCACAAAAGAGCTTTTCTGTTGGGTGTTGCCTTTGCTTGTGGTGAAAGTTTAAAGCAGATAAAAGTAATTGTTTACCATCCTCTTTGTATTTTTCTTTAACCTCAAAGTCAACACCACTTTCAAGTTCATTGGTTTGAAAACCATCCTTCAGGATCACATTCGGTCTTTCAGTAATATCCTTAACATGAAGAAAATAATCCATGTACCGTGTGCTTGGGTCTAATGCACACGTTTTGAGAACTAAACCTTTGACACCGCCTAGCCTAGCTGTGTGCACATTTTGTCTCATATCTTGACATGTGTGCTTGTTTTGATGAGAAAAAATTCTGGGTGTGAATGGGTTAACCAGATTATATACCCATGTCTCCTGTGCAATGTGCTTCAATGCACATGTAAATACACTCATTTTGTAATGATTCCTGTGTTTCTTTGTGTTGAATAAAACGAACAACGAAAATGCCCAAATTTAATACAATTTAATACAATTGATAGAAGAATATTTACAGTTTTTTACTTACATTATAAGCAGCATTCATAAATAATTCGTCTTCAACCGAATCGATTCCTGCCATTTTAGATACAAAATAATAACTTTTCTCTCTTGTTTATAACTCAATAAACACGTGAAATATGCAAAAATAAACAAACGCATCTGAGAGCCTGGGCTCTATAACCAAATTTCCGTATTTTTGGATTGGCGAATAAATCTCAGCCAAGTGTCTCAGCTAATTATCTCAGAAATGAGCACTAAATGCTTTAAATTACAACAATTAACTTTAAATATAACAAAACAACATATCATGAGGTTTTAAAGCATATATTTAAGTATTTATTAACCTAATTTTTGGAGTTTAAAAGCTAAACAATATACGTCAAATTTCCGACATATTTTTCCCGCTACAGGAAAAAGTTCCGGGTATGAAATTCCCGACCACGTGTTCAGCATTTTTGGAGGGAAAGTGAACTTCGCCACGCGTTCGTTCGAGTGATGAAGAATTTACGTAAAAAATCACTAAAAATCGACCTAAAATGAATCGTAAGTAATGCGAATATTTTAAAGATGTATCGTTCTTTGTATTCGGTGTGTTGAATTTGGTTTTTAACGTTTAATATCATTATTTTATTGCAGTTAAAGTGCGTTGGTGAAAAACAAGATGGCGGACGGAGAAATGACGCGCCCGGTTCCAAGCGGAAAAACACCGGAGGACGAAGAACTCGATGGATTTAAGATTGTTTCGTTTCAACGAGGTGAGCAAGTGGATTTGTTTGCAAAAACTCAACGTAAGCGTGTCGCTAAACGATCTTTCGGGGATTTCGGCTTGACGACCTTGTCATTGACGAACGATACAGCGACTAGGCTTAAAAAACGAAATCGTAAACATGATAAAAGATTCGTTGTAGACAGAGTAGATGGATTTACATTTGTTTCCGCTTTTACCTTGAATGATTTTGATGAGTATGACAAGAACCCGGTTAAGCATCCCTTAGCTCCGACTAAACGAAAGTCTACGTCTAAAATTGAATCGGCAACTTCAAAGAAAAAACCAAGAAAGGCTGTAGATGCTACTCCAGAAAATTTGGGAACATCTGGTGGCCAAGATGCTGGACAAGGTAATTTGATACCGAACAACGAGGAAATACCAAATAAGACAATTTCAAGCATTACTAAAAAGAATGTATCGCCTTTGACAAAATCAGCATTGGTTCGCTTGAAAAAGATAAATGTAAGTAATCTAAAAAGCCCAAAGAATAAGAAGGTTAATGATATGCAAGGAAGTAAAGCAAAGAAGCCGCTAAATCTAAAGGTACCAAAAAGAAAAATTAGTATAAAGCCTGGTGAGGCGGTTAGCTCCAGTAGCCAGTCCGATAGGTCGATAAGTTTAAAGGTTCCTCATATGGAAATTGATAAGCCAACATTTGGCGGAGCAGATAGCTTTGATGTCCGGGGTGAAATGACCCCAATAAGTCTATCAGATGAGGACAGTGTAGACCTTGATATTTGTGGCATCGATGAGAATTCATCATCACAATTTATTTTTAATAACATAGACAACCCTGAAGAGAGTTGTTCTCAAAATGAAGAAAATGCCAAACCAAAGAGAAAGCCATGTCGGGTATGTTGTGCTTATCCATGCCGCATTGTTGGAGCAAAAAGAATCAAGTCTGGTGACAACCAGTTTCCAAGTTTTGATGTTTCATTTACATCAAGATGTCAAGTGCATACTCCTGGGGAGATATTAGTTCAGGATTCATCAAAAGATAAAGTAAATGTTTGTATCCAAACAACTTCAACAGATATCAAAATGCACCTTGATTTTGCAAGACGGTTTCCCTACCGTGCGATTTCCATAGTTTCGTGTCAGCCGAGCCTTTATGATGATGATTTGAAGCTACCTGACAACCTTGTATCTGGGACTAATCAGAGATGTAGTGAAAACCATCGAATTCTTGAGCAAAAGCGCAGAGAGGAATTGCATGGCTTATATTGTAAACTTGCCGATACCCTTTCTATCTCAAAGAATAGGGCAAGCAAGCAGTGGATCCTAGAAAATGCATGCAAAGAAGTACAATGTCTTGAAGCTAAAGATACACTTCTAACAGCGAAACTGAACTTAGAGAAAGCTGAAAATGAGAAGAAAAGAAAGAGATGGGAAGGCTTGGCTGGAAAGCCTTATGTTGCACCCAAGGAAAGTACGACCAAAGTAGCGAGGAAGTCGAAGCTTCTAGAACTGTATGAGAAATATAGACAGGAGAGAGAGGAATTGGAAAATGATTTGAATTTTGGGGATTTGAAAAGTGAACAAAAAGAGTTGAAGAGCACACCAAAAGAGCAGAAGGGAAAATCAGAAGGACAAGAGAAAGTAATAAATGAATTACAGAAGAGAATAAATAATTCCAAAAGTGTATACAAAGAAATGAAGAAAGCAAGAAGGTTGGATGCTATATGTGATATCAGTAAAAAACATATGGATGCTACTTACACACCAAGCTACAAAAACCCACAGTTTGGGACATTTACAATCGGCGCAAACGATAATGTGAAGTCAAATAATCTTGCGATGAAACCAAGTTGGACAGTGTCTAGTTTGAAAGAGAATCCTCAAAACACAGCACCATGCGCAAGTTCGGAGTCAAAGAACAGCATGCCAGTGAATGCTAGTCAAGTTGAGAATCATCCCAAAGATACACTGGTGACTACAGCCAAGAATGCATCATTAGGACCACGTCAGATTGTACACCCATTCCAATGCACATCAATTAGTCCTAAGTCACCCAGTGCTCCAGTTATTCCGAAAATAGATTTAACAAACGAATCAGAAATCTCAACAGCCAAATCAGACCAATTATTGGAAACCTCGACACCCAAACCAAACCAACCAGCAAGCTCAACACCCAGACCAAACCAGCCAGAAACCTCAGCCCTAAAATCAAACCAATTACGTAAGTTATCCCATCTCCTAGCAAGAAAACCAACTTCAGTGACAACTACAAGAAATCTGACGACACAAGTCACAACACCAGCTTTCAAAAGTCCCCCTCCTACCCAAAGCAGCGCCCTCCTTAGTACTACCCCTTTGACCTCCCCCACTGTCCCTGGTGTAATTAATCGAAATGCAATGTTCCCAACACCAATTCAACCGAAACCGAGTAACCCATCTGCAGCGGTGCTTTCAAATACTGACTTTGTGATTGTTACGATGGTTGTACAAGGCAAAACGACGATTTTCAGAATTCCAAAGACGGCTGAAGGCCTGACATTGTTGAGTAAACTTTCGTTGATGAAGAAGCTGGGTCCCGATTCCCTTGCAAAAATTGCTGCACAGTTTCCTTTAAACCAACAATCAAGGCAGGCCACAACGACAGGAACTAAAAGCCAAGTCTCAAGTACCAGCTTAGCCTCAAGTACCGGCTTAGTCACAACCACCGTCCCAGACAAAACTCCAGCCACACCGACACAGTGGTCGTCAGCTGTATCCACAATCCCGAACGCTACCTCATTTGTCAACTCCACATCCAAGCCAGTTACAAAACCAACTGATACTCAAGCTGTTAACATTAACGTGAGTACATCCCTGGCAGTGAAACAACCCATTACATCCGTAGTAGCTAACACAAGCGTTAGTACTTTGACAACATCCCAACCAGTTACAAAACCAACTACTTCCGAAGCTGTTAGGAATGACAGTAGTAGTCATGCGATCATATCTCGGCCAATTAAAGCACCCACAGTTACTCCAGCTGTGAAAGCTAGTGGTGGAAATGTTGGAACTGCCTCCCACCTTAAAATTAAGAGATTAATAAATAGTGACGTGGCCATATCCGAGCGAATTAAACAATTCAATGCTATCCGACCGTGTAAAGCAGTCGGTATGGACAAAACAAGTAACAGTGATGTTACTAAGCAACAAAAGTTGATTTTCCTGGATAAGACGAGCAAGAAGAAGCCACAAGCTAAAACATTCCCTGTCATACCAACTTCGTCCAGTATTAACGTCACCTTGAACAAACTAGGAAGCATTACAGCGAACAAAGTCTTTAACAAAAGCCCTGGACCAACAGGATCCCAGAGTGAGCCACCGACGGTGAGTTCCACTGAACGTCTAGCACTTTCAACATTAGTTGACCAATATCAGTTACATCGAAAAGCACCCATCCCAATTCTCCCTAAACGTGTACCCAGTACAAGTGTCCATATTTACCCTGTTTCAACCCAAATTCCTCCTGAGATGCCACCTGAAGACCTTCCCGAAATTCCGCCTGATATCCCTTCTGAACTGACTGAAGCAAGCTTGAGCCCACTTGAAGCAATCCCCCAAATATCATACTCGCTGCTGGAAGGCACGTGTCAAAATTATGGAAACGTCCTGGACGAAACTGGAATATGCGTAATTTCTAATGTTTTCAGTCTGACTGAAACTGCAGCTTGTGGAACAGCGTCATACGGCCTTGAGAAGACTTCTGAAGTTGACGAAACAAGTGACACATCTATGAATGAAGACGGGCAAAACACGACCGCGAATACAGATTTGCAAAACACTACTGAAACTCCTGTTGGTGCAGACGTGCAATATCCTAATGTGTCTTACGGAAGTAGAGTGGCTGCTGAAAGTTCTAACTGTAATAGTGCTGAACTATTGAAAGTCGAAGTGATTGGCAGTTCAACAGGACATCATTAGACGTTGGTCTTCCCAATGAAAGACGACTCTTTGCAAAAAAAACGGACTATGGCTATTTTACATGGACTAAAGTACAAACATGTACTGTTAGAAATGAACAAGATAGAATTTAATGGACATTATCTATTTTAAAATGAACAAAAGATAGAATATAATGGACCTTATCTAATTTAAAAGCTAGTTTTTAATGATGGTAAACAGGGGTGGCAAGATATATATTTTTAAAGAAGTCTTATATGTGTATTTTGCGCAACTATTTTCGGTAAGGTTTGTATCTATTCATCTGACATCACTCCTATTTACCATCAACGAAGCTAAACCTTAGTATATGAAATATATATGGGCTGGTATAAAATGAAGGCTAGTGGTTATAGGATATTTTCGAATTATAGAAACTGCATTTAAATCACAACCTATATTTTGTCCCATATGTTATAATTTTATATAAGTATCATATATATCAAATCAGATTTATAGTTTAGTAGTTTACACAATTTTACGTGTAGTAAATTGAACTTGCGTGACGGTGAAATCGAACTTAATAACGTGCTAACGTAAATTAACGTGCAAACACTATGAAATACTAAAGTTATGATGTGTAATTCAATAATTGTGAACAAAATATCATCTCGCACGATAAAACTAGCCTGTTTTTGTGAAGAAACGCCACGTTTAATTCGCTTCGCATAGCATTCGACCGCAAGCCAGGAACTTCAGCGCAACTAACATCTGCTTCTAAGCCTGGTTGTCTGAAATATTTTCGCTGAGAATGTTGACTAGAAAAGAACAACAATTGAAAACTCCATTGTATATTATGAGAGAGTTTTATTCATTATTTCACTATATAATTTGGGGAATCATTTCTCTAGTCTCTACTCAGGTCTCTACTAGCAACTGATGCTTCTTTTCTCAATTTCTTCTTTTCAGTTCATAACCTGTCAAGTCCTTCAGCATAATTCATATTTTAAATATAAATCTTATATAAATTATAGTTCTTTACAAGAGTATACGTAGTTAATTTGGAAAACGTCAAAAGTACGAAAAATTTAACTATTTAACCAAGATAATTGCCCATTATCGAAACTTATCTGAGAACGCACTTTACATAATCAAGATCCAAAATTACTTGCAATAAAAATCTCGTGTATCTAGACCTCTACTCAACAGGATAACGGACGTCGGAAAATATCTTATCAAATCTAGTTAGGTTTTTCATATATTTTGTTCACTTTCATGTGAGCGGAGAAAAGCTGGCTGGAAGCATGATTCTAGATTCCATTTTTCTGACTAACGGAACTAAACAAAAGAGTGAGATATTGGTATTAATATGATTGGGAGTTTTAGGAATTATTACATGAACGACACTTCGTTGTCAATCTTAAAAAAATATTTACCAGTGTTGGCCACAGAATCTGCCCAGTTTGGACTGTCCCATGCTGCTTCTCGTGTTTGTTTTCTAACAGTAAGGTTGCTGTATGCTGTGGGAGAAATACATTATGTTCCAATTAACCCATTAGAACGCTCCTGATTTTGCTCTAATTAGAATTCACCAATCAATATCCTCCTGAGGTTGTTCTAATTAGATTCCACCAATCACAACACTTCTGGATTTGTTCTAATTGGTGACAATTAATTAGAATGTCTCTAATTTTCTTCTAATTAGATACAAATTCCTTACCCCAGAGATGATGGACAACATATAATTCTCCAATTTGAGTAAAAAATCCTGCAACATCTTCATTCATTTTTTGACGATGAACAATCGCATTCATCCAATTATTTCTCCACTCAATAAGGCTGCCTGGCTGGTGAGAATTGAGAGAAAAGAATAGCAGTTTAATATAACAAACAATTTCTGCTGCAAACTCGAAAGAAACCCATGAGAAAAAATCAAAATTTAGGGAAAGTAATACCTTCAAATGATATGTTCTTAATTCATAAAGATTTTTCGTATCTCGTAATTGTGGTTCACCCCAAAAATCAAAGCCATATACAATCTGATTGTAGCGCTTGTGAAGCATTGGCGCTCGCTCCTCCGCAAACTTGACAAAGTTCTAAAGAACAAAAAAGTTAGAGTACAATAGATATGAAAGAGGATATATACTTTTGCAAACTGAGAATCTTACAAATTTGCTAGCAAATGTAATACCTCATTTGTGTGGAGATAATGTTTTGCTTTCGTGACATCTTCAAAGCCAGTTTTATACACCCATAGATGAACTTGATATTATAGAAGAAAAATAGTCTGTCTAATCAGCATTGCCAGCTAATTCACTCACATAAGTATATAACTTTGCTTGGTTAACTTTGTTCCATTCTATGCTTACATTATCAGAACAGTGGTGACTAGGCATGTGAACAATCCGATAAAGGTGAGTTTTACCCACCTGCACTATCTAAAGGCCCATACAACGTTGTCCAACTACCAAGAAGTGTTGCAGGGAATTCTGGGTCTTCACTTACGCGAGGTAATTCCGAAGCCCTGGAAATATGGATGTAATATAATCGCAATATGCACAACATCAGAAATACATCGACTTGAGAAATGTTTGACACACCACACTTACACTAGTTTCGAATAGTCAGCCACTCTTTCTGGCTTTATATGGTGAACTATAAAATGAAGAGTTGGGTTAGTTGTGATGGCAAAATTGGTAGGGGGGGTTGCTGAAGGGTCCTACTGAAGAATGCCTGGGAATCAGTGGCGGCGCCAGGGGTGGAAAGGTGGGGGGGGGGAGGACAAGTCGAGCGCCAGAGGTGCAAGAAACATTTAGGGGAGTCCGGGAGCATGACTCCCCCCTGAAAAATTTTGAAATCTAGAGTTCCTGAAATGCCATTTCCTGCATTTTGAAGTGAGATTTTAGAACTTGTGTTTTAGAACTTGTCTTCGTTCTTACCAATCACAATAGTTTATTTTGGTAGGTGGGCTTATGCCCAAATCTTCCCCCTATAGTCCAATCATGTATATAATTATATAATCTTCATTCTTTGATGCAGGAATAATTAAAGCAGGAATAATTTCTACATGTGAAATACACGCTATATGATCCCTTCGACGAAACTCACCAGGCATTCTTTAGTAGGGCCGGTACTGAATGGGTGCTGGTCATTAAGAGGGGCACAACCGTCGACCGATGCAGGGTGCATGATCACTGAGGACCCCCAGTAGGATCAGGGGCCCAAGCTTTAAGGCTGCCTAGATTGTCAAAGAGGTCCTATTAAAAAAGCCCAATGTTCTATTTTTGTTTCATAATTGCCCTACCAAATGCTCTTGACAAACATTGACGTTTCACGTGTTAATAGATGCAAATGACAGTAATAATTTAGGGCAATTAAAACGAACCTTTGTACCCATCCATTTCAAAACATACTAAGCACACTTACACTGTATCTCATATAGATCATTAGCCAAAATTTTTGAATGTGGTCCACTCCTTGCGTCTGCACTGCCAGCTACAATTGAACTCCAGAATCCCTTCTCCTTTGAAAAAGCTCGAGTGTTTATTCGAGTTAGTGTTAAAGTAAAATTTAAACGTGGATTTAATCTTGTCTGATTTTTGGAAAATATATTTTGAACTATTCGATTGAAAGCCATTCTTGTGTTTTTGTCGCTGGTCTTATATTCAGGCTTATATGAAGTTTTTCAACCCATCGGTTCTTTGATTGAAACTTCATGTAAGCTAAATTGATAATTACCGTCGTTTGCATCTAAGGATGAACAGGTGCAGATTAAAACATTGTCTATTTTCACGTCATCCTCTGACGCACACGACAATATCATATCATTATATGTAGTAGTCTGTATGTAGTAGTCTGTATGTAGTAGTCTGTATGTAGTAGTAACAGGCATAAACATGCATCAGCTAATTAGGTCTATTTCGTGCAATAAAATTATATATTTCACACTTCACATGTACAATTAATCGTCAGGACAGGTTTCTAAGACCCGCTCAAATACATCATTGCCCGAGTTCCCCTGTGCCTGCACGCCTGAATTATATTGAGATTTCACTGTAAATGACTCCAAGTACTTTGCTAATTTCCCCTCCTTATTTTCACAAAATGCAAGCAAATTTTTCACAAGTTTTCTGATTGCCTCTTGGTCTAGGGTTACCGAGGACTTCCAGCGTTTCGTGATGGTATAGTTTAGTATCCATATGTATCCATAAGAGTCGTGGTTGTCATTCACTATTGTCATAAATAATGCACCAGTGTAGTGGATATAGCGATATACACAGGGTTTGTCAAACAGTTTGTGGCCGGCTTCGTAAGACGAGTATATTCCTTCGTTATAGGGAAAGTCTTTAATGAAACCAAACCTAGGAAAAAGAAAATACGTAGAATTGAGAGATGTAGTTTAATTTTCTTGCCCTAATATAAGTGTCAACATTTCTGAAGTTAAGGCTACCCCTCACTCCAGTTATGTATAGAATACACTGGGCTGTAAAATCAGGGTATTCTGTGTCAGGGGGGCGTAACAACTAAATTGTAGACCACGTTTTTACTGTAAAAATTTAAAGTCCACATAAAAACATTGCAATTGGCCTGAAAAGTCAGAAAAAGTTGCGAGATCGGGGAATTTAAATGATTTAATATTGGAAACATATAATTTGGATGTATTCTTTCAAATATGGCGGACACAACGATGAGTGATGAGTGTAATTTGATACCTCTAAATAGCGATGCATTTGTACAAGAGGAAAACGCTCAAATATTAACAACAGCTATTAATGACTTGAATTCATCAAATGAAGAAACAACAGACAAACATAGAGTGTTTAAATGTGAAGAATGTGCTAAAATATTCCCAACAGAGGTGGGATTAAACCGTCACCGAAGCATTCATGGAGAACGTCCGTTTCAATGTACAACTTGTGCAAAAACTTTTACCCGAAAAACACACCTAAACGACCATGAAAAAACACACACAGGACTTAAGCCGTATCAATGCGATTTGTGTGAGAAGTCTTACGCTGTTTCAGGGGATTTAAAGCGCCATAAAAGGCTGCATAGTGGAGAACGACCATATATCTGTGTTACATGTAATAAACAATTCACATCGTCTGGTAATTTGACAGTTCATCAAAGAAAGCATACAGGCCATAGGCCCTACCCTTGTGAAAGTTGCCAGAAAGCATTTTATACTGGAGGCGAGCTTAAACAGCATATGGTTATCCATAGCAATACTAAACCTTACATCTGTGAAGTTTGTCAAAAAGGGTTTAGAAATCAGACAAATCTTAGGCAACATAAAAAGATACATTTGGCAAACCGTGAACTTTACCAATGCGATGTCTGTCAAAAGTCATTCCTAGCTGCGGCAAGCTTAAAGGTTCATAAAATGACCCACACCGAGTTGCCAAGAGATTTTAAATGCGACCAATGCCCCAAAACCTTTCCGACCACATATCGGTTAAAAACACATAAAATATTTCATAACGAGACTAGGCCTTTCCAATGCAAGGAGTGTGATAAGTCATTTCATCGGTCGTGTGACTTAATGTGTCATAATCGGCAACACACTGGGGCCAAACCATTCCAGTGTGACATTTGTCAGCGGGCATTTGGGTTCTCAGGGGATCTAAAGCGTCATAAAAGAACACATACAGGTGAACGCCCTCATCAATGTGACATTTGTAACAAGACATTCTGTCGCTCTACAGACCTTACTGTTCATAAAAGAACCCATACTGGAGAAAACCCTTGTGTTTGTCACATTTGTTTGGAAGCCTTCCACAGCCCATACGAGCTGAAACGTCACATGACTACTCACACAGAAACAGCAGAACACAGATGCGGTCATTGCGGAAAGGTTTTCACGTTAGCAAACGACCTAAAGCGTCACGAACGAGTTCACACTGGCTTTAAACCTCACCAATGCAATGTTTGTGGAAAATCGTTTTCAAGAATGTATCATTTAGTTTGTCATAAAAGAGCACATACTGGAGTAAAACCTTTCAAATGCCATCTTTGCGAGAAGGCATACAATTATCCATGTGATTTGAAAACTCACATACGAAGGCACAATGGAGAGCGGCCTTACGAATGCTCGTTTTGCAAAAAAACTTTTGTAAAAAATGCTGACAGGAAGCGACATGAGCTAACCCATACAGACATAAAAAACTTTGAGTGTGATATTTGCAAGAAATGTTTCAGAACTGCCGGAAATTTGAAGACGCATAAAAAGACACACACTGCAGGTCAAAAGGCTTTTGAGTGTGACATTTGCAACAAAGCACTGGCATCGAAGAATAGTCTTGCTAAACATAAAAAGATTCACGATCGAAACGAGAACCAATCACAACACAAGAGACAAGTTTGTGAAATTTGTCAGAAGTCATTTACTTCAGCTAGAGTGTTATCACGTCATAAAAAATCCCATGAAAAAGATGTGTCTGAACTAAGCAGGAATGGCAAAGACGGGTGTGAAGTTGATGGTCAAGGTGATGGACAAACCTTTAATGAGAATATCAATTATGTTTGCTCGTTATGTGGTTATAGCTTTGAATCTAATGACTTGCTTCAAATTCACATCAAGGATGTTCATTAACCATTGTTAGTTTGACCCACTTTAACAAGGATATCAATAATTTTGCTCATTATGTGGTTATAGCTTTGTGTCAAACAACTCTCTTCACAATCACATGAAAGAAGTTCGGTTTCCATGAGGGGCATGAACTTAAACTATGTAAGATATGTGTAGCAAGTAGTTCTTCTTCCTATCTATATAAGTTGTATTTAAGTTTGAAGCATATTTATATTAAAAACAATTGTGTTTCATGTGATGATACAAGTATTATATCACAACAAATACCTTTATCCCTCTCTGCAGCAGGCAGACACTAGGGGGAGACAAAGAGTACCTCCCGGGCCCCAAGCAATTTCAAACCAACCCCCTCAATAATGGATACCACCACTCTCTCTGAAAAGGACAATTTATCTTACTATAAAGTTTTTCTAATGAATCCTACCTTTTCAAGATGGCTTCCTGAAATAGCAATACTCTTGTTTTGAACTCATTCTTTGAAACGCCTAGAAAAAAAGTGAATTATGAGATCAGTATTATTCATCCAGTCAATAATTATGAGATCAGTATTGTTCATCCAGTTAATACGTACGAGATCAGTGTATTCATATTATGATATCAGTATTTTATTCATCCAGTTAATGATTATGAGATCAGTATTTTATTCATCCAGTTTCAATTATGAGATCAGTATTATTCATCCAGTTAGTAATTACGAGATCAGTATTATCCATCCAGTTACTAAGTATTGGATCAGTATTATTCATCCAGATAATTAACAGCTCAGTACTCACCTTGAAATGAGGCATGTTCTCTCAACCACGTGACATCAAGTGGAATATGATGAGCGCTTGTAAACGGATCACTTCGGGCCAGTTGACCGTCGTGTAGAAAATGAGGTACTGGTACCAAATGAAATCCATATAAGGTAACCTTTCGTGCCCAGCTTTGAACCTAGTATGGATATTGACAAACATTGGTGGGTTCCAGTAACCGTTGCAGGACAGCAGATGGTGGTCAACTTCAGAAATGTTGACACTTATAAAAGCAAGCAATTAAACTACATTTCTCAATTCTATTTATTTGCCTCCAAATACAAGACTACCACATATAATAATGGAAAGAATTAACATTATTTTATAACTCTGATAACTGCAGGTCACCATCTGCTGCACAATCCATGACAATATTACAGTAACGTTTTCCTACCAGTTGATTGATAACAGATCCAGTGGAGACCAACCATCGTAGATGTACCAGATATGCATTATCTGGACAAAATATACCATGATATCTTACTGTGCACCACTCAGGACGATCACTGCTGGTTGAGTCTAGGTTTATCTCTGCATCTCGGTATGCTGGGATCTTCTTTGAACCTGCTTGAGAATGCAAAAACTTTACTTTGATTATCTAGCCTCGATGCTTGCAATATGCAGTTAGTTTAGTTTAGGTCTCCTCCTGTAGTAACACTGGATCAATACGGGATGACCCTTACTGAACCTCTAGGGAGAACAGTTTAGAACTGATATAGAGCTATCCAGTATAAATGAAGTTAGTTTAGTTTAGGTTTCCTTCAAACACTCACCTGTGCGTAGTGAGTCACTGAGTGCAGACATCTTACGCTGAGAAGGCTGTTCTTTCTCGCTCGCATCAAAAACACCAAGAGGAGAATTTGACGATTCAGACCCTCGCTCTTTCAAGACAACTTCAAACCATTTCGTCTGAAACTGGTACAAAATTTCATCTTCTCGCTTCATCCATTTCCTGTAAGCAAGCTCGTCTGACTGCATGTCTGGTCGTCTCACTGAAATTGGTTGAAATGTTCGTAGCAAAGTGATTAGTACATGTGCCTTTCACCTCACTGCACTGTGCAGTTGTCTGATTATAAATTTGTCTCAGACGTGTGAGAGAAGAGTACTTCCAGTTTGACTCTACCAAACACCGCAGGTTTTCTCTGGTTTCCTCCTGTAGTAACACTGAACCAATAAGAAATTATCCTTACTGGACCTCTAGGAAAAACAGTTTAGTACAGATAGAGTTCACGTTTATCGTTGTAACTACTTACCAGGCTTTCTGTCAGCAGTTCTCACGATATAATAAAGGTAAAAGCCATCTACAAACGGTTGAAGGACAGAACCAGATGCATGTTGAATAAAACCTTCATCCAGCATTCTCTACAGAAAATTGAATGGCTTAAATTACAGTAAATACAAGAAGTTTAAGATAAACTAAACTAACTTTACATAGGAATCTCATTCTGATTGCAAAGGTAAGAAGACACATACACTAACCACTGTGTCATATATATATTGTGAAGATTGAAGTATGATTGACTAACCTGGCCTAGCTCTACCGCTTCAGTACGAGATTTCACGTGATGAATATGATGTATAATCCACGATGTAGCATCAGTTCCCAAGAACGACCTTGGTGGGAGACCTCGCATCTCCGACAGAAAGTTAAGACCAGTTCTAAAACAGTTTAAAACTTCTAAGTATAGGTAGGTTTCACTGCCCTGTAAAGCTTACTGAAAGCCACCGAGACGTTATTACTTACTCTTTAGTTCCCATTTCTTTTACGATTTCATCCAAGGAAGGCATGGAGTTTACGGTATCTTCACTATCACTACTGGAGGATCTACGTCTTGGTGGCGCACTATAAATATTGAAATAATGAACGTTAACATTTAAAGATCTTTACACAAGACAAACGGATCAGTTCTGCAGATATTATATATCAATATCAGAACTGTTCTTCCTAGAGGTCCAGTAAGGACCATTCTTTATTGCTCCAGTGTTACTACAGGAGGAAACCTAAACTAAGCTATCTTTATTTATACTGGATAGCTCTATCAGTTCTAAACTGTTCTTCGTCCAGTGGTACTACAGGAGGAAACCGAAGTACCCGAAGAAAACCTGCGATGTTTGGTAGAGTCAAACTGGAAGCACTCTTCTCATATGTGACTGAGGTGAAATTATAATCAGACAATTGCATATTGGAATCTACCCTGGTCACAGAGTTGAAAGACACATGCACTAACAACTGTCCCACCAACACTCAACATACCTATTCATGTCATGACCAGGTGAACTATTAGCAGGATCCAGTGTAACCACGCCATCCTCATCCAAAGTTTCCAGATCTTTGCTACCTCCGCCACTTCTGCTACGTCTGTGAGTGCGTACAGCGGATGCAGGACTTCTAATCTGCGCAGGCGCACTCGGTCGTCGTGACTTAGTCGGAGTTTTCTTTGCCTGGAACAAAGATCAATATGATCTAGATAGTTACCTAGGTTTGTTTGTGTGTGTTTGTCTGTGAGCAAGATAACTAAAAAAAAATCAAACATTTTAATACGAAAATTTGAGCTGCTAATGGTTCATAGGCCAAGGACAAATCGATTAAATTTTGGTTCAATTTGTATAGGAAATAGCACGGTTCGAGAAGCATTAATGAAAAATTGCACGCGTGTTTGGCGAAATATTCGTATTACGAATAGCAAGAAGCACGAGCGTTATACATATTTCGCATAAACTTAATACGTATTTTTATTAATACTTCGACAACAAGATTCATATCTTATTATTATTAACAAGGAAAATACTATAAAAATAAAATTATACTAATAAAATTTTTATATTTGGGAGAAAATACCACATGTGGTATTTTCTCCCAAATACCCATAGTAAAAAGAATTAAGAGAAAATTTCGATGTTCTTAGCCAATCAGAAACGAGGAAAATTGTTAATAATGATATTAGGATGAAAATTGGGTGAGAAATTTACAAAAATTTTGTCTTGCTTTCCTGGGCTGAAGTGAACTGAATGCGTAATTATGCATTTATAATTTATGCATTTATAATTTATGCATTTATAATTTATGCATTTATAATTTATGCATTTATAATTTATGCATTTATAATTTATGCATGAATACTTCACTTAATTTGCTGTTGGAGGTAAGCAGTCTCTGAGTGCCCTAGAACCCACCTTAACTTTGGTGACAGGTGGTCTTCGAATACGATTCACAGTTTCTAGGAATCTTAGAAATCCTTGAAGATATTTGAACTGTACTTCATTCTCTTTTTCTTCAGCATCGCTGCTTAACGATCTCTCATTGGCTGGTTGTTTTAGCGGAAGTAATGCCAGACGTACTCTCGAATAGTGTAGAGACTAGAAAGAGATGAAGATACGCAGGGACTAAAGGCGGATTTCCAGTCCTCGCACGAAGCTCCTCACTGCGAGTACTCGCACGAATGTCATTCCGTTGCCACCACACGCCGTTTTATGATTGGTTTATTATTGCGAGCTCTCGCAGCGAGTAAAAAATAGTTCAAAATTTTGAACTATTTCCCGCGAGCGGCAAAACACTCGCAGAACGTCTGCGAGTACTCGCAGCGAGCTGCGAGGAGCTTCGTGCTAGGACTGGAAATCCGCCTTAAGGGGTTGTTTATATGGAAGCCGGGTTTCGGCAAGCGGGATTAATTTGTTTTGTGTTTATATGAGAAAATTTCATCCCGCTTGCCGGGATAATTTTGTTGTTTTGACAGTTCTTAAAATAGCTCGCAGCGGCATCCATCTCGCGTGTTTGAACCGAGATCTCGGGAACTGGGCCAGCCCGGTTTTCCATATAGACGCACGTTATTAATTACATTACACGGCCAGATCTAGCTAACCGGGTTGGCCCGCTAACCGGTGGTAGAGGAGGATCAACATCAGGGAAGAACCTGGGAACGAGGTTGGATCAAAATGCCCTGTGTTGAAAATATACCGCGGGATCCGTCCCCACCCCTCCCCTCCCTATCCGCGCTATAAATCAATATCCGAGTTACTAAGTAAAAACTTACATCAAGAAGATTTGAGAAATCCGGGTCGCGAGCAATATACTGATCCATGTAATTCCAATTATAGTTGGTCATATCATCGTGAACGAAGGGTGTAGACATTCTCACATACTGTTGAGTACAATCTGACCACAGCCGGTACGGGTATGATACAGGGTGTGCGTTTATAACGTGGGTAGGTTGGTATCGGGTAAAAGACACCTACAATATAAAATAATCATAATAGATGGGTACTACTCAAGGCCATGGAGAAGAGGCTTTGGTGGCGCAGTCGTGAGAGCAAGCGCCTTTCACCTCTGAGATCGTGGGTTCGATTCTCGCTTCGGACTCATGACACTTATGTGAAAAGAGTCAGTCAACGCTCTACCGAAAGTCGTGGGTTTTCTTCGGGTACTCCGGTTTCCTCCCACAGGGAATGTTGACAGGGTGGGTTTGGATTAGCTCCAAAACTAACCCTTCCATCGTAGCTGTGCTCCCTGATCAGACACGAGTCATACGGTGGCAGCCAAGGACGTTTTCTTCACATAAAATACCCTCTAGAGGCGACAATGAAATAGATGAGGATGAAAAATAGCTTCACAGATTTTCTGTTTATACTTTTCTATATAACATGGCAAAATGGCGTTGCAAGCTGCAGCAAACATTGCCTCACGTAACAAAACTAATGATTGCCTCATGTAACATGGCCTTAAGGTGGCTCGATACAGTCGCGAACAAATGTTATGGAAACAAGGTTTAAGTGTCAGGTATTCGCAGTGAAATGAATATATTTAGTTCACTGGGTATTCGTCTTGTGCAAGTGACGTCACAACTCGAAATTGTGTGGCTTCCGGTTTTCAGGGTAGCAAATTCCACCATTTTCATTGGATAAATTCAAACTAATTAAAATGAAATCCAACATGGCTGACATCAATACGTACGCTAACTTTTCCAAATAACTCGAGTTCTAGACATGTTAAAACAACAAACTATAAACCAAAATACTCATCATTGTTCAAGGATTCTAGCGAGATATAGATTGCCTTATAACTCTCAGTATTTCGCAAGATATAAGCGAAAACGGCACTTCGATGAAATCCAGGATATGCCACCCAAATTGCCGGTTATATAGCATGACGTAATATTCTCGCATGACTGCACAAGCCGAGTACAGATTAATCCCCTACCTGCTCTGAGGACAGTGTGTAGGTCAACTTGTGAAAATTTCGTCCCATCATAAAGTGGTATTCTTCATCCGGGGTTCCTTGCGGGATGACACCAGATCGAGGCTGATTGATTGGAGAGACGAAAATGGCGCGTTCGTGGGGAACGTTGGAGCACACTAGTTGGAAACCCTAGGAAGAGAAGTTTGAAGATGGTGTTGGCGACAGTGGTTAGTGCATGTGTCTTTCACCTCTGTGACTGAGGTTTGATTCTTGTAATATGCAGTTGTCTGATTATACTTTCACCTCAGTCACATGTGAGATGAGTACTTCCAGTTTGACTGTAACAAACATAACTTTATAACTGATAGAGCTATCCAGTATAAATAAAGTTAGTTTAGTTTAGTTTAGTTTAGTTTAGGTTTCCTCCTGTAGTAACACTGGACCAATAAGGACGGCCCTTTCTGGACCTCTAGGGAGAACAGTTTAGAACTGAACTATTCATTTCATTCGAAACAAACCTGTCCAATTCTTTGTGAAATAAATTCTTTAAGCTTGTCTTCTGGTTTCATCACAACACGTTCAACATCATCTTTGTTTGATAAACTTAACAGAAGAACACAGAGTAAAATACAGCAAATACGTTAGTTATTGAGGTTACAGTGATATTGCGCACTCGTCATGAAATGTACAGTCTTTCGGTGACAAGATTTCAGCAGAGATGCCGAACAATAATCATTTAAAAATCTATCGGAAGGCATATAAATGTGACCGGTTAAAATGACCGGTGAGGCAATTGTCCGTTGACAGGCCGATATTTTAGCCCTGAAACAAGCCTAACTTACCCTTCATCAACTTCCAAATACAAGTCATAAGTATAGACTTTATAGTGATTATCAAGCAGACGTTCATCTGGGTGGTAATCTGTGGTCACAGGGAGACATGCAGGTATAGTTAGGGATTTCCAATCTACACTGGTTTTCATCGCTGCGGTCCAGTCCTCCTCGGATGGTGCATGAAGTTTCTGCACCCAACCGAGGCCCTGGATATTAATCCCCGTATGTTTGGACGCGGCTGAGACCGCGGTAGCGGAGCGGTTTAGGCGGGAGGTCAGCGGTTGTGTCTCGTTCTCAGTCTCCAAATCAGGCGCGTCCGTTTCGTCCAGATCGAAATTCCCCAGAGCCAAACTACTCAGATCTTGTTCAGTTTCGCGGCCTGGATCCTAGTAAATATATAGCCAAATATATCTAACAACTTAGCAACAATCACAAACTGGTTGGAGGGATGTAACAACTTAATATTCAATTGGAATATGTTCACGTGTCACGCACTCACCAATGACCTGAGCAGAGCATCGTCGTCCACGTGATCAGTCACATGATCAGAAATCCTATGATGATGTTCCTGCCACATCTCGCCCCCAGGCCCCTTAGGGAAAGTATGTCTCCAGCGATGTCTGTTGCACGTCATCTTACATGGGAGGTAGTTAGGTCGAAACGGGTTAACTAGGGACCTTTGGGGACGTCCCACGTTATGGTAGACATAGGAGGTATCTGCACTACCCACGACCGCGCGATGCGAGGTCAGCGGAGGTGAGTATGAGGATAGAAAGTCACTTGAGCCATCAATGTCATCTTGGTCAGCAGCTGGTTAAGAAACATAAAACTAAACTAACTTTGTTTATACTGGACAGCTCGACAAGTTTCAAACTGTTCTTCCTAGAGGTCCAGTAAAGGTCATCCCTTATTGATCCAGTGTTACTACAGGAGGAAACCTAAACTAAACTAACTTTATTTATACTGGATAGCTCTATCAGTTATAAACTGTTCTCCCTAGAAGCCCAGTAAAGGTCATCTCTTGTTGATCCACTGTTACTACAGGAGGAAATAGTCTGACAACCGCATATTACAGGAATCAACATGCACTAACTGCAGCTGTGATAACATCTGTATTAAAACTAAAGACAGAATGTTCTTACCAGTTGGCATCATAAAGGCAAATGACTTAACAACTCCCAAACTTCGAGCAGCACTTCCATAATCTGTACTCTAAAATAATTACATGACATTATAATCTTTTTCAGGTAGTTCAGACACAAACCACAACAGCTTATTGTAGAATACTACCTACACTGGACCACCACGTTTGAGATATCCTTTTCAGGTAGTTCAGACACAAACCACGACAGCTTATTGTAGAATACTACCTACACTGGACCACCACGTTTGAGATATTTTTCAGGTAATTCAGACACAAACCATGGCAGTTTATCGTAGAATACTACCTACACTGGACACCACGTTTGAGACTCGACCAATCGTCGCCGGCTTTCTCAGGGTAATTCGGTTCTCTGCTGTAGTAACACTGGACCAATAACGGACGGCCCTTACTGGACTTCTAGGGAGAATATCGTACAACTGACAATATAAGTTTGTTTACTTTATTTTAGAGTCAAACAGTGTCTGACAGTTAAGCGCAAATCATACTTACTTTAATTCTCTTTCTATTGATAACATTTGAATTGCTCTCTCGGCTGACATCATCAAAATCAATTAACTTCTCATTCTTCAAAAATTTCTCTATTCCAGCAGGATCCCTATCAATCCCTCGGTTTCGAGTATAAGGATTGTAGCCAGGTGTGAGGGTCTGGGGACGAGGCTTCGTCTGAGCGCATTTGAAGACTTCGGCATCATACGCTTCGTAGTCTACGAAATCCGGCAGCTTGTTCTCTTCCACCTGCGCTGAATGAATTTCACTTAAAACTAAAAAGAAAATAATATAGGGAGATTTAGGCGCAATATACAGTATATATTTTGCCTTTCACCCTTGAGCCAGACTGTACTCTGCGCAGAGTCTACAATCAGACCTCACTTAATGCTACGTAGGTTTGCCGGATTAGGCGTTGAATGTCAGAGCAGGATAAATTGACAATGTTCTTAATTTCAAACGTGGAGGTCCAGTGTAGGTAGTATTCTATAATAAGCTGTCGTGGTTTGTGTCTGAACTACCTGAAAAAGATATCTCAAACGTGGTGGTCCAGTGTAGGTAGTATTCTATAATAAGCTGCCGTGGTTTGTGTCTAAACTACCTGAAAAAGATATTCCAAATAGTGAAAAATGTTTAAAATCCATCCCTTACATGTATGTGGATTTTTACTATTTCCAACTCCTTGATACTGTAGTATAACGTCAGGAACTTTGATTCTTGGAATGAATGAATTTCTCTGATTTTTCCGAGATTTCGACGTGTAGAAACTGTGATTGATCCAATGAGGTATTCCGTAGTCATCACCAATCAGCGTGGAGGAACCAAACTTTCCATGAAATTTCAGCAGAGGGACTGAGTGTAGCGGTTGTTCTGCCATGCACACCAAGTCTGCTGACATGCCTGTGGGGAAATATTTTAGCTATAATAGTTATAATCTATGCCAGAGACACATCATCCATCAAGATGCATTATCCGTCTGACGAGGATCATCTGTTTTAAGCCCTGGTCAAACGAGGATGAGGAGTTGACAAGAATTGGAAAGCGAGAGTTTGCATGAGAGTCAAACGAGAGTTTGTGAGCCAGTCAAACGAGGGAAAACTCTCATCAACTCTCACCGACTCTCATCAACTCTCATTAACTCTCATCAACTCTCACCGACTCTCATCAACTCTCATCAACTCTCATCAACTCTCATCGACTCTCATCAACTCTCATCGACTCTCATCAACTCTCATCGACTCTCATCGACTCTCATCGACTCTCATCGACTCTCATCGACTCTCATCGACTCTCATCACCTCTCATCAACTCTCATCGACTCTCATCGACTCTCATCGACTCTCATCAACTCTCATCAAAATTTGAACCAGCTCAAAGTTGACGAGAGTCGACGAGCATTGGCGGTCAAACGCGAGCGAGAGTTGCAACTCTTATTGACTCTCATCAACTCTCACTCTCGTTTGACCAGGGCTTGAGTGTAGACACAAGATGAACTATCCAGATGAACTAGCTAGAATAGCGCGATCTATACTGGCAATAGTTCTGGGAACAAATCATGTCTGATATTTTCATGACATAGATAGCTCATTTTGACGGATGGATCTGTCTGTTTGCCACGTTTATATACAGACGAATTATCAGACGAACTATCTTTTCTTTGCCCAAGTTGGTCCAGACGTATCATCCATCTCCAGTAGAAATCCGCTCATTTTTAATACCTACCATTATCAACGATTCTCTGTTTCGTAGTAGTCCCCAGTTCACGATCAACTTCAAACATTCCAGCACCCGGAGTAATGACCACCATCTGCTGACCTGTTACTTCAAGACTTCGATCAATGTACGCTTTTTCAAACACTGTAATTATGAACACATTGTGGTGTTTGGTAGTACAGTGGCCAGGGCCTTTTATAAGAAATCATTAGTGGGGGGGCATCATCGAAAGGGGACGTAACAAGTAGGTGGTGTATTACAGGTGTGGGAAGGTGAAGGGGGTCTGGGGGTCCTCCCCCAGAAAATATTTGTATTCTTGAGTCTCTGTGGCTTGGTTTCCTGCATTTTCAGAGACAATTTTTGATATATCCCATCTAAACGGAGCCAGGTTTTGTTGTGAGAGTACCATAACTTTCCTCTAAACTCAGTTCCCCCCCTTTTTTGCTTATACTTTGGACAAAAGGGACCTTCACTGGGGGGGCCAAATAGCTTACTGGGGGGGCCAACATGGGGGCTGGGGGGGCTTTGGCCCCTCCAGTACATTAGTTAAAAAAGGCCCTGACAGTGGTTAGTGCATGTGCCTCTGTGACCAGGGTTTGATTCCTGCAATATGCAGTTGTCTTATTATAATTTCACCTCAGTCACGTCTGAGAAGAGTGCTTCCAGTTTGACTCTACCAAACACCACAGGTTTTCTCCAGGTATTTTGGTTTCCTCATGTAGTAACACTGGACCAATAACTCAATAAGGGATGGCTCTTACTGGCCTCTCACTCTCAGGGAGAACAGTTTAGAACTGATAGAGCCATCTAGTATAAACTTTTTACAAAGCTTATTTAGTCTATTTTCGTTTGCCAAGCACTTTGCGAAAGTTCAATAGTAAAAGGATTCCTGGTTCTAATAAAATACGCAAGTAAACCAATATACAAACAAACAAACAAACAAACAAACAAACAAACAAACAAACAAACAAACAAACAAACAAACAAAGCCCAACTACCCACCATTAGCACCCATATTCAGAACTTCAAGAAAATTGCCCTCAGATGCTGAGGACAAGCAACCCTCAGGAAAACCTTCCTTCCTTAAACTCTCAGGATATTGAATGAAATGTTTCTTTAACGTTACAATGACAGCGGACCAATCATCTCGTCGTTCTTCATGAGCTATCACTCGATAGATATCTTCATACAGTCTGCCTTGATAGTCACAGCCGAGACTGTTCTGTCTCTCATCAGATATACTGTCTGTTTGTATCAAGAGGAAAACATATTTGATGTAGCATTGTAGATAAAGAGACAATCAATCAGTGGCGGACACTTTGGAGAGGAAGTTTAGTGAAGGGTGGGGGAAAGACGATGCTTGATATATACATTGTGGACACATAGTCAATCAATCTAAACAGCCCTGGACCCCTCTGAATCTAATGATCTCTTCTCTAATGGATGAAAAAGGGCATGTTAGTCTTCTCTACTTGCTAAGCAAAGAGCTTGGTTAGAGAATGGGGCATGGTCCCACAGTCTATTATAGGGAAAGGGGTGTGACTGAATTCCCTAATTTTGATGACAAAAGGGTGTGGTTACATTATATATTCCGGAAGGGTGTGGATTCCATGCATTCTTGCATAAGAAAAAGGGTGTGGCTCACATTTAGAAAAAAAGATGTGGTCTCATTCTATATTTGAGAACAGTATGTCCTGTTTTAAGTCAACTTCCTGTTACAATAATCAATTTGCAGAAACATTAATTCCTTAATTGCATGCCAGTCAATATATTGATTATGCCCTTGCCATTCGTACGGAGATGTCCCCTGCACTTACTTAGCATATTTGTATCGTAGAATATTCTGGAGAAATAAATGATGGTCACAGAATGAGTGCATTTCATTTCCTTCCACTTCTCAAACAGTTCAACAAAGAATCCATTAACAGTCTTCTCAAAATAAAGATCTCCGTTGATGTCGAATTCCCACATCTCCTTACTCATTTGAATGAAAATAAAAACAGATGCACTACCAGACCTGAATACAACCTAAGTAAAAATGTTGAGGTTAAAACAGACATTGATCCAGCCTTAATCTTTGGCTGTGGGTGTCGCAACCATGTAAATTTGGCCAATGTAATAGAGTATTGATATATCTCAGTAATGAGTAAAGACGAGATAGATCCAGACTATTTCACATGAATATTCTATGCACGATTACTTGACTAAATTCGCTGGTATGCTGTCTCTTGAGAGGTATGCTGTCAGTTGGAGCTGTGTTAGTATAGGAAGAAAACTGGAGTACATGGTGAAAACCTGCAATGTTTTGGTAGAATCAGACTGGAGACACCTTTCCCACATGCAAGTGAGGTGAACGTGCCACCAACATATCAGCCCCTCCCCCTGCCTGACAAACCAGAATAGCCCCCCTCCCCTAGCTTACCCTTGTATCTTTACCAACAACACCACATGTGACTTTCTTCGCAATCTCGCCACTCGCCCACATCTCGTGGACTTCTGTTCGTGCCCCGGCAAAACTTAATTTCTTTGACGTATAAATAGCCAAGTCTATTAAAGTCTTCCCAAAACGCCACATGTCACTTCGCCCAAGCCATTGATCTTTAAACTTCAGTTCGACAAGCGCTAATGTAAATGCAGATGGGTCGACTATTTCGACATGAACATCCCAGTATGCCCGAAACTTAAATTTATTACCAACTGAATGTTTAAGACTGATTGTCTCTTTTTGCTGAAAATCTGTCTGGAGGGATTTGATTTGTAATAATAATTTGCATGTGCTTGAACCATCCTCGAAAGTTTGGTAAATCTGAATAACATCATTCTCTTCCAAGCCATTTTGGAAGTCTTTAGAGTTTAAAACTAGATCCTCTTCGCTAAAATTTGATTGGTGAATCCAAAGTTTGCAAACTTTGCTCATTTTTAAAGCATTTTCGACGGTTTTTACACAAAATTTGCTTTCATTTCTCAATGTTTTGATCTGCAATATATATTTTGCAACTTCTGCGTTGCGATTGCGTAGCGAATGTTTACCGAAGATTTACGATTACTTTTCGAAGTTATATCCCCGCCTTCTCGGGTATTGAATGTTAGGATCTCAATTTGCAGAATTACCGTCGTTTGCATCCAACGATGAACAGGTGAAGATATATCTATTCTCACGTGGTACAATAGAGTACATTTAATTAATGGTGTTAGTGGTCTGTGACTTATAGGATAATAATAATAATAGGGTACATGTGTTGTCTGTGTTTAAGTGGTTTCTCCACGGTTTGATGTCACGACGAAAAAAAGAAACTTTATTTTATTGTCTGATGGTTTTAAAATATTTAATAATGTTTTTAATTTCCTGTTTATTGTCACGTTATTAAACGCTAAAATAGCGTATTCCCATTGGCCCACATGCTGGATACAATATTATAACATTTCTATAAATTAAACATTTAATATACAACAAATTCACGGGTCGTAAAATAACCTTGACTAAAGCAAAAATTTACCTTAAAATCCGACGGAATGAAAACAGAAGTTTAGTTTAAAAACATTCGGTAAATTTTGGCCATAAAAGGTTAAAGCCTAGCCGGATATGATCTACAGGAAGTGAGATTTTTTAGGCGACACATACCAAAGTACATTCCTTCTACATTTCGTAAAACCCAAGCGTCCAGACGTCTTCTCCTGGCGAAATTAAAGCCGTCTCATTTCGAAGCGAAATCGTTTGAAAAATCTATTTAAAATGGAAGAAGAGGAAGCTAGATTAAAAGCCTTGGTAAGCGAAGTCAAGAAGTATATTTAAATATAGCTACAAGTAAACAATATCATAAGAGTTTGTTATTGTGCCCAAAAATTGTTCTAATTTGATCACGCGTATTTTCTATTACTCTGATATTCTGTTGCCTAGATCGAGCATTCTGGGAATATTATACCCACTTGTATACAACGGATTGGTTTCTGAGCTAATACTGAAACACTTTGTGTATATTAAAGCCTGTATAATAGTATATAACCCTGCCTATTCACATGGCCAGGTTGCAATCTATACAACCCATCTAGACAATTCTTATACCCCTGCTGTTATCGATGAACAAATGTCTTTTGCGTTCTAACTATATCACGCTGCGTGGCTTTGCAATATTTTAAATGGTCTAAACTATCCTTTCGCCCCGTCGATTTTAATAGCAAACAAAACTCATTTGTATTGAGATGTTAAGTACTAATTGTTACACTTACAGCGGGGCAATATTTTAAAATATTACCCCGTTATCGAATATAGTATCTGTTGATAATGACCCGAAGTTTACAATATGCTATAGTACACTATTATCTTGCTTCGAAAGTCTCCATACTTTTGGAGTTGCTGGGATTTTAGCTTTATTATAATGTGTACGTTTACAATTAAATATTTAATAAAAACATCTCTTCATTGTTCGCACTGTACAAAAGTTATTTGCCCGCTAAATTCCAAAGTATGTCAGAAATTTTAAGTAGAAAAGCTTAATACCACATTGCTAGCTTTATCTGCTTTTTTTGCGGTCCATTTGAACGAAAATTGCACACCTTAAATTCTAACAACCGAAAGTAATTTCCCTCCCAAATGTTATTCTTTGATGCCAGTAAAGACATCATTATGTAAATAATTGTTCTTGTTAGTTTTGCTAAAATACTTAAAGAGTTAAAGCGACAGGCCTGCGTGTATTTAGAGCTCTAATTAATGATAATATAGACTGATTATCGCTACAAAATATGTGAAAAATGTTTGAGAATCGCAATATGAAATGGTATATTTTAGACCGGTTCCCAGACCAAAACTGGCAGTTCTCAATCAACAAACCATCTGTTTATTAATTGATGATAGATTACTTGAGAAAAATGAAAACATTAGCATCAACCAGTGCTTGCCAAATTTTCATTAAAAACCTATCCAGTATAAATAGAGTTGGCTTGGTGTATATGATCATATAATGAGGTTTGATGCTGAGGTGTTACTATTATCGCTGTGATATGCAATGTCAGCAATGAAAAAATGTTTAAAATTTTTTAGCTTGAACAAACCGAGGATTTTGATGAAAGGAGAAAGATCAGAGCAGATCTGCGTACTGTGCGTAAGAAGATGTTGGATACGCTCAGCGCAACTGCAGAAGCTGAATCGAGTGAACGTGCAGCACGCAGAGCTGAACGAGCAAGAGCTCGCAAGGCAGAGGAAGACTCCAGTAACCACACAGGACCTGCAATTACTGACAAAGTACTCGCAGAAATTGATGATGAAGAAACGCTACAGACACTTGTAAGTTTTGTTTGTCCTAAGCATAAATGCATGCATGTTCCCTACTTTGTTATTTTACTCGGTCTTACACCAGACGATTCTGCTACTCAAGAGAAAATAGTTGTTCATTAATGCATAATACTAAGTATTAATACATCTTAGAGTTTAATACTTAACTTAGCTATTTCTTTTTCATCAAAACATTAGCTAAATGAAATCCCGACATCCCAGATTGAAGATCGCAGGAGAATACGAGCAAGAATAAGAGAAGTGAAGAGGAAAAATGCTGAAGGTATAGATCGTGTAAACTGGATGGTTAATTTTTGATTAATGGTTAATTTATATTGATTGAGTTATTGATTAATTAACCATCTGCTCCTTAGAACCTGCTTCAAGACGAACAAGAAGAACGAGAGAGACAACAGAAACGTCTGAAGAACCAACATCAACACAAGACAGAAGGAGACATCGTGATGAAGCAAATAATGAATCTATCCAAACCAAACATGATGAACCTTCCAGTGTTATGATAGAAACCACATCCAATGACGCTTCCCATGTGACCATAACAACTACATCTGATGACGCCCCATCTGTTACCATAGAAACTGAATCTGAAGAGCAAACTGAAGAACCTGCTAACAAAATCACTAACGAACAATCTGACGAACCGTCAATCGTAGAAAGCACCTCTGATGAAACATCTGGTGTTTCCATAGCAAGAAACGCTGACGAGCCTGAAGCTGTTACGATAGAAACATCAAGTGTGAACCATGCAGACGATGAGAGTGAAATTAAATTTAAGTTAACACTTCGACAATCCAAGGACATTCGAATTGAACAGGACACTGAAGATACTGTGGAGCAATCACCGGATGTTGAGATTGATCAAGCTGTAGAGGTGCTGAACGAGGAGCCTGTTGCAACACCAGTTGAGATTAAAGTTGAGCATAGTGCAGATGAGAATCACATTGGTGGTGTTGAAGATGGTGGCCTGGATAGCGCTGAAGATCATGGGATTGAGAGTCCAGAAAATGTTTTGGAAGGTCTGAAAGACGAGGAATTCCAGGTTGAGGAAGACACGAAGGAGAGTCGAAGAGAGCCTGTAGAGAAAGTAAATGGTGATATCGACGACGATCAACCAGTGAATGTTGGAGAAGGGATGTCTGTTGAATTTAAAATCGGTGGGGAAGTCAATTTGAACATTGATAGGGAAGAGGAAAGCCAGAATGAATCCAAGCAAGATTCTGGTATTAAAGAAGCGGGAAACATAGACACGGCTGATGGCGGACATATCTCAAAAGACAAAAGAAGTGAAAGCAATGCTTCCAATACTCCAAGTGAAGGTCAACCTACAACCAAACCAGGCTCCCGATGGCCACCACAGAACCAGGATAAGAAAAAACAGGGTCGAGTTAACCAAGTTGATTTCAGAACCAACTTGAAGAAATCTGGGAAGATTGGACAGGGTAAAGGCGTAGTTAGCCTTGAAAAGAAAAACAACACAGCTGGTGCGCAGGTGGACTTCAGAGCTGAAAATCTTAAGAAGTCTGGTCGCATAGGAGCCGGGACTGTGAATTTGGAGAATAGGATCTCTACACAAGGCGCCCAAGTGGACTTCCGTGGCAGTAGTTTGAAGCCTTCGGGAAAGCTTGCAACTGGGGTCGTACATTTGGAGCGAAAGACTAACACAGCCGGTGCTCAGGTGGACTTCAGAGGTGCGTTAAAGAAAGGAGCGAGTCCTAGTGTTACATCGCCCGCGGGAAGTGAAAAAAAGGGGAGTTTGAAGTCTGAGACACCTGGGAATAAAGATAGTCAGAAATCAGAGGAAGCTCAACAACCAACTGAGGCATCTGAGCAGGAACAGCCTGAGGAGAAATCTGAAAGAGCTGCAGAAGACGATGCGTCCACTGAGAACCAAGACAACGCCCCAGCTCCGATAAAGATCACTATTCCAGCGCCGGCTGAAAAGAAAGCTCCAGTTAAAGAACCGAAACCAGTCCGGACTAAAAACGAGAAAAGTTCAGCGCGGAACGATGTAGAGCCAGAACGAAACGAAGTAGAGCCAGCACGAAACGAGGCCGAATCAACACGAAACGGTTCTGCAGCTGAGGAGAATATCAACGCGCCTGAGGAAGATAAAGACGGTGAAAATGGCGAATTGCCAGCACAAGTTGATCTGAAGTTTGATTTGAAAATTGATAATGTCGAGGCAAGCCCTGCTCCTAGTGTTACCCCAGCACCCAAAGTGAAAGAGGTTCCTGAGGCGAAAGGGAAAACTGAATCTAAGTACAAGCCAAGAGATAGTTATAAAACGAGGGAGGAGACGAAGACGGTTGGTGGTGGGAAGAATAAATTGTTTGGTAAATTGTCCAAGTTTCAAGCAAAAGATGAAACGACTGTGAAACCAAAAGTTGAGGAGAATATCGACGCGCCTGAGGAAGATAAAGACGGTGAAAATGGCGAATTGCCAGCACAAGTTGATCTGAAGTTTGATTTGAAAATTGATAATGTCGAGGCAACCCCTCCTCCTAGTGTTAATGATAAAGAAGTTACCCCAGCACCCAAAGTGAAAGAGGTTGGTGGTGGGAAGGTATAGGGCTTCGGTGGCGCAATCGTCAGAGCACGCGCCTTTCACCTCTGATATCGTGGGTTCAAGTCCCGTTGGGGACGACTTATGATAGCTATATGTGAAAAGAGTTCGTCAACGCTCTGCCGAAAGTCGCAAGTTTTTCTCCGGTGGTCCGGGTACTCCGGTTTCCTCCCACAGGGTTGGTGGGCTTGGTGGGTTACCTTTTAACCCCTTCCACCTTACCGTGATGGCGAGCAAAGGTGGCGGTGGCTGCCGCCATAGAAAGCCCTAGACTTCCTTCGACTTGGTCTTGAGCTTTCTGAGCCGTGTCAGCTGTAGCTCGCTGCTCTCTAATAATAAGGCACCAAGTTACTTACTTACTTACTTACTTACTTACTTACTTACTTACTAGGTTCCTGAGGCAAAAGGGAAAACTGAATCTAAGTACAAGCCTAGAGATAGTTATAAAACGAGGGAGGAGACGAAGACGGTTGGTGGTGGGAAAAATAAATTGTTTGGTAAATTGTCCAAGTTTCAAGCAAAAGATGAAACGGCTGTGAAACCAAAAGGATATATACCTGGTACTAGGTGAGTTTTGTTGTTGCGAGTATTTGTTGGTGATGATTGTGATGATGGTAGTGTTAATGATATTAAACCGAGGTCTTGCTGTAATGATGGTAGTGGTCAGGGGCGTACCGAGCGAGGGGGGTGTGAGGAGTGTGACACCCACCCACTTTGAAAATGGTCGGTAAATTTATATAAGATTGATAGTGGTCGGTTTTTGAAACCAAAGCGGAAAGCGGTCGGTGAATTTTAAAATTTTAAAAAACGACAGGGCCGTCGGCAGCAATTTGCTCATTCATGATTGTACTTTTGTTCATACTCTAGCTATTTCTTGCAGAGCCAACTACAATCAACTCATCTCTAATAGTTTGTCGTTACTTTCACATTGTGTATATATCAAAAGAAACAAAACCAATCCACTGACGCTTGTAATTGTATACGGAGCAAATATTATTTCAAAATTTGGGGACGAGGTTGTAAAAAGTTAAAAAGTGCGTTAAAAATCTTGAATTCTTAGGTGTAAAATCTTCACAATTTTTTGTTTAATATCCTCCCAGGATGCACGGAAAATGCACTTCTGAGGCTTATGCCGCCAATAACAATTTGCTGAACCAAAATGCGTGACGGATTAGTAATATTGTGCGCTCGCTGAGGCTTAGCAACTAACATCGTCGTCCACCCTGCGTCGTCGGTAAATTTTGGAGTGAGCACCCCCCCCACCGCCAGTGGAAACGTTCTCGGTACGCCACTGGTGGTACAGTGGTTTAGTGCATGTGTCTTTCATCTCTCTGACCAGGGTTTGATTCCTGCAATATGCAGTTGTCTGATTATAATTTCACCTCAGTCACATGTGAGAAGAGTGCTTCCACTGAGAAGAAGTGCTTGGTACTTCGGTTTCCTCCTGTAGTAACACTGGACCAATAAAGGAATATCCTTACTGGATCTCTAGGGAGAAAGGTTTAGAACTGATAGAACTGTCCAGTATAAATAAAGTTATATTTCGCTAGTGTGGTTTCCAGTCCTACTCAGATTATAGCGGTTTTACAACACCAGGCTTGCACAATATAACCTTATAATTAGCCAAATATTTTCCAATTATCGAAAATACTTCTGTTCCACATTGAGGGTCAAAAACCTTATACTTACTGAGAATAAACATTGCTTGCTCTCTCCTCACAGACACTTTAATGAAACAAACGTTTTATAACTTCAAACCAAGCAGAAATGTTGAAGAATTGAGCACAGATGTATAATTACAATACGAATATTTGTCGCGAAATAGATATCCTGAATAAATTAAGATTTATACAAACCAATTAACCTCTTATATAAACTAGCAAAAAAATTCCTTTTCCCGTTCAGATGCAATCATGAGATATTTTAAAACGTATTAGAACAAAGTTTAACATTATTTTCTTTGATATTGGCGCATAAGTTGTATTATTAAATGAAAGCTGGCAAATTCGGTAGCCAGAGACAGTTGGGTCAGTGACAATGTGGCCCATTAATTAACCACCAAAGGTCAATTATAAAGCATATGCATTATAAACTATCATATTTTGCTTATACTAACAAAGATATCGCTTCTTGTAAGTGATTATTTTGTGGAAAAAAATTATACCAACTTTAAAGTACGTTTATACACTGCGATTTGTTGAGCCGATTTTAGGTCTGGCTGAATGTTACTGTAGAAATTCGAATCGAAGAATTTTAAGCTTTATTTGTATGTTGTGCAATGACGACTTAATTAGTTGGGAAGGGTATATAAATTACTTTTTATGAAACATACTGTTAAATCTACAAGGTTCATACACAATACAAATATTATCAAAAATTAGAAAAAAGTCAACAGCATCATTGACATTGTATCAATATTCTTAAATTCAAAAATCAGTCCCCAATCTACACTATAAACTCTTTTTCTCTGATATGTACATGAATATAGGAACCAATTATCTCTATTCCCCGGTGTCTGGGCATTATGTTAATATATACACGGTGGAAAATATTTGGCATACTACAAGGCGATAAGGCTTTTGCCTTTAATAGACACATACCTACACTGTAAAGTGATTAGCATTCAGAGCTGTATGTATATAAATCAGGACATATGTTCAAGGCCTGTTGTTTGGTATTGAAAATTGTCATTGGTTAATGGTAAAATGTCTACGCGAATTACAGTCAGGTTTGTGTATTTATGGTATTTTTTACCTAAAAACTGTTTTGTAAATAGTACGTTATGTGAAACAAAGTATGTTAATGTCCATAATGGTTGCTTGCTGTTATACTGCTGGCTTGAAAATAACCACAAACAATACTTTGTGGTTGAAAAAACTATGAACGTATTGCAAAGAACACATGTTACATTGCATAATTGCGTTTGGAGTTATTTAAAAAATCTAAGCCTCGATTCACCAAAGTTTATGTGACACTGCTACTATAAGTGTATCACCATGTCCATGGGCCTAATACTATAGTATTGTATAAATTATATAAGTTTTCCTTGAAATATAAGAAAGTATTGATTGCATGCAAAATACAAATAAGGTTTTAGGAAACATTTTAAAGACTGTCTCGTGTCAGGGAACAGGTTTGCTGAAATAGCTGACATTCATATTGTGCCGTATTTGTCAACAGGTTATACAACTCGCCACACGGCTTGCATAAATAATAAATCAAGAACGAGTGTTATTTCTTGCGCAAATGTGCTGAATTAGAATTTATTGCATTTAGTATTTCATATAGTGAAATGGCAGAATATATATTTATAAATGTTGTAATTTTTTGAGCTCACTAAGTTGCACCTTTATCTCAATTGTTGATAAGGTGAAGAGTTATAATTTCTGTTGTAAAACAAATATGTTTATATAACTCAGTGGAGCTGCGACTCAACACTGGCCCAATAAGGCACTTACTGGGGCCTTTTGTATAAAACTTTTAAATGGTAATTAACTCTAAAGACTAAAATACGCGATTCTGATTGGCTCTTACTGGACCTCTAGAGAGAAGAGTTTAGAACTGATAGAGCTATCCAGTATAAATAAAGTTAGTTTAGGTTTCCTCCTGTTGTAACACTGGGTCAATAAGAGATGACTCTTATTGGACTCTAGGGAGAAGAGTTTAGAACTGTTAGAGCTATCCAGTGTAAATAAAGTTAGTTTAGACCTTAAATGATCTTTTCGTTCCACAGAAGCAGTCAAAAGAAGGAGCCAGCTCCTGCAGACAAGGCAGTGAACGGCATCGCAGTAAAAGTTGAAAATACTTCAATAACAGCCAAGGAACCGGAGTCCCCAGTTCAGATCGAAGTCACAGAGCATGTTGAAGATGATGGCGACACACACACTGAAGTGCGCGAGGAGAAGACGACAAAACAAGATGGCGACGGAGTTGAAGAGAAGGAAGAAGTAACAACAACGACAAAAACAACGACTCCAGGTGGAGGGAAGTTGACGACACAAACTAAAGAGACGAAAACCACAACAAAGAAAACTTTCATGGGTGAGTTGAATACTATTTTTTTAATTAAAATATAAGATTTTGTTCAAACGAGGATAAACGTTTGGTTAGTAAAATAGTGTGTTTTTCACCTCTGTGACCGAGGTTTGATTTCTGCAATATGCAGTTGTCTGATTATAATTTCACCTCAGTCGCATGTGAGAAGAGTGCTTCCAGTTTGACTCTACCAAACACTGCAGGATTTCTCAGGGTACGCCAGTTTCATCCTGTAGTAGCACTGCGCGTGATGGAGCAATCTAGTAGATGTAGTTTTTTGTGAATTTACTAAGATCCAATATTATATTCCAGATCCTGAGATGCAGAAACGCCTGGCACAAAGACAAAAGGAAAGAGTTATGGCAAAACGTGAACAAGTTTCGTCAGCGAAGAACAAAAGAATGCAATTCATGCAGAAACTTGAGGCGAACAGTCCTGCACAAAAGTATGAAGAGTTTTTGTATTTTTGTACACATAAATGAACTACAAAATCAAAGAGAAATAATATATGAATATAATATGAAATAGGAAAGAGAAAGGGAGGAAGGAAGTAAGGAAGACAAAACCAAATTACTAAATTATATTATATTTTCAGGGGACCATCCAATATCAAGCGCTCTGGATCAAATGTTGAAAAACTCTTGGCGTGGTGTCGATTTAAATTACGCGATTATGAGGTAAATATTATCTTTTACGATGAAAGTAATTACCTTTCTTTCGGCAGATAATAACTAACTTGTTACTGGATAGCTCTATCAGTTCCAAACTGTTCTCTCTAGATGTCCAGTAAGGATTATCCCTTGTTGCTCCAGTGTTACTACAGGAGGAAACCAGAGTACCTGGAGAATAGCTGAGGTGTTTGGTAGAGTCAAACTGGAAGCACTCTTCTCACGTGCGACTGAGGTGAAATTATAGTCAGACAACTGAATATTGCAGATATCAAACCTCAGTCACAGAGATGGAAAGCACATTTACTAAGCACTGTGACATCAACACCATTAGACACTTGGCGATTTATTAACAGAATATATATTTTCGTACCTAGGGAGTGAAGCTGTCAAATTTCTCCTCGAGTTGGGGAGATGGTCTGGCGTTCTGTGCGTTAATACATCTTTACCTACCGGATAAAGTACCCTACGAAGAATTACTCGCCGGGGGTGACAAAAGACGGAACTTCGAGGTAGCCTTTGGTGCCGCAACGTGAGTATTTGATAATATGAATCGATCGGTCAATCAATATTATTGATTTAATCACGATATTTAACTGCAGCTAATTCTGATGGGGTCGCGAATCTACTTCTATGCATCCTAACACAACCTGTCAACATTCCCTGTGGGAGGAAACTGGAGTACCCGGAGAAAACCCACGACTTTCGGTAGAGCGTCGACTGACTCTTCACATAAGTGTCATGAGTCCGGAGCGAGAATCGAACCCACGATCTCAGAGGTGAAAGCAGCGCATGCTCTGACGACTGCGCCACCGTAATCCCATTTGAGTCTAGTTTAAAATTTGAAAAATAGGTGCATTGATGCGTACAAGTTTGGTAAACTGACGCTCTGTCAATTGAGCTAATGGAATGTTGAAATAAATTTGGGTATTAAAGCCGTGCCCTGGGGAGAGTAAATGATTTTAGTCTAACATCTACTGGGCTAACCCGAGCCTTGGCTAATCAGAGTGTTTTGTCACATAATGCGCTTTAATAATAATAATAATAATAATAATAATGGTATATTTGGCATTTCCATAAAGCTTGTACAAGCAAAACAAACGAATGACATTTATTTTCTTTGTTGTTTTCAGTGAGGCAGGAGTTGCTGAGTTACTTGAGGTCGATGATATGTTATCATGTGCTAATCCAGAGCCCAAGAGCGTCATGACCTATGTCTCTTCAATATACAAACATTTTAACCCTTCTTGAAGAAGTATATAGTTCTTAGATTTATATAAAATATTGACAGAATATAGCGGATATCTTTAAAATGTGACAGGCCTACAAGTCCAAATTTATTGGTTAGGTTCTAATAGGGGGAATTGTTTATATTACGAAGCTAAGTAGATTTAGTTGGGTTATGCAATTTGTGAAAGGAAAATATTAGTTATATTTGCTGAGAAAAATGGTAATGCTTTATATAGCTTGTTTATTTTGCTAAATATATAAAAATGGCCAAAAAGAGCGAGGAGAAATAGGAAAATATATATACGAGTCTTATAAATCTTTGATCGGCAATAAGTAATATGAAAACGTTGATACGTCGGTGATCTGAATTTATAAAAAAATTCAACTAGGAATTAACGCTATATTTCGCTTGTGTTCAGAAAAATTCCCAGAATTGACTGAACGCTATTTATACAGGGAAAGATTAAATTGGCATATAAACCCTTTTCTTTCCTGTTCAGTATATATTTCTTACTGAACTGTAAATCAGTTGCTTAGAATTACAATTCTGCAACAGGACGCAGTTTCATATCTTGCCGCATTAATTCATATCTGCGTGTAATAATGAAAGCTTCAAAAGTAATTTTTTAACTAGATGCGTATTTTTCATGCTTATGTAAGACAGATTTCTATATTGTAGCTTTTAATATTTGAGATTTTTTGTAGTGTCAAATTTAGTAATAAAATAGTTTTATATTTTCTGTCGTTTAATCTTCATATATAATTTAAATACTTTGTTATCTTTGTTCCATTCTATGCTTACATTATCAGAACAGTGGTAACTAGACATTGATGTGAATTGGTTACCTTTGTTCCATTCTATGCTTACATTATCAGAACAGTGGTAACTAGGCATGTGAGTTATCTGAAAATGTGATTGGGTTACCTTTGTTTAATCTATATCTTACAGCTATAGGAGTGGTAACTAGTTTGAATGTCCAATTGAATCGATCTTAACCGTCTGAGAGAGGCTATGCAACATTGCATAACACTGTAACACGACTGTATCACTGTCATTGTTTAAAACCAAATATTTCAGGTCTTTTCCGCAATCTGTGTCTCTCTTTTCACGCATGCGCATTTCTCATTATCTCTTTCCTTTACTTCAGAACTTATTTCAGCTTTCTTCGTCTTGTTTCTCTTCTTACCAAGCTTACATTGTTCATGATTTGGTGTCCAGGGTCCGAGACTGGAGTTCGAGTAGAAATCCATTGGATACTGTGCTTGCCACTCGATAGAGTTCACTGCTACCATTGCCTGGGTGAAATAGATTCATAGAGAACTTTAGATTCGACTACGAGTAACGATTTAAAATACAAAAACTCACTGCTCCGATATCAAATCTGATTAATAGATGGGTTTCACTAAGCACTATCGTGCAGCAGATGGTGGTCAACCTGCAGTTATCAGAGTGAGAAAATAACGTTAATTCTTTTCAGAATATGTAGTAGTCTTGTATTTGGAGGCAAATAGATAGAATTGAGAGATGTAGTTTAATTTTCTTGCTTCTATAAATGTCAACATATCTGAAGTCGACCACCATCTGCTGCCCTGTAACGCTTACTGAATCCCAACAGTACCAATGTCTCTTACCTCATACGGTGTTAAGAGTGGCTTGGAAAACGCCGTCCCCCAGTCTATAGACAACCTAGGACATGTCACTTGCACCCATCTGAAATCAACAGAGGTTATTAGAAACGCGTTCAGCTTATCAAATTCAAATTTACATAAAAAAATTCAAACTTACGCATCAATGTGGTTAAATAGATTCAATTTGAAAGGAAAAATTTCAGATAACAGGATTTTCACAATCTTTCTGTTACATAACCCAAGACGTTCCTCAAGATTCTGGTAAAGAAATAAGAGATCTATTAACTAACTTTATTTATACTGGATAGCTCTATCAGTTCTAAACTGTTCTCCCTAGAGGTCCAGTAAGAGTCATCTTTTATTGATCCAGTGTTACTACAGGAGGAAACCTAAACTAAACTAACTTTATTCATACTGGATAGCTCTATCAGTTCTAAACTGTTTTTTCTAGAGGTCCAGTGAGGACCATCTCTTATTGATCCAGTGTTACTACAGGAGGAAACCTAAACTAAACTAACTTTCTTTATACTGGATAGCTCTATCAGTTCTAGACTCTTCTCCACTTCTCCCTAGAGGTCCAGTAAGAGTCATCCTTTATTGATCCAGTGTTACTAAAGAAACAACTCTTGAGACGCGATCGTACCTGTAAAATCCTCGGATTTCCTTGTCGTCCGAGTGTGCCGAGAATCAACCCAAATGTTTTGCTGGCTGAGGCTTGAGTTATGGCCGCTTGTCTGTTTTCATGCATCTTCTTTATGTCGTAATATTCACGTGAAAATATTTTGCTGTATGGATCATATCTATAAAATCATACAAATCGTAGTCATATGATCACTGATAAAAGGTTCTAGGCTGTCCTAAAGTGATATAAACAGAGTATCATAAGCTAATATACTTTTGAGGGTTGTAGGATCAAACGAGGGTTGACAAGAAGCAACGCGCAAGTATATTACTGCCATCGCTGCCTTTATTGTCAGTTTTTCACGAAATCTTACCTGTACGCAGGGACGGTTGGGTTAGCTATCATGACTGACTCCAGATGAAAACGTCCATCACCTAGATATCTAACGAATTGAAATAAAGATATAAGATGAATAACAAAACAATGAAAAGACAATGAAACATTCTGATCACTGGATCGTGACTGGATGGCATGGAGAACAGTGGGATTTTCAAAACAATGAAAAGACAATGGAACATTCCGATAACTGGATCGTGACTGGATGGCATGGAGAACAGTGGGATTTCAAAACAATGAAAAGACAATGAAACATTCTGATCACTGGATCATGACTGGATGACATGGAGAACAGTGGGATTTTCAAAACAATGAAAAGACAATGGAACATTCTGATCACTGGATCGTGACTGGATGGCATGGAGAACAGTGAGATTTTCAAAACAATGAAAAGACAATGGAACATTCTGATCACTGGATCATGACTGGATGGCATTATTGTTATGTTAAGTGCAAAGGGACAATTACTACTTACATCAGTGCATCTTTATCATTGAGGGTTGGTGAGGTACACCCAAGGATCTCTCCAGGGGATAGTGGTTTACATTGAGGGATATCCACAGTGTAGTCAGATGATAACTCTCTTGCAGAAGACTAATGAAAAAGAAATAGAAAAGAAGAAATCGAAATTGAATGTATACCGAAAACTGGTTGAGTTGATAATGAGTTATTTTATTTAATGTCGATTACACAGGGTGGACGAAAACCCTTGAAGCACAGTGAACAAACCAAACTCTACTAACACGAGGTTTCAAGCACAGAGAAGTTACCCAACCTAAGTAAATCCTCTGCCCTCGACCTTAACTCTGACGTAAGGGGCAGCGCGCTAACCTGCCACCGCGCTAAATCTGCCACCCGTGCACCACGGTAAACATTCCAATGTGTCCCGAGATTCGCAGTTTCTGTTAAAACCAGGCAAAGCATTCCTTTAAAGCCCCGTCAAACGAGAATGAGAGCTGCAACTCTCGCTAACGTTTGACCCCCAACTCTCGTCGACTCTCATCAACTTTGAACTGGTCAAATTTGGATTAAAGTTGATGAGAGTTTTTGCTCGTGCAACTCTCATGCAACTCTCGTGCAACTCTCATGCAACTCTCATGCAACTCTCATGCAACTCTCATGCAACTCTCGTGCAACTCTCATGCAACTCTCATGCAACTCTTTTTCTCGTTTGAGCGGGGCATGAGAGTTGATGAAACTCTCGTGTAAGCTCTCGCTTGCTAACTCTCATCAACTCTCATTCTCCTTTGACCAGTTCTTAAGAACGAACCTGTAACGTGGCGGCAAACTGAATAGTACTAACGAACGCCAGTTTTGATCCTGCAGGAAAGTTATATTTGAGTGTATCTATGAAATGAGATGTATCTATCTTGATGTCCACGAAGACATAGAGCATTTTAAGACCTTGCATTACGTCCACAGGAACTAAAACAAAATAAAAGTTCAAGTTACGCTCACACGAGACAGGACGAATTCATCTTCTTCCGTTTGTTCACACGGGAATTCGTACAGTTAGCTGCGCTACACCCGGTCGCATTTTTTCGCACGATAATTCGTCCGGTTTCATGCGTCCTGTGTGAACTCCAAAGGCGAAATAGTGCAAATGTGAGTACAGTTTAAAATTCATCCCGCATAAACGGAGCCAAATTCTTTCTCAAATCTCATCTTTCACATCTACTGCCATGTAACGGTTACTGAAACCTGTGAGATTGGTCACCTCTCTAACTAATTGCCACACTTACTCAAACAGCTATGTCCATAATGCACCATAAAATCACAGCCTAAAGCTCTGGCTGTAAAATCATCAACACAACATGCGCCGTATGTCACATCACCCATAATTACCGTCTCAACCTCCGCAAACCTAAACACAAGAAGCAGAACGATTTATACCAGGGACGGATGATCCGTCTTGATGAACTTGGGCAAAGAAAAGATCGTTCGTTTCATAATTCGTCTGTGTATAAACTCTGCAAGCAGACAGATCACCTGTCAGGACGAACTATCTGCATTGTTTGTCTATATAGATGAACTTGGGAGCGTAGAAAAAACTTTATATATTATTTACTTTTCAAGGATATCTGCAATGGTGCAGGCAAATATCAGCAAACCTTCTGGAAACTGCAGAGCAACTAAAGGAAAGTTAATTAAATCAGTTAATTAAGTCATTAAATAGCAATCAACTGATTAATCAATTAATTTACTAATTAACTACTAATAAATCTCCACTAATTAGCATGTAGTTAACTAATTAGTTTATTAAAATTAAATTGACACTAATCAATAATTAACTGTTAATTAAGCATAATTAATTATAATTAATTAATGGTTAATACAGCATTTCATGTACTATAAATACCTTGTTTTGCATTGACCTTCTTTAGTCTCCATATTGTCTTGTGAATTTCAAAATTGTAGTTAGAAGGTAGCTAAAACATGGCAGAACAATATGGTCAAAATTATTTACTAACCCACTAAGGGTAATCAGGTGAGTACAGATATTTTCCAGGGGGGGATGAAATTTCACTCAACCATTGTGGCTATGCTGATTTTTCAGGGGGAGTGTGTGCTGGAGATTCCTAGGGGGGGTGAAACACCACCTAATCCCAAGATCTATCTAGGTATTTTTCTGTTGATTTTCTAAACATTTGTTGTAATGACCAACCTGACTAATTGCATGATTTAACTCAGCATTGGTTAATATTTCATCAGGTATCTGATTGGCAATTCTCGCCCCTAGTAAAAGTAAATCAAAGTGTCAATTGTTAAGCTTACTGAGTACCCTGGTCTGGGGCACAGGTTGTCGACAAGGCCTCTAATGGCAAGAAAGAGTAGATATTATTGTTTAATATTCTTAGTTGATAATATTCTTACCTTTTCCCTGAGCTCCAGAAAATCGTTTTCTATCTTTGTCTGCCGAGACCTGGACAGGTAATTTCTCAATAGAACGGCCTTCGTTACTGCCCGTCTCCAGGTTTTCAGTCATAGCTTTTGGAGTTTTGCTGGCAGTTACATCTGAAAAGGCCATCACAATAGTATAATTAAATACCATCGTTAACGTTTACATTTAAGGATGAACAGTCGTGGATAAAAGCATGGTCTATGCTTACGTTAATGTTTCTAACGAGCATTTGAAGTTTTCAATTAGTTCAGCCAATCAATTAAAGGTTAGTTAGCCATGATTGGCTGATCAGATTAAAACTGTTAAATGCTCTTGACAAACATGAAAGTTTCACGTGAGAATACACAATATTTATTTATCTGCAAGTGTTCATCTTTAGATGCAAATGACGGTACAACGAAGTAAAATTCTTATTAGACTAAATATAAGTATTTTTAAACAGAACTGTGAATATTAAATGAAGTTCACAATTTAATACACCACAGTTTCAAAACACATGATAAATAAACTACAACAGCCCCCTACCTTTATATATATAGATGATATAATAAATTTGCAATTATCTATTTTGAATTTTGCTACATCAAACTGGATACTTCATTTTACATGATTATAACGGTTTGACATAATAATTTCATAAAATATAGAATTAAAGTGATTCTGAAAATGGAAACATATTTATTGTAAATTTGTAGGCAATTGAAGTCTATTTTATATACTGTTTAGTTTTATTTTATTTTTTACTATTTTTTTAAATTTTCATACAGCAAAAACTACACAGAGCTACCTTAATATAGATTAATGACACTTTTCAACTAGTTTCCAGGTTTCTCCTCAGCGCGGTCAAAGATGTCGTCCAGACGGGCTTTACATTTTGTATTTAAGATCGGCAATCGTAAAGCTAATGCGAAATTTTATAGAGATTTACTTGGTTTTAAGGTAACTTTGCATTTATATCTCTTTGTTTAAGAATTTCTGTCGAATATGGGATCAAAGTATGCTTAATTAATATTATGCTCTTAATTATGTCTCTAATTATGCTTAATTATGCCTCTAATGAGGTGTCACTACGGGGTGTCTATATATAAAGATAATATAGAAATATAATGTTCAAAATTCAAATACAAGACTACTATGTATAATGAAAATAATTATCATTATTTTCTCACTTTGATAACTGCAGGTTGACCACCATTTGCTGCACAATAGTCCTTAGAGAAACCCTCCTATTGAACTGAGAAGATCTTGTAGCAAAGGTGGAAAGTAATTCCAGTCAATCATGAGTGCATGCAGGACACATAGCCATGGGGTTTACATCTTCAATTGCAGGATCGGTTGTACACTCCAGGGCTAACTAAACTGGGTGAAGGCATCCAAGAGCACACCCAAAATGCCAGATCTGTATGGCCCATGCAGTCCTCACAATGTCCCCATTGTATAGTGTTTTAATTTGATATGCAACAATGCATGCATCCTTGACAGGTTTTGAGACATGAAGAATTTGAAGAGGGATGCAAAGCTTCTTGTAATGGGTATATATATATATATAGTTGACACAGTCATTTCTTCATTGTTTGAACATTGTTCAAGCATTTGGCATATATTAAATATTTAAATGCTTTCTTCAGACCATATGATGGCAAGTGGAGTAAAACTATGGCAGGATATGGACCTGAAAACAATCACTTTGTTGTTGAGTTGACTTATAACTATGGAATTAAAGAATATAAATTGGGCAATGATTTTCAGGTAGAGATTAATTGAGGTGTCCTTCTTAGCTCAGTTTCCTTCTTAGGTCAGTTTCCTTGTGTATAAATCATGGGCCCTCATTGCGATCTTAATCTAAACATGCAGGGTCTAACAGTTTCATCGAGTGATGCTGTAAAGAGATTTAAGAATGATGATAGTTCTACAATGAAAGATATGGGAAATGGAACATACAAAACTCAGTCACCAGATGGATATACATTTTATCTTGTTGATAAAGACAAACAACAAGGTACGCCAGCTATAATGTCCAAGTGATTTTAATATTTCTCGGGTAGTTCAGACACAAATCACAGCAGATTATTGTAGAATACTACCAACACTGGACACCACGTTTGAGATATCTTTTTCAGGTAGTTCAGGCACAAACCACAGCAGCTTATTGTAAAATTTTTCAGGTAGTTCAGACACAAACCATGACAGCTTGTTGGAGAATACTACCAACACTGGATCACCACGTTTGAGATATATTTTTCACTTTTTTCAGGTAGTTCAGACACAAACCACGGCAGCTTATTGTAGAATACTACCTACACTGGACCTCCACATTTTACTTTAATTTCAGATCCAGTTGAAAAAGTATCATTAGGGGTATCAGATCTGAAGAAATCAGTACAATACTGGCATGAGTTATTGGGGATGAAAATATATGAACAACACAACGACAAAGCATTACTTGGCTATGCTGATGACCAGTGTAAACTAGAGTTGGTTAGCTTAGCTCAACCTGTTGACCATGGTACAGGATTTGGTAGGATAGCTTTCAGTTGTCCACGTGATCAACTACCTGAGATCGAGGCGAAGGTGAAGGAATCAGATCATACCATCATCACCCCCCTGGTACGGCTGGATACTCCTGGGAAAGCTGCGGTTGAGGTTGTAATTTTAGCTGACGTGGTGAGTCTTTGAGCGTCTTTGAATACTTGGGACAATTTATACCAGAGAAATGGGCTGGTTTATGTTAGAGTCAGGACGAATTATCCGTCAAAAATGCGTCATTCGTCTGACGAATCATCTATCTTTGTGCGAAGACAAGCTAGAATAACGCAATTTATACTTGTCTGGCAATGGTTCTGGGATCAAATCATGTCTGATATTTTCCTGATAGCTTTTGTGTAATGACGTATTTATACACATAGACAGATCGTCCGTCAAGACAAACTACGCACACAAGTTCTTCTGTGATCAAACACAGACGAATTATCAGACGAGCTATCTTTTCTTTGCCCAAGTTCATCCAAGCGATGTCACAACAATGTAATTATGAATGTGAACATTTTTATCTTTTAGGACGGTCATGAAATATGTTTTGTTGGTGACGAGGCATTCAGAGATCTTTCCCAGGTTGATCTTAAAGCAAACGATTTATTGGACGAGGTATATAAAAGTCATCTATAGACTATACACTACCGAAAGTTCCTTCTTATATGCGCAAATTGCCAAATATCAGTTTAACTCTCCATAATTCTTATGTACGTGAACTGTAATGAGTTAACTTGAGTTCATTGTTTTTCTGTAGGCAATGGAACATGACAAAAGTGATGAATGGTTTGCTAAGAGAAAGAAGAAACAAAATGAAAAATAGAAATAAAATAATAAAGTTAATTGTTCTTATATGTAGTCTCATAAACATAGTTGCAACAGATTCGTAAAGACTCTCTAGCAAAAATATTTCTCAATCTTCTGAAAATATTTTTACCCACTTACATATACATATACCTACATATATTATTCAGCTCACTCGCCGTCGGGGCTTTTCAGTGACCGATTACAACAGTATTTCGCTTACCTATATTATGTACTTGGCCTACACTATATATTTTTACAACAATTGTGATATTACTTTCCTAATCTGTATATTCTAACCCACCCAGTCAGCTTTACCTGCGGGAGGAAACCGGAGAGCCCGGAGAAAACCCACGACTTTCGGCAGAGCGTTGACTTACTCTTTTCACATGAGTAGAGTCACCAGCGAGAATCGAACCCACAACTCAGAGGTGAAAGGCGCTTGCTCTGACAATACGGATAAGGGCTCATGTAAATACGGTTATACGGGTAAGAAATCTCTGTCAGCCGATGAATTTTTCTAAGCTATACTATGTTGATACCGTTTTAAGTCAAAAGAAGACTATATAATATATCTTCGTTCAGAATTCTTAGTGCAATCTAATGGTATATTCGGATTTTTTATCCACCCTGCACACAATTCCCTGTTTAGTAACGAGTGACCTATATTTTTGCATGTCTCTGAGACTAAGTAAAAAAAAAGCTTTATATATTATTTACGGATAAAGGCCGTATTCCACTTCAAACGTAACGTAATGTACCGCGGTCCGTTTACACTATACCGGACCGCATCGTCACGACATCAATTTGAGCCATATCAAAGCGAGTTTAGCCCCAAAAATTATGAATAGTATGATCGATTCAACAAAATCAGCTAACTGGCAAAAGCCTAGGGTCAGGGATGCCATAAAACGACTTAAATTGATGCCGTGACGATGCGGATCAGTCCGGTATAGTGTAAACGGGGCCTCAAAGTCATTAGTTGCACAATAGGGTTAGGGATTGGGTCGGGATTAGGGTAAAGATCAAAGAGAAATATTCCTGACTCGTAACATGGCGTTATAACCTACGTTTCGCCACCGATACGGTTGATATGGAAAACAGCCTTTAGGGTTCATTTGCCGATACGGGTAAGAGAAGTCTGTCAGCCGATGAATTTTTCTAAGCGAGTATATTGTTACGGTTTTTAGTCCAAGAAGTAGACCAATATATCTTCGTATAAAATTTGGTGGCGTTTTCTATACCACACTGCACAGAATTCTGTGTTTAGTATACGAATCACCTACAATTTTGCCTTAGGAAACTGTGTTTTAAAGGTATTAAAGTGCGAATAGATTCTTATGGTTATTGATTGAAAAAGGCAGACTAACCTATCTTCGTACATAATTTTTAGTACAATCTAATGGTGATATTGTTCCTAAGTTTATACTTTGTACTAAGTCTTTCTACGTGATATATTATTAAAAGAAGCTTATTATATTTAAGGAGTTTTAACTTTAAAAAGCGTAGGTTATTTCGAAAGGCGTGGTTTACATGTGCTCAACTTCACTTGAGAGGTTATGATATTATCATCTATGGCTTAAGAATTATTATAATACGAATAAAGCTTCATAAATGCCTTCATTTCAAGTCATAAACTTTTGTTTACTGTTCTGTTTAACTTAAAGTGGCGAACATTTTACTACAAAGTTAGGCAAAAACCCGAACTCTGACAAACTTTTGGCAAACTTTGCACTGTGCGTATTCCAGTTACACATTGACGTCAGAGTTAGGATGATTGCGTGACTAAATTAAATAGCACCAATTTGGCAATTTATATTCCTTATTCTATGGTACAGCTCGACTTAGACTTTGCCCCAATGTTAAGTCAGTCCTATGTTGATTTCTTTTGGAAAATTGCCTGCAAAAGGAAAATGTTTTGTCAAATGGTAGTATAACAGACTAATAGTTTCAAGAAGATAAAATATCTTGGAGTTTATGAAATCGATATAGTATATTGGCGATCAAAAACTAAGAACAATATGTCTGATGAAAACGAAGACTCCGCAAAACTTGAATATGCAGAGGCATTGCCCAGGGCATTGCCTCTTGGATATGTGGATATTTTTGTATTTTCTTCGTTCCTGGGTTTATTGTTGTATTGGTTTTTTGTAAGAAAGAGTAAACGTGAGGAAACTCAACCTACAATTGCTGCAAATGGGTAAAGTATTTCCTGTTTTGTACTGTAATATTATTGCCTAATTAAGTTCAGTAAATGTGCACTAAATTTTAAGATGATGCTGTAGACCACTTGCCACAAAAACGTAAACAAGGCAAGTGGTCTATAAATATAACGTATATTGGAAGGTTTCATATGTGTCTAGGGCCTATAATATGATTCCTTGAAAATAGTATTACAGCTTATGCAATCAGTGATATTGCTGCTTGTATAAACAATGTAATATTTGGGTTGGAATTTGAAGCAATTATTGAAAAACCTACAATTACAAAGTAACTAAAAACAAAAAGTAACTGTATCGGGAGTATTAAAGGGCCTGGGGTCATCCATTTAGTACGTACGCAACTAAGGGGGGAGAGGGGGGTCAAACTTTCTGCAATTTTTGCGTATGCCTATTGTTTATGTGAGGTCATTTCTATTGTTCTTTACGTACAAGGGGGAGGGAGGGGGTACAATTTTCGACCCCCCTGTTGACAATTTGATTTCATCTTAAAGTATTGCAACTGCAGACTTGTCCCCAACCTCACAAGTGCTGAACCTCTGATTCTTCCCCCTCTTGTGTATGTTCAGGTGGGAGCAGATGAAATAGCCTGGCTTGCAAGGCTGACTTGTTTCAATTGCTTTAATCCTCTGCCCAAAAGCAGACCAGTCAATGGCTTTGTCAAGGAAGAAAGTCAGTTTATAATTGCTGGTTCTTTGCTATTTTTTGCTACCCCCAGCCATCCCAGAACAAGTTAATGATTGCTGGACAAAATCCTTTGGTTGATACTTGGCAGCCCCTAAAACAGTACACTCCAAACATCCATTTATCTTTCTTTTTAGAAGTGTTGGTAAAAATGATTCCAATTTTATTGACAAAATGAAAAAAGGGGTATGTGTTACATGTATTAATACAGCGTATAGTCAGTATATAACATACGCTAAACTATACATTTCAATTGGTTAGTATCCTGATCCATGACACATTTCATCTCTCGTTTGCAGCATAAACAGATAGCGATATTTTATGGCTCACAAACAGGCACGGCAGAAGAATTTGCAGGACATTTAGCAAAAGATGCTGCAAAATATGGAATGAAGGCTTCCATGTTTGATCCTGAGGAATTTGAAATGGTAGTGTTATGGTATTTCATATAGTATTATTATAATTATTAACCAGGTCACCACCCAAGTTCTAGAGGTTATACAATGCAATACATAGTTGTCTGATTATAGTTTCACCACAGTTGCATGTGAAAATTAGAGTGCTTCCAGTTTGACTCTAGGTTTTCTTTGGGTGTCTCTGACTTCCTCTTGTAGTAATACTGGCCTAATAATGGATGGCTCTTATTGGAACTCTGGAGAGAACTGATAGATATAGAGCTATCCAGTATGAATAAAGTTTGTTTTGTTTTGATTATTTTACTCGTCAGTGGTAGGGTACTGCCAGTTAATGGATTAACAAGACATCCCTCAAATTTTGCAGGAAGACCTCTCTCGAATGGAGGAAATAGAAAATTCTTTTGCAATGTTTGTCATGGCTACTTATGGTGAAGGTGATCCGACAGACAATGCTCGGGAGTTCCATGATTGGCTGGAAGAAGATCAAGAGGGTCTTGAATGTTTGAAATATACTGTAGGTGAATTGTGTTGCTGCAAAATCTTGCCTCAGACATTGTTAAAACATACTTTTGTACGACCACTCTACCCACTGTCAAGCCAATGTGTGAAAATCTGCTGTAAATCTATTTCTTTCATTTTTACTCTCCCAGGTATTTGGTTTGGGTAATAAGACATATGAGAATTACAACACAATGGGGCAATTTGTTGATAAACGTCTCAGTGAGCTTGGTTGTACGAGATTGTTTGAACGAGGAGAGGGCGATGATGATGGAGAGTAAGTCTGTATTATCTTCTGATCAAGGTTGTGTGAGTGATATTGACAGTCCTTTTTTTAGATACAACATAATTTTTCATGAAGTTTGATATGTCAAGTAATCAAATAAGCTAAATAGCTTGTTTACAGGACAAGTTATCATACACCACATAAAACGAAACACATATATAATAGTTTATAATATTCTAAGACATTTCAAGCAAGTATTGAATCCAAGAAGTTTCAGACACCTTTCCTTTCTTCCCTGCATTCTCTACGGCACAACCTTCGCACCGTCCTTCATGTTTTTTAAGCAAGTACAATTATAACCCCCCCCCACTTTTAGGTTTGTTGTTGACATTCTATAGTAACCCTCTTGTGTAGAATAATTCATTATTCATTTCTATAGTATTGAGAATGATTTTCTCACATGGAAAGAAAAAATGTGGCCTGCAATTTTGGAACATTTTGGCATAGACTTAGCCAGCTTAACGTAAGTTGTAATTTTTTACTTGTCTATATTTTGTCTCTACTGTCGATAGGCTGCCTTTGCATCCAGTCACGATCCAGTGATCAGAATGTTCCATTGTCTTTTCATTGTTTTGAAAATCCCACTGAGTCACTCATTGTTTTGAAAATCCCACTGTTCTCCATGCCATCCTGTCACTCATTGTGTTTTATCTTTGTTGACTGTTCTCCATGCCATCGAGTCACTCATTGTTTTGACATATTTGTGAGGTTATGCACATGGTTTATTGTCTTTCTCATTTCTAATTCTATATTTCAACGTTTTCCAACTTAAACAGGTTATCCCAAGATCTTATTCGGCAGTATGATCTAAAGATCCATACAGATGTACCAAAAGAAAAAATCTTCTCAGGAGAAATGGCGCGATTAAAATCACTCGTTGGTCAAAAACCGTGAGTCAAAATCCTATAACTTGTTGGTTGTTTGTTTTTCTAGTACAAACTGTAACTACTTGTTCTGTTAAGGTAAATTACAAGGACTTAGAGTTGCATTTTTCGCAGCCGTTCCCGTTCAGGTCTAAAATATTGTATATAATATTTCACTCGAAATATCCATCCACCTAAACCTTCTACATCAATTTCAATCGAGTGAGATGGAGAAAAAAAACATCTTGTAATTTACCTTATCACAACCCGCATCTATATATATACATGAACTTGTGGTTAACGCTTGGCAACTGGACTCTGTAGCTCAGTGGTCAGAGCGCTGCACCGGAATCGCAGGGCCGCAGGTTCAATTCCTGTCGGAGGACTTAGAGTTGCATTTTTCGCAGCCGTTCCCGTTCAGGTCTAAAATATTGTATATAATATTTCACTCGAAATATCCATCCACCTAAACCTTCTACTTGTTCTGTTGTTTAGTTTGATAGTGCGGGATTCGTTTCGGATTGCGTTGCGGTTTCACGTCTAGTGAAAACGCAAATTGCAACGCAAATTGCAACGCAAATTGCAACGCGTTCGGAACGCAGCTGCAACGCATTGAACAACGCGTTCTGGATGAGGTCATTCTGCGTTTTTTGTTAAGGTATTCCTAAGCAGTTCTGTATTAACGAAAATTTGTTGATCATAATGTTTGTAGACCATACGATCTGAAGAACCCATACCTTGCACCAATCTCTGTCAATCGTGAATTACATAAAGGAGGAGAAAGATCATGTGTCCATATTGAACTAGACATCACTCAGTCAAAACTAAGGTGAGATTATGAACTTAGATGAATGTTAATTCTCAAATTTATTAATAATTCATGAGCAAAACGCAAAGGAAATCGCATTGAATTTCTCTTTAAATACTGGTTCATATCATACACTCGAAGTCGTTTATTAGAGTGATTTTAAAACACCTCAAAGTATGTTAAAATACTCGGCTGGCATTTCGTTTTCCAACACACTTTTCAGCGTATCAAACCACCATAATACACTCGTTCTCGTGTATTATATATTACATCATAAACATATAATATTTTTCAGGTATGACGCTGGTGATCATGTTGCTATCTACCCAACAAACGATCCTGAATTGGTTGAAAAAACTGGTCAACTTTTAAACATCGATTTAGACGTCGTATTCTCTCTAGTAAATAAAGACGGTAGGTGATTGGTTTAGCTAATCACATGATGGATAGGACATCCTTTATTCGTCCATTGTTACTACAGGAGGAAACCTAAACTAAACTAACTTTATTTTTACTGGATAGCTCTATAAGTTCTAAACTGTTCTCCCTAGAGGTCCAGTAAGTCATCTCTTATTGATCCAGTGTTACTACAGGAGGAAACCTAAACTAAACTAACTTTATTTATGCTGGATAGCTCTATCAGTTCTAAACTCTTCTCCCTGCGACTGCGGTGAAATTATAATCAGACAACTGCATATTGCAGGAATCAAACCCTGGTCAGAGAGGTGAAAGACACATGCACTAACCACTGTCAGTGCCACAAACAAGCTTATCACTAACGCCTGTACTTTTCTTTTCAGAGGAGTCAAACAAAAAGAACCCTTTCCCCTGTCCTACAACATATCGTACAGCGTTACTTCATTATGTCGACATTACAAGCAAAGCCAAGGGAAATGTTCTTCAAGGATTGATCGAGTATGCTCAGGACAGCAAGGAGAAAGAATTTCTTGAAAAATTAACAAAAAATGATGATGAAGGAAAGGTTTGTGCTCACTGATCTTAACACATGAACAAGATCGAGCTTTATGTAAATTAACTTTATTTATACTTGATAGCTCTATCAGTTCTAAACTGTTCCCCCTAGAGGTCCAGTAAGAGTCATCCCTTATTGATACTAACTTTATTTATACTGGATAGCTCTATCAGTTCTAAACTGTTCTTCCTAGAGGTCCAGTAAGAGTCATCCCTTATTGATCCAGTGTTACTACAGGAGGAAACCTAAACTAAACTAACTTTATTTATACTTGATAGCTCTATCAGTTCTAAACTGTTCTTCCTAGAGGTCCAGTAAGGATCATCTCTTATTGATCCAGTGTTACTACAGGAGGAAACCTAAACTAAACTAACTTTGTTTATACTGGATAGCTCTATCAGTTATAAACTGTTCTCCCTAGAGGTCCAGTAAGGGCTTTCCATATTATTGCTCGAGTGTTATTACGATATTTTCTTGGATATTTTTAGAAACTGCATCAAGAATGGATAATGGATGACCATCGAACAATCATCGACGTCCTTGAAGATTTGCCCTCAGTTCGCCCTCCCGTTGATGTTTTACTCGAGTTCCTGCCGAGATTACAATGCAGATATTATTCTATATCATCTTCTTCTAAAGTATGTATTTTAGTGTTTTCTTCAGTATTAAAGCCATATACTGTACACCTAATCAACATATTTATCCCGTTGCCAGCCATTTCACATTTTCAGATAACTCACATGCCTATAGTTACCACTGTTCTGATAATGTGAGAAATGAAACAAAAAACAAATCAATTCACACATGGATAACTCACATGCCTAGTTACCACTATTCTGATAATGTAAGCATAGAATGAAACAAAGGTAACCAATAATTTAAAGCCTGCACTTTACAGTCAAATATGTTTTTCTATGTTGTAGCTTCACCGTCATTCAATTCATATCACTGCCGTTGTGGTGGAGTATAAAACTCGGTTAAACAGACGTGTGAAAGGAGTCGCTACGACATGGCTGGCCGACAAGATACCACACGGTAGAAAATGTCTTATTTCTCAGATGCAGATGGTCTGATGAAGGTCAACTTCAGAAATACTGAAACGTATAGGAGTGACCAAATTGATTAAGGCTACTACTATTTTCTTTCTGCATATTTATGCCCGTTGTCACCCAATTCAATGCATTTTCAGATAACTCACATGCCTAGTTACCACTGTTCTGATAATGTAAGCATAGAATGGAACAAAGGTTACGAGGTATTTAATATAGTGCTTAGTGAAAGCCACTGATATTAAGTGAAATATTTATTTTTGTAGATGAGCACCTGCCAAAGGTTCCTCTGTTTGTTCGCAAGACTTTGTTCAGACTTCCCTTCAAGTCGACGACCCCGGTCATCTTGATTGGGCCTGGGACGGGTTTCGCACCATTCCGAGGCTTCATTCAAGAAAGACATGCCAAGAAAATGGAAGGTCAGTAAAAATCTGAAACGAGGTTGTGTCAGTTACTAAAATTTTATATGGAAGATAGTGGATTAGACATACTAGCATCCCAGTAGTCAAAACAGTGAGTGACTGGATGGCATGGAGAACAGTGGGATTTTCAAAACAATGAAAAGACAATGAAACATTCTGATCACTGAATCATGACTGGATGACATGGAGAACAGTGGGATTTTCACAGCAATGAAAAGACAATGGAACATTCTGATCACTGGATCATGACTGGATGACATGGAGAACAGTGGGATTTTCAAAACAATGAGAAGACAATGAAACATTCTGATCACTGAATCGTGACTGGATGGCATGGAGAACAGTGGGATTTTCAAAACAATGAAAAGACAATGGAACATTCTGATCACTGGATCGTGATTGGATGACATGGAGAACAGTGGGATTTTCACAGCAATGAAAAGACAATGGAACATTCTGATCACTGGATCGTGACTGGATGACATGGAGAACAGTGGGATTTTCAAAACAATGAAAAGACAATGGAACATTCTGATCACTGGATCGTGACTGGATGGCACTATTTTCTGCTAAGTATTATGCAAAGGCCTATTATCATATTTGTCAACTACGTTTCCTCTCTCCAGGCAAACCAGTTGGTGACGCAGTCTTGTTCTTTGGATGTCGACATAAAGCTGAAGATTATATATATCAAGACGAAATTGAGCAGTACCACGATGAGGGAACTATTTCACATCTTTTTGTTGCGTTCTCAAGAGATCAGGTTTAACACTGTCTTATATTGTATTGAATACGATTTGAGTTTAGATTAGCCTTAAGTTTGGATCAGCTTTAAATCATACCGTTGCTACCCAATTCACATTTTCAGATAACTCACATGCCTGACAATGTAAGTGTAGATTGGAATAAAGGTAACCAAGTATTTAAATTATATATGTGAGTAAATTGGGTGGCAGCGGGCATAAAACAATCCTTTGTTGAGCAGATCTATTACATTTGGATTACATTATGTGTGTTTTCGTTTCGTTCTAGGCTGAGAAACGTTATGTTCAGCATTTAATATCAGAGAATGGTGAAGTTGTGTGGAATGTTTTAAATAATCAAGGTCATGTTTATGTTTGTGGGTGAGTAACTATAGCTAAACTAACTTTATTTATACTGGATAGCTCTATCAGTTCTAAATTGTTCCCCCTAGAGGTCCAGAAAGGTCCATGTTTTATTGATCCAGTGTTACTACAGGAGGAAACCTAAACTAACTTTATTTATACTGGATAGCTCTATCAGTCCTAAACTGTTCTTCCTAGAGGTCCAGTAAGGATCATCCCTTTTTGGTCCAGTGTTACTACAGGAGGAAACCGGAGTACCTGGAGAAAACCTGCGGTGTTTGGTTGAGTCAAACTGGAAGAAACTGAAATTATAATCAGACAACTGCATATTGTAGTAATCAAACTCTGGTCACAGAGGTGAAAGACACATGCACTAACCACGTGCACTAACCACGTGCACTAACCACTGTGTTATGATCACCACTGTTAATGATGGTCATTCCTGGCCCAATTAAAAGAGAAATATATTTTACTGGTATAAACCAACAAGATTGATTTATTGATCTCTAGGGATGCTCGACATATGGCGAAAGATGTTCATGACGCTCTGGTTAATGTTGTTCATAAACATGGAGATATGAGCGAAAGTGCTGCAGACGATTTTATTAAGAAACTTCATGGCAAAGGAAAATACTCTGTTGATGTCTGGAGTTAAGAAATAATCGGTCAATTGTCAGGGAATATCGAGTCAAGAGCTAGACTCTGAATTAGATAATGAATTAGGGAATACTTGTTGGAAATAGAGCACTGGACAAACTCAGAAACATTGTTGCGAATGTTTTTCGAAAGCGGGAAAAACCAGGAAACGTTGTTTCTCCAACTTTGTCCTGGCCTCAAAGAATAAGTTATTCGACTAACCAGCATTCTGTGATGTTTTTAAAGAGTATTATCAACTGATGACGTCACAGTTGACATTTTATAACGTAAATCTAATTAGAATTTATTGCGTATTTGAGAATGATTTTACCGTCAAATCGTAATACTGGCCTTGATGCATGTTATGTAAAATAGTAAAATGAACTGTGTGGTATATATGAGCCTACTTTGCACATCGCGGACAAATATCTTACATAACATGTGACTAGAATCAGTATTGAATTGTATATTCAAGTTTTGTATGCAATCTACCTGCCTTATAACGTGGCATATTATGGCATATTGCGCGATTATATACTATAGAGTGGGTATAATGCCCAACTAATTAGTCAGTATTCAATCAATTTATTGTAATCTCATAAAGTTGCAATGTCTAGTTTAGAAAATATATAATATAGAAACTACATCTTCCTCAGTTTCGACTGAAATCTTTCATCCTTTGTCTAATGTTAGAGCGCTTTTATGAAACAATATACCGAAAATGATCTCTGTCCGTAAGTCAGGTAGAATCACCAGAATATTAATCAATACTTCAATAAATATCAATTTTCAATACTTTCATCCGCTTCTCCGCAAGGTTGAGTCTTTATGTAGCCCTACACGAATTATGCCTGTGACTATATATAGGGTTAGAGTTAGGATTGGGGTTAGGATTATGGTTAGGATTAGGGTGGGGGTTAAATATACATTTCGTGTAGGGCTACACCCTACCCTCCGCAACCCTGTGATTCCGCTGTCTCTCATCCGCGTCTAAACTCACCCAAAGCAATGCGTATTTCGGTTACTACGTAAGGAACACAAAACAGTTTGAACCAAATACAGTAACCAATATACCGGTGGGTATACGATATGTCACGTAGTTATTCTAGGTGGTGCTCACCCTAACACAACCCCTAACCCTAACATCATCTAATTATTTAAGTAAGGCGTATTTCTGTGAACCTTTCGCATTTACAATTCCAAGAAATGGAATTATGCGCATAATTTTCGCGGTAAACAAAATTACGGCATTAAAATTGCGTGTGTTTCCGGTGAAATGTATTATTTTTTCCCAGAACCAAACGCGTTTTGAGCGAGAAAAAACGCTTTCTCAGCAAAGTCTTTGAACTTCTACGTTGAAAACCCAAATCTAAACACAGCCAAGAAAAAGAAACTGATTATAAATCTGGTAAGATTGAAGTGTATTTGAAAATAGAGGAGCCTGTATGTTATGTTTTAATTCTAATATGGGATATTGTAGTTACATTATAGAATGTTGCAATTACCAGATTTTCAGTTCTTTACTGTAAAGGCCCATGTTGGATGGTGTTGGTCTGTTCGATGAAGATTTTAAATAAAACCGAACCTGATTCAACATCTTTAAACATCAGCCAATATAACAAAATTGGCAGCAAACGTAATTGTTCAAAGAGACTTGACAATGTTGCATAATTTATGATGTTTAAGCGTGTAAAATAACTATAAAAAAGGCTTTCTAGACTCGTATCAGTTTAAGTCAGTAAATTACAACAGCAAAGGACTAAATTCAATATTGAATATTGAGCCACTGAGGTAGTAAACCAAGTTATTAACCTAGGCTCATAGTGCGAGGTGAAATTTTTTGTTCCATTATATTTATGAGCTATTCTCTTGGCCTTATAACTTATGGTTAAACCTAAATTTTTGTGAATAATTATAGAATTGTCTCAGTCATGGCAGCAGCACTTCTGGTTAAAGCATTTGACGTAGGTGTCCAAGGTTTGAAACAAAAAAACGATGTACGTAAAAACATCATGCCAGTGCCCGGCAACATGACTGAAATATTCAAAATCCGTGTCGAGTCTCCTGAAGTGTTGATTTTAAAAATTCAGAAGTCTGGTTGCATCAAATTGTCACTTGTCCGTTCTGGGGTGTTTACAGCTCATATTGAAGGGACGGTCAGTCATATTGCATCTTCGGAAGAAGTAGTTTATCAACGGTCGTATAGATCTGATAAGGGAGGTTATGAGCATTCTCTAAGTGTAAGCAGTGGTGACGTCTTAAGCATTGCAATGGAAGCTCATCATTTCATGAGTGCAGTTGTTGGCCAAGGCTCAAGCGAAATGGAATTCAACTTGACATATTAACTAATACACTTTTTGTTCATGAATATTGTTCTCCAGTTTTGATCAGTGATTTCTTAATTGTATATGATTTAATCATGAAACATGTAGAAATTTAAAATAAATTTGATAAAAAATTTTCATTTTGAAATATAATTTTAGGAAAACTTCAGTCATATATTATATAATGTTAATATGTTCCATAGTATAAAATAACTTTAAGAATAAACTATTAACACACACAGTATGTAGGCACACCATAAGTCATGTTTAGTCAGTGCCTAAACACTCGACTGTAACATTGTTAGTAGAAGCATCGTATTCACATTGTTTTTGTCCATCATTTTCTTGTTTGAAAGATGTAGCCATTGTTGGAACATCCACAATAGAATTGTTACTGACATCGTTGAAAGTTGGAGCTTCAAACTCTGTACTAACTCTAGTCGCCTCAAACTCTGTACTAACCCTCGGCTGATCTACTCTGCCTTCGTTGTATGGCGCCGAGTTAACCATAGTCGGAACACCCTCCGTTTCGATTCCGTTAAAACTCGAAGCATCAAAATCCTGCTGTCTCACTTGAAAACCATTATCATCTAAATCCTCTGAGCCATCAACCCTGGGGTACTTTCCAGGACTTTCTTCAAAACCTGATGAGCCTCGTTTCATTCGTTGCTTGCGGTTATTCACCCAGTTTCTCACCGCAGAAATAGTCAAATTCTGTTCACTTGCAAACTGCTCCAAAGTGTCGTGTGTTAGACGTGGGTTTTGCAAAAGAAACAATTCCAATGCATCTTTTTGTTCATCTGTGAATTTTGTTCGATTGCATTTTGGTGGAAGAGCCGGCACATCAAGACCTGTCATGAGTAGAATCATCTGGCATTAAACAGAGTAAAAAAGAGATAGTACTGGCACAATAGGATGCAATTTTGCAGCTTAATAGTTAAACAAAAACTTACCTTGTTTAATCCGAAGCAACACTTGCAAATTATGTTGCAGATCACCTTCCAACCATGCCTTCATCCGACGGTATGGTACCCTTCCTTCTTCACTCATACGTTCCCACTGTTTGGGACACCGTAGTAGATCACTGGTCGTCCCCTGGGATCGTTTGATCACATATTTTGAGAAAAGTGTCTGACTTATTTTATGCCTTTCAAGTACGTCCCTCACTCTTCTTGCGACATCCACAGTGTCGATAGGGTCTGTCTCCGGGGGTGCCTCTATAAAGACTGATGGGGGCGAACAGAAGCTATCAACCATTGAGAGATCTGAGCGTAATTTAGAAACGTCAGGTTGGGGTAATGTGGGTGAAATTGCCATACAATGTCCATTTTGATTGGCCGATGTGTTTCTGTATTCTAGCTGTGGTAAGCCGGCGTAATACATCTCTGTGTTTTCTCGTACATTTCCTTCTGTAACAGATGTTGTATCACCACTTGCATACACAATACTCTCTTCACTCAGGTTTTCAAAATCTTCTGCAACGAGCGGCCGGGCGTAAAGTAGTTGTTTGACTTCAGGTTTGTGTTTTTGAAAGTCACTGAGTAGATTATCGAAGCTTGACGTCGCTACTTCGTACAGTTTGCCCTCATATTTGATTTTAACCATTTTGATGTTGTGAAGCTTGATGCAAACTGGAGGAGATGCCATGGTATTTTTCTGATAGTCAAACTAGAAATTTAAAGATTATAGAGTTACTCAGAGTATTCTCTTCCAATTAAAAAATAATTGGAGTGGACCTACTAGGTCATGGAAGGGTTTTGGTACTCCAGTTTCCTCCGGCAGTAACATTGGAACAATAATAGATGACCCTTACTAGACCTCTAGCAAGAACAGTTTAGAACTGTTAGAGATATCCAATATAAACAAAGCTACAGATAGTTTACTTTAGGTTCTCCAAAAAAATTTTGTGGACCCTCATTAATAGAGCTGAGAAACTACTATATATTGCCAATGGGGCAAAGGAAATTTCTGATTTAAGGAAGTTTCAACTTTCAAGCACTACAAAAGGAAAACGATTCTTGTAGTGGAAACCCCGAACACGTGTTTGTTCACGAAGAGACAGCGTGTGTTGAAAGCATTCAATATTTTAATCGTTTCTATAAGCTCTAAAATATGATAGTTTTACACTGACATACTGCCAGAATTTGTTGATAACATGTGCTAGAAACACGAAAACGTATGCATACTAATCACAACTAAAATCCTGCAGCTCTGTTAAAAAATCCGAGCAGTTTGGAAGCAAATAGATAGCCACAATTTTTGATCGGTTTGCAATGTATGAAAGTATTGTATAACATCTAAACATCGTTTATAATCGATAGAATTTATAGTTCAAAATATAATCATTATATAAAATATTTCGATTATATTTCATCAAGCATACCTTCGTAAATATATTGGTAGTAATCAATAGCTTCTATCTTACCAATCGGCTGGAAAATATCGAACAGATTTTCGGTTCAAAACTCGATGAACCGATCACGGATTTACGCCATTGATGATATATCTTAAATGATAACTATCAGATCATGTGACGTGATTGATTGATTGCATCATTAATGATATAAACCGCTGGATTTGTGTTTTGGTTGGCCACGTGCTGTTTTTTGTTACATTCTATTGATAATTTGGTAGTGATGGCTGATCATTCGAAGTTTCTGCAACTTTTGGCTAAGGAAATCAATCGTGGTATGTTGTTGATTATTTTACGATTATTACGCTTCATTGGAATGTCTTGGAATGATTCATTTTACTTGTATATATATTTGTGATTATACTATATTGGAAATATCGAAAGATGGGTTTGTTTACATAAATTTTGGGACTATTTTATGGTGATAGTAGCCTGGGATAATATTGATATAATATTTGAAATTATATAAACTTTTGCTGACTTGAAACAGACCAGATCTTGTTACCTATTAACCGATTAAGCCACAACAGGCTCTACTTAGATGTGAAAAATGCCATTCAAAACCCTGATTCGAATTCAAATGTGCTATTACATTTAATACTCGCACCCCCCTGTCGAGGACCTCCATTTCCACGGGGGTTAATTACTCAATTTTTCCAGACAGGTAATTGAAGAAAATGTGAGAAAATTGCTGTTTCCAGAGGTAAGTAAAAATAAATACACAGAGGGGGGGGAGGACACAGATTTTTTTTGGCATTTCAGAGAATAAAAAATCCTGAAAAGCAGAACAGGGTAATACAATAGCCCCAATACAGACACCATTTATATAGGTTATATTTTCAATAATATGGCATTGGAAACTGTTTGTAATAGAGATGTGTCTGTAAGAGGAGAAGGTTCTGAAACTATATAGTAGATTTTGGATGATATAGTACTGTCCGTGTTTTCAGGAGAGGACAAGTTCAGTTTTCACAGTCTCAAGACATATTTGTTTCAAGCGGTGGAAGTTTTACCAGATGGGAAGTTGAAAGATGTTCTTCAAAAACAAAGCCAAGAAAATGCAGAATATCTTTGGAAGTAAAGTTTGGCTTCATAATTAACGAACTCACTAATTAATAAACATATATATCTAATATACTAATTAATGACCTAATAAACTATCTGACTAATCAACAAACGAACCAATTAACAAACTAACTCTTAATAACCTAATTAATTAACTAACTAATAAATAGTGCCCCCTAATTTCAATGCCCCATATATCTGGCATTCATTTTTTGTTCCATAGTTGATTGCTTATAATGTCAATTAGATGAAATTTTTCTTCAATTGTTAGTCAAGTCAAACCTGCAAAAAAATGTTCTGTCGAGGTTGAATTCAATCTTTTCAACAAAGATAGTTTGGGAGAAACTTTAAAGAAAATTTCACAACTTCATTCATATAAGGAACAAGTACAGTACTGTAAGTTGTCATTTCAGAAGTGAAAACTATCTCACCTAAAATATAATTAGATATGTAATTAATTATGGGAAAGTTGGACTATCAAAGTGGGTTTATTACAGTGGTATCAAGACAACGATACTCACAGCGCTGATTTTGTTGGTGTTTTACTTATGAATTATTTACAATTGTACGTATTGTATTGTGAATATTAAATCATTATTTAATAGTGTCACAAGTGGCTTTGTGTTTTCCTTGTAACCAAGTATTTGAATCACTGTTGACAGCACAGGTATTTTCTAATATTTTATTACATTGTAATGTTTCCAACATTCATATCTGTTCTGGATGTGAAAATGATTTTTAACCTTGATATTTTATGAGTTTAGAAAATGGAAAGTCCTGACCAAAGTAATCTTGAAGTTTTAAGCAAAGTTACAGAGTTATATGGTCGTCTGACAGTTGGCTGCCAGAATTCTGAGGTAAAATCATTTGAGCGTCTGACGACTTTTCCTTGACAAGTAAACTTGTCTAAAACAGAGTAAAGTACTAAAGAGTAAAAACACTGTTTCTTGTGCATTACAGGTGTTAAATGAATTGATGAAAGTCTTTTTGAGGTAATGTGAAAAAAAATGCAAATTTTAGACAACAAAAAACTTGTCAATATAATTGTTTGGTATTCATGTACAACTTTCTATTTAGCGAGATTGACAAGATTAATGACAAATTCAAGACATCCAATGAAGATCACGAAAAGTAAATATAGTTTTATCATTTAATGGGCTTCAGCTCCAATAAACTGGCGACATTTCTGTATGCCTTTTGAAACCACCAAATATAAACTGTTTCTCTCAATATAATGCTGTAGTTTCATAAACTTTAGTTGGTTGGATTTCAAAGATATCATTCACCGTTTTTTGATACACTGTCATGTAAAACGAAAAACACAGGAAGACAGTATTTGTAAGGTACATCTTTTAGATTTTTGGTCAAATTTTCATTCTCTGCTCTCGTTAAATGTGATTAACTATTCATGTATATTTATTTTGCTTTCTTTAGGATAATGATGTACAATCGAAGGAGTGGACACAATACAGAGATGTTTTGGCTGCTATTGTAGCTATATATATTGATGTTTTCATTGCCATTGGACAAATGTTAGTTTATGTTTTGAATTGTAAAGGGAGAAAGGAAGTAACGGCAGGAGGGAAGGTGGAAAGAAGGGAGGGAGGAAGGAAGGAAGGAAGGGAGGAAGGGAGGAAGGAAGGAAGGAAGGAAGGAGGGAGGGAGGAATGAACATATAGAATAATACCTAAAAGTAAAGACTGAATTGTACTTTAGCTTATCTTTTCTTATATCATAGAAGTGAAGAAGTTAACAATCATATTTCCAATATAGTATATTTATTGTTGGGTAAGTGAATTCTGTAAATATAGTCATGCAATGTGGATAAGTTTGTTGAACATTATATGACGTATGTATAATATACTATATTTAACTCGTGAAATTCGTGAATATTAATCACTCAATATTTCTCTTTAAGGTGACTCTCCAAGCCATATTTTGGACACGGCAAACCAAATTTTTGCATTAGACAGCTCCACAATCAAGATTGTTCTTCCATTTCTTAGGTAACTCAGCTGGAAATAGATTTCGTTTTTGATCAAACATAAACGTACTTTATAACGAATTAAATAATTGCTGTGTTATGTTGTGTTATGTTTTTCTCTTCATTACAGAAAAGTATTTGTTACAACAAGGACTTGTACTAAAGATTGTCGAAATTATATAAAGTAAGAAACCTCTCTACTTTAAGTTTCGAAGTTGATTTTCAGGGTTAATAGCTTTGGTGTTCGCCATTGCGGGCATTGGTTTACTGGTTTTGCTCAATACACCGTCTTTTATAGGTACGCATGTTTAGCGTGGAAAGTGCAACATTGTGTACGTAATCTTGAGATGGAAAGTTTGTGTTTGAAAAAGGTATTAAGAAGACAAAACCAGGAACCTATTTTTATATTTGAACTGTATTTGTAGGTTATATCTTGTAACCAGCTATATAGAAGTTCAGGAATATATTAATATAGTTTCTTAAGCTAACGAAGTCTAAGATGTGTTTCAACTCTTTTAACTGCCCATATTTTCTTTCATTTAGACAGTGTGTTCGCTATTACCACCTCAAAACTTCTTGTCCTGGTTAACAGACGTAGATAACAGGTATTTTGAAAGGTTGGAATATCATGATTGCACTAGATACCCACTTTCAATAACCCCACATTATCTGCCAATAACAACCTGAAAGCCTTGCTAGTGTGACTGTCATTGTTGTCATAACGATCGAGCGAAACGAACATACGAACCGCACACATCCCCACCGCACACATCCCCACCGCACACATCCCCACCGCACACATCCCCACCGCACACATCCCCACCGCTCGTCGCACGCGTCGTCCTAACCGCAAAACACACACGTCCTGACCGCGATACGCACACGTCCTGACCACAATACGCACACGTCCTGACCGCGATACGCACACGTCCTGGCACGCGTCAATACCACTAATCGAACATCGCAAGTTCACTTTTTTTCATTCATATATCCACAGCTTAATTCAAGACTTTGACTTACGTGGTTTAATTGGACAGAAAATTACGGATCAAATTTTACATTGTGAAGATGAAGAAAAAATCGAAAAAATACTTGATGTAGGTATACGCTTTAAGCTCTCGTACTTCGGAGTTCCTCTATAATGACAAGTTGTAGCAAGTAAACCTTTTATACAGGATGGCACTGAGTTTTAAACTGTTCTTCCTAGAGTTCCAGCAAGGGCCACCCCTTCCGGTCCAGTGTTATTACAGGAGGAAACCAGAGTACCTGGAGAAAACCTGCGGTGTTTGGTAGAGTCAAACTGGAAGCACTCTTCTCACATGTGACTGAGGTGAAATTATAGTCAGACAACTGTATATTGCAGGAATCAAAGCCAGGTCCCAGAGATGAAAGACACATTCACTAACCACTGTGATAGCAACATTGTTTCGCGTTTAACAGATTAAAATACTCAAGTCAAACTAACAATTATTGTTTCTCCTCCCAGTTGGCAAGTTCTCCTGAGAAATTGAATAAGATAAATGAAGATTCAGATCAAAATAATACCGAGGACAACGTAGTTGAAAATGATTCAAATGATCCGTTATTTTTCGTTGACGCTCAAGGCAGTTCAGAACTTCTGGATGAATGTCAAGTATGTTTTTGAAAAAATTAAATTTAGATGTAAAATTTGTTCTTAATAATGCAATTGAAATAAATTATTTAGGAGCAAGAATTCACAAACAGTACAAGTGAGAAAATGCTGAAGACGCAGATTGATACTCTATTGGAGAACCGTGGAGAGACTGGGTCCGAAGATGAGGTAATATCAGCAATTATCAGACTTAGAAAATAATGTTAATTCTTGTTTATCGAACGTGCGGTGCCAGTGTGGGTAGAGTGTAGCAAATATTCGGTGGTTGACTGTTGTGTAAAACTACCTGAAAAATACAATAAGGTAGTTTTACACAACTGTCAACCGCCTAATAATTCATGTTTAGTAAAATTACATAGGTGATTATTGAAAATTCTCAACGCTGATTGGTTGCGCTACCTCGGATTAATACGCGATAATCACCTAAAGCGTTTTTAAGCCGCTTTTATCGTAAATATTCAATTAAAATATTTTTGAAATGTGCATTTTATTGTTTTCCAAATAATCAGTTAATCACCTATGTAATTTTCTAAAACACTAATTATTCGCCTCAGACTCGGTGAATATCGGTGAATAAAAACCTCGACTTTGTCTCGAATTGTTAATTAGTCTTGTATTGAGACATTGAGTGGCGAATAAATAGAATTGAGAGTTGTAGTTTATGATGATGTATATTCGATTTGGTGTCACTCTAGAAATACGATTTCGACATCAATTTGGAGGACAACGAGAACGAAGCAACCTTTGATTTTGGTGACGCAGAATCTAAAAATAACGATGACGTCGTCCCTGATCAATTTATTCCAGATAATACTACACAAGGAGTGAGCGAGGGTGAAAATGAAATAAATATAAATACTTCACATGCGGAGAACGAAAGCCTGACGCAAAGTGGGAGAAAAAGGAGAAAGCGAAAATCTCAAACGTAAGTTCCGTCCTGAAAAACTCTATCGTTTATAAATCCTAAATGAATGAGTGTTGGTGTCCCAGTGGTTATATAGAGCTATCCAGTATAAATAAAGTTAGTTTGATTGCGAGAATTTTCATGAGAGTGTCATTGTTGTTTATTTCAGACCTTCAAAAGTTTCAGAAGAAGAAACAAAAGTAAACAGTTTGAAAAAGAAAAGGATTTCAAAAAAGCGACGTAGTTTGTTAAAGACCGCTTAAGACTTTATTTTGTGAAATTGTTGTATCATATTTAATAATAATTTAACATTCTTAAAAATAAAATGAATTATATCAATCCTGTATGTTGCATTAAGTGAGAAGGGGTGAGGGGCTAAAAGGCTTACTATAATTCTTGTCGCACATGATAGCTCTTGGCTGAGCTCACCGCAACAAGATCGAGGTCGTAGTTTAGCAAGTTACTCCGATAGATCTTTACATAGATCTCCGATAGATCAAACATGACGTAGATCTTTGTCTTGCGAGGTAAAATTCTCAGCAACACTTTCAATAATTTCGTTGTTAATTGGCTTTATTAACTTTGCGGAAAAAATGATAGATTTGGTTTTGCTGGGGTTAATAGTAACAAGCCAATCACATGTCCATGTATTAATACGCTCAAGATCATTATTAAGGTTAACAGCAGTAAGGGTTGGATCATCAACTACTTCCATAAGAGAAGTATCATCTGCATAAAGAAAGCTATCACTCTGAAGCTCGCTAGTAATATCATTTATATAAATTAACAAAAGGAGAGGGCCTAGAACAGACCCCTGGGGAACACCGGCTTCAATTTGCATCCAGTCAGATGACTGGCCATCTATTACAACATGCTGCATTCTTTCAGATAAATAACTCTTAATCCATTTAAGTAGAGGATCTCTTACTCCCAGAGATTGTAGCTTATGAAACAACTCCTTATGTCAGACTTTGTCAAAAGCCTTACTAATGTCCAGGAAAACCATACGAATTTACCATTCATAAATTTTATGAACCATGAAAACTAGTTGATTTACAGTAGAATACCCAGGTCGAAAACCAGATTGAAAAGGATTCAGGAAATGAATTTCCAATAGAAAATTATAAAGCTTTATAAATACAATTTTTTCACAAATTTTGGACAAAGATATCAGTAACGACACAGGGCGGTAATTTCCTTTAAACTCATCCTTTTTAAAAATAGGTATAACCCAAAACCACCCGCAGCGATTGTTCATCCTGCAAACGAGTGTATTTTAATTTAAAAGCGCGCATAATTAAATTTTGGCGCGTGAGGAAATCACGCGGTCGCAAAGCATGCTGGGTCATGAAAGCACGACAGAGAAAACAACATGGCCGCTGATGTTCAAGTGTAGAAATTATAAACCTAGATTTAAACACCTAGATAGCTTGTTATTCTTGAAACTATGGCACTGATCTTCAAGCCACTTGACGGATAGCTAACAAAGTTATGTCTCACGACTCTTCTGCGTATACAAGACATCGTATTGGCGAATTAACTCGAGCTCATGGGGGCCAGGGGGATTCTTTTGGTGCAAACTCTAGTTAGTGCACTTTCAGTGTGGAATTATGCTGTGTTATTGAGCCCCGATTGCCTGAATGTTTAACTCAAATGCTTCTTTACTTTGTAGTCCCAAATGGAGAACATGGATCGAGGCCAAACGAAGGCGAGAGAAAGCGAAATTATAAACTTATCATTGACCCAGTTTTGAAGGGAAGAGGACATCAGAAAATTTACAGATTTGATGGAGAATTTGATGGAGTAAGGCCAGTTTTGAGTGCTATGGAAAGCCTTAAACCTTCTCCAAGTGATCTTGCATTAATTTTGTGTTGTTTTCATGTAGCAAGCGGCTGTAATACCTAAAGATCCTCGGTCAAGAAGGACACGACTTTGGTCGACAAGAACTAAAGCTGATTTACCCGTTCCGAAATTTAAGGTATATTTCGGAAAAGGATCCCAATATTTTACTAAATTACGGATCTAAATCTTCGAAATTACGATTTCATTCATCAACAAATATTGTCCAAACAGTGCTTCAAAATCGACCAATAAGGTGCGCGATTTTCGCCCACCTAGCGCGCGTGAGTAAATCGTGTTTAATTTATGCTGTGATGATTAAATATTTCGTTTCAGATCGATAAGTTTTATGTTGGAATCCCTCCTCAGCGCGATGTTATCTTAAATGGACTCAATGATAATGTGGATAAGAGATTTCTGCAAGAAATTTGCGAGAAATTCGGTAACATTGAAGGAATCAAGATATTTTATGACCCACTCACAAAACGTCATTCGGGGAAAGCCCGAGTTGGTTTTACAACATCCGCTTCTGCAAAGCTTGCTCTGGCCAAACTTGATGGCACTTCCATCATGGGCTGTATTGTTCATGCTGATTTTGAGCATAAAGGTAGTTGATTTTGTAAAATATAGAACTATTTCACAGTTTGATGTTTTTATACGGTTCAATGTTTTGGTTCAATTAAAAATGTAGATTTTGTCACTGATCTAACTATGAACTGGATTAATGCCCACTGTACATATGTGTCTGTGACCAAGGTTCAATTCCTGCAATATGCAGTTGTCTGATTATAATTTCACCTCAGTCACATGTGAGAAGAATGCTTCCAGTTTGACTCTACCAAACACTGCAGGTTTTCTCCAGGTACTCTGGTTTCCTCCTGTAGTAACACTGGACCACTAGGGATGACTTTCACTGGACCTCTAGTGCGAACAGTTTAGAACTGATAGGGCTATCCAGTATAAATAAAGTTTGTTTACTTTTACTATATCATAGAAATAAAAAAACTATGTATTTTGTTGTTTGTAGATTTTGTTAATATATTTTATCTGGAGTATTATTTATCAGCAAACATTTGAGCAACATTTATATTTTTCTCAGTTGAAGTGAAGCATACCCAAAAGCCACACCCACCACCTCGTCGGATATCCGATCCTGTCAATAAGACCCCACCCTCTATTGAGCGAATTACAGGTCACCATGTTATACCTACCCCACCCCCATCAAACTCATCTCCGGCAAACAGTACCCCCTCAACCCCAGGGGTGTTAGGGCTAGCTGACCCTCGGAGACGCAACAGCAGCACAAGCTCAGCAAGTGGTGATAAACATCAAAGTAAATCACCATCAACATGGCCAACACCCCTGACTCAACAAAACAAGGTACCGCTGTTTGAACCAATCTCTCCTCCCTCAGAGAAGCTTCCCCTCCCCCCTCCCCCACCTCCTGATGCACCCCCGCCTCCTCTCCCGGAAAAGTGCCGGACCCCCTCTCCAATTCCAAGCACAACAAAGCAAGATCATTATCAAAACAAAGATTCAAAATCCTTGTCTAAAGGTGTGTGTTTTTGTTAAACTAAACACTATCGTTCAGCAGATGGTAGTCAACTATCAGTTATCAGAGTGAGAAAATAATGTTGTATTCATTTCATTGTATGTAGAAGTGATTGTAGAATTGATATTTGACTGCATATCTCAACATAAATGAAAGATGTAGTTCAATTGTTTTGCTCCTATAAGTGTCAGCATTCTAAAGTTGACCACCATCTGCTGTTGTGTAACACTTACTGAAACCCAGCAATTAATGCCTCTGTTGTTTTTTTGCTAGGTTCCAGGGACTCATACAAAAGTAGCCGCCAACACGAGGACGCTGATTGGAGAAGACGAGATAGGCACTCTCGTTATGAACATAGCTTGTACCGACGTTCTTCGACAGACGACAGAGGAAGAGATTTCAGAGATTCACGATACTCAAGCCACAGAGATCATTACTCCAGGGACAACGATAGAGACAGCTACCAAAGAAGTGATTCGAGAAGATCCAGTTATCGGGACTCTGAAAGCAGAAGAAGTCGAGACTCAGATGATAGTTATGGTAGTGAGAAAAGCTTCAAGAGCTCAAAAGGTCAGGCATGTTTGTAGTCCTTTCTTTTCAAATTTTTTACTAGATTTGTTATTGTCTGCATATAAGGATGAAACTTCAATGTTTGTAACAAGTATTTGAAGGCAACACTCAATGTAAGGCTAGTTAAATATGATTGGGGGCTCAGACTGAAACCTGTCAAATGCTCTTGACAAAAATTGAAGTTTCACATGAGAATAGACAATGTTTTTATCTGCAAATGTGACTGAATTTTAATATATTCTTTTACATATACCTGACAGACATCTCGAAAGGCCGACATGATCATGAGAGCAAAGATGTTGACAGGGGTAGATCACCAAGACCTCGTTCAGATATGCATGAGAACGATAAAAGAGATACCAAGAAATCAGACAAAGTAATAAACAAATGTGAAGAAATTCCTCAAAACAAAGACAGGTTCAACACATCTGAAAAGAAGTTAAACAACGGGAAACCAAGCAGTGGACACAGGTCACCCAATGTGGACAATCTTTCACTAAAATCGTTATCACCAAGGACAGAAAGGCCGTCCAGTTTATGCATAGATGTGTCAAAGAACCTAGACAGCCAAAGTAGCTTACAAGAGAATACAAATAATTATTTACCAATGGTTGAAGATATCTCCCCTGTATCGTCACCAACGCTACCCAAACCAATGTCATATGTCGCTCCTAACCCAGAACCAGTATCATACCCTCTGCTTAACCAAGCTGAAGTGATGAGTACTACAGTAGAGATAGAATCACCTGTTGATAACAAGGTACAAACAATATCAGCCGAGGATAATGATGATGCAATGTCACTATCATCCATAAGTTCAAATGAAGAGACACTTGAGGTGACCAAGCCTGTACTCCCGGTTCCCCCTCCTATCCCTAACTTTATGCCCTCCTTTGCTCCTCCAGTCCTACCCCCACCCTTTATGCCACCTTACAACCCTAGTATTCCCCCACCCTCCTATCCTGCAATACCAATAGTCCCTCATCGTATACCAATACCCCCATTATCAATAGCAACCTTACCTCCCCCACATCCCTTAGTTCCACCAGCATTCCACCCTACCTACCCCCCTCAATTTGTGTCAACCCTGAACGGAGTCCCCACTCCCCCAGTATATCAAAGTTTCCCTGCGGGGCGTATGCCCTCGCCACATGAACAGAGACCACCAGTGCGTAAAAACTGGAAGATCAGGATCTCAGAAGAAGTTTTAAAGAGAGTTACAGAGGAGTTGGCAATCATGTTAAAGAGAGATGTGAATAAAAGATTGGTCGAGAATTCTGCGTTTAAAGCTTTGGAGGGTTGGTGGGACAATGCGCAGAAATCGAAGGTATGAGTAAGAAGTTGCAGTCTATAACTGAGAGTTAAAGAGTTCTTAATCATTTTCAGCCTGGCAAGTATCAACATTCATGCTTTGTTCGTTACTTCTCGTGCTTCGAAGCCCGTTTTCCACTTGGCGAATTTGTTCACGCGAAGCGAAAAACAAATTTCGTCAATGTGATTGTTAGATACAAAATTCGCCGCGAAAAAGTAGGATCGGACATGTATAGAATAGTGAGAAAATAATGTTAATTCTTTTCATTATATGTCGTAGTCTTGTATTTGGGGGCAAAATGATAGAATTGAGAGATGTAGTTTAGTTTTCTTGCTCCTATAAGTGTCAATATTTCTGAAGTTGACCACCATCTGCTGTCCAGTAATGCTTAATGAAACACACTAATTTGGTATTATCTTATAGCTCAAGAAAACCACCCAATTAGAAACACCATCAACTCTACCAAACCAAACAACAACCACAGCTCAGACGCAGGATATGACATCACCTCTGACGTCACCTCTGACGTCATCGTTCTCCGCAACCATGAGCCAGGGTGGAATGCTGGGATTGGGACTGCGTGCCTCCCTTCCCAAGATGCCCTCGTTTCGTAAACGTCGTCCGCCTATCACCAGTGGGAGTGATCTGTATTCAAAACGGCAACGAACAGAGCTGAGCCCGGAACGAGGGCAAAAACGAACAGCCACCGATAGTGACTCGGACGTTCCCGGAAAACTGAAACGAGAACGTCATGATGAGAGGATAAGTGATGAGGTCAGCGTCGGATCTCCATGGCAACAGGATGATGACGTCACTGATGAACCACCAGCAACCAGTGTTAGAACAGAAGGTAGCTTTGTGTCTATTTTAAAAATTTCTTTCCAACGGTAAATCCTTGATCTCTTAACAGTTCAAACACAAGCCACGGCAGCTTATTACACTGGACCGCCACGTTTGAGATATCTTTTTCAGGCAGCTTATTGTAGAATACAGTACTACGCAGACTGGACCCACGTATTTTAAGTAAATCTAAAGTCCTGGCAATAGTTTATATATAGATATAGTTTTAAACTAAAAGCATTCTGTTTCTGTATATCTGTTGTTATAGAGAAACACAGAAGTGTTGGCTCGACTCTTTATACGAACATCTACTCAAGTCTGAGTGAGTCTGAAAGTTCACTGAGTGGCGATGAGAGTGGATCCGAGGAGTCTGGGGACGATGATAGTGATTGGGAGGGTAGTCAGGGATCACACAGGACATCTGACTCTGAGGACGAAGAGACTGGGAAGGAGAAAGGTGACATCACAGGTAATAATAAACTGATTGGAAATAAGATCAAAATACTATTTTATTCTTCATGAATAATTCATAAATCTTACAATCTTTGTAGAACGAAAGGTGCCACAGACACCCCCAGGTACCCCTCCTGAGAGTCCACCAACATCACCAGCTATCTCTAGAACACCCTCAAATGCCTCAGTTACCCCTACCGCTAGTCCTATCGATGTTACTACGATTGATGACGAAGCTTGGAGGACGGAGGAGGGAACTTTAGGGTTACCGAAGATTGAAGGAACTGACTTAAAAGCAGATGATGTAAGACATTCGAGTTCTGGTCAAGAAAAACCGGAGGGGGCGGAAAATCTCACAAGTGAGGGGGGTGAGGAAGGACTGAGCGAAGCTTCAAGTATAGTCACCCCACATAAACACATCCCTCAGAAGGTCGAATCTACCTCTGAAGAATCAACTGTAGACTTTCAATCTCCCGAAGTCAAGCAGGGGGGTGAAGTAACTTCTATTTCCAAGGAACTTGAACCTATATACGAACCTGTGGTTGAGCTCCCCCCGGACTTTCCACTCAGACCATACTGGCAAGATGATAGACTGGTCTATGATTTCTTGGTTTCGGGGCTTGATTATGAAGATGCTAGTTATTTGAAAATTGGCTTTGAGAATTTACGTCAAGTTGGCTCAGACTCTGTAGCGAACGCAAATTGGTCTTTTCATCCAAGTATCCTTTTGTATGTAGACTTTAATAGTTATTAACATATCCAGGCAAAAGACACACGTTAATTCGTAAAGGTTAATTCATAACAGAAATAGTCTGAACTACTTGAAAACGATATTAAAACACTTTCACGTTTCCAGCGGAAGCCCTTAATTCCTGACGAATGGCATTCGCTCAAAACGTCGAAGCGTTTTAATCTTTTTCAGATAGTTCAGACACAAACCACAACAGATTATTGTAGAATACTACAGGCAAAAACTTGAGAGCCCAGAGAAAACATGTGGCAGTGTTTGGTCAAGTCAAACTGGAAGCACATTTTTCACATGACTGAGGTGAAATTGTTTATTTATTTATTTACACTTTGCCATTGGACTGGAAACCCGCAACAGCTACAGCCCTTTACTGCGGGACCATTATATGATAAACTAAACTAAGACTAACTCAACTAAGACCATGTGCACACGACAACGCCTCAGAGAGTCCCTGCACTGTGTCCACTGTGCCTACTCATACTGTGTCAATTGTGTGTCTACTGTGCCTTGAACAGCCCTTTCCTTAACATAATTGAGCAACTTCTCCAGGTGTTCTTGTGAAAGGAAGGAATAAAAAAGTGGACAGTTGTGGTGTTCGTCTTCACAACTCTGGCTGTGCGAGATGTGAGGGTTATTATAATATCAGTATGAAGGAGAAGGCGAAGTATCTTGAAGCTGCGAGAAGACAAGTTGAAGGATCTGAGGCTGTCGTTAGTAAGAAAGATAATGAAAAGGTAAGGAAGGGAAGAAGGAAGGATTAGGGATGTAGGAGGGTGGGAGGGTGGTCTGTGGAGAGGGAGTGGGGAGAGAATGGAAGGAAGGAAGGAGGGAGGAAGGGGGGGAGGATGGGAACTTTAATACTTCATGATATATTTAGGAGGCAAACAAGGCGAAGCAACAGTCACGTGAGAACAGAGCTCTTCAAAGAAGATTAGCAGCCTCGTTCCAGTTGGAAGATTTTGGTGACATCATCAAGTTTAACCAACTCAAGGTTTGTAGACATGATTTCTTTTAGAACTTGTCACTCATTTTCCATATTAAACTTATTCCTTCTTAATGTATGTAGGCTATCTTAAGTGAACACTGGAGCAGTAAGAGATAGCCCTTATAAGCTTGGACCTCTAGGGACAACAGTTTAGAACTGATACAGCTATCCAGTGTAAATAAAGTTAGTATCGCCAGTGTTTCAATTACTTCCATTCCTCTCTAAAGGTGCGAAAGAAGAAGCTAACATTCTGTAAATCTCGTATTCATGACTGGGGACTGTTTGCTCTGGAACCGATTGCTCGAGATGAGATGGTGATCGAGTATGTCGGTGAAGTTGTACGACAAGCGATCGCCGACGATCGAGAGAAACGTTACGAACGACTTGGCATCGGAGGTAGTTATCTATTCCGAGTCGATTCCGACACGATTATCGATGCCACGAAATACGGAAATCTGGCGCGGTTTATTAATCACTGTTGTGATGTAAGTGATGTTGATTTTATTTAATAAGTTGGTTGGCTACTTGCTGCCGTGGGTGATGATAGAAGATGTTTGTGTCACAGTGGTTAGTGCATGTGTCTTTAACCTCTGTGACCAGGGTTCATTTCTGCAATATGCTGTTGGCTGATTATAATTTCACATGTGAGAAGAGTGCTTCCAGTTTGACTCTACCAAACACCTCAGGTTTTCTCCAGATACTCTGGTTTCCTCCTGTAGTAACACTGGGCGAATAAGGGATGACTGGGCCTCTGGGGCCGAGAACAGTTTAGAACTGATAGAACTAATATAATGCTGGCGTTTCTTGTCTCTTTCAGCCAAACTGTTACGCTAAAGTAGTAACATTTGAATCAGAGAAAAAGATCGTTATCTATTCAAAACGCGACATCGATGTAAATGAAGAAATCACCTACGACTACAAGTTCCCCATTGAAGATGAGAAGATCCCGTGTCTTTGTGGAGCTGCGCAGTGCAGAGGCACTTTAAACTGAGGTACCACGTAATGCGCAGCATAGCGTCAACTTCGCCACCACCCGTCAGCGCTTCGTGATTGGCCATAGGTTACGAGACCTCGATGCAGGCTCTCCCTCCTTAGAGAGAGCCTTAGGATATTGCAAGATCTTGGAGCTTGGGAAAGTAAATCATGTATCTGAGAAATTAAGCCCACATATTTTCACGAAGAGCAAGTAATTATATTCTAGCAGAAACCTTTGTTACTTATGAATGACCTCAATAAGACGATGAATAACCATCATTTTTATACAAAATACTAATCTGAGAAAAACAACTAATAAATGTATTCGCAATTTTGAAGTTTATATTGAAAATCCCCACGACTTGTTCAGCTCTTAGGTTCCTATATCGAGAAATAGATAGCTATTAATAACATCTAACAAGATGACAATAATTACGATAATATACTAAAAGTTTTTAATCAAGCAAGAAATGTTTCACCAACTGCACATACTATACTTTGCAAATTATTTTAACAAAAACAAGTTTAAAACAAAGTTTACTGCATAATTCAACTTTGTCGCAAGTTCGTAATAGTTTTTGGTCAAACACTGATGCTGTATATATAACAATAATTTTGTTTGGTCATTTGTAAAATAATTGCATTATTGTTCTTACGGCGTCTTATTTTGTAGAACTCCAAAAGTATTTTGTTCTATCACAGAATATTCATAATTTCTAAACAGATACCCTTATAAATATATCTTTTGTTGATAAAATCTATTTATTTGTAATTTTGTGTGCAGTGTTCGTACGTAAGAGATAGAACGAAAGAAAGATAGCGAAATTTCATCCAATGGCTCGATTTCTACTAAAGACAGATGACTGTCTGGACGAATTTGGGCAAAGAAAGATAGTTTGTGTGATAATTCGTCTGTGTTTAAACATGGCAAACAGACGAATCATCTGTCAAGACGAACTATCTGGGTCTTTCGTCTGCTTAGACAAACTTGTGTGCGCAGTTCGGCTTGACGGATAATATGACTATGGTCTGTGTGTATAAATACGGCATTAGACGACCTATCAGGAAAATATCAGACATGATTTGTTTCCAGAACCATTGCAAGTATAAATTACGCTGTTCTATAGCTAGTTCATCTGGATAGTTCGTCTTGTGTTTACACTAAGACAGATTATCCATCTCTAGGATAAGAACAAAAACAAAATTCGATAATCATTTACTTTTATTTACAAATATATACATATATTGCAATTTCTGACATTATTCTAAGCATATCAGACAATCGTTCATTCTTGATCAAACACATCATATAGTATGTTTAATAATATGCGCAGCTTCGACAACCGTGGCTGGAACAGCTCGTCGTACTCTCGTGTCGTTCACTGGTACCGTGAATCTAAAAATAATTAACCAGGTCAGCAATGCTTCAATTTACCTAGTGGGGGGGGGGGGGGGGCTATGTAACAAGTTTATGTAGGGGGTGGACTCTATTTAAACAAATCACGAGCTCCAACATCGGCCCCAAGTGAAGCTTGTATATCTGGGCTATCTGATATCTCTCCAAATATCATTCATGTCTTTAAAATTATTGAAGAATACTATGAACGTTCTCATCAAGACCAGTCACAAGCTATATAATATAAAACTAACATGGAAATGTTGACTTACTTGACGTTAGTTTTGTTATTGACAACAAATAGCGGATTTTGTTGAGTGAGGATTTCATCATTGACAGAAATACCTGAGAAGAAATGACATAAAATGTTGAAATGTAAAGTAATATTTCAATACAAACCTCTAATATAAAAGCATAGAAATGTTGTAGTTTACCATCTAAGTATTGCTTGAGTACAGCGCGTAGTTGTGTGTTTTCTTGGAGTAAATCACGTTTCTCTTTATCCAAGGCCAACTTATCGAGGACAACCTTGTTGTATCGTTTCCAAAAGTTTTCTAACGATGTGTACTCCTGCAGAACCTAAAGGAGCAAAAAAATTGAACATTACTCCGTTTCTCACGCGTTCCTCCGAACATGTCCACATCTTTTTCTCGCTTTCGTTTTATTCTTCATTCCACCTTCATTCATTCCTTCCCTTTACTCCCTTCTTTCCTTTCATTCTTTTCTATAACCTTCATTTTGTGTACCTTGGCGAGAGTTTCTGTTGGATCTTCAAGTTCAGCTGCCCTGGCTTGTTCTTCTTCTTCCTCTGTCAAAGATGAAGAATAAAACGGCAGCACTTTCTCTTGCTCTGTTTCCAGCTTACGACACATTTCACCAAGACGGAAAATTTTAGCTCCCTACAATAATTGAAGTATTTTTGTATGTTTAAATGTGATCTGTTCTTGTACATTTAATAGACTGAAGTCTCCTGTGCTCTCTCTCGGTTGACTTTGCTGATGAACAGCTAATCTCAGGTGTACCTCAGTACTGTCTCATAAGATATAGCAATTGTAGATTACACTGACCTTTCCCTTCAAACGGTTTAATTCTTTAATTGAAGCATTACTTTGTAACGTCAGTTGAGTGAGCGCATACCTGAAATTGAGGAATATGAATGGTCACATGAATGGTCAACGCTATCAGCTTCTTAACTGCGTGATTTTCCCACATTTTCCCAATAACAAAATTACCTTTCACATTCTCTATACTTGTTCATTTCTGCCTTGAGTTGATGAAACTCTACCGCGATTACCTCTCGTTGCTAAATAAATGGAATATTAAACACACTTTTAACAAACTGATCTTAAAGACTTAATCTTGATTCAATGCCAAAGAAGACTGTGACAAGAACGGGATTAGGAGAATGAAGATTCAAGAATTTCTCTAATACCTCTTTGATAACGCGGTTTCTCTCATCACATTCCTTCGCATTACTGGCTAACTTTACTTTCAGTTGAGCAATTGTATCCTGCAAACACAATAAAATAAACATTACAAGATAACCTTTACATAAACCATACGTGGAAGTTGTGGAACAGTTCTAAAACGTTGTGTGTTTGTCTGACTTCCTTGACATTGTGTTAGTTCATGAGAACTCTTCACAGAGCAGACGAATTCAAGCAAATGAGCTCACCATTATAATTCCCTTGTGAACAAATGAAACCGGACAAATTTGCGAGCGGATCCCAATTCATCCGGCCTCTTGTGAACGTTGTCTTTACCTGTATTCTTTGTAGTTTTCTCATCTGTGTTTCAATTTCCTTTGCGCTCTTTTCATCTCTTTGTTTTAAATTTTCGAAAGCATTCTTCCGTTCCTCTGTCGTTTCGTTGTAGTTCTTCAAAGCCTAAAGAAAAGTAAATGTGTAACTTGCGCGCTGTGAATCAGATGAAAGATACAATATGTTTGTTAATAAGGTTTTTGCGTTTTATTACCTGTTGAAATTGCCGCCATAAATCTTCAACCGTTCCTTCCAGTTGTATTCGTAGAGCATGCTTCTCTTCCAGGTTCTAAATAAAAATACAAATATTGGCTCAATTGAAGTTTATGACCCCACGTAAATTAGCGCTGTAAAACTAACGTTCGTTTGGCAACAACTAATCATAATCCTAACTCTTACCTTAACACTAATCCAAACCTTAATCCTTTCGGAACCCTAAGCCTTATCTTAACACTCATCCTAACAATATATAACATAAAACTAACAATATTGTGATGTCATTTTGGACACCCATTTATCCAGCAAGTAATTAGGTTTAAATTAGCACACACAAACATACTTTATTTTTAATTTCATCTCGATAACTCTGAAATTCCTGCTTCATCTCGCTATCTTGCTCTTGATTTTCTTGTTCCATTGCAAAGACAATATCTTGAATGTCCGTTATTTCTTGTTTATGTTGCGATACTATTTCTTGTCTGCAAAGTAAACAACAACAATGTGTTTAGCTAAGAGTTATTGTGCAGCAGATGGCGGTCAACCAGCAGTTGTCAGAACCCACCTTTCCTTATCAAATTCTTGTTTAACTATCGCCTGCTCTTTTTTGAATTCTTCAGAAAGCTTTTGCAATCTGCTTTGGTGTAAATCTAAGAACAAAATATATTGAGATAAACACAAACTCACATGAAAACATAATCTCCTGGTGGAGGTAACAATTAATATATTCCTCACCTATTAAATGATCCTGATTCTGCAGATGACTTCTCAAGGCCATCTCATATTGTTCTTCTGCTTCTTCAATGTCCTTAACGAGCGACTTAATGATCGCTTCTTTACGATCAATTATTCTCTCAAATGTCTGACTTAATATCTCGATATCTTTCTTCAGATCTTGAGCTTTACCTGAAAATATTGAGGAAGATCCATACAGTGTCAATATGAAGTAACTGCCAGTTAGCAGAGGTGCCTAGGTAAGCTCCCAAGAGTGGGCCGGGCAATTCCTTTAGGGGAAAGGTACTTTACACAAACTTTCGAGAAAGGAAATTTCAAGATATAACTTTTTGGCCATATATGAGTTAATTTATACCTTGAGGGATTACAGGGTTGAACTACCTGAAAATTATAATAGGAACTTTGATATTTTAAGCAAAGCCCTTTGTCTGAAAGTTAGTACTTTCCAGATGAAAGGACTTTACTTGAAATGTTGAAGTTCTTGTTATGGTGAAGAGGTGTTATAGAGCTGGTTAATGAGTACCAGCTTCTGACCAACTACCTGCCTTGTGAAAGTATTGATATACATGATCTTAATGTAAAGGTAAGGTTAGCATTCTCTGCAGGCAAGTCTGTGGCAGATGGCCGAATAATGCAATATGTAGCAGAGCATGGTCAAAGAGATTGAGAACTACTAACTCTCACCCATGAACCCTCATGTATTGCATAATTCTACTTGCTACAGAGTCATGTGCAGACAAGGCTATAAAGCCTACAGGTCTCATACTTTCTCTCATAATCACTCTCCATTGATTCTGAAGTTTGTGCAGATTAAATTTTGCATTCTTTTCTTCTTTAGCTAATTTATCCTAGAAATATGAATAAACAGTTAATAATGGAAGGAGGGTCTGTTCACGGGGCCCAGGGCAAATTGCTCCTCTCCCCACTTGTCGACTACATATGCAAAATATGGTTCACGACTGATGACTCAGTATTTAAACACAAGTAATTACTCTTTGCATAACTAAACACTTAGCATGTTCCATTGTTCTTTCATTCTTTTAAAAATCCCACAAGTCACTCATTGAAACGTCGAAGTTCTCATTGTATTTTTCAGGTAGTTTTACACAACAGTCAACCGCTGTAGTCACTCATTGTTTTGATCTATTTGTAACGTTATGCAAAGAGACTATCTCTACAACTACAGGTCAATATCTACTAGGAAAGATCACAGAAACAGTCAAAATTGAAGCAATATATTGGCACCTTCAAAAATTGTGTCAACATTTCCTCTTTTTTCTTGCGCATTTCCTCTTCAGCGAGACGTTTCTGTTCTATATAAATCATCCTTTCTTCTTCTGTCATATTTGCCAGCTTTTTGGCCGCCGATTTTTTCTTTTTTGGAGGCATTTTTAACGAAAATTTCGGATTTAAAAAGAAATAAGATACCAAAATAAACAAAATGGTGTAGTTGTCATAGCAACGACAACATCGTGAGCTGTCGATATCACGAGTTATTCCGAATATCTAACGAAGTTGTGTTCGGGGTGTTTCGGATAGAGGTCGTTTATTTCAGTACTTCATCTTATATAAATGAAATGTTTAACCATCCAGTCAATTTAATGCAGATCAGTGGCCCACTGAACTCTATAGTAAACTGGATAAAAGTCCTTCACGATAGTACTTCATCTTAGATAGATGAAATGGTTCAACCATCCAGTCAATTTTATACAGATCAGTGGTCCACTGATCTGCATTAAATGAACTGGATGGTTAAACCATTTTATTTATATAAGATGAAGTATATAATATTATACAGCTCAGTAATCCACTGATCTGCATTAAATTAACTGGATGGTTAAACCATTTCATCTATATAAGATAAAGTACCTACGATCTGCATTAAAATTTTCAAGGAGGAAAGTTTTCCTCAAAACTTTGCTTGTTTTAGAAGGAAATTGTGCAGATTTTTTGCTGTGAAGTGTTGTATCGTGGATATTTATTGTAAAATAGTAAAAGTTTTTGTATCATGTCGGCAGACGGCAGTAAAATTCGCCGCATTGGAGTCGTAGGCTTTGGGCATCTTGGTATAGTAATAGTAAAGTTTATAAATATATAGAGCATTTAAACAAATATTTATATTTATAAAGGTGTTTGTAGATGGAAATTTTGAGTGAACATTATATACACATATTTTTAGACCTAACCAGGAGCTAGCAGTTGCGAAAAATACAACTATATTAGGCCCTCTGCAGGAATTGAACCTGTGGCCCTGTGATTCTGGAGCAGTGCTTTGCCAACTGAGCTACAGAGCAGTGCTTTGCCAACTGAGCTACAGAGCAGTGCTTTGTCAACTGAGGTACAGAGCAGTGCTTTGCCAACTGAGGTACAGAGCAGTGCTTTGCCAACTGAGGTACAGAGCAGTGCTTTGTCAACTGAGGTACAGAGCAGTGCTTTGCCAACTGAGCTACAGAGCAGTGCTTTGCCAACTGAGCTACAGAGCAGTGCTTTGCCAACTGAGGTACAGAGCAGTGCTTTGTCAACTGAGGTACAGAGCAGTGCTTTGCCAACTGAGGTACAGAGCAGTGCTTTGTCAACTGAGGTACAGAGCAGTGCTTTGCCAACTGAGCTACAGAGCAGTGCTTTGCCAACTGAGCTACAGAGCAGTGCTTTGCCAACTGAGCTACAGAGCAGTGCTTTGCCAACTGAGCTATATATTATATATGGTGATGCCATTGTTTGGTATATTCTAAATTTGGGGCATCTCGTTAGACCTACCAGTCGAGTGACCTGGCCAGGTTGCGAAAAAAACCCAACTATAAGCCCTCTGGCATGGCCACAGCCCACAGGTTCGATTCCTTTATGGATGCAAACAACACTGTTTGTACTTTTCAAAGGTCAATACTTGGTAAAAGTGATTCTTGATAGTAAAGACTTAGAATTAGGATTTGTTTGGAATAGAACTTATGAAAGCTTGTTAGGACATGTTGATGACGACCTGATCTTGAGAGATCTGGCAAAGTTTATAGAGAGGTAAGCAGTGGGTTGTTTAGTATGAAAAATTATAGACAGAGATACAACAGATTGTAGAACAAACAAGCAGTAAATATTTTTATGAACATATCTTGTTAGAAAAGTTGACTTGATTGTTGAGGTTGCACATCCCTGCATCACAGATGAATTTGGAGAGAGATTTTTAGAGCATGCAGATTACATGGTAATGATAGATACCAAACATGTCATTAAATTGTTCCTCAAAACATATGAATATGTGGCTTTCACTAAGCACTACCATGCAACGGATGGTGGTCAACCTGCAGTTACGCACCCACATGACTTTTTGCTGACACAAAAAAAATTTGATATGAACCTTTTCAGATTGGATCACCAACTACTCTTGCTAATGAAGAAATACAAAAGAAGATTTTTGCAAAAGCGTTTTCCAATTCTGAAGGTCATGGTCTGTATGTGCCTAGTGGTGCATTCTGGGGAGCTGAGGACGTCAGGAAAATGGCCGATAGAGGAACGCTAAGAGTTAGTCATATTCTTGGAATAAGATAAATAATTGAAGTATATGACTCCTTATAAGTTAGCGCTTTATAGAACTGTCTCGTTCTTTAGTAGTAGGGTCTCACTGAGCATTATCATTCAGCAGATGGTGGTCAACCTGCAGTTATCAAAGTGAGAAAATAATGTTCATTCTTTTCATTATACATATGAAAATAATTCAAGAACAAAGTCTTGTATTTGAAGGCAAATATATAGAATTGAGAGATGTAGTTTAATTTTCTTACTCCTTTAAGTGTCAACATTACTGAAGTTGACAATCATCTGCTGCCCTGCAACACATACATGGTGAAACCCACCAATAGATCCCTTTCATTTTTTTTTGTTAGTTATCTCATAATGACATGTGCTTTCCACCACAGGGCTTAAAGGTAACAATGAAGAAGACACCATCAGCATTTAAACTGTGTGGTGAATTGAAAGCAAAAAATGAAGAAGTCAGAAAAGATGCTGTTGTTCTTTATTCAGGTAACTTTCTGTATAACACAGTGACTGCTGAAGTATAGAAACAGATGATCTGTCACACGGATGGTGCATCCTGGGGTTGATCCATCTCTGTTTACTAATCTGACATGTTCCATTTAGGTTCTGTGAGAGATTTGTGTCCTCTAGCACCAAATAATGTCAATACAATGGCGGTTGCTGCAATTGCTGCTCATAATTTGGGTTTTGATGGTGTGCAAGGCTGTTTAGTCGCTGATCCAAGGTGTGTGATGTTGTAGTATTGTAGTGTTGTGATGTTGTGATGTTGTAGTGTTGTGATGTTGTGATGTTGTGATGTTGTGATGTTGTGATGTTGTGATGTTGTGATGTTGTAGTGTTGTGATGTGTGGTGTTGTGATGTTGTAGTGTTGTGATGTTGTGATGTTGTGATGTTGTGATGTTGTAGTGTTGTGATGTTGTGATGTGTGGTGTTGTGATGTTGTAGTGTTGTGATGTTGTGGTGTTGTGATGTTGTAGTGTTGTGATGTTGTGATGTTGTGATGTTGTAGTGTTGTGATGTTGTGATGTTGTGATGTGTGGTGTTGTGATGTTGTAGTGTTGTGATGTTGTGGTGTTGTGATGTTGTAGTGTTGTGATGTTGTGATGTTGTGATGTTGTGGTGTTGTGGTGTTGTGATGTGGTGTTGTGATGTTGTGATGTTGTGATGTGTGGTGTTGTTTTGTGTTTTATTGTATTGTATTGTGTTGTGCTGTATCATGTTGGAAAGATAATAAACTGTGCAAGCTGGTATTTAATCTGGAAGTAGTCTTTTGAAAGAGTGTTGCTTGAAATTGCGTGGTTTTCACAGGCAAGAGTACTTCAATGTAAGTACTTTTGTTTCCTGTGTGTTTGTCACGTGCTACTGAGGTGAACTTATAACCAGATGACTGCATTTTGCATTGACGACTTTGCCATCCTTTCATTTTTCATGTCAATATATGTCTTCAGTTTAGATTGTCATATTGTGGAAATTGAAGTAATTGGTCCAGGTGAAGGGGAGAGCAAATTTCATGTGAAGACAGTACGAATCAATCCAGCTAAGACGGGAGTTGTGACGGGAAATGCAACATATAGCTCTTTCTTAAGCAGTATGTTAGGTAAGTGCTGAAGATTTGGGCTTACGGATTGAACGATTTATCAAATATACATGATGATTTTCACAAAGAAATCAATTGTATTTGTATCGCCATTCAAATATATAAGAAGCTTATTATCATTATTTTTTGTTTAAATATGTTTAGTTTCTCGAAATAAGGGAGCTGGTATTCATTTGACCTGACGTCCTCACCAACATATAAAGGCGATGTTATATGGGAAAGATGTCTGGTTAGTCTCGTGACAGGAGGACGACAGACAAGGAAACTCACAAGCGCCACAAGGCACAAGTGATCAGAAAGAAACCTATCAAAAGTACATTAGTAGCCTAGTACATATTAGTAGCCTAGTACATATTAGTAGCCTAGTACATTAGTAGCCTAGTCTACTCCTAGTCTAGTGACTAGTGTCTTCGAATGGACAAAATTTGGCTAAAGGCTGTTTTCCACTTCAAACGCATCGTAACGTAACGTAGCATTTTCTTTTGTGTTGAAGTCATTAGTTCTACCCGAGTGCTCAGGAAACAAAGAAATACGCTACGTTTCGCTACGATACTGTTGAAGTGGAAAACAGCCTTAACTCTTGTTTACATGTATACTGTATAGTTGCAACCCAATTACTCTACCGAAGCATAGAAAAGATCAAAAGAACAAAGGTTTATTACGAAGTATTCAAATTGTGATAAAACTGGAACAATACTCAATAGTAACTAGGAATGCGAGTTATCCAAAGACAAAGCCGTGAAATGATATAATTATGCTAAAATAGTCAAAGAATAAATGACTGGACGGCATGGAGAACAGTGGGATTTTCAAAATAATGAAAAGACAATGGAACATTCCGATCACTCAATCGTGACAGGATGCACTCGAGTCTCGAGGATGCACTACAGGGTGTATAAAAAAAAAGTGAACCCTTTGAAATTAAATACAATAGGGTACAATAGATTATTTGAAAGAAAATGCAAATATGAAGTTCAATTTCAAAAGGTTCACTATTGTATTAAATTTCAAAGAGTTCACTTTTTTATGATACACCCTGTAATACTATTTTTATGCTAAGTGTTATACAAAAGGCTATTGGAGAAATTGAAAGTTTATAATAAGTTTGAAGAGTCACTGGGCCAACTTTTCCACAGTATAGAGACGACCAGTAGGGCTACTCGGCGATGCAACATGTAGCCGGCCTTTTATGCAGAAATATGCAGTTTACTGGCCAGGAAAGTTAGTCCAGCTTGCTTATTGGCCAGAAAAAGCAATTGACTGGCTGACAATGCGTAATGAGCGGCCACACAAAATTTCAAATGAGTGGCCCTACTGGTCGTCTCTATACTGTGACTTTACTAAGATTGTATTTGATTCACAGAAAGCATGCGTGCTATAAGCTCCCCATTTCTGAAATGGTGATCCCACGACCTTGTGCCAGTTAAGTACGTTTGGCCTTTGGGGAAAGGTGGGGAGAATTGGAGTGCTTTTCTCTTTCTTGAAAACATATCCACGTACCCACGTGTTTCTAACAATAGCCATGACTCGTAAAACGTGCTAGGTTGAAAAAGGATCTCTCTTTCCCCAATCCGGAAGAAGGAAACGAATATGGAAATGATTCATTATATAAATGACACGCAAAGCCACATGCAAACACAAATACAGTCTCATCGATAGGACTCCTCTGGATAGGACTAGAAAACATCATAGACTTAGCCTACATTCCTTAAACGGAACGTGACTCCTTTTAAAGTTAAGTTTGAGGGTTTTGTTTTATGTAAGGCCACTTTAGTGGGACATTACGTGTAGAATATTCCATATATTGGGGGTGTATTTGAGGGTTGTAACTTGTAACCCATTAACCATCATATTGTGACGCAGTAGCCCCTCCCGTTAAATCAGGGAATTTGACACGAGAATACGAGTTAGCACATTTGCTTTTGTTTTGTTGACCTGAGAAGACATCTCTTTCATTGTTCAAGGCGTAAATATATTTCCTACTGTGTATATTAAGGAAGCTTTTAAATAGCTTGGTTTGAAGACATTACGTTGCATTCTATAAAGACTCCACTCTCAAGTTGCGTACTTTGGGATTGAAGACTGTTATTATCAGAATGAGCGAAGAAATACCCACAGAAAATGGCTCAAAAACGCACATAACACTCGATACAGAAGTTGCTAACGGGATAAAACACGCCGTAGCAACTCTGGATGAATCTAGTACTGGGAAAGTGGCAAAATCTCAACTACAAGCTGTCGTAGCGAACGTCTGTCAGGCGATTAAAACACCTTTTGTAAGCGATGACTTGGACAACTACTTGCCAGAGAACACAGATCTATCTGTGTCAGAATTTCTTGAATTTTTAGAAAGTAAACTACTCGTTAAAGGTACGTAAAAAACTCGTAGAACAAACCCACTTCATGTAGTATTTTCTCAGCAAATATCGTACAAATATGAATGAACCTTGCCCCTTTTACGGAAAGTAATATTGATCATGATTTCCTAGTAAATACTCTAAAATTTAATAAGATTTTACGTTACTTTTATGAAGTAAATTAGTTCTCTAGAAATTGATTAAAAATGTGATAATTCTAACAATTGTAAACGTCTGACTAAAGTCTGACTTTAATTAGGCCCCAGCGATATTTTGTTTTGAAAAGTAAATTCTATTATATTACAATGCTATTTCGCAAGATAAATTCGCATGGAATAACTCATGCGTTTAAAAAGTAATGTTTCTGAAATTTGTAAAAAAAATACAGTTTCCTCGATATATTTTCATGTGTATGTTCATTGGCTTTTCTACTGTACAGTTTCCTTAAATATTGGCTAAATATTGTACAAAATACGTTATAAAATATCGCTTGAAATAGAAGTCTAATCTTGCGAATCTAGTTTGTTGACTTTCCAGGGAACGATCAGTTTATACGAATTAGAATTTGTTGTTACAATTATTATTTTGCATCGAATTTTTTGTATCAATTTGAAGATATTTTAGTTTTAAATGGTGTAGTTGTACTGTTTATGTACAAATTTGGGCAAAGATTCCATTTCCGATGCCAGGCGAAGTTGACAAAGCTGTTTGTTCGCATGCTGTTAAATTGAGATGTTTTGAAAGGCGGAAATATTATTGTATGACGTTTTCTCACAGCACCCTACCATAGCCTGCCAACTATTAAACGTGGCATATAAATAATACATACAATTAATGGAATGAAAATTGTATTTTACTATTCAATGAAATATCCAGTAAAGGAGATTGAGAGTCGAATACTTCAAAGGCAGGACTGGGGCAGTGGACTGGGGTCATGGAAGTACCGTCGTTTGCATCTAAGAATGAACAGTTGCAGATAAATACTTTGTCTATTTTCACATGAGAATGAATATTTGAATGTTTTGATATGCTTGGCTAGCCAGCATGAGACTAGTTAAATATGATTGGCTGATCAGACCAGTCAAATGCTCTTAAAACATTGCAGTTTCGTGTGAGAATAGGCAATGTTTTTATCTACAAATGAGTCAGTATTTTCTGTCTAAAACGTTGTTTATCATGTGTGTCAATGTTACACAGGACAAAACTATTGGTTATCTACGAATGATAAAACTCCAGTTTAACCCATTAGCTGACAAATGCAGTGTGTAGTATTTTAGCTGTCTAACGCCTACGTATTTTACTCGTCAGCGGTAGGATACTGCCAGTTAATGGGTTAAACCCTACTTCTTAGTTTTAAATGTTTGATCCTTTTACTTATCCATGATCATTCCTTCAATGACATTAAAAGGTAAGAAGTTGAATCCAAAAGAAATGGATGAGATGTCATGGGTCGTGGTTGGTCAGAAATATGATGACAACCCACACACATTAACAAAGAAAGATGCATTTAAATTATGGCTTGTTTTCAAGAAACTTGACATCAGTGGAGAGCTTTGTGTTGATGAAGAGGAACTGTGTATCATTATGGAGAAATTTGTCCGTGGTATCGGTGTCCAGTGGAACGAGCAGCTCCTGACCGAGTTTGCAGAGGATGGTGCATTGAAGTTCTGGAAGTTCATTGATTGCTTGGAGAGCAAGTTCTTGAATGGAGTTGATAAAAGGTACCATCTGTTGCACTTAAGGATGAACAGTTGCAAATAAAAACATTGTCTATTTTCACATGAAACTTCAATGCTTCTCAAGAATATTTGAAGGTTTTAATATGATCAGCCAATCACATATTTGTGATAGCCTTGTGATTGGCTTAGTTAATTGAAATCTTCAAATGCTGGTGTTTAACATGAAAGTTTGACGTGAGAATGACAATGATTTTGTCTGCGACTGTTCATAGTCATTGTTGCTAAATCTTAAAAATTATTTTTGGAAGGGAGCCCATTTGACATTTTTAACATTTTGAAATGTTCTTACAACATAGTGTCCTACGTGAAGGCTTACAGGAACTTTATGACTTCATCCTTGACGAAGTAACAAAAACTGGCTTCCTAACAAAGAAGGGACACGGTGTGTTTCAGAGTCAAAAATCCCGTTGGTTCGCCCTAAAACCTGACAAAGTGACGTATTATGTGTCGAGAGGTTATCGAGAGAAGAAAGGGGATATGATCCTGAATAACGAAGCCAAAGTAACGAGTATCCCAGATAAAGGTGGTAACAAATATCGGTTTTTGGTGACCTGTGGTTTAACACAGAAAGATTACGAACAAATGGCACCAGATCAAAAGACAAAACAAGCTTGGATGACAGATATTCAAACTGCTATTGGTAGGTTGAACATTCAAGAAGAATCTTGCATATATTGTATGGTGTGTTTTTCCATCTCTTATTTAAGAGATGGAAAGTGTTATGATTGTCATCAAACGTTGGTGTGTGTAAAAATAGTATATTATCTGTCCACATGTAGATTGTTTTGGTGGTCAGACGCCTCTGAAGAGAGACTTGATAGCTCGTAAAGCAAAACGAGATGAAGACAGGGCGAGGAAGGCGGAGGAAGAGAGAAAGCGAAGAGAACAGGATGACCTTTTGGATCAACAGAGAAAGGTAATGAAACAAGAAGAATGAAAATACTTTAGCTAATTTGTTCAGCAGCAATTAAGTAATCTTCTTCTGAAATGCCCAGGTTTGAAGGGCATCATAATCGCCTCTCATCCCAAAGCCATCCCAATTTATATAAAGTCTTTCACACATTTTATACCCAAACTGTGGACTATATAAGGCTGTTTCGCCCTGGTGTTATCTATCTATGTAGCGCCATCTATACCTCAACTTTATAAACAAGCTGGCCTCAAGTGAAAAGAGTAAAGTCAAGCTCTGCTGAAAGTCGTGGGTTTTCTCCGGGTACTCCGGTTTCCTCCCACAGGGAAAATTGACAGGGTGGGTTAGGTAAAAGGGCCCACAGTAATTGGCATATGCTGTTGTGGTGACCCTGCCCTAGTTGGCGAAGCTAAATAAATAATAGATAAATAAAATAATTTGAATATTTTGGTTAACCTAGGCCACAGATTATCGTTATTCTGTGCCTAGGGTTAGGCTAACCGGCTTTTGAACAACCGGCCCCTGATAGTTTGTGCAAATAATGTATACAGGGATAGCTTCAAATAACTAAAACTGTTGAATTGATTTTCTTCAGGAAATTGACTTACTCAAGAAGGGAAAAGACGAAATCGAGCGGATGGCAGATGAAGAGAAAGCGATGTTAGATGCAGAAATAAAAAGACGGGAGGAACTCGAAGAAATACAACGAAACCTTAATCAACAACTGCTTGAGGACCAGAAGAGAGCGAGAGAAGAACACGAGAAGATCAGAGCAGCGAAGGAAATGTTGTTAGAAGAAGAACGGATGAAGCGAGAACAACTGGAAGCATTGAGACTTCAACAACAAGAAGAACTACAGAATGAAAAGATGCAAAAGGAGGAATTGATGGAAAAACAGAAAGAACAAGAAAGGATAATGGCAGAGGTAAAGTAGCACTGATGAAGATCCGAGGTAATGGATCGAAATCTTTGCGAAATAAGTGAATGTGGTGTAATAAATAAATGTGGCGATTACGATGCCCAGACGGCGAGAGACGATTATGATGCTCAGGTTTGAAGGGCATCATAATCGCCTCTCATCACAACAAAAAACAAAGACAAATGAGATCCTATCCCAAAGCCATCCCAATTTATATAAAGTCTTGCACACATTTTATACCCAAACTGAGCGTTTTAGAAATGTGGACTATATAAGGCTGTCTTCACTTAGTATCCTGTTGCTTCTTCTGATAGCCTTCAATCTTTGGTAGTAGTTTGCCTTGACGCTGCTTGTCACGTTCAGACACAGACGAATACTCAGACAAACTATCTTTTCTTTTGCCCAAGTTCATTCAAACGGATCATCCGTCTCAGGTAGTATGAATGACATGATTAAACATCTGGCAAGATTCACAATCTGCCTGATGGATCATCCATCTTAGTGTAATCGCCCTGGTGTAATCTATCTATGTAGCGCCATCTATACTGGCAATGATTCTGGGAACAAATCATGCCTTGTATTTTCCTGATAGTTTGTGCAAATAATGTATACAGAGATAGCTTCAAATAACTAAAACTTTTGAATTGATTTTCTTCAGGAAATTGACTTACTCAAGAAGAGAAAAGACGAAATCGAGCGGATGGCAGATGAAGAGAAAGCGATGTTAGATGCAGAAATAAAAAGACGGGAGGAACTCGAAGAAATACAGCGAAACCTTCAACAACTGCTTGAGGACCAGAAGAGAGCGAGAGAAGAAGACGAGAAGATCAGAGCAGCGAAGGACAGGTTGTTAGAAGAAGAACGGATGAAGCGAGAACAACTGGAAGCATTGAGACTTCAACAACAAGAAGAACTACAGAATGAAAAGATGCAAAAGGAGGAATTGATGGAAAAACAGAAAGAACAAGAAAGGATAATGGCAGAGGTAAAGTAGCACCGATGAAGATCCGAGGTAATGGATCGAAATCTTTGCGAAATAAGTGAATGTGGTGTAATAAATAAATGTGATGTTTTTCATTTTCCAGGAACGCAAGAGACTTCAGCATTTGGAAGAAGAACGTATAAAAGCAGAAGAGGCGGCCAAAGCAGCGAAAGAAAAACTAACCGCTGCAGAAACAGCTGCGAAGAATGCCACAGAACAAGCTAAGGACAGAGTACGACAAATTAAAACCTCCACTGGCCTTAAAGGAACTATCAGTCCAAAAGTTGATCCACTTGTAACACATCGAGGCAAGGGTGCTTTCACTTTGGAAGAGTTTCAGAACCGTGCTACAGAGTGGACTCTTGATGAAGAGAAGCCCAAATCTAGTACAGCGCCTGACGTTGATGAACTTATCAAGGCATCCGCTACTCCGGCGTCTAACCAGAATATTCCAGAGTTTCTGAGGAAGGCAGCTGCTTGGAGTGGACTTAATCCTGAGACTTATTTAGAAGAAGAAGCAGAGATAAAGAAGACCTCTCCTCCTCCAAAAGTTGCTGCTAAACCACCCAAACCTTTGCCGATTGCTAGCGAGTCGTCCGAAGGTGAACATGGGTCACAGGAAGGTGGGCAGGAGGCTCAAGAGGGTGAACAGGGTTCACAAGTTGAGGTAGTGGCATCCGTTGGTAATGAGGGATCGGAGGTGAACACTGTAGATAATGAGGGTCCTAAGGAAGAGGTTGTTGATAAGGAACCTGAGGTGGCGGTTGTTGATAATAAAGGTTCTGATGTAGTTAATAATGATGGATCTGAAGTGAAGAATGAAGGTGTTGAAAGTGAGTCAAATGAGAATGGAGAGGATTCTCAGGTGAAGGAAGAGGGTAACGGGGAATGTCAGGGAAGTGAGGAGAGTAAGAATGGATCTGAGGTGGTAGATGGAAATGATCAGAGATCCCAGGTGAAGGATGTGGATAACGAAGGTTCTCAGGAAGGCGTTGGTGAAGATGGTGATTCTGTTGCTAGCGAGGAGAAATCTTCAGAGGTCGGGCAGAATGAGGAAGAGAAAAAATCTGAAGCTGGAGAAGAAAGGAAAGAATCCGAGGCGGTAAACCCTGATGAAGTTGGAGATAAAAATGGTGAAGATGGAGAGGACGGAGCCAAACAAGATGATGACGCTGGAGCCAACCAATCACAGTCAGATGAGACGTGCTCTGATGTAAACAAAGAAGAATCTGTTGTAAACAACGGTCAGTCAGAAGGAAACGATGGTCAGGCAGAAGGAAACGATGGTCAGGCAGAAGGAAACGATGGTCAGGCAGAAGTAAACGATGGTCAGGCAGAAGTAAAGAAAGAGGAACCTGAAGTAAACAACGGGCAAGCTGAAGAGGACAACAAAGAAGCGGAATTAAACAACAATGGAGCAGAATCGAGCAATAACAATGGCGAAGCGAAGGAAGAAGATGAAAGCAAACAAGAAACAGATTCCAAGAATGACGAAAGCCGACAACCAGACACAAGTGATGGTAGTGTGGACTCTGAGAGCAAAAATGCTTCAGGCGACAACGACAATATTGTCGAAAACGGACAGTCTTCTGAAGAAACTGAGATCGCGAACAAACTTTCAAATGACGGAGATGTTAAATCTGAACTTTCTGAGAAATGCACAAAACTTGATGAGAACTCCAGTACGGAAACTGTTGAACCAATAAACAGTTAAACATTTGATTGGTTGCTTAGTGTGAACAATAAAAGGCGAAACAACTCGATGGATTACAACTGGTTTACACTATCAAAGTTCCTAGATTTTGACGAGAAACAGTTAAAGTGTTTTGGTCAAAGGGACATTGATATTTTATTTGAACCAGTTTTAAATCATCGACTGTTGAATGTAAGATAATTGAGCATTAGAAACGAACGTATTGAAATACCATCAGTATCAATACAGATGTGTTGCGTTCTGTTAAAAATACTATTTTATATTATAATGTAGTTTTACATGCTAACCAAGTGGGATAATTTAGAGTTACAAATCGTATATTTATTTTACAAGATTGTAAGTTATTCTTTAGCGTTTAGTATTGAACAATAAATATAATTGTCTTAGTTTTTATTGCAAACTGTTGTTGTTGTTTCTTGATAGTCGTATCAAACATATCGATCCGCAAATACGGATTTGCTGTGGCCACCCAAAACAATTCTATGCTTACATTATCAGAACAGTGATAACTAGGCCTGCATGTCAGCATGTGTTATCTGAAATGTTAATTGAGTGGCAACAGACATAAACTGATAGATTTGTTAATACCTTCAATTTTTACGGTATAATTTTGAGACGTTCTCTGGTCGTAAATTTCTATTAGTAAGCACGATCTTTCGACCGTCAATCTGCAGTCTTCGACCGATAAAGCAAGTAAGCAACTGAAGAAAATAGACTAAGCCATAAGGACTGTGACTACAGTTTACATTTTACTCTCCAGGCAAATCAAATATAAGAAAAAATGAATTTTTGATAACTACTTCACTGGCCTCAGCCTTGGCCTTCTTAAAACATTTTCCTCGGCCTTGACCATTAATTTATGATAATTATTCCACAAATCATCAATTATTAACCCAATTTACATAAATTATTTAAAATATTTCCAGAAAAAATGACGTAGATGAAGGCTATGAAGCCCCTCACTCTAGTGAGGGTCCACCCCGTATATTCCGCTCTTCTCACGTGGCACCTCCCCTTCACTTCGAGGCTTCGTTAACCTTCTATAATCTGTCTTTTACGTTTGATTATCTCGCTTGAGTCTGTATATTTCATCGTCTATACATCAAAATACAATAAAACTGAGCTGATACTAAGATCTGTTCTTAATTCTTGGCCTGATTTCTTTTGATCACCATGGCGCAAGTGCTACCGATAAAGTTTCAAGAACACCTTCAGGTAATATGTTGTAATAGTATGGCTTGATCTATACTACCGCTTTCACTTTGCTATGAAATCTTTGGAAATTCTCAACCGATTTCTCAATTTCCTTTGAGCAGGCAAAGATGAAAGTTAAGCCCAGCGATATAAAGAGTTATAATGCGATAAATTTGACTATTTTGCTTTCAAAACGCACACTCGAAAATGTAAAATTATATGTACTATAGTTGTAACTAGATATATCAAATTGATGCATACTGCCTTTCGACAGATCAACTTTAATTTCTTAAATCTATTTCCTTTCTGCTAGGAAGCATTGTGCTTTCTGATCATCTTTATGATCAGATTTATTGATAAAATATTTTATAGTAAACGCTATTTCCGGCTGTTAAAACAAGCAAAATAGTTGTTCATTTTGCCTGGGAAATATTCAATATGATCTATTGCATATTTTCCCAGACCATAGGTAAATATAGGATATTTGCCCTGTCATGTACCAGTGAAGTTTGCCTTGGGATTCTTGGCTTAATTTGCTCAATAAATCTGTCAATTTGGCATGATCTATTAAAATGGGAAGTTGATTTTGTGTCTGTAGTTCTATTTTATTGTTATGTGTCTCAATAGATGAAATATAATGACAATATATTGAATATGCTTGTTAATGACATGTATTTTATGTCAAATGGTGGCTTGCTATCTTATTTACTGCCCTCTTACTTACTGTTGCATTAAGTTTGTCAGATATTCAAAGTTATGCTGAATATTTCAGTCTGCATTGTTGATTCAAGATTGCATGCTTGGGGTCAAATATTGATCATTTGGAAAGTGGCCAAATGCATCCATAAAGGACAAACATGTCTATTTCAAAAGTCAAAACTTCAAACATTATCTAGGCTACCTGTAGTATTGTACTCTTGCTTTCAAGCCATCCTAAAAGATTCGTGACTTGACACTTTGCCACTTGAGCTACCTAGTCAGCTGGAGAGAGCACAAATCATGGTCAATGATGAACATACAACCAAACACCATCTTTCGTTTGAGTGCTTCAAAAGCGTGAAAAACAAATTGTATGATTCCTGAGACCAACATACAGGATTGTGCTATAAATACCGTGATTTGCTCACTGCCAAGCAGTTTAAATGAGGTTATATTGGTACCATATGTCAGAATAGAAAGCTTGTTGCAGTACTGAAAGCCGAAAAATCCTTTTCTAAATTTAAAGCTTGGTGCTCATTCTGTATGTTTATAGCTTCAAAACATCGGCATTAATGCTGCCAATATTGGATTCTCCACTCTCACTATGGAGTCAGACAAATTCATCTGTGTTCGAGAGAAGATTGGTGACACAGCACAAGTGGTCATCATTGACATGGATAACTCAAACAATCCAATCAGACGTCCAATCTCTGCTGATTCTGCAATCATGAACCCTAAATCTAAAGTGATTGCTTTAAAAGGTAGTTTAATATCTGTATTCTGTCCATAGACTTTTGGTTTCCTTCTGTAGTAACACTGGACCAATAAAGGGACGATCCTTACTGGACCTCTATGGAGAACAGTTTAGGACTGATAGAGCTATCCAGTATAAATAGTTAACATTAAAACTAAATTTTAAATGTGTTTTGCAGCTGGTCGTACCCTGCAGATCTTTAACATTGAAATGAAAAGCAAGATGAAAGCACATAACATGACTGAAGACGTCACATTCTGGAAATGGATAAGTGTCAACACTGTTGCTTTGGTAACTGAAGGAGCGGTTTATCATTGGTCGATGGAAGGTTTGTTCACTATAAACGTAACGACAACAAAACCACACGTTAATGAACAATGAACTAGCCATCAATTTGTTGCTGTACAAATGCTGCAGTCACTGTTTCCACTTTTTAAAATTGAAATGTCCTTCAAGTTTCATGAAGGAAATTTTAGAATAGATTATTCCTCTCACAAATTGGTTTTACCCGACAGGTGATTCTCAGCCACAGAAAGTATTTGATCGTCATTCAAGTCTGGCAGGTTGTCAGATCATCAACTATCGCACAGATCGTGACCAGAAATGGCTTCTCCTTGTTGGCATTCAGGCACAAGTTAGTATGGGTAAAACTGATGATAAGTGAATGCAGAGTTTCATAGATTTCCATACTTATTTGACCACTAGTGCATTCTTTTTTTTTTAAATTGAAAAAATCGAATGTTTATCAAAGAATAGTCTTGTCATTATGTGCATGCCTGGAAATCCATATTATTTCCAATCTTATCAAGTTTAGAATGATGTATGATATTTGATATGAGCACTATTCAATATTTTTCAAATCATCAAATGGCTAATATAAAGAATTTATTATTTTATAAACTTTGATAAATATATCATTCCTGGACATGCACACTGTCAATGTACGCATAGCGCACCTATGTTTTTGAATATTTTTTCAAACATCCTAATCTATAATACTTATTGTACTTTCATTTACTTTTGGCACATGGATGATTCTGTATATTTCTGTGCCCTGTCAATGTATGCATTGTGTTAATATCTCGAACGTGTGGTGCCAGTGTAGGTAGTGTCTATACAAAATACTGCGGGTCTTTGGGATCAATCTACCTGAAAATACAATAAGAACTTCTATGTTTCGAGCGAAGGCCCTTCGGCCTTCGTCTGGAAGTTAGTATGCATTGTGTACCTATTTTTAAATGAAATATATAGTGTTGAGTTTGGTTCTCAGTGTATTAGGATACATTTTACTAGTTGTGATTTATACATTCCCCCCTTGACAAGTAACATTGTCTGGTGATAGACATAGTAAAATAACAAAATAGGGTGCCTTATGGCACAATTGACCAATTGTGCCAGATGTATCGATTAATTTAATTCACTGCCCTTCCTTTTATGACAGCAAAATCGAGTTGTTGGTGCAATGCAGTTATATTCTGTCGAGCGTAAAGTGAGCCAGCCTATTGAAGGACATGCAGCCGCATTCACACAGTTCAAGGTTGAAGGGAATCCTCTGGAATCAACCTTGTTCTCGTTTGCTGTCCGTGGTCCCCAGGGAGGAAAGGTGAGACAATCAGAAAATACCCAGCTGTACTATGCAAGGGTGAATGCCAAATAGATTATTAATTAACTTTTCACACAGAAATATGTATTTAATATAGCCAATAAAAACAAAAGTTGAAAATATATTTTGTAGTTACATGTGATCGAAGTTGGCACACCACCATCGGGAAATCAGCCATTTCAAAAGAAAGCAGTTGAGGTTTTCTTTCCACCTGAAGCACAAAATGACTTCCCTGTAGCAATGCAGGTAGGTAGGCTGGTCTTGTTGGAATGTATTTCTTAAATGAACTTTCTCACATTAATCCAATGTTTTTTATTTCTCCTGTACTCTCTTACCTAAAATATTTTTCAAAGACCCCCACTCCCCATCTATATCATCCAACCCAATTATTCTCACCCCTTGTCCCATCTCCCAAATTGGGTTCTCCTTAATGAACTCTAACCATGCCCAAATGATTGTTTAAAAACCTCCCACTCTTTATATCACTCTCATCTCCACCCCCAATTTTCTCTCTCTAATGAAACCCTTCCCCCACCTCTTCTCTAATGAACTAACCACGCCCATTTCAGGTCAGTCAAAAACATGGTGTAGTATTTCTGATCACGAAATATGGTTATGTTCATCTGTATGATGTTGAAGGTGGTACATGTATTTATATGAACCGTATCAGTGGTGATACCATCTTTGTGACAGCATCACATGACTCAAGCAATGGTATTATTGGTGTCAACAGAAAAGGACAGGTTTGTAATGCTTAAGTTTTGTGTGTAGTTCATGTTTGGTAAATACCAAGTTCGTCCATATCGTGTTTACATCAGGTTGTTACTGTAAGTTGACATGCTTATACTGTAATGCATATACAAATGTGTGCTTGGTTTTCAAATGTAAAGTGGTTATGAGGTATTGTTATAATTGTTTTTATGTCTGCCTGAAGTTTTGCTGTCAACTTTAGGTATTGTCTGTGAGCGTTGATGAAGAAAATATTGTATCATACATCACCAACGTGCTTCAAAATCCTGATCTTGCTCTAAGAGTGGCCGTACGTAACAACTTGGGAGGCGCAGAAGAATTATTTGTGAGGAAGTTCAACAACATGTTTAGCAATATGCAGTATGCTGAGGCTGCAAAGGTCGCTGCTAACGCACCCAAGGTTTGAGTTTTTGGATATTGTGTAGACTATTTTTGATGCCATCTTCAGAAGTAACGACCAAAGACGAGAAAGGCTTTGTTAAAGGTGTAAATTATATCCTCAGTGATGTCAACTCCATGTGTTATTTTCTCAACAGGGAATCCTGAGAACTCCACAAACTATCCAACGATTCCAACAAGTGCCATCACAACCCGGCCAGACTTCCCCGTTGTTGCAGTATTTTGGTATCTTACTTGATCAAGGCCAGTTGAATAAATATGAATCTCTAGAGCTGTGTAAACCTGTCTTGCAACAAGGACGTAAACAATTGCTGGAAAAATGGCTCAAAGAAGAGAAGGTAGCGTATAGCTCAAACGTGGTGGTCCAGTGTAGGTAGTTTCTACAAGTTGTGTTTGAACTACCTGAAAAAGATATCTCATACATTGTGTTCAGTGTAGGTAGTATTCTAGGTTTGTGTTTGAACTACCTGAAAATATTGAGAATACTTCGATGTTTTGAGCAAAGTTCATACCTTTGTCTACTAACCTCCAGACGAAAGACCTTAGCTAGAAATGTCGAAGTGTTTTTAATAATTTTTCAGGTAGTTCAGATATAAACCTCAGCTGCAAAAGGTAAAGAAGCTTACTTAAACTGGAATTTTTTTGTCTATGATGAAACAAACCTAACACCATCTTTCGTTTGATGCCTGAAACATGGCATGAAAATTAATACAACCTCTGAGACAAAATATTTGTTATACATTCTAAATTGAGTCATACAAGAGTGACATATATTGCAAGCAATGTTTTGCTTTTTTAGCTCGAATGTAGTGAAGAACTTGGTGATTTGGTAAAGCAAGTTGACCCAACATTAGCCCTTTCTGTTTACTTGAGAGCAAATGTCCCTAACAAGGTACAGTATGTTGATCAAAACAGATAGTGCATATTTACAAACTAAACTAACTTTATTTACACGGGATATCTCCATCAGTTCTAGAATGTTCTCCCTAGAGTCCAGTAAGAGCCATCCTTTATTGGCTCAGTGTTACTACAAGAAGAAACCAGAGTACCTGGAGAAAACCTGTGGTGTTTGGTAGAGTCAAACTGGAAGCATTCTTCTCACATGTCGTGAAATTATAATCAGACAACTGCATATTGCAGGAATCAAACCCTGATGTGGTCACAGAGATGAAAGACACATGCACTAACGTTAGTTGTAAAGGCAAAATCAGAATCCAAGCTGACTATATTGCTGTTTTTCCCAGGTTATCCAATGTTTTGCAGAAACAGGACAATTCCAGAAGATCATTTTGTATGCAAAGAAAGTTGGTTTTACTCCAGACTACATCTTCCTATTACGAAGTGTAATGAGAGTGAACCCAGAGCAAGGCGGACAATTTGCGACCATGTTAGTTCAAGATGAGGGGGAACCTTTGGCTGATCTCAGTCAGGTAAAACATGACTTAACATTATCTTTAAACTTTGCAGTCTAGTGTAGGCTAAGCTGTAGATACAATATTGTAGACACGTCTCGAATTTGTTTGAGTACACTTGAAACAATAGGTTGAACTCAAGGCTGGCAATGTGGTTCTATCAAGGTTATAGTTAAGACATTGCTATGGTTCTGACCAAAACGTCTATTTTACCCTGTGCACAACTAACTACATTTCAGGTCGTGGATGTATTTATGGAGACCAATCAAGTTCAAGCATGTACATCATTTCTTCTTGATGCTCTAAAGAACAACCGTCCCAACGAAGAACATTTGCAAACACGTTTGTTAGAAATGAACCTTCTAACAGCACCACAGGTTTGTGTTGTGTTGCGTTGCGTTGTGTTGCGTTGTATCGGTGGGTTTCACTAAGCACTATCGTGCAGCAGATGGTGGTCAAATAAATAGAATTGAGACATGTAGTCCATTTTGTTTGCTCCTATTCGAAGTGTCAACATTTCTGAAGTGGGTCCATCTGCTGTCCTGTAACGCTTACTGAAACCAACCGATAATGCTTCAAAATTTTGTCTATGATGAAACACCTAACACCATCTTTCGTTTGACGCCAAAGATTGGCATGAAAACTAATAAACAATATCTGAGACAAAATGTTTTACGTGTATTAACATATCTTTCTCCATATCACTTCATATACTCGTAGTTCATGATGTCATTTCATTTCCTTTGCAACAGGTTGCTGACGCGATCCTTGGCAACCAAATGTTCACTCATTATGACAAACCTCACATTGCGCAACTCTGTGAGAACGCTGGACTACTGCAACGGGTAATTCTAACAGCAATGAATTTATTTTATATGGTAAAACTGGGGCTTTTTTACAGTAAAAGAACAAGTTCTCTAGCGTAATTGGCGCTACCATTACAATTTGTGTGAATGTTATTTTGTGGCCTTCAACTCGACAGTAAAGTTTATGGCTGTTCTTTTAATTTTGTTTTAGGCTCTGGAACATTATACGGATATTTTTGACATCAAGAGAGCAATTGTACATACTCATTTGCTAAATCCTGAGGTACTGTAGTCACTGAATTTTTCTATATTATACACTAAAGAAGCCTCGTCCATCAAGACATATCAACTAGCTAGAATAGCGTGAACTATACTGCCATTGGACATGAGAAGTTGAGAACATATGCCTGCTACCAGAATGTCAGAAAATGTATCTTGCAAATTGCATTTTTTGAACGAAGCTGTAACTTGTCTCCTTAATATGCAAATAGTAAATTTAGTGTTTTTTGATAGATTAAGGTGTTCTGTTTCACACTACATGCCATGGTATGAACGAACTATACGGTTCATCAGTCTCTAGTATAAATCTAGCCATTGACAAACACGCAATTGTTTGCCATTAGAGATAAACTCAAACGTGCAAGAGTTCTAACACAGTTCTAACGAACTAGAACCCCCGTAGGATTTCATTTAATCGTGTCTTTTCTTCAATGTTCTGGTAGTGGTTGGTAAATTATTTTGGAACGTTATCAGTGGAGGACTCCATGGAATGCTTGAAGGCCATGCTGACAAACAACATTCGACAAAACCTTCAAATCTGTGTTCAAGTTGCAACGAAATATCATGAACAGCTTGGAACAACACAACTTATCGAGGTCTTTGAGTCCTTCAAGAGCTTTGAAGGTAGGTTCCACTTGTCAAGACTTAAACTAAATTAACTTTGTTTATATTGAGGAGCTCTATCAGTTCTAAACTCCCTAGAGGTCCCGTCAAGTTATCTTAACGTATTTTTACATACCAGGGTTATTCTATTTCCTTGGATCAATTGTAAATTTCAGTCAAGATGCGGAGGTCCATTTCAAGTATATTCAGGTTGGTTTTGTTTAAATTATTGTGTATTGTGTTTTTATGTTGTACAAAAGTTGCTACTAATCTACGTCCCACGTGTTAAGATTGTCTCCTACTATCTTTACAGGCTGCGTGTAAAACTGGTCAAATCAAAGAAGTTGAGAGAATTTGTCGTGAGAGCAACGTTTACGATCCCGAGAGAGTCAAGAACTTCCTCAAGGAAGCAAAATTGACGGATCAACTACCATTGATCATCGTTTGTGACCGCTTTGATTTTGTTCACGATCTCGTGTTGTATCTTTACAGAAATAATCTGCAGAAATATATCGAGATCTATATCCAGAAGGCGAGTTGCAATATCTTTAGTCGACTTGTCCATATGATGAGCAAATAAGATTAACTTTTTTTATACTGGATAGCTCTATCAGTTCTAAACTGTTCTGCCTAGAGGTCCAGTAAGAGTCATCATCTCTTATTGATCCAGTGTTACTACAGGAAAGTGGAGTACAAAGTGAAAACCCGGAGTGTTTGGTAAAGTCAAACTGGAAGCACTCTTCTCGCATGCGACTGAGGTGAAATTATAATCAGACAACTGCATATTGCAGGAATCAAAGCCAGGTCACAGAGATGAAAGACACATGCACTAACCACTGTGTCATCGACATTTCTTTAAACTCCTCTTGACATTGTATATTCAAACGATCTACTTTCAGGTGAATCCATCTCGAGTTCCTGTTGTAGTCGGAGGTCTCTTGGACGTTGATTGTTCAGAAGATATAATCAAAAATCTTATCCTGGTCGTACGAGGTCAATTCTCAACTGATGAACTGGTTGAAGAAGTCGAGAAACGAAACCGCTTGAAGTTGTTGTTACCGCTGCTTGAAGCTCGTGTGCATGAAGGCTCAGAAGAACCTGCTACCCACAATGCATTGGCGAAAATTTATATCGATTCAAATAACAACCCTGAACGATTCCTGAGGTGGGTAGAGCGAAGAGAAAGGGCGACCGTTCTCCCTAGAGGTCCAGTAAGAGCCATCCATTATTGATCCACTGTTACTACAGGGGGGGACCAAACTGAAGCATGATCCACTTTCAGAAAAGCCTGAAATCTGAGGGACAAATCTCTGTGTAAACGTATTATTAGCTAACGTAGTTTTCTGTTGCAGAGAAAACCCCTTCTATGACAGCAAAGTCGTTGGAAAGTACTGCGAGAAACGTGACCCGCATCTCGCGTGTGTCGCGTATGAACGTGGGCAGTGTGATATGGAATTAATTAATGTAAGTCACTGGTCTCAATGTCTCACTGTATGATGGTCAACCTGCAGTTATCAGAGTGTGAAAATAATGATAATTATTTTCATTATATGTGGTACTAGTAGTCTTGTTATTTGTTATAAGTGTAAACATTTCAAAAGTTGACCATCATCTGATGTCCCGTAGCACTCGCTGAAGCCCACCAATGGACAACTTAAACGTCCATTGTGAATAAAACCTCTACTCTTTTCCATACACTGTAGGTCTGCAATGAGAATTCTTTATTCAAAAGCGAAGCCAGATATCTTGTGCGCCGTCGTGACCCAGATCTTTGGGCCAATGTTCTGCTAGAAGACAACCCATTCCGTCGACAACTTATTGATCAAGTGGTACAGACGGCGTTATCTGAAACCCAGGACCCTGAGGATGTCTCGTGTACTGTGAAGGCTTTCATGACAGCTGACTTGCCTAATGAATTGATCGAACTTCTTGAGAAAATTGTCCTGGAGAACTCTGTCTTTAGTGAACACAGGTATGGTATTATAAGCCCTGCTCAACCGAGGATGAGAGTTTATAAGCGAGAGTTTCATCAACTCTCATGCCCTTGTCAAACGAGAACAAGAGTTGCATGAGAGTTGACTGGATATTACCGCGCGTACCGGTCAAACGCGAAAAATCTCTCATCAACTATCATAGTGTCTGTCACTCGTGTTCCCCTTCAGACAGAAACCACAACAGCTTATTCTTACACTGATTTCTAATCTTTGCAGAAATCTGCAAAATCTGCTCATCCTGACAGCGATCAAAGCAGATCGCACGCGAGTTATGGAGTATATCACACGACTTGACAACTATGACGCTCCTGACATTGCAAGCATTGCTATTGGTAGTGAGTTGTATGAGGAAGCTTTTGCTATATTTAAGAAGTTTGATGTTAACACCTCGGCTATACAGGTGAGTTCAGATTTAGTTGACAGTTCTGATCTTTTGGGAATGTTGGAATATAGGTTTTCGTTCGTGTTAGAGCTCATGGTATGGTATGGTATGGAATGGTATGGTATATGTTGTATGGTATATGTTGTATGGGTATGGTATGTTGTATGGATGGTATGTTGCATGGTATGGTATGTTGTGTTGTATGGTATGGTATGTTGTATGGTGTATGGTATGGTGTATGGTATGAAATGGTTTGGTTTGGTTTGGTGTTGTATGATATGGTATGTTTTTGTACTTCATGGTATACTTTAATATCCCCTTCTTTCCTCAGGTATTGATAGAGAACGTTCAGAATCTAGACCGTGCCTACGAGTTTGCAGAACGCTGTAACGAACCAGATGTTTGGAGTTTACTGGCCAAAGCTCAGCTAGAGCAAGACATGGTGAGAGAAGCCATTGATTCGTTTATCAAAGCAGACGATCCATCTGTTTATACTGAAGTAGTTGCCATTGCACGCAAGGAAGGTAAGACAGACATTTCTAATCATTTCTTTTTCTTTGCAATTTCTGTGTTACCAATTGTCTGATATATACTAGAGACAGATGATCATCTGGATGAATTTTGGCAAAGAAAAGTCATTTAATATACAATCCTATCTTCCTCAGACAAATATGAAGACTTAGTGAAATATCTTCAAATGGCCAGAAAGAAAGCAAGAGAAGGATTCATTGAAACTGAACTGGCGTTTGCTTTGGCAAAGACAAACAGATTAGCGGAGTTGGAAGAATTCATATCTGGACCTAACCATGCTCAAATCAAAGAGGTATGAAACGTTTCCAAGTGAAATATGAAATTGTTGACTTCATACTCTGACTGATCAACCCACTTGTAAACCATGTCCGACTAACGTCACTTACTACTGACCAGAGCGCTGCTTAAATACCCGAATCTACTTCAAGTTGTCATTGAGTCAGACTTTGTGCTTTTTTGTTCGTAATTTAGACAGTTTTCTCTTGTGTTTAGGTTGGCGACAGATGCTACAACGATAAAATGTATGAAGCAGCAAAGATTTTGTACAACAATATTTCAAACTATGGTCGCTTGGCTTCAACCTTGGTTCATCTTGGCGAGTTTCAAGCTGCGGTGGACGGTGCCAGGAAAGCAAACAGTACGCGAACTTGGAAAGAGGTGGGTTTGAAGTGGAATGGATGTTTAGTGCATGTGTCTTTCACCTCTGTGACCGGGGTTCAATTCGCCTCAGTCACACGCGAGAAGAGTGCTTCCAGTTTGACTCTACCAAAGACCGCAGGTTTTCCCCCAGTTTATTCCTGTTGTAATACTGGACCATACATGGATTACCCTTGCTGGACATCTAGGAAGAACAGTTTAGAACTGATAGAGCTTTATTTTTGTACTAAAGTTAATTAGTTAGTTTAATTTCTACTATGCAGCGATGCTTAACTGTTACGCTAAAATCTTTGAGCGATCTAGGGGCTGGTCGATACACTTCAGTTCTTCATTCTGATTGGCTGTTTTTCTTTCAGGTTTGTTTCGCCTGCGTGGACAGTGAAGAGTTTCGTCTTGCTCAGATGTGCGGTCTCCATATCGTCGTTCATGCAGATGAACTTGAAGAGTTGATCAACTATTACCAGAACCGAGGCCATTTTGAAGAGCTGATACAGCTGCTGGAAGCCGCGTTAGGCCTGGAACGAGCTCACATGGGCATGTTCACGGAGCTCGCGATATTGTATTCGAAATATAAACCAGTGAAAATGAGAGAGCATCTGGAACTGTTTTGGTCACGAGTAAATATTCCCAAGGTGTGTATATGGCAGTCTTTCTCGTAGTATATATTTCTCGTAGTGTACTTTCTCGTAGAATCGTAGTGTAGTTTTCTCATAGTATATTTTAGTAATATATCATACGCGAATTTATTATAGTGGTTTAAGTTCAACACAGAAAACGCACGGGAAATTTTGACATACTTTTTGAGGTGTTTTAAAATCACTATAATAAACGACTTCGAGTGTATGATATGAACCAGTATTTAAAGAGTAATTCAATGCGAAAGTTGATTTAATGTATGGATGTTTATTACCGTGGTATCAAGACAATGGTACGGTCCTGATTTCCTTTGTGTTTTGCTCATGAATTATTGTGTCTATACGTCCATGACTGGATGGCATGGAGAACAGTGGGATTTTCAAGACAATGAAAAGACAATGGAACATTCTGATCACTGGATCATGACTGGATGGTATGAAAAGTGAAATGCCAGTTTGTCCTATTTTGATCACTGATCTCTATATTATTCTCTCGCTAGGTTCTCCGTGCTGCAGAGCAAGCTCACCTCTGGGCAGAGTTAGTTTTTCTTTACGAGAAATATGAAGAATACGACAATGCTATACTGACCATGGTCGCTCACCCCACCGTAGCCTGGAAAGAAGCACAATTCAAAGATATCATCACGAAGGTCGCGAATATTGAGCTGTACTACAGAGCACTCCAGTTCTACCTCGACTATAAGCCGCTCTTGCTCAACGATCTGCTAATAGTGCTTACCCCCCGCATGGATCATACTCGGGCTGTGACGTATTACCGGAAGATCAACCATCTACCGCTGGTCAAGCCGTATCTGCGATCTGTCCAAAATCATAACAACAAAGTCGTGAATGAGGCTCTGAATGATCTTTTAATCGATGAGGAGGATTATAATGGCCTTCGTGCGTCTATTGATGCGTTTGATAATTTCGATAACATCGCCCTAGCGCAGAGACTTGATAAACATGAGTTGGTTGAGTTTCGTAGGATTAGCGCGTATTTATACAAAGGAAATAATAGATGGCAGCAATCTGTTGAGTTGTGTAAGAGAGATAAATTATACAAGGTAAGAGTTATCTGAAAATGTGAATTGGTTACCTTTGTTCCATTCTATGCTTACATTATCAGAACAGTGGTAACTAGGCATGTGAGTTATCTGAAAATGTGAATTGGTTACCTTTGTTTCATTCTATGCTTACATTATCAGAACAGTGGTAACTAGGCATGTGAGTTATCTGAAAATGTGAATTGGTTATCTTTGTTTCATTCTATGCTTACATTATCAGAACAGTGGTAAGTAGGCATGTGAGTTATCTGAAAATGTGAATTGGGTGGCAACGGACATAAACATAGGTTAGTTGAGATGCTGGTCAACTTCAGGAATATTGACACTTGTATTGGCGCAAGAAATTTGAATTACATCTCGCAATTGTACGTATTGCCACCAAATACAAGACTACCACATAATGATAAGAATTTGCATAATTTAGTCAATCTGTTAACTGCAGGTTGACCACCATCTGCTGCACGATAGTGCTTAGTGAAACACTATTTATTCCATATTCTCGTTCAACAATTAAAATCTCTACTTAAATTTCCAGGATGCGATGATCTACTCGTCCGAATCTAGGAATCCCGAAATTGCAGAAGATCTTCTAAACTGGTTCTTAGAAAATCAAAATTACGAATGTTTTGCCGCGGCGTTGTTTACATGTTATGATTTACTACATCCTGATCTCGTGTTAGAGTTAGCTTGGAGAAATAATATCATTGATTTTGCTATGCCTTATGTCATTCAAGTTTTAAAGGAATATATTACAAAGGTAGGTTCGCGTGGAAAAACATAACAAAGTTAATATTTATGTACTGTTTGTACATTTGAGTTTAAAGAAAACTTTAGTGCAATAGTAGTGTTGATGACACGTGGTTAGGGCATGTTCCTTTCATATCTGTCGCCGGGTTTAGATTCCTGCAATCTGTAGTTGCCTGATTATAATTTTCCTCGGTTGCATGTGACAAAAGTACTTGAAGTTTGACTCTACAAAACACTGTAGAATTTCTCCGGGTACTTCGGCTTCCTCCTGTACCTCTAGGGAGAACAGTTTAGAACTGATAGAGCTATCAAGTATAAATAAAGTTAGTTTAGTGTAGGTTTCCTCCTGTTGTAACACTGGATCAATAAGAGATGATCCTTACTGGACCTCTAGGGAGAACAGTTTAGAACTGATAGAGCTATCCAGTATAAATAAAGTTAGTTTAGTGTAGGTTTCCTCCTGTTGTAACACTGGATCAATAAGAGATGATCCTTACTGGACCTCTAGGGAGAACAGTTTAGAACTGATAGAGCTATCCAGTATAAATAAAGTTAGTTTAGTTTAGGTTTCCTCCTGTAGTAACACTGGATCAATAATGGATGACCCTTACTGGACCTCTAGGAAGAACAGTTTAGAACTGATAGAGCTATCCAGTATAAATAAAGTTAGTTTAGTTTAGGTTTCCTCCTGTAGTAACACTGGATCAATAAGAGATGACTCTTACTGGACCTCTAGGAAGAACAGTTTAGAACTGATAGAACTATCCAGTATAAATAAAGTTAGTTTAGTTTAGGTTTCCTCCTGTAGTAACACTGGATCAATAATGGATGACCCTTACTGGACCTCTAGGAAGAACAGTTTAGAACTGATAGAGCTATCCAGTATAAATAAAGTTAGTTTAGTTTAGGTTTCCTCCTGTAGTAACACTGGATCAATAATGGATGACCCTTACTGGACCTCTAGGAAGAACAGTTTAGAACTGATAGAGCTATCCAGTATAAATAAAGTTAGTTTAGTTTAGGTTTCCTCCTGTAGTAACACTGTCTATACATACGTTTATTTTTCGCCAGGTGGATGGCCTCGCTACGTCGGAGAAAGAACGCAAAGACCAAGAAGAAACGAAACAAGATCAACCTCTAGTATTTGGTAAGTATTAGCTCGATCAATCAATCAATCAAATCTTTATTTACACACAGGTGATTTCATCAGGCTTTACAGTAAGTTTTAATCTACATTAATATAACATGCAATAATAAAATATACCTAATTATGTTGGAAATCTATTTTACATTACACCTGTTTTCCATGAATGCCGTGCCTATCGAATATGATGTTTCAACATTCGTCGAAATTCATTCAGAGATTCCGCTTGTCTTATATTGCTCGGTAAGCTGTTCCCTAAAGCCGCACCACTGTAGCTAAAGCTATTTTTAAGATACTTGGTGCTGGGTAAAGGAACAGCAAGTTTGTTCACACAGTCTTGAAGCAAGTAAGAAGTTACATCGTTGCGATATGTAAATTTAGAATATAGATATTCGGGAACGAGGTTATTTAAAGATTTAAGAACCATCAACGCTTTTTGAATTTGACATTGTGTTTAGATTATCCCACCCTAGCTTTTCCAATAAGATATATCCAGTATAGCTCAGTTTCATCATGCACTATCATACAGAATGAGAAAATAATGTGTGTTTTTTTCATTATATATGACCCTTTCTAATCTGACTTTCCTTATTAGGAAATGATCAACTGATGTTAACCGCTGGTCCCAATATGGCAGCACCGCCGGCGGCAGTTCCGGTACCGGGGATTGTACAGGGGATGGCACCCGGGATGGTTGCCCCAGGCGGGCAGATGATGTACGGCGCCGGATACCCTCCGGCTCAACCCGGGTACCCTCAGCAATATTAGGAGAACAATTTTAATGTGTAGTAGAAATATCTAAATTCCTTTTAAAAGCTTTTCGCAATCTTCCACCCCCTGACGTTCATATTCGTTGACACTACTTGGCTCACCTAAAAAAATTAATTAAGATATATTGATGAAAGACGATGAATTATTAGTATATAGACCTGACGAGCGAGATTTCCGTGCTAAAGGAAATCCAATTTTTGTTACTCCGTAATTATAATGATGCATGCGATTCAATAAAGTGAAATCAAAATCAACAGGATTGTTTTGTTTTGTGGAAAACACCATGTCTATTGCTTTGACAAAGCTTTTAATCTGTAGCCGGGATCTTCCATCAGTGAGTGCAGATAATATCAACATGTCGACGAATCGTTTCTTTTATAATTAATGTATTTTCCGAAAGTTAATGACTGGTAATGTGGCCTTTTCGTGCGGCAGAAGTAAGCCTCGAGTTAACTTTGTCTTTCGAGTAATTTTATTGTATAAATGTTTAATGAAAATTAAGACGGAAGGAAAAGGAGGAGCTCAGATAGTCAGATTATAGGACTTCTAACCAGTTACATGTGACCTTACAATGAGCTCATTCCTTAAGACAACTTAAACAAACGAAATAATGAACTTCAGTTTCTCCTTCCCGTCTTTCCTGCGCGCTCACATTTCCTTGAAAACTTCATAAGGCTAATGAAAATGCTCGAGAACTCACTATTAAAAACGACTAATTTCCTCCTTCCCGTCTTTTCCCCGCGCGCTCACATTTCCTTGAAAACTTCGTGTAAGGCTAATGAAAATGCTCGAGAACTCACTGTTGTGTTAAAACGACTGTTTTCGATCTGTTTAATAGCCTTCACAGCTGCGGAGGTGTAGAAAGGTGCTGTTTTCTATGCAAACCTGCAGGGGACTTATTATTTTATTGACGTGAACTTGGCCTCGGCATGGTCGTTCAGATAACCTATCAGGCGCCTGCGATTGAGCACAGATGTGTTTTTAGTAATTGAATAAGAATGACAATAATTAATTAGGCCATAATTAAGTAAGGAACGATGCTGAAAATATCTGTCCAAAAAAAAGGGTTTGAGAGATAAGAGAAAGCTCTTACAAAATTTAGCAAACCCTACATGAAGCGATCCGTGGAAAACCTGTATCAGAATTTAATTAAGTTTGTCAGAGTTTTAGTGAAAAAAAGGGCGTAACTTGTTTGCATGCCCCTGCAAGGCACAGCCATTGGACGCAGTGTGTTCTTAGTAACCAGACAAGTTTTGATTAGTCCGTCCTCCAACTGCGCAAAGCGGAAGTCGTAACGCAGATTATGTTAAATCGGGTATGGCTAGACAAGAACGTTTAGCATTTTGTGCGCTATTTTGCGCGTTTCTTTATGGGACAAGCGCAAACGAACGTTATGCTTGCGACAACCGTATTTTCTGCCAAGGAAGAATCCTTCATTCTATCCAGATGGCGAAAGTATTTGACGATGCCAAGACTTTTGTTGATATGAGAATGAAATATGACATCACGGACATTGAAAGAAATTTCAACACTTTAGGAATTGAACCGTCTGAAGAAAAACTCAGGAAATTTGTGGCAGATAACTTTAGCCCGGCTGGGAAAGATTTAGACCCATTCAATCCAGGAGATTGGGTGGAAAAGCCTGGACATTTGAACAAAATCCGCGACGAGAAATTGCGGAAATGGGCGTTCGCTTTGAATAAACTTTGGAAAGAACTCGCCAGGAATATCACGCACGAAGCACGTGTTCATAGTCAGCGATCTTCGCTTATAGTCGTCCACAATCCCTTCATAATTCCCGGGGGGAGATTTCGCGAGTATTACTACTGGGACTCCTACTGGATCTTACATGGAATGTTGAGGTGTGGTATGTATACGACTGCTAAGGGAATGATCACCAATTATCTCGATCTGGTGCGTCGCTATGGTTTCGTACCAAACGGTGGGAGAATTTACTATTTGAACCGAAGTCAGCCGCCATTCTTAATTCAGATGGTCGATTTGTACTACAGTTATACCAAGGACATTGAATTTGTGCGCAAGAATTTGGAAATTCTTGAAAACGAGTATAACTTCTGGGAAATATATCGCAGTGTTACTCTGAATGTTTCTGGAGTGTGGCATAGTTTTGCAGTTTATAAAGCCAACATGACCACGCCCCGACCAGAGTCGTACTGGCATGACTATGAGGTAGGAGAGACGTTCAGCGACCAACGCATGAAAGCGAGGTTCTATCAAGCTGTTGCATCTGCGGCCGAGAGTGGATGGGACTTCTCTAGTCGTTGGTTTAACCAATCAGGTGCCAGCGCTGGAAAATTTGAATCTATCCATACCACCGAAATAATTCCAGTGGATCTTAATTCAATTTTATACAAAAATGCTCTCAGTCTTGAGAAGTTTTTTGACCTGACTGGCAACCAATCAAAATCAAAGAAATACCAGCAATTAGCCAATCAAAGACGGCTTGCAATCGAGGCTCTCCTTTGGGACGAGGCTGTTGGGGCCTGGGCGGACTATGATGTCACAATGCAGAGCAATACTAAAGCTTTTTACGCATCAATTGTTGTCCCACTTTGGGCAGGACTTGCACAAGGAAATCAAACACGTGAGGAACTCTTGTTTGGGAATATGAAACGTGCAAAGGTTTTAGATTTTCCAGGGGGGTTGCCGACATCATTGAATCAGTCAGGTGAGCAATGGGATTTCCCAAATGCATGGCCTCCTCTACAGCATATGTTGATAATTGGCCTCGATAACTCAAGGTCAATGTTACTTCAAAACGAGGCTAAGAAATTAGCGCAGTCCTGGGTTCTAGGAAACTGGAAGGGATATGAACAGACCAATCATATGTTTGAGAAATATAATGTGACATCACAGGGTAACACAGGACGTGGGGGTGAATACAGGCCACAGGTGGGGTTTGGATGGACAAATGGGGTCATATTGGATTTACTGGTAAGGTTCCCAGATATCAAAGTTGAAAACAATGCAGTCGTCATTGGTGTGTCTATGGCCCTATTTCATTGCTTGTTGATGACTAGCTTAGCTTTACTTTTTAATTAAACTCTATTTGAATGTTTTAAATTAGTTGTAAACCAGAGCACTCATACTGTTTAATAAAATATATCCCTAATATGACACAATATATTCAGTATATTTTATAATATATAGTTTGTGAAATATTAAATGAATATGAACAGTTTTCTATGTTTCTCGATCCCTCGACTTTCAAAACTACTTTTTGCCCTTGCCTTTCTTTCCCTTGATATTTTTCTTGCCAGCTGTTGCAGTCGGAGACTTGATCAGGGCAAGTGGTTTATATTCTTGTTTTAGTGCTTGCGTCACAGCTGTTGTTTCTATGGTTTGTTTAATTTGAACTTCGATTTTCTATTCAAAGAGATATGGAATGAAGTTTGTTTCTGAGTGTTGGGGGCACAGGGTCAGTTTACCTGTTCATTGTGCCAATTCCTGCAATATACAGTTGCCTGATTATAGTTTCACCTCGTTTGCACATGAGAAGAGTGCTTTCAGTTTGACTTGACCAAACACACTGCAGATTTTTTCCGGGTACTCCAGTTTCATCCTGTAGTAAAAATGCTGGACCATAAAGGAATGTCTCTCACTGGACCTCTAGGGAGAACAGTTTAGAACTGATAGAGCTATCCAGTATAAATAAAGTTAGTTTAGTTTTCTTACTTTCTTGACAATGATTGCAGAACTCGTTGCTCCCTTCTTCGCCTTGATTGCTCTGCCTTAATTAAAGATTATGTAATATATCATACACAAGAAGGAGTTTATTATAGTGATTTGAAACACCGAAAAGTGTGTTGAAAAACAAGGTGCTAGCTGAGTTTTTTAACATACTTTGAGGTGTTTTTAAATCACTATAATAAACGACTTTGAGTGTATGATATAGCTTCTCAAACAAATCTAGGTCAAGCGTTCCTATTTTCAGTTCCTAATTCATTTGCAATTTTCCTAATTACATTTGGAATTTTGAAAAATCCTTTTGCAAATCCCTTTAGGAACTTTGCAAAGTTCCTAAACATTTGCAAAGTTCCTCACTTCCTGTTCAAAGTTCCTCACTTCCTGTTAACAATTTGAGGGCATTTGTTTTGTTGAATTCGAAGTTGAGAAACGTTGTATTCTCATATTATTTCCTTTCAAATAATGCTTACACTTATAAATTGATATAAAGAGGTCACAAAAATATAGGGTCAAAGGTTCCTTCTTGAAAAGTTTTCACTTCCTGTTACAGTGTATAAATAGTTTAAAACCGAAAGTAATTATTTTTGGGACTTTTAGCTCTTTATATCGGTTTTATGAATGTAAATATTGCCTGGTAAGGATATTTACATGCAAATAAAACGTCTCTCAACTTCAAATTCAACAAAATAACAGGAAGTGAGGAACTTTGAACAGGAAGTGAGGAACTTTGCAAAGGTTTAGGAACTTTGCAAAGTTCCTAAAGGGATTTGCAAAAGGATTTTTGCAAATGTTATTAGGAAAATTGCAAATGAATTAGGAACTGAAAATAGGAACACTTGACATGGCGTGATTGTAACACTTGAACAATTGTAACACTTAGAATTCCAGAACATTTCGAACGCTACTTTTCCCGCCAATATTTTGATGCAGAAATAGTATTAAAATGCAATAATTACCCCCTTTCTTCGCCCCCAAAGACTTTTTCTTGGTTTTAGCCTTCTTCGCCACGGCACTAGTTCTCTTTTTGACACTTCCCTGAGCCATAATGTGAAAAAAGTTTTGCGATTTAAACTCGGTTCGTTGTTCGAAAGTTAGTGGTTAGTTTATATGACGCTATCCCATGTTGCTTCGCACACTTCGAAAGGAAATTTTACAATGGAAAATGAAATGTAAAACTTGATAAATATAAAAATATTAATAATTATTAAATAATACATGATGAGCCATTTTCGGAGCCAAAGCAATCACTGTAAAACTGTGCAATTGTATACAAATAGAATCGTTCAATATTTGAACCATAGACGCCCTGATTTGAACACAACAAAAACACAGCTTTCCAAGGACGAAGTGGAAGCATAGTTTCTGAAGGCGGGAAAAAGACGGGAAAGTTTGGGAAAGTAAACAACAAAAACACGCGCGAAGACGCCCTTTATTTAAATTTGTTTTTAGTATCATAAGGAAGTAATATAACACTGTAATATTTCGTTTTGGTGTAAGGGGTAAAAAGGATAATGGATGAAGAGAATACTGAAAACGAAGTCGCCAAAGATCACGACTTGTATGCAGGTTTGTTTTGCGTTTATTATTGCATGGCTTTCCATCCCTAACTGGGCCTTTATAATCCTGGCGTACAAGATTGAAAGTTTTGCAATAGGTTCTTTGCGTATTAATGTTACTAATATGTCATTGAATGACTGGATGGCATGGAGAACAGTGGGATTTTCAAAACAATGAAAAGACAATGGAATTCTGATCACTGAATCGTGACTGGATCGCATGGAGCTAGAACAGTGGGATTTTCAAAACAATGAAAAGACAATGGAATTCTGATCACTAGATCGTGACTGGATGGCATGGAGTCCATGGAGAACACTGAACAGTGGGATTTTCAAAACAATGAAAAGACAATGGAATTCTGATCACTGGATCGTGACTGGATGGTACTATTGTTATGCTAAGTGTCATGTAAAGGACCATATTACTTATATTTTCATCACCATGGAAACATACAAAGAGCTTATTGTATTCAGGTTCAATGAATGCATTTGAAAATGAGAATCACACAGCTCCTATTAGTGCATTGGAGCATGACATTGACATGGCTGTAACTGATCCTACAAATGAAAATGAGGATGAAAATCACAACGGTGACACAACTCGATTAGAAGCCACAAATCACCACGTCCTTTGCCCGATGACGGCATGGGACCTATTTGAAAGAGAGCAAAACCGAGGTTATATTGTGACATCTTGTGCCGAGATGGATAACATGTTGGGTGGGGGTGTTGAGACAGGAAAGATCACAGAGTTTTGTGGAGAATCTGGGGTGGGAAAAACACAGATAAGGTAATTAAGGATAATTAGTGATAATTAAGACTTAATTAGAATTGGCAACAATGGTTATGCTGATTGAAGATGGTGGCGAAGTGAAGGCGGAAAACTGAAGTAGCCAGAGAAAAACCTTTAAAGCACAGCTAGGAGAGAACCAACCAAATTCTACAACATGAGTTCTCAAGTACAGGGAAGTTTCCCAACCTAAGTAAATACCCTACCCTTGACCTGCAGTACCAGGCTTAACTCAGTGGTAAGGGGGGCAGGCAGAGCTAACCACGTCTGCCACCCATGCCCCCCACAAGTAGGGTACATATTTGTAGGCTTGCCATCAGCAGCAGCATGCAGGTGTTCAGTTATCAGCTGAGTCAACAGAGTGGGACATTTTTAGTTTACCTATTTATTCTATTTTCATTTCATTGTATTTATTTTACATCTTCCACTCAGCTTAATTAGTGTACCTATTTCCAAGAAAACTTTCATTGTTCCAAGAAGCCCACAATTATTAAAGGTTCCGTTCTTAAATTAAGTCGTGAATCACATGCTCACAGTTTCTCACTATATTTGCTGTGTTTTCCATAACTTTGTCTCAACTTTTATCTGGCAACTTCCTGAAATATCCAATCCAACTTTTTTCTTTCATCTTGTTTCCCATTGATGAAACAAAAATTATCATGCCGTGTCTGCAAAGCATATTGTGGAATGTGGACCCTTTATATCCACTAATCTTGGAAGAGGATTGTGAGTAGAGTTTAGAGGTTGAGATTAATCTCACTTTCCCAACCAAAGTTATCTTGAATCCTGCAGTTCCTGCAGTCAACCCACCCACTGTTTCCCCAAATCCTATTCCCAGTGGTCCATTAAGCCTATTTTTTCTAGGAAGATCCCAGCTCCCACTTCACCCCCCTCTCTGAACACATATATTGTTCTTTAGCATGCAACTTTGTGTCAATGTCCAGATACCCAAACATTTTGGTGGATTGGAAGGCAAAGCCATCTATATTGGTATGTTAAATAACAAACTACTTTTTCATCATACGCATAGCCTTTGTTAAGCGATTTTTAAACCTTGGCAAAAATGCTTGGAAAGTTGTGAAACTGAAACAATAAATATATAACGTCTTGATTTATTTCAAATACTGAACTCTAATCTGGATTATACCAATCAACGATTCATTTTAGAAAGCTTGAAAAAGTCATCATTCCGCAGATAGCGTCATCTGGCCTTCGTAAAATTTGCCCAGGGGGACTTTCCCTGGGATGCACGTTCCCCACTTGCCCCAGATCACGCCCACGCGCGCACACGTGTATCTGGGCACGCAATAATTATGCGGCAAAATTTTACTTTTTAGATTATTAAAATTCTCTTTTATCAGTACAACTTTCTTTTAACACGCTATAAACAACGTTCACAAATGGTGGTTTCCGCGAAGGACATACACATGCACAATTTACAAGTTGAAAAAACGGTTAAATAAAAATAGTCGTTGCCACAAATAGACACACAATTTTCAAAAGCTATTTACGTTCTATCTTTAATGTAATTGCAACATATTTGAGGTTACCCAGCACAACATTTTGTGACAAAAGAATGTTGGGATTAAATATTAGATCCAATAAAATAATGGGCCTTAAATATCGCAGCGGCAGTTTTCTCTGGGTACTGGAGTTTCATTCTGTAGTATTAATACTGGATCAATAAGGGCTGGTCCTTACTTGAGCTCTAGGGAGAACAGTTTAGAACTGATAGAGCTATCCATTTAGTTTGTTTAGGTTTAGCACCAGGCATGCTGTGTTAAATGCACTAGTATATATACTATTCGTTAAAGAGAAACCCAGCTTATGAATGATAAAAAAATAATCACATATGTTATGTCTGCTATCCATTAACGTTAACGCTGTTTATTGGCGGGAGTGGAATTTAATATTTTCAGTAATTATAATAGGGAAACGGGTATTTATAATATATATCCGAAAACTCTAGGCCTTACACTATATGGTAATTTATATGTGACATGTACACAACACGAGCCGAAGGCAAGTAAATCGTATTCTTCAATTATCTTAAAGGCATAAATGATATTTGGTGAGAACATTTTTCTCATGAAATTTAAAGTTTATGTAAATCAGCAGGATTTTGTATCAGATCTCCTTCACAGTCATCATTTCCTTTCTGTTTTCTTCATGAACTATTAAATTGAGAATTAGAATATGTTGCGGCAGCGTATTCTATTTTACTCAGTGTTGCGTGGATGGTGTGTGTGTGTACAAATACAACTCATGCCCACGGAAAATTTAATAAAACCTTCGGCAAACTTTTTATATTGATAGAGCAAATCTATGGCAATTTATTTTTTATTGAAACGCAAGACATTATCTTTAGAAAATTTAATCAAAGAATATTAGTTGACATTTTCAATTATGAATAATGGCGGTTGTATTCAATAAATACGGGAAGATTACAAAGAAGGATCAATTATCGGCAGTGCTTGCAGTTGGCAATTAAGATAAAGAAGACATAGCCTTGGGGAAAGATGAAGCTTCTTGGTGTTCAAGTCCTTTGTATCACTTTGATTTTTCTCGCTGTTTTTGAAGCGAAAGAAGGCGAAGCGTGGTTGTTTGGTGGTGGTTATGGTGGTAATGGCGACGACGATGGTAGCAATGATAGCGATGGTTTGGTTAGTGAAATTTCTATTTTTGTTTGTAGGCCAGATTTATCCTAGAGACAGATCATCCGTTTTGAGGTAATTGGTAAAGAAAAGAAAGTTCGTTTGTGTATAAATGCCACAAAAGACGCATCATCCATGAGGATGGACGCTTGAGCTATGTAGTTCGCGACTACATACTAGCTAGGTTTTCGCTAGGTATTCTTGTTTCCTCCTGCAATAACACTGGATCAATAAGAGTTGATCCATACTGGACCTCTAGAGAGAACAGTGTAGAACTGATAGAACTATCTAGTATAAATAGAGGAGGTTTAGTTTAGGTTTCCTCCTGTAGTAACACTGGACCAATAAGGGATGACTCTTACTGGACCTCTAGGGAGAACAGTTTAGAACTGATAGGGCTATCCATGCAGTATGTCATTGCTAAATATAAATTCTCTATATCAGTTTAGGAAGGAGGAATGTCCGAATTACAAGGATAATTATCCATGTTCGACAGATGCAGACTGCCAGAGAGGATGTGCTCAAGATGATCTGACTTGTCAAAATGAAATATGCCGACTTCCATCCTGAGTGTGTAGCCTAGAAAGACTGCTTGCTGGCCATGTACATTGGATTATTGTACAGAATATCTAGATGCAGTAATGTAATGTAGTGTAGTGTAATGTAATGTAATGTAATGTAATGTAATGTAATGTAATGTAATGTAATGTAAAGAGAAAATAAAATAAATGTTTAAACACACGTAATTGTTGTCTCTACTTACTGATTCCTTCGCATACACTTAGCAAAACAATCGTGCCATTCAGTCACGATTCAGTGATCAGAATGTTCCATTGTCTTTTCATTGTTTTGAAAATCCCACTGTTCTCCATGCCATCAAGTCATGATCCAGTGATCAGAATGTTCCATTGTCTTTTCATTGTTTTGAAAATCCCACTGTTCTCCATGCCGTCCAGTCACTCGTTGTTTTGACGTATTTGTTAACAAAGCATAGATGAACAATAGTCAATATTCAGGAGCTGGGTTGAAGGACCTGAGTTTGCAGAGAAATATAATTATTTCATTACACATTCGAGGATCTTATTGGTTCTTATTTTACACAGACTTAAATGAATAATTCTTCCCATGCAAACACTAGTAAACTTACTTGTTGGTCCTGGTCTCCAGACTGTAATTGTAAAATTAATAACAAACATGTATACATAAGCTAAATGAACAGGTTTATTGGTAATGACAGTAGAAAATAATGAAAGTATAATTACTAGAATGACCAAATCACTGAATCTCGATTGGTTGATGATGTTGCTGACACAGTGATTAGTGCATGTGTCTTTCATCTCTGTGACTGGGGTTTGATATATGCAGTTGTGTGATTATAATTTTACCTCCGTCACATGTGAGAAGAGTGCTTCCAGTTTGACTCTGCCGGACACCGAATGTTTTCTCCGAATTGATGGTTTTCATGTGACGTCAAAGCGGCCATGCTGGTGGACAACTTCAAAGTGCCGATGTTTATCAGAGAGCAAATAATTTATGGATATTTCTTTGTTTTAAGGTATTTTCCACCAGCAGGGGCAGACGTTAAAACCACCAATAGGAACGGCCCTTGAGGATATCAGAGCTTTATTGGTCCAGTGTTACTACAGGAGGAAACTTGAGTACCTGGAGAAAACTTGCTGTGTTTGGTAGAGTCAAACTGGAAGCACTCTTCTCACATGTGACTGAGGTGAAATTATAATCAGACAACTGCATATTGCAGGACTTGAACCTCGATACATACACTAACCAGTGTTGCTACCAACACTCTCAACTCTTTTCTTGGGGAAATAAACTCACTCAAACTGTTTATAATCAATTTTTCAACTCTCAAATATATTGTAGTTACGGATGCCAGTTTCAGTGTAGAAAGACTTGCTGACATTGCAAAAGACGTATCGAAGCATTTGAAAAATATTGATTCTAACGAACTTCCTGAAGGTTAGATGAAAATATGTAATATATTGATTTTGAAAGAAGGTTTTTATGTCATCTCATCATAGTTTTTGTCATGATAGATGTTAGTTTAGCGAACTAATATTTTCTTTGTTTTTATCCATTCTTCATATTTTAGATCGTTATCCAGCGATGGATCAGTTTACTGTAGAGCACATCTTATCAAATATCCAGATGACACGATGTCTAGACTATATTGAACTCATAGCTGTATCGCATTTGTTGCCTGATTATATTAGAAGTCTTGGCCAGGTAATACATTATTTTAGAAACCTGTTTGACTCCAACAAACACCACATATTTTCTCCAAGGACTCTGGTTTCCTGATCAGTAGTAGCACTGGAACAATAAGGGAATGTCTTCACTGAACCTCTAGGGAGAACAGTTTAGAACTGACAGATCTATCCAGTATAAATAAAGTTAGTTTAGTTTAGGTTTCCTCCTGTAGTAACACTGGATCAATAAGAGATGATGACTTTTACTGGACCTCTAGGAAGAACAGTTTAGAACTGATAGAGCTATCCAGTATAAATAAAGTTAGTTTAGTTTAGGTTTCCTCCTGTAGTAACACTGGATCAATAAGAGATGATGACTTTTACTGGACCTCTAGGGAGAACAGTTTAGAACTGATAGAGCTATCCAGTATAAATAAAGTTAGTTTAGTTTAGGTTTCCTCCTGTAGTAACACTGGATCAATAAGAGATGATGACTTTTACTGGACCTCTAGGGAGAACAGTTTAGAACTGATAGAGCTATCCAGTATAAATAAAGTTAGTTTAGTTTAGGTTTCCTCCTGTAGTAACACTGGATCAGTAAGAGATGATATGACCCTTACTGGACCTCTAGGGAGAACAGTTTAGAACTGATAGAGCTATCCAGTATAAATAAAGTTTGTTTAGTTTAGGTTTTCTCATTTCAGGTGAAGTTGATCATTGTGGACAGTATTGTTAATCCATTTCGTTGTAAATTTGAAAAACTTGCTCTACGTGGGAAACTTTTAAGTGAGGTGACACAACGTTTTCTGAAGATTGCTTATGAGCATGATCTGGCCGTCGTGTTTACGAATCAAATGACCTCATCAAGAAGTCATAAACTTGTTGCATGTTTAGGTAAAAAAATGGTCATATATGGAATGCTTGAATGGTTAACATAGCTTTTCTATGTATAAATTTGTTATTTGTGTAGGAAAGTACTGGGGACATTCATGTTCGACAAGGGTGATGTTGTCTGGGGGAAAGAAATATAGGTATGTGAATATTTCTTTTGGTGTCTACACTCATTCTGGGTTTCCACCTAATTTACTTGTGACGGTGTCGTGACAAAGTCATGTTGGGCGATGTGAAATAGTCTGTAAGTCAGTCTTATAAGAAATATATTAAGATATAGTCAAATAGGAGATATATATCAACACTTTATAACTCTATTACATCGGCCACCTTGATGTGTTCAGGACCGTTACGACTAAATGGAAAGCAGTGGAAATAATTTATTGTATTTCACTTCAGGATGGCTCGTCTTGAAAAATCATCGTGGAGAAAAGAGACCACAGCGCCTTATGTAATCACTGTAAGTTATAGGCAAGTTTAAAACTGATAAAGAGTATAGAGCTATTCAGTATACATAATAAGGTTTCCTCCAGTAGTAACACTGAACCAAAAAGGGGGTAACTGATATAGCTATCCAGTATAAATAAAGTGAGTTTGGGTTTCCTCGTGTAGTAACAGTAGACCATTAGTGATGGTCCATAGCTTCTACCTCTAGGGAGAACAGTGTAGAACTGATAGAGCTATCCAGTATAGAGTTAGGGAGCTCTATGGAGAACAGTGTAGAACTGATAGAACTATCCTGTATAGAGTTAGGGAGCTCTATAGGGAGAACAGTTTAGAACTGATAGAAGTATCCAGTATAGAGTTAGAGAGGTCTATAGGGAGAACAGTTTAGAACAGTGTAGAACTATCCAGTATAGAGTTAGGGAGCTCTAGGGATGGAGTTAGGGAGCTCTAGGGAGAACAGTTTCGAAAGTTATTCTGCAGTATCAACAAAGCTAGAGACTTGACAAACTAATATAAAGTGAGTAATCTTTCTAGGAGAATGGTGTAAAAAGAGCGCCAGAACAAGTTAAATGTTGTCCTAGCAGTACATCTTGTGGATTGAGATTTCATGATACATATATGAGATACTTTACAAGCTTATAGTTACTATAGTTTGTCGTTTGGATAATTGCAGAAAATAGTCACGTAATTCTTAAAGTTTTGAAAACGAGATTTATGTTAAAAGTATTTATACACATATTTAAAGATGCTAAAAGAGTATAAAGATATAAGTAAGCTTGGGTCTTTAGGAGCGAAAGCGCTAGTCGAAACGTCGAAGTTCTTGTTGAATTTTTCACGTATAGGTTTGATCCTAAAGACTCGAAGCTTATTGTATAGACGCTACCCACACCGACAGCACACGTTCTAGATAATATCCCTATCACTAAAGATATAGGGTTAATTTATATTCTGAACGCGTGGTGCCAGTGTTGGTAGCGTCAATACACGGTAATCTGGGTGTGGGATCAAACTACACCAAGCAAATTCAACAATTTTTCAGGTAGTTAATTGATCATACACACCAGCGACCAGCAGCTTAGTATTTATATTAGTTCAGTATTATAATGGTATTGTAATTGTGTTCATTTGACATTAACTCATTAAGTAATGACCGTTTTTTGGTGCACTGAAAAGTAAGGTGTGTAATTTGTGGTTTCACTAAGCGCTATATATTGATGTCAGCAGATGCAGTTATCAGAGTGAGAAAATCATGTTAATTATTTTCATTATATGTAGTAGTCTTGTATTTGGTGGCAAGTAAATAGAATCAATGGATTTAGTTTGATTCCTTGCTCGTATAAGTGTCAACAGTTCTTTGAAGTTGACTATTATCTACTACCACAAATTAGCGCTCCCCCCGTTTTTTGTGCGCAGCATGAGAGCGCGCATATGAGAGTCACGAGGCGCATATGTGAGAGTCACGAGATCGCATAATCCTGCATAATGATGAGATTTGCGCTTGCTTAGTTGCTTTGTTATGTAATATATTTATATGGTAGTTTAGTGTCAAAGAATAGTACGGTATATCTCATTAAAAACCGATTTTAATCATGAAATGCTGTTGTTGTGGCCCTAAAACAAGGTATACAATCCTTCTCCTTCTTGGTGTTGTTTTAATCGTGGTACCTTTGGCTTTACACAATTATATCAACGAAATCATCAAGAAAAAAATTGCAGCCAATGTTAAAATTGCTCCTGGGTCTCAAGTGTACGATCAATGGAAAAAGCCTACGATTCCTATTTACCTTAAAATCTACGCGTTCACTATAGAAAATCCTGAAGAAGTGAAGGCAGGGGCGCCTCCGTTCGTGTATGAAAAAGGTCCTTATTCATATCGAGAAAGCAGAGAGAAAATAAATATATCTTGGGGGCAAGATAATGTTAACTATAATCAAATTACCAACTATATTTTTGACCCCAATACATCTTGTACTGGCTGTGATCCCGAAAAGGACATAATCACTTCAATAAATATACCATATATAACGATCATACAGAAGTTGAACTCGGTTGTCAAATCACAATTTGTTGACCAACTAGTGTCTGCATTGTTGACTTATCTTAAAGAGGATCTGTTTAGTTACAAAACAGTACATGATACTATTTGGGGATACAATGAGACCATGTTTGAAGATTACGATAAGTTTCGTGATGCAGTAGAAAAGATACCGTTTATTGGGAAAATTTTGGCCAAAAGGTTACCAGAGGTACCACCAGTATTCGCGTTGCAACCCAACCCTAATTTCGACGGCAACACCACAGTCAACACTGGTGATAGTGACATCGATGATGTGGGCTGTTATGAACAATGGAAAGGCAATATCGGCAATCTAAGCATTTGGTATTCCTTGCAGGCAAATATGTTAAACGGTACGGATGGTTCGGTTTACAGACCTGATATTTCAAAGGATGAGATATTATATATTTTTGTTACCCAATTATGCAGGTCGTTAAATCTAAAATACCTTGATGAGGTCACTATAGAAGGCATCGATGGATACCGGTTTAATCCTCCAAAATATTTATTCGAAAGCGGCAGTATTAATCAAAATAACAAAGGATTTTGTAATCCCAACTGTTTACCCTCCGGCTTATTGAGTGTTAATGCCTGTGTACCTTTTAACGCACCAATTGTTGTTTCCCAACCACATTTCCTTAACGGTAACAAATCGTTACAAAAAATGGTACTTGGATTGAACCCTAACGAAGAAAAGCATGATACGTTCCTAAGTTTGGAGCCCAATACAGGCATCCTTCTACAAGCCTCGAAACGAATCCAATTCAATATTCAGATTGACCCTCTCAAAGGGATATCTGAGCTGGAAAATGTTAAAGCCGCCCAAGTACCGATTATGTGGATTAACGAGCATGTCCGCATTGACTCGGCTAATGCTAATAAGGTTAAGAAGAATGTTTTAAACATTTTGGAAATGATAAAGTGGGTAGAGATTGGATTGTATATTCTTGGCGGCTTAATGGTGTTGATTGCGATTATATTGTTTATAAGGTTATGTTGTAAAAACACTGATGAGTCTAAGTTGAAATTAATCGCTGAAAATGGACGAGATTATGGGTCCAATGGACAGACGGGACATATGAATCCATCGTTAATTAATGCAAGTGATTAAGTTTGTAGGTGTGAGTAAGCATTACGGGCAGTAGATGGTGGTCAACGTCAGAACTGGTAATTGACACTTTATAGCAGGAAGATTAGAAAATTAAACTGCATCTCTCAATTCAATTTATTTATCTCCAAATACACAAGACTACTACATATAATGAAAAGAATTAACATTATTTTCTCACTCTGGTAACTGCAAGTTGACTACCATCTGCTGCACGATAGTGATTAGTTAATAAACCACGGGTGAAACATATCTATACTTTGCAATCTTGTTAATGTGAAGTTCTATCTGTGATCTGGAGATTAAAGATAAAAATTATATAAAAGCACATTAGGTCTAACAGTTTAAAGTTTATAAGAGGGGTTAAAACCAGATATTATGATGGTTTGTTTATTGTTTATGATTTATTGGAGTAACAAAGAAATATATATATTTTTGTAGTTCTTCAAATAAAAGTAGATGTATTTGAATTGTGAAGATTGATATGCAGCTGAGATTTGAATTGCGAAGGATGCAACTTAAACAAGACCGAGCTGAAGGCTTACTAGGGCACCTCTGGCTGCGACCATACAATCCATGTCTAATCACAGAGCACAGCTAAGGTGAAAGGGCTAGTTTTTTGTGAGGAAGGAAACCGGAGTACCCGGTGAAAACCCTCAAAGCACAGGAGAGAACCATCCACAACTGAAGCACGTCATGAAGAGATTGACTCGGCAGGGGGGCAGCAAGCTATAATAATACCCCCTTGCAGAATTCCTTCCACCAAGATGCCCCCCCCAACTTGGCCTTAACTCCACCCCTCCTAATCAGTTTACTTATAGTTCACTGCCCCTAATAAGTCCCCACAAACCCCCCCCCTGAAAATTTCCTCAAGTAATACGATTGCGTAATACAGCAATTCGAACCCAGGACCTGCTAAGCTAGCGACATGGCCGACAACAAATGTATTTGGCCAAAAATGTCTTTATGTTTTGAGTTTTTGTACACTTTTTGAGCGTAAATTGTACAATACAAGTGTACAAAACTAAAATGCAGTGATCGTAGAATGGCCTTACAGTCGCCTTTAGTATATGGACGCATTTTTGCGTCTCAAATAAGACAATTTGTGCCGCGGTTGTTAAGACAGAATGAACACACATGCAGAAATGCACGGCGTTATACTCGGCTAGTTACTGCTTATTGTGGATTTTCCAAGGACTTGACGCCTTCAAATAAACGCTTTGCTTTTGGGGAAGATGCTTTTTTCGTGGCAGAAGACACCGCGCGAAATGTTCTAGGTAATGTGTTGAAAATATGTAGTTTGTCTGTAAAAGAATGCTTCTACAAGGAAAAATGTTTAAATTGTTATAAATATTTTATGTAAAGTTATATATATAATTGAGCATTTTTACTGAGCGGAAACGTTTAGCTTGTATATTTAATGTTTAGTTGGCAGTTTCTTTTATGAACAGTGAACAGATATAAAATATATCAGTTTTAGGCATAATTTTGACAAATTTAAATTGCAGTTGGGAATTTACATGTAGTCTATAGATAACATCACTAATATGTCAAAACAACGATATTGACTGGATGGCATGGAGAACAGTGGGATTTTCAAAGCAATGGAAGAAGATAGAACATTCTGATCACTGGATCATGACTGGATGGCACTATTGTCATGCTAAATGTTGTACAAAGGACTACATAACTAGACAATGGTCATGTTTACATAAACAAGGGTTGCTACCAATTTTTTTCACATGGTAGACCTTACTCAGCTAACACATGACATGTTATACCCATTGCCACCCAATTCACTAGTTACCACTGTTCTGATAATGTAAGCATGGAATGGAACAAAGGTAACCAAGTATTTAAATTATATATGTGAAAACATGTGTCAGCTGATCAGGTCTGTTGTGAAAATTTATAGGTGTAGCAGATGGCGTTGGTGGTTGGAGGAATTATGGGATCGATCCTGCTGTATTTTCGAGTGCACTAATGGAAAACTGCAAGCGACTGATTGATCAAGGCTTGCTGGATAACCCCACTCCTGTGAATATTATGACCGAAGGATATCATGACATTTCTGAAAATAAAGAACCCTTGTTTGGTAAGCATCTCTTTATTTCATGCTTGTTTCATCTGCAATTGTTTTGACCTTGCAGTCTGGATCGCTTTACCAGTTCTAAACTGTTTTGCCTAGAAGTCCAGTAAGGGTCGTCTCTTATTGATCCAGTGTTACTACAGAAGGAAACCTAAACTAAACTAACTTTATTTATACTGGATAGCTCTATCAGTTCTAAACTGTTTTCCCTAGATATCCAGTTAGTGCCTAGCATTAGTAATCCCTGAAAATTTTATCTAGTAGTAAATTATTTGATATTTCCTAGGCAGTACAACTGCATGTATTGTAGTTCTGGACAAAAAGAGCAGTACCTTACACTCGGCAAACCTTGGAGATTCAGGATTTCTTGTTATAAGAAAACAAAATGTTGTTCATTCCTCGTTGGGACAACAACATTATTTTAACACTCCTTTTCAACTTGCCATACCACCTCCTGATCAAGAAGGCAATGTCATACAAGACAAGTAAGCAATAGTTCATATATTGATCTAATTGGTGTGTTTCAGTAAGCGCTTCAGGGCAGCAGATAGTCGTCGACTTTAGACACTTAAATGAGCAAGCATATTAAACTTCATCTCTCAATTCTATTTTATCTGCCACCAAATACACGACTACAACATATAATGAAAATTTGAGGAACATCTGCTGCACAATACTGCTTAGTGAAGCCTACCTATACTTTGCAAATATTATTTTTGTATTCCATATTTGTTATAATTTATCTCAACATATGTTATAATCTGTCTTAGCCTGGACTCGGCAGAGGAAACATCATTTGCGGTAGAGGAAGGCGATGTCGTTGTTTTGGGGACAGATGGACTTTTTGATAATTTGACAGAAAAGCAAATAATTGATGAAATTTCAAAGTTGAAGGTAAACTAAAGGTAGTTTATTTATACTGGATAGCTCTATCATGCAGTTCTAAACTGTTCTCCCCAGAGGTCAAGTAAGAGTCGTCTCTTATTGATCCAGTGTTACTACAGGAGGAAACCAGAGTACCCGGAGAATACCCGCGATGTTTGGTAGAGTCAAGCTGGAAGCACTCTTCTTACATGCGACTGAGGGGAAATTATAATTGGACAACTGAATATATATTGCAAGAATTGAACCCTGATATGTGAAGACACATGCACTAACCATCAATGTTCTTCTGTTTAGGACAACAGTGCTGAGTCCATTCAGTCTGTGGCAGACTCGTTAGCAAACTTAGCGAGAACTTTATCATTTGACCCTAACTATCTCTCACCATTTGCAAAACAAGCCAGGATACAGGAGGGTATTGAGGTGATAGGAGGGAAGCCTGATGATATCACGGTACTCGTAGCTATAGTATCCCTAGCACCCACCCCGGTCTAACCTTTGCACCAATTGGTAGGTTTCAGCAAGCATTACGGGACAGCAGATGGTGATCAACTTCAAATACAAAACTACTACATATAATGAAAAGAATTAACATTATTTTCTCACTCTGATAACTGCAGGTTGACCACCTCTGATAACTGCAGGTTGACCACCATCTGCTTAGTAAAAACCCACCTGTAATTATGGTATTTAGTTTATAAAATTTAGGTTAAATATTTATATTACTGTAAATATATTAAAGATGTGTGTTAATTTAGCTCTGCCTTATGGATATTTAAAGACAGAATATGATATCTAAAAATATATTTAGTATACTCCCTAAGTGTGTATTGCACACATAAAAATCTCACATTTTGTCAATAAGATGTTTTCACAACAGACTTGTAACAAGCTTGTCACTCACAACTTGTTAACAAGTTGTTGAATTGCAGGACGATGACAAGTTGTTGGAACAACTTGTAACAACTCTGTTGAGTCAACAACCTTGTAGCGAGTTGTCGCCAAGCCGATGACAAATTGTCAACAAGCTGGGAGCAAGCAGTGTGTACACATCCTGATAACAAGTTGTTGAAACAGCATTGGTACAAGTACTCTGCTGCAGGTTTGTTACAACTTGTGCGTTTTTACGTGGGTATACCAACCTGCATGCAAAAATTATATTTGTAGGCAAATATAATGTCAAATAGATTTAATATCGTCATGATGTGTGAAATTGGTTCATATTCTGTACGTTTGAAACAATGAAAAGTGTGATATTTTGAGGTGTTTTAAAATCACTCTAATAAACGACTTCGAGTGTATGATATAACTTCTCAAACGAACCAGTATTTAAAGAGAAATTCAACGCGAAAGTGGGGTTAATTTATGGTCTTTATCACCGTGGCATCAAGACAACGATACGGTGGTGATTTCCTTTGTGTTTTGCTCATGAATTATTGATGATTTGAGAAGTGGTAATAGGTACTGTAAGTAACTGACACAAAAATATGTTTTACAGTTTATTAATAGACACATTAGTCATTGCGATACATGTTTTATAACTAATATAGTTAAATATAATTGATGCTGTTTATTAACTTATAAAGACAATCTAGAGTAAATCTTACTATTTTAACTTACAAATACTGTTTTACAACTTGTTTATAACTCACAAAGCTTACTTTCTTATCATCGATACGATGTAACTATTTATTACACATGCAAAGTTTTCATGCTTTAGTGGGGATACGTTGATGAAAGTCATTCAGCATCAAGTACAGATTCTTCTCCAATGTGGACAGAAATGTGACTTCAAGGATACGCTGTTCCTGAAGGGTACCTGTTGTCAAACTGTGGCTGTGGTTTCGTGTTGTGTTGACACGAGGGTAGCCAAGTTGTTGTCTCTGTGAAATGAAGAAGTTCAGAATTAGTTTTAAAGGCTAGATTTATAGTAGAGACGAGTGATATACGTCTGGATGAACTTGATCAAAGAAAAGATAGTTTGTCTGATAATTCGTCTGTGTATAAACTCTGGAAACTGACGGAACATCCGTCAAGACGAACTATCCGTTTGTGTGCGTAGTTTGACTTGAAGGATGATCCGTCTTTGTCGGGATAAGAACGGCATTAGACGAACCATCAGGAAACTATCAGACATGATTCCCAGAACCATTGCCAGTATAAATTGTGCTATTCTAGCTCGTTCATCTGGAGAGTTTGTTTTGTGTTTACGCTGTTCACTAAGATAAGATGATCTGTCATACAGGTACAGTAATGCATCTTGACGACTGATCCATCTCTATTATAAATCTGGACCCAACACTGATCATTGCCAATAACAAACTAATAAGCTTAACTAACCAACTCACAAATGAACTAACTGATCAAGTATAACTGACAATTCATGATATTTTAGTCTATGACTACAGCATAGCTAAGAATAAACATCCTACTAATCTTACCATTTCTTTTATAGCTCGATACAGATTGCCAATCGCAACAACGACATCAATTGTGATATTTAGACCTTTGGCATGGTATTTGAAGACTTTCAAACGTATGTAATTATCACTCAATCTTTCATCCTCCTGTTAATGTAGAAATTGTGTGGTGTATTAGGTTTTCGCTATTTACATGTTCTCTAAACTAAACTAACTTTATTTATACTGGATATCTCTATCAGTTCTAAACTGTTCTTCCTAGAGGTCCAGTAAGGATCATCTCTTATTGATCCAGTGTTACTACAAGAGGAATACTCTTCTCACACATGACTGGAGCAAAATTACAATGAAACAACTCCAAACCCCCAGTTGCTCTCTCGACAGTGGTAGGTCCAGATCTTGGCTCACAGCAGGACTATAACCAGCGACTGAGAATGGCTTCCGTTTTCAACGAAAGTCATCCTTTAGTGTTACTATGAGAACTTGTAGTAAATCACAAGATTACTTACAGCCATACTGTAGTTCCAGCAATCAGAGACACCAAAATCTCGCTTCGTTATTCCTTCTGTAATCTGGCTTTCGTTGATTGAATACTTGGTGATCTAATAAAAAATGAGAAATTTTGCAATGCCCTTGAAGTAACTAGTGAGTTATAAATACGGCATTACATGAATTATCAGAGGAAATTATCAGACATGATTTGTTCCCAGAACCATTGCCAGTTATATCATGCTGTTCTCGCTAGTTTGTCTGGATAGTTTGTTCTGTGTTTACACGAAGAAGGATGATTTATCTCCAGGATAAATTGATCCAATCCCTTACCAACGAATTCTTGACTTTTTCAACCACATCAATTGTGTTCCTGCTCTGTGCTTGCAGGATCTGATAATTCATATTGATTGCCCTGCCCGTTGTGATCACGATATAACGAAGAAGCAATAGAGTGACTGCCAATGAAGTAAGTGATTTTCCTAGAGTAATTTATTAGAAATGTTTAGTTATACCTCATTATTCTACAGTAAGCTGTCGTGGTTTGTGTCTGAACTACCTGAGAAAGATATCTCAAACGTGGTGGTCCAGTGTAGGTAGTATTCTACAGTAAGCTGTCGTGGTTTGTGTCTGAACTACCTGGAAACATCTCAAACGTGGTGGTCCAGTGTAGGTAGTATTCTACAATAAGCTGCCGTGGTTTGTGTCTGAAATACACTGTCACTGGACCATACGTTTGAGATATACTACCGATTGTCTATAATACTACTGATTGTCTATAATATATACCTCCTATTGTGTCAATTTCTAAAGAAACATTTCTATATAACAATACTAAAATCATTGTACTGTGAAAACGATGTATTAATTCAAACTCTTATCTTTACCTTTGAACTCCATGTTCTTGCCTTTTGATCAAATCTTCAGTTAAACAACCGTAAATGTTCTTCAGTACAGATATAAACCAAGTGAACCTTTTCCCAACACCGATAAATTTTCGCTTGAGGTCCATTTCCCTTTTATATGCCACAGTTCGTAATTTACCTATTTGGGTATTAACCGTTACATTTTGTACATCCTCCTGATGTTTGCTGACTCTGTGTTTCCCCGCGATCAAAAAGCAGTTAAAAGCCAGTACATTGTGTACATTTTCCCTATATTTTCTTATTCGTTTTGCTTTCGTTGGTATAATAAGTTGTTATATTTAGGTATTATTATTGAATATTTAAATTTTAGGGGGCAAAAATGATCATGAAATTTTAATGTTGTTTCTTCGAACTGAGCTGTTTGTCATCTGGAAAATATACTCTTTCTATGAAACTATACGGTTACATTAAGGCAACGTTTGCGTGGGACAGGATGAATCCGAAACCGCACGCAATGTGCACGATTTCGTCTTTTGAGTTCACTTGGGACGCGTGAAACTGGACGAATTCAAGCACAAATAACCGTACGAATATTCCCGTACGAAGAAATGAAACTGTACGAATTTGTGTATTGTTCCGAGTCCGTCGGATCTCCTGTAAACGTATAGTCTTGAAAATCGTACGGCTATTTATACGTTGAAATTTATCTTTGAGCAAAAAACCGTATAATTAGATGCCTCTGGGAAGTTTAAGCTGTCATCTTAGGTCTGTTTATATGAACGTCAACGACTTAAAGATTATACATAAATTATATGGACTTATATGTATGATAAGATGTCCGATACATTATTCTTCATTCTAGAGCGGTCCAAAATGGAACAAAACAATTCTAATACCGGACTGTGCTATTTACACAACGCTGTTTTGAAATCACTCAAGACAGAATCTGACAGAGTAATTATCAAATGTAGCATCAAAGATCAGTGATGATATTTCAAACGTGGAAGCCCAGTGAAAGTCTGAACTACCTGATAAAGATGAGCAAATTGAAGGTCCTTTTCACCGGAAGCAATAACCTATATGTGATCAGAAATATTTATCGTAATTTACGAAGAGAGGGATTAACATTTTATTGCATTTTCAATTCCCTTAACAGTCGTTAGCTAATATTTACTCAGTCAAGCTCTGTTTTCGGGATTTTTACTCATTAATAATAGACCTTATTATACATTCAAACTCTATTCTCGTTTCTGATTGGTCAAAAAGTCCCGGATAATTCTCAATATCCGGTAGTTCTCACGTTACTTCCGCTTTTGACGTCATCAGCGTGGGATAATAGATTTTTTGGATCGAACTTCGATCCAAAAAATTATTATTGCACGTTACAATTTTTATTGTAAAAAAGCCAAAAACTTAGTGATAAAAGCCCACCACGGCAGCTTATTGAAGAATACTACCTACACTGGACCTTCACGTTTGAGATATCTTTTTCAGGTAGTTCAAACACAAACCACGGCAGCTTATTGATGAATACTACCTACACTTGACCTCCACGTTTGAGATATCTTTTTCAGGTAGTTCAGACACAAACCACAGCAGCTTATTGTAGAATACTACCTACACTGGACCTCCACGTTTGAGATATCTTTTTTAGCTAGTTCAGACATAAACCACGACAGCTTATTGTAGAATACTACCTACACTGGACCCTCACTTTTAATGATATCACAAAAGACCACAGTACAATAATTTAACTTTTAAAAATATTTATTTATCAAAAACAGAGAAAAATACAAATTTTTTACTCTATTAAATACTTGGAATTACAAAATTACGACTATCTATATAATACTAACTTATTAAAGGCATGCATGTTCAATTCAGTATTTTATAAAAATGTTTTGAAATTATTCAATTTTTTTAATAACAACTTATGAAGTTTACTTTCTAACATTGCAAGCAATGACAAACAAAGTACAATAGTTCATTATTTACGAACGGTAGACTTTGTATTTTTAAGTTCCTTAACTTTGTCATGGTAGAATCGTCCAGAAAAGAATAGTTCTTTTTCCAAACACTGAAGTAAGCTGACAACTCTGTTTCCTAGGCTAATATTTGAGGAAATTTGGTAGAATGGAGCACTGGGTTGTCCTGTCTTGGTTTGGTTGGAGTTTGATATATCGTAGTGCAGATGACTTTCCTAAATGGTAAGAAGAGATATTGTTAGCTAACTTTATTTATGCTGGATAGCTCCATCAGTTCTAAACTATTCTTTCTATAGAGGTCCAGTAATGACATCCCTCATTGGTTCAGTGTTACTACAGGAGGAAACCTAAACTAACTTTATTTATATATACTGGATAACTCTTTCAGTTCTAAACTGTTCTCCCCAGAGGTTGATATTTATAGTATCAAGTTATCCTTAAAGATTAAATACTGTTTATACTTACAACATATCTTATTGTCAAAATCAAATCCACGACCTTGTGACGAAGTAACTGCAGATCGTTTAGGGAATGTTTTACGTTCTGTTGCTTCTTAATGTCTGCGATGACTTTGTTTAGCGGTTTAAGAAATACGATAATCTCTTTTTCATTCTTGATTAATTTGTCTTTTTCCTGGAAATAAATGGAGATTTGAGGCTCTGACATACGACACCACATACGACTACAACAACGACAACAACAACAACAACGACCGCAGCAGCAACGACCGCAGCAGCAACAAAGACATTGACAATAAAAACAACAACGACAATGACACCAACGACAGTAGCTGAAGCAACAACGACAACAACAGCAGACGCAATTACAACAACGACAACAACAGCAACAGAAACAACAACTGACGACAACAACGTCAGTAGCTGAGCAACAACGACAACAACAGCAGACGCAATTACAACAACGACACCAACAGCAACAGAAACAACAACAACTGACGACAACAACGTCAGTAGCTGAGCAACAACGACAACAACAGCAGACGCAATTAACAACAACGACAGCGACACCAACAGCAACAGCAACAGAAAGAACAACAATGACAACAACAACAACGACGACAGTAGCTGAAGAACGACGACAACAAAATGTTACTTACTGTCAAATTATGAAGGTTTGTGTAAGTCACGTTGCAGACTAATGCTGATCTTTTCTTTTGATCATTGTATCCAAACAGAGACTTTGATTTCTAAAAAAAAATAACATTTAAAGTTTTGGTATAGTTCGTCTAATAATTCGTCTGTGTATAAATACGGCATTAGACAAATTGTCAGGAAATGTCAGACATGATTTGTTCCCAGAACCATTGCCAGTATAGATCACGCTATTCTAGCTAGTTCACCAGGAGGTTAAGGTGGTGCTACACGGAATAACTTTTAGCGACAACTCGCAATGCAAATGACGCTATACAAAATTTGGTTGTTTCTGTAACGATATGCATTGCGAGTTGTCGTAACATCGCCTTTACACTAAGGTGGACAGGTGGTTGATGCGTCTCTACTGTAAACTTGGTCTATATCATAAAAGACGGCGGGACTTACAAATTCTTCTATTGTTTCATAAGAGATTTCATTCATTTCTCTTGTTGTCTGGAGAAGGTTTTTGTATTTATACAATTTGTAGCTGTCGTTTAGATGTTTTCCCGTAGCTTTGTGAACAACCACGTTGAAGATTACTAATAGACACACTAGGCTTGCTGTATTTGAAATGTCTGAAAATTTAGAAAGACAACACGGTTTACTAGTTATAGTTAACTTGGTATCTCTTGACTGCATGGTTTGGTATAGATGTGTTTCACTAAGCACTATCGTGCAGCAGATGGTGGTCAACCTGCAGTTATCAGAGTGAGAAAATAATGTCAATTTTTTTCATTATATATAGTAGTCTGGTATTTGGTGGCCAGTAAATTGTATTGAGAGATATGTAGTTTAAATCCCTTGCTCCTATAAGTATCACCATTTCTGAAGTTGACCATTTGCTGTTTCGTAATGCTTACTGGGACCCGCCAATATGATGAATGAGCCCTATATCCAGTATTAATCTGAGATCAGTGTCTGTCCGCGTGAGAAAATAAGAAATAGGAACCTGGTACTAGGGAATTTCCCATTTACTGAACTAGTTAATTATTTATTCAAAAGGCGTTAGCTGGGGTTTCCCCCGTCCCACGGGTAGTGTTTTATGAAATCCTGAAACAAAAGTGAATTTTTTGATATTGTAGGTATGGATATGAACATGACATTTCACTGTGGAATGCTTAAGAAAAGTGACGACGTGGGAAAGCTTCTTAATTCTCGAAGGTACAAGCATTTTAAAATTGTGTATGATATATTTATATATATATATCTAGAACGTAGCAAATTCTAGTTTTATGACTTCATTCCCAACCTTATTTTGAACCTCATACATGCAATGTGTTCTTTATATTACTCACTGACGAGTATATTACTTTACTAGACACCGTCCGACAGGGTAATACCCACGCAAACAACCAACTTTCGAAAAAATATTTGTACAAATGAATTTTTGTCAATAACTTAATATTTGTAAACTGAATTGTGAAAATCTTTTAAACTAAACTGGCTTTGAAAAAAACTAAACTGAACTGGTATAAAGTCTTAAATGTATTTAGTACGTTTGGGACCTTCCCTCGGAAAATAAGAATAGTCTGGTATTCAAAAGCAACGTAATACTATATCTGTTTAATATGTTACACAGAATATATATTAACTGAAACCTTAGGCCCCGTTTACACTATAGCGGATCCGCATCGTCACGACATCAATTTAAGCCGTTTTACGGCATCCCTGACCCTAGGCTTTTGCCTGCAGTTAGCTGATTTTGTTGAATCGATCATACTATTATAATTTTTGGGGCTAAACTCGCTTTGATATGGCTCAAATTGATGTCGCGACGATGCGGATCCGGTGTAGTGTAAATGGGGCCTTAGACTTTTATATGATAACCGTAATATTAATTGAATATAGGTTTATTAATACACTGCTTTTAACTTAGTTTATAAATGTTTCAAAAACGAATATAATAGCTTACTGTTAAGTTATCGTGTTAAAAACAAAGTGACTATCTTATAATTTCATGAAGCTTATATAAACAGTTCTATAAGTGTCTGTGAAACAATTTGTTACACATAGTATCTACTTTTAACTGGCTATTGGCTAATATATATGAAAAATGTAGCAATTTGCTAAGAAATTTCAATTCATGCACAACACGTCTCTTTTATAGTATAGTTTTAAGATTTGTAGTATAAAATCTATTTCATTCAACATACCTCTAAAATTCATTTTATCCCAACAAAGTCTTCACAGATTCTTACAAGTGTCTTGTCAATAGCTGTAGTCCAACTGAACTGATTCAACAAAGTCTTCACAGATTCTTATCAGTGTCTTCTCAATAGCTGTAATCCAACTGAAATTATTCATATTTTACCGAAACGGGACTTCTGTTTTATAGGCCTCGCAGTTTCGTAGGTTACCGGATGTTTGATATATGAATACATAATAAACTACCTAAATTTAGGCTATTTTGAGATTTATTTGTATTTGCCATGGACTGGATTAAACCGGGGTAAATTAGTCACAAATTGACCATAAAACTAATATACTTTTAGTTTTTAAATTTTCCCTTGTGTGGAATAAAGTGTCTCTTTGTGTTGTTTAATCAATACTTTCTAATCATAGTTTTTACACTACCAACACCAAACTGCTTGAAATCCCTACACTATTTCACCTTATTCAGTATCAAAAATAAGTTTCCAACAATCTTGTGAGCAAGTTTTGTAACAAGTCTGTTACTGCATAAGTTGCTCTAAAGTTTTTCCTTATAACTTGTTAACAAGTTGGTAGGTTGTTTCAGGAATGCACGTAACAAGTTGTTGAAACAAGTTAGAGCACGTTTGTTAAGTCGTCAGCTTTGTACAAATATTTGTAAGTGTAGCACTAACAAAGCATACAGACGTTTTGTAATAAACTCCGGCCCATTTCTTTGGAATAGATTGTGAACAAGATGTGTTTGTAGACTGAAAACAAGTTATAAAAATAATGTAATGTTCTTAAGCTGATCTATATAAGTAGTTGGTCAGAAAATTAACATGTCTTAAGTTGTTGAAAAGTTATTCAAATTATGTGATTAAACTACTTCAAAGTTGTCATTCACAACTTGATAACGAGTTGTTGAATTATAGGACTTCACATGTTATTGCAGGAATAACTTTAAAAAAATTTGTGAGTTGTGACTTGACGTCTTTTCACTTAGACGTTAGGCGGGCAAAGGCGTTAATTAGTTAATAAAATGGAAAGAAAGAATTAAAAATGCCCTTCACTCTAAGAGACGAAACATTTCTATGGTTTTTGCAGTTATATAGTTCTATATTATGAATGAAACATCTCAGATACAAAATGGATCCATAAATCTCCAAATATAAAAATAACAACATTGTTGCAATTTTGAAACAATTTGTAACAAAAACTTCCGGACAAGAGCAACCTGATACCGGTAGTAGCAGACTTATTTTAGCAATGTTGCAAGGATATTGTATTTTTAAGCAAAACGTTTGGGGTGTGACATAGGCTTTAGCATGTTCCCGTGAAAGCGAAACGATACATTGTAGAATATATATTTGCATAATGGTTTTCCCCCGTGCAATGCTCGACTGTAGTCATAAGTAAATGTAAATATGGCGTGGGCGACGTTCTATGAAGTCTTTCCAAATTGTAAACAAAGATTTTGTTTTGTTGAACTAGATCTTGAGTTGGGTACTGTAAACTATCTTTAGCAATGTTGAGCAATGGACAACTACTTTTTTGGGGGGTGTTCATAAGTAATGGTATGAACAATGTGTGTTGCTGAATTGATCAAGTTGTTAATAATGATGACTATCCTATATTGTCCCTCCATGCTGTTCAGCCATGCATCACAATACTAAGACATCCTCTCGAAAATGTGTTGTATATAGAGCTTGTCCAACTGATGACAGTGTGTTCAGTGGCTTCTTGGCCATCGACATTGCAGTTTGGGCTCGAGTAGGTACTCGTTCATCAGCTAAATCAACTGGGAGAGAGTGCAGGAGAGACTTAACTTTACTTGCATAAGGTCTGTATAACAAGGCAGTCCACGAATATATACAGAACTGTACTTCCTGAGTTCTGTACAACATTACTTTAAGGTACCTTCGCATTCAAGAACATATACTACCTCTGCATGATCTAACTATGCTTAACTCAGCAGTAAGTTATGTACAACATCAGATCACTTTAAGGTAGCCCACATTCAAAAACATGTACTACCTCTGCATGATCTAACCATGCTTAACTCATCAGTGAGTTCTGTACAACATCAGATAGACTGTACACATATTGTCGTTTTTGGAACACTTTATTTTATCAGAGTATAACAATTAAGATGTTCTCATTACTTACAGACAGCTTGTACTAGCAAGATAACAATTAAACTATTACTAAATTACTTATTTGATGCACAGCATCTACTTTATGATATTTTACAAGAAAAAAACACTAAATTTATCATCCTACTTAAATGGATACGCTGTCTTCTCAATCCTAACAAGCTGGAATAATACATGTAGAATTTTGAAAATATCCTCCCATATCAGCAAAATCATAATTCATGTTTATCAACATTTGTATCTGCATGTGATACCACTCTTTCCTGGACGTCGCACCTGTGGAGATGAGTTTTTGAGGCTTGCCACTTTGTGTAACGGTTGAGAAACCGAGATCTCGTTGCTGAAAATGATAAAATGGTAAACTGAACTAAACTAACTTTATTTACACTGGATAGCTCTATCAGTTCTAAACTGTTCTTCCTAGAGGTCCAGTAAGGGTCATCCTTTATTGATCCAGTGTTACTACAGGAGGAAACCTAAACTAACTTAATTTATACTGGATAACTCTATCAGTTCTAAACTGTTCTTCCTAGAGGTCCAGTAAGAGTCATCCCTTATTGATCCAGTGTTACTACAGGAGGAAACCTAAACTAAACTAACTTAATTTATACTGGATAACTCTATCAGTTCTAATCTGTTCTCTCTAGAGGTACAGTAAGGGCCATCTCTTATTGATCCAGTGTTACTACAGGAGGAAACCTAAACTAAACTAACTTTATTTATACTGGATAGCTCTATCAGTTCTAAACTGCTCTACCTAGAGGTACAGTGAGGGTCATCTCTTATTGATCCAGTGTTACTACAGGAGGAAACCTAAACTGAACTAACTTTATTTTTACTGGATAGCTCTGTCAGTTCTAAACTGTTCTCCCTAGAGGTTCAGTTAAAGGTCATCTCTTATTGTTCCAGTGTTACCACAAGAGGAAACCAGAGTACCAGCAAGGAAATCTGCGGTATTTGGTGACTTTGGTCAAGTCAAATTGGAAGCATTCTCGTATGACTGAGGTTTACATATAAGTACATATTGCAGAAATTAAACCCCGATCACAGAGGCATATGTACTAACCACTATGTCACCAACATCAAATTGTTAAATTTGACCATCATGGATAGTAATCGTAATCGTTAATCCTAATCGTAATCGTTAATCCTAATATTAACCCCAATGCTAACACTAACCGTTAAAAGGGTTAAGGTCAGGGTTACGGATTAGGGTTAGGCATGCCAGTGGTGCCAGTGTAGGTAGCGTCTATACAAGATAAGCTTCAGGTCTTTAGGATCAAACTATAGCTTGAAAGAATTCAGCAAGAACTTCGACGTTTCGAGCGAAAGCCCTTCGTCTGGAAGTTAGCGCTCAAAACGTCGAATTTCTTGTTTAATTTTTCAGTAGTTTGATCCTAAAGATCCGCAGCTTATTGTGAAATATAGAAATTGTTCCTTACTGATCTGTTGATCCAGGTCTTGATCAAGGTAAGTTGAAATCCAACCGATCTCGTTTTATTGTAACATTTCACACTTTTAAAATAACGTTTGATTTTAGAACTATGAATTTTATGCGACACAGTTCTCTTTAAGATATCTTGCAAGAAATCTTCAATCTAAAATTATAAAATGATAATAAGTCATTAAGAGTTAGCAATGTGCAATTAGTAATATGCAAAAACAAAACTATAGATTTGAATATATAGATGTGTTTCACTGATCACTATCGTTTTGGCTGGCTTACCGTTAAGGTTTTATCAATTCTTGTTGCATTGTTCTTAGGTTGATTCATACAATCGTTCTTGTCTGATAGAGATGTTTTAATGCACTACAGGAGAAAAGCATTTTAGAACTGATAGAGCTACCTAGCACAGATAAAGTTAGTTTAGTTTAGGTTTCTTCCTGTAGTAACATTGAATCAATAAAGAATGACTCTTGCTAGGAACTGGCAGAGCTATCTAGTATAAATTGGTTTAACCTAATAAGACCTACCTCTACTACCAGACAGTTTTTTAGTTGTTTGATTAGTATCTGTATTTTACCGAGTTCCTGCTCAATGTTTTCACAAAGAGCTTTTTGATCAGCCTTTTTCAGGCACTGACCAAAAATGTAGCCATACATTGCAAAGCTTATGACGACTGTCATGAGCAACGTAACTCCTGAAAAATATGTTAAGACAAAGTTACAATAGATAAATGTCATTATAAATAACATTATTTCTCACTCTGACAAATGCAGGTTGACCACCATCTGCTGCACGATAGTGCTTAGTGGTAGGCTGAGAGCCACTTATACCATACCTGATGATGCCATAGTCTGTATTTTTACTTGTATTGACTTTTCAAACGAATGCCTCTCACCTCTGACTTGTCTCCTTTTATACCCACGTTCATGAAAAAAGCCGCGGTTGTAAAAACCCATTTTTGGTCGAAAATTACCCCGACAACTTCCCAAAAAGAGTTCAACTTTTAAACTTTACCAGTGACGTTTCATTCCTACACCTTCCCATGCAGTGATGCAGATAATTTTCATTGTTTTGTGCCAAGATCCGAAACTTATTAAAACCTTGTTTAAAAATTGTCGAATTCCGTTGATTTGTTTTGCTCAGTAGGATACTAAAGAAAAAATGTTGTACATCAAGTGAAACCTTTAAAAATTTGCTGGTTTTAACCATCATTTACTGAATTTGAAGGTTGGTTTCGTAAAGGCTGAGCCTGGGTAAGATATCAAGTTAATATGGTGTCGTTAACTCGTTTCTCTGGCGAGAAATTCAGGTTTTAAATTGTAAAATATGCATCAGGGTTTGTTTCAACTGTAGGTAGTTATTATTATCATCAAAATACAATCATTTAGTTAAAATAGCTTATGAATATAACGTTTATAGAAATTGATTTTTCCCGTCCGAAGACTTTCCCTAAAATCTACTGACGTTAAACATTGTATGTTTGGTTTCAGATAAGTGTTATATATGGTGTTACACCTGGTGGTAAACGTAAATTGTATTGACACTTATGGCAGTGAGCAAAATTTGCTATATATTGCCATTACATGTATTTATTTGCCACCAAACACAAGGTCAATATATATAGTGAACATTTTAGTCACTCTGTCTTTGAAACCAACCTATATGGTGATTGTGGTCAACTTCAAATGTATTGACACTTATGGCAGCGAGAAAATGTTGCTAAATGTTCCAATACACGTATTTGCATGCCACTAAAGACAAGGTGAATACATATGGTGAACAATTTAGTCACTCTGATAACTGTCTTTCCAGAGTTAGCCACCATCTGCTGCCCTGTAACGTTACTGAAATCTACCAATAACCAGGGGAGCACAGTGTACAACAAGAAATGTCAGTCAGTTACAAGACTATGAACTCGTTTATTTTATGCAAAGCCAAGAAAATGTCAAAAATGTATAATTAAGATCCTTTGAGTAAAGTAATAAAGTCACAGAATCACAAAAGACAAAGGTGAAACCGCGTTTGATCATCACTAAGTAATGCTTACAAAATTTTAACGAGTTTCCTAAAGAACACAGGAAGAAACATGAGGATAAATACAGCAAAGTGAATTTATATTACGATGTTTTCCGAATGTATTTTCGTTAATTTCAATTCTTAATAAATATGTGGAGAACTGTGAAGGATCACCGCTGCCACCAATAGACCCAAAAGATCGCAGGCTCGGGGTACGACAATAGTCCATTTTACTAACATAGACCAGTGTTTGCTAATGAGAATATTTCCTCGGTCCAGTACTCTCTAGGGGTAACGTCGCCACTCGGCCAAATTTTGAAGATAAAAAAGTGGCTGGTATCTAAAGTAGTTTGCATTAGAGAAATGAAAAAATTTGCATTAGAAAAATAATCTATTATAATGTTCTACTTTCTGGCCAGAAACAATCGTATGCACCCCTCACGAGTCAACCTCGTTCCCAGGCTTTTCCCTCTTGTGGAGGAAAGACCCTGGTAGGCAGGGCCTTTTTTAAGAAATCGTTAGTTGGGGGGCCATCATCGAAAGGGGACGTAACAAGTAGGTGGTGTATTACAGGTGTGGGAAGGCGAAGGGGGGTCTCGGGGTCCTTCCCCAGAAAATGTTTGTATTCTTGAGTCTCTGTGTCTTGATTTCCTGCATTTTCAGAGACAATTTTTGATATATCCCATCTAAACGGAGCCAGTTTTGTTGTGAGAATAACATAACTGTCCTCTAAACTCAGTTTCCCCCCCTTTTTGCTTATACTTTGGACAAAAGGGACCTTCACTGGGGCGGCCAAAATAGCTTACTGGGGGGCCAACATGGGGGCTGGGGGGAGGGGCTTTGGCCCCTCCAGTACATTAGGTAAAAAAGGTCCTGCTGGTAGGAGCTGATCACATGATCTGCTAAAACCTAGCAGATCCATAATTAACGTTATGTCATTTCGCTGAGAACGAGGTTGCTCATTAGTGCAGTCCTCCCTGAAGCCGCACTTGTATTTTTTTATTTAGCGGCCTATATATTACTGTTTTATTACAATTTTATCATTCAATTGAATTCAATTTAATCAAGACATTCAAGTTTTATTGCATAGAAAAATAGTAATGAATACACTATATACAGAAGGAAAGACTAGACTAAAAGAACCATACTGAGTTATACCACCATTTTAAACTGATTACATTATTTCTCACTCGTATATCGAGTATATATTTTCTAAATATACAGAACTTTACAGGCTATTATGTTATTGGTGGGTTTCAATAAGCGTTACAGTGCAACAGATGGTGATCAAGAAATATATTAACGCGTTATTTTCTCACTGCAGGTCGATCACCATATTTGGCTACTAACTTCCAGATGAACGGCCTTCGCTCGAAACGTCGAAGTTCTTGTTGCATTTTTCAAGTAGTTTGATCCAACGTAACCGCAGTGTCTTCGTAAAAACTCTACCTACACTTGGCAGCACACGTTGGAGTAATATCAGGGGGCCCCCGGTTCAAAATTTTTCAAGCCCGCAGAAGAATTTTTAAATCTAGAGTCTCTGAAATGCCATTTCCTGGACTTTGGGGGAAGATTTTACAGAATTCTGATGGTCAGAAAACGACATTTTAACATATCAAAATTTACAAGTTTGTTAGGAAATTAGTACGGTTGTATCGTAAATCGTTAATTTACATTTATATATAGATGAATTGTGGAGTTTATGTCTGCGACGCTTGATTTCACATTACTGTTACTGCTCTACAGTCTGAGCCTGGCTGCCTGGGGTGCCCCTTTGGGCCATTGGGGTTGGAGGCCCCCGGGTTCGCCCGGTCCGAACCCATAGTAGTTACGTCACTGATATGCTGCATGATAGCGCTTAGTGAAACCCAGATATATAACACTCGAAAAACCTAACGATGTTAATAAATGTATGTGGTATAAAATAAATAGTAAGTTTTGAATGAGTTTTGAATGAGTTTTGAATAATGATCTATGTAGTTTTTGATAATGTTTGCTACAACGAACGTTTAGATCTTCTATATCAAGCTTAATTTCAAGCTTAATCTCATACAATAAGTTCGACCAAGTTTAAAGCAGACGAGGATCGATCCTTCATTATATCAAAATCAAATGCCGTTTCAGGGTCTGGGTAATCTTGATATTCTGCAGCTGATGATGGTGATGGGCCTGATGACGATGGCGCTGCTTGATTGTCCCCTTGGTTGTCCATTTCATTTTCCACAGCAAAATTTCCATTATTTTTCCTTCTGAGGGAATACAACCCCAAACCAACGATGATTATGAGCGATGCTGCCCCCAAAGAAATGCCAACAGCTTTACCAGTGTTGATTCCGCTTGACGGCGCAGATATATCTTCTAAAAACAATAAGATCACAGAATTTGGGTCAGTTTTCTAAACCTTACCGTAATCTTAACTCCAATCTTAATCCTATTCTAATCCTGACCCTAATTCTAACCCTCATTCGTTTACCCTTACCTTAAGACTGTTAATTTAAGTTTAATCTATCTATATTATATTTATCCTACTCTAACAATCTGAAGACTAAAATCTAATCGCCTCACCAGCCATCAGACCGGCTTTAAATTTGCAAGGCAAATTTAAGGGAAATCCCCTTGAATATTATTGATGACGTGCTTTAAAATTGCGAACTTAGCACTGGGTTTTCCTAATGTCGTGATGAAATTTTCGTACGATTTTCGTTTTTTAAGCAAAATTCTTGCATGCTTTCATATGAAACATTCAGTGCTACATAAGATTTATCTTTAACTAATACTTTAATACACCTTTAATAATCTTACGGGAAAGTTTCTTTAACGCTTTAATTACTAATTAACATCTACTGTTCGTCGTGTGATAAAATGCTTAATAAACAAAAAAAATTGCTACATTTTCTGCTTACTTTTGCTCAAGAAATGATTTAAAATGATGAAATGCAATGTCAGTAGACTTAACGTTATTTAACAAAAGTTGTGGTTATTAATCGATAATTCATAGAGAAAATATAGTTCTTTGACAACCAAATTAAATATTCAAAGTAGTATTAAGCACTTCATCACCCCGCTTATATGTTCAGTTAAACCCTCAATTATACTGTTTAATATAGCTTACCTTTAGCACAGCTATCTATGCAGGATTTGGCGTCATTCCCTTCACCTTTACAATTTAATTTCGGGTTTTCAGGGCAGTCTACGCAACTGTCAATAAATCCAGCTGCCTTATATTGGCCCTCGGGACAGGTATCTGCCAAACCTATGCCTATGCCAATATTAAGAATTACTAGAAACTTAAGTATCATGTTCTTTGATTTCGTTTTCCTTGACATTTACTTGTTACATCTTCAGAAATATTATGCTCTCGTTCAGTACACAAAGGCATTTAAAAATGATGCAATGATTTAAGTAGCTATTCTTTTTAATTGAAAAAACTCTATTGTCTAGAATATAATGGTTCATGAATAATCTATCAATAAATTATTACTCAGCATTATTAAGCAGTAGATTTTTGACGTTCATTATTGTGGTATTAAAATAGAATATGCTGATTTCGTTTGTGTCGTTCTCCTGAGAACGGTTTATATAGACAAGCAAAGTAAAACATTATTAAACGCCATAACACGATGAAGAACAGACAAAAATATTACAAATAAATTACAGACAACATTGTTGGGTTTCACTAAGCAGCAGATGGTGGTCAACCTGCAGTTATCAGAGTGAGAAAATGATCTCAATTCTTTTCATTATATGTTTGCTCCTATAAGTACCAACTTTTCTGAACTTTGACCACCATCTGCTGTGTTAGTATTGCACAGTCTTTTTGGATTTAGTCCAAACCAGTTTTATCCGGTTTAGACAAGAGGCTTGTTACAGAGGGACTTTCCTGTAATGCCAAGTTCATTTTGGTGAGTGGTGTACTTCCTTTATTGCCAAAAGATGCCAAAAATTTGGTATAAAACAACATGGCTGCCAATTTGTACAAGAATTTACCCTTTTTGTAAATATTTTTCATTTTTTCTTGAAGTTACCTGATTCTATATCCTTCAATAATGCATCCAAGAAACAAATATTGTAAAAATCCTGCAGACTTTGGAAAACTAGGAGAAAAATATCCTGAATTTCGCAAATATTTGCTACCAACGTCGAATGGATATACTATCAATTTCAAAGATCCAAAGGCCCTGCGAGAATTAACTGTATCTCTGGTTCATCATGATTTTGGATTGAAAGTTGAGTTGCCTCTAGATAGACTTATACCCACTGTCACACTAAGATTGAATTATATTCATTGGATCGAAGATTTACTTCAGATGTTGCCTGGGGGGGACAGAGGTCAGACTACAGGGATTGATATTGGTAAGCTATCTAAAGTTGTTTAAATCCAGGTGCAGATAAAAACACAGTCCATGCTCACATGAAACCTCAATGTTTGTAACGACCTTTAAATGCTTGTTATAAGCATTGATATTTCACGTGAGACCAGACTGCATTGTTTGTCATGGCAGAATATGTTTACTTTTGAAGTAAAAGTAAAAAGTAAAAGTACTGTTGGCTAAACCCTTTAAACTGAGGTGGGGGTGGGGGCTGTTACACTAACCAACAATTAAATAGTCGCATAAATCTAATTATCCTCACAACCTTTCTTTACTTTCTGTTATTCTGAAAACAATAATTTTACATTTATAGCAAAATTTCAATCGTAGATACAAATACTTCATCATCCATTTCAGTGTTTTCACCCTATTTGCCAACCAAAGTAACAAAATACTTACATTATGCAAAAATAATACTCAAGTACAGTAACGAAGTACATTTACTTCTATCTTGCCACCCCTGGATCTGAGTACATCTACTTTCACCCCAAAAAGTGTGACTTCTAATAATTAAATATATAAATAATATATTCCAGATCTGTTGTCGGTCAAATTATAATCTAATTATATGCCTCCAGTAATATATTATATCCGGCTTAAACTAATCTAAAGTACAGTCTACAATGACTGACAAACTGTTCCAATGTATCCCTATACATTTTGAAGTTGTCAACTTAGACAACTGTTACTTTGTTTAAGTCTTCTGCCACACTGGGAGCATTTAAATGTTGATTCTCAGTATTTGGTACTGGATCCACATTCTCGCTTGGATCATTATGTTCGATTGCAGTGACACGCCTTCCATCAGACTCTCCCCTCATTTCTTGATTTCTTGCCCTAGCCCTCCACAACTTCAAAATTCGAGGTAGAATGAACTTCACGAAGATAAATCCAAATATGAGAAATCCAACCAAGCTAATAATTATAGCCCAGATAGGCCAGATATCAACTGCTGACGAGGCCATTTCTGTATGAAAGTCTAAATTGAATAAACATTTCACTTTGGTTAACATTGGTTAAATATAATCAGGGGCGCACATTCCAAAAAAGTTTGGGGGGTGTCCATTGTTCAGGGACCGACTTTTTATATTTGTTTGACCACATCAAAACATGAATTACAAGGTAATGTAAAAATATGTGTAGTGCCAGGAGTGTAGAAGGGTTGTTAAAAAATAGGGTGTCGACTCCCACGAGGCGCCACCATGGTTGGCACCGACGGGTCAAATTTTGAAAAACTTGAATCGGTAGATCGTCGGAAATGGCATTTTCAGAGTCTTCTCTACCTCTTTCGTTATAGGCCCTTTCATTAATATATATAAGATTTCAAACACTCTAGTTTCGAATTCAATATTTCGCTGCAATTTTCTTTAAATGCAGTTATTTAAAGAAAACACCCCCCAACCTTCAACATCATAAAGACCCAATTAGAAATTGCATTTTTACAACAGAGTTGACTTTACTCGAGAATACTGACGTGGAAATAGGACGCAAAATGCGGCAAAGCAAAAGTTAGGAGGTTTTGCGCAGTCGTGTATGGCTATGTCATCTTACATTTGAGCATATTGCTTTAAGAGGAAAATATATCTCTGGGTTTTGCAATGTTGATTTCTTTTATTGACAATTTTTGTATCGTTTATTATACGTTTTTTAGACAGGATGTTTCGGACCAACTGGGACCGACTTAAGTAGTGTAATTTTACAATTTGGGACCGACTTTTTTGAAAGACCCCCCCTAATGTGCGCCCCTGAATATAATGCTAAGATGGTAACCAACACCATCTGTACAGAAACATGCATCCTTACTAAGCATTGTCATGCAGCAGATGGTGGTCAACCTGCAGTTATCAGAGTGAGAAAATAATGTTTACTTAATTCTTTTCATTATATGTAGTTGTATTTGGTGACAAATATATAGTTTGCTCCTCATCTGCTGAGTTATAAGTCAAATATAAGACCATAAAACTATTTTGGATCTATTCCAACCGAGCTTTTCCTGATGTGTCAAATCAACCCTATGGGGTGTCAAATATTTTGACACATTTAATTGTAGTTGAGTTGCCACATTGAACACACAAAACTAAGTGTGCTGTAAACAAAATATACTCAGAAAATTAGGTTATAAGTATGTTTATTAAACCTATATGTTGTGTTTAAATATTATTAAAAGCGCAATTTATGCTAACAAGTTTGAATAACAATGATATTAAATATTGGGCCAACGAAGCAAGTTATTATAATAACGCTTTCAATTAGTTTTCAGTTCATAGTATTTTGTTGCGTCGATCTTGTTTTTGCGCAGAGATTTGTTTTATTGATATATCAACAGGTCAAGGTAACGTTGAGTCTCATCAAAGAGATTGCGAAATATGATTGACGTATTTGTTAAACCCATGATCGACCATGAGAAAATCACGAGTTTCCTGGCTACCTCAGCGAAAAATACATAATCTTAAAACGTTCTATTCAGGCCTTAAAACAAGATTGACTTCCATGATATTTAACACTGCCTTTGAGGGGGAAGTTGCGCATTTAGTGTAAAAGCTTGAAAATGGTTCGAAGATATTCAATAGTGTAAGTGTATAAACTGTTGCAATATTTAGATGTCTTGACCCATGTAATTTGAAACCCTGTCATTCGACGTTCCTTGCGATTCAATTTTATAATGAAACTCAACTCAGGAAAACGTTCACTTATTTCGATCAATAGTGTTTGTTGAAATGTCCCGAACTAATGTTAAAACTTAAAAGTTATTTCTAAGATTTCTCGTGCGTACGCGTGTCAATGGGCGTTTAAATGGCTATGGACCTTGTGAGTTGTGACCCTTGTCTGAAGAGTATTTTCAGCCAGCATCATAAACACTTGCCTTGCTTGTTGAGACAGATTGTAAAAATGTCTAATATAATTTCATAGTCTTATAGAAAGACAACGCATTCCTTGAGCACAGGAAACCTATTCTCGGATTGTCCATATATCTTATCTTTTTTACTATATAGTTTGTAATCTACATCGCACCGTCATGGCGATAATTTATAAGTTTATTGCCTAATTTCCCTGATAAGATACCACGAACGATATTTTGCGCAAAGGCCTTTCGACATGAAAAGAAGAAGAAAATACCAGCGAAATAAATATACTTTCTGTACAATAAGGTTTCAATAAAATCTCATGTTGACATTTTGTCCTGTACCGTCAATATTTTCACGCCACCTCCGGCGATTTCGAGGATATGACGCAATACACCCAAACCGCTATATCTAACTCGAATATCTAGTATATAGTTGTACTTTATGAATATATTTTTTGACATTACGCTAATTTTTGTGCCGTTTCAATGTCTCTAGGTAAGAGTCAGTTCAATAAAAGTATATGTATTTTTACCACATTCCATACAGTGTCGATAATCGTCCATAAACAAAGGCTTATGCGTATCACATCCATCAGCCTTTTCAGGGCACGGGGCGCATCCGTTGTTTGAATTACTTATATATTCTTCCTTGCTACAAGCCATAGTGAATTTGAATGACTCCTTGAATTGAACACCTAGACTATATTAATGAATTTATATTATAACTAGGGTTGTAAATATATTATACATAGGGGAAAATCCCACACAGTTTTCATGACGGCATTTTAATCGCGACTTGTGTTTTTGCAAATAATGTAACACGAAATATGACACTTATGAAAGCGACCAAATGATGCTAAATGTTTCTATTACATGTATTTGTCACCAAATACAAGGTCAATATAGTCACTCTGAACAATATAGTCACTCTGATAACTGTTAGCCACCATCTGCTGCCCTGTAACACTTACAGAAATCTACCAATACCCAGGGGAACACACTATACAACGAGAAATACCAGTCAGTTCTAAGTCAAGAAAATGTCAAAAATATATTGATGATTAAAATCCTCTGGCGTAAGTCAGGGTAAAGTGAAGAGTAAAGTCCACACAATCGCGAAAGAGAAAGGTAAAACCTATATGTAATGTTTAATAAGTAATGTTTACAAAATATTAAGCAGTTTTCTTAAGAACACAGTCAGAGAAAGAAACATGTGAATACATGCAGCTAACTCAATTTTATTCTGATGCTAGTTGGAATGGATTTTCGTTAATCTCAATTCTTAAGTATGTGGAGAACACAGATATTCAACCGCTGCCACCAATAGATCATTTTGAATGTGTTTCCGGCCTCGGGCCAGTTCTCCCTAAGGGTAAAATCGCTACCCGGCCAAACTTTAACCATAAAAAGGGGCTGGTCTCGCCCTCGTCCCAGCAACGTAGCGTGCCCCTGGGGACAAGGATGGGGCTGGTCAAAAAAATACTTTAAGTGTCTTAGGTGCAGCTAGCCTGCGTGGCAGGCGTTCTATTGTGGGGGAGGGACTTTTGTTTCGAGTGCGCGCTTTTTTTTGAGAGCGCGCGCTAGGTGATAAGTTAGGCGGGGGGAGAAGAAAAAGCGAAGGGAGAGTTACTTTCGCTTTTTCTCCTCCCCCCCTAACTTCTCACCTAGCGCGCTCTAAAAAAAAGCGCGCGCTCTAAACAAAACTCCCTCCCCCACAATAGAACGCCTGCCACGCAGGCTAAGGTGCAGACTGCAACAAGCAGAAATTTGGATTACAAAAATGGTTAGCCTGCGTAGCAGGCGTTTGAAAGGGGGGAAGCAACGGACGTACCCCTCCCACAACGTTTTGCACAACCATCCCCCTTCTCCCGCAGAAAACCTGAGAGTGTAGTACGTCATCACTAGCTATCACCTGAATCGATCGCTGTATATACTAGCGATCTACAATTTCTTTACTAACTTTTATAACTCGTTTTATAAGAAATTTATTATGAATCTACTCTATTTTCCATATTATATTAAATTGGTGGCATAAATAGAACGAAGATTGTTCATGCGCATGCGCATGATACAAATAATTATATTTGTAGTAGCAGTAGAAATTTATTAACACATGCCAGAAGGGCTTTATTCTAAAAATCTTTCCTCTAATGTTCCTTGATTGTCTTTGTTCAAATCATTTGGGGCCTCTGAACCAGGGTATTGTCGATCTTCCACTGGTTGTGGTAGTGGAGGTGGTGGTGGTGCTAGTACTGGCTGGTTGTCCCCGGCATTTTCGGCTTGACCTCTCATCGCTTCCATTTCAATATGCACATGTTCTGTTGGAAGACGAAGGACACGACATTCATTCCCTCTATTTACTCTTTTGCGACTGCGAAACCACGCTGCGAATAAAACGACCACCAGACCAACTATAATTGCAACTATCCATATCATTGGGTCGATTCCGGTTGAGGTGGACACAGATAGATCTTCTAGAGAAGAACGTTTTCACGTTAAGTTTGATTTATATTAATATTTGCAGGAATAAATTAGAAAAATCAACAGTTGCTCCGTCTAGGCCCAGACAAAAATACAATATACATACTTGATTGTTTGGTTCGAGATGTGAGAGTAACTATAGACCCATTTCCAATACGAGTCATGGCGTTTAAAGATATTTTGTACTCGGAATAAGGTTCTAAAAGAACAAAGAATACACGTATTAGTAGTGCTACATGTCTAAGGTGGGCTTCAGTGTCGATGGCGTCCTCATATCGGACGTATTGAGCAATTGAACCCAGGATTTTTCTTTGTTTCCTTATCATAATAATTGCTTAGGGTTTCATCTTGTTATTGCAACTTATTTCCTTGAATGTGGACAGCATCTTAGGTTCTCTAATATTTCTCTGACTGTAGCGTGTATGTACGAGGACTGCGTTTAATTGAAGAAATAAGGTACATAATGAGTATAAAAAATGCTTACCTAATTTGTCTATCTGAAATGAAGTCGCATCGCCATAATTTATGACTTGGGTCTTTGAATCATTGTTAGTGACAGTCATGTTGTTAGAATCTCTTGACAACCTCCAAGTAACCCTGTATCCGCTTATTTCCCCGTTAGGATCAGACGGTGATACCCAGGTTAGATTGAGTTTTGTTGGTGAACTTGGTCTCACACGAACGCTGCTTGGTTCACCAGGTGCTAAATGAAAACCACAAGAAGAAAATATATGTTTCTATATGTTTCTGGCAAGGCATCTGGATAAAATAATTGTTTGGACATTTGCTGAGGAAAATATTGCCTTCAAAGACGGGATTCTCCCATATTTGTCAACCTTCTGGACTTAGTTCATCCTGCCAAAACTATCCTCTGACTGTAATCTCTCTACTCTAGCGTGTGTTTGCACTGTATGCGTTGGCCAAAGCCAGGCCCGATTTACTTGCGGAATATCAATACACTTTCTGGTTTTCTCTCTCTGTGTTTATATGTACTTACTTGATTGTTTAGTTCGGACAACTTTTGACTCAAAAGATCCATTTCCGCCGTTAGTGACAGCGTTCACAGAAACATTATATTCAGAGTAAGGTTCTACACCAAAGTAAAGCAAATAAGGAATGAACAATACTGTAGCTACTCACTGGTCGCACTGTAAAATCTTTATGTAAATATTTACATATGTAAATATTTACATATGTAAATATGATATAATTTTATGCATGTATAATATTATATTGATCATATCTGAACATTATATAAATATTACGCGCATGTAATATTTGACAGATTTTCTTTTAGTCAGTACCCAATATTGTTCTTGGGCAATTTTTCTTGGGCCGGTAAAACTTTCTTGTGTGTTAAACAAACGGCCATTGCCCGTATGTATTCACCATGTTTAGTGTATGAAAAATATAAAATAGCGATAAATAAACGTCGAAATCTTGAATACTTACTCAAATTCTTTATCAAGTACATCCTTGCAGATGCGTCCAACGGAATACTATTCAATACATTGTTACCAGGAGTATTCCGGTCCTCTGTAATCGTCTTCCATATTATATTATATCCAGTTATGACACCATTGGGTTCAGATGGTGGCTGCCATGCAGTGTTTACTTGCGATGACGACACAGCCATTACTTCAACATTGGTGGGGGCACTAGGAGCTAATTGACGAAAGGGGCATGAAAATTTTAACACTGCATTTATAAATGTAGTTAAGTTTGTCTAGTTAAAATAACTCATAAATCTGTAGCGTGACTTTTGCGGACTTTTCTATTGCTACGCTACAGCAATACAAAAATAGGTACAATACACATATTCAACTGTGTTAAGATGTCTTTAATATTTGTGGACCAATATAACACTAACCGTATTCACGAGTACGAGCCCTCTTTGTCACATTCGGACCATTTCCTGCACCGTCGATAGCATTCACCGTGACAATGTATTCAGAATAGGCTTCTAAAAACGTTTATAAGACATTGGTTATAAAACACGTACTTGCAGTTTCACGAGATATTTTAAATGTTTTTCCACGAGAAAGTTATTATCAATGGTAGGACAAAAGTTTGTCATACTGGACATCTGCGCCAGTATCTACCCAAGGAAGAGTATTTCACCTGTACGGAACAGCGGAGTCATTAAAGCTAATATACTTACCAAGGTTTGATATATCAAATGATTTGATACTGTTTTCTACTTTTACAGTTTTCAATTCACCGTCAACAGTGTGATTTGTGTCATTGCGCACAATTCTCCAAGTGATGTAATACCCATTCATATTACTATTTTGATCAGGCGGAGTTTCCCAGGATAGTCTCAGTTGAGTGTGTGAGACAGGCACTAAACTGACATTTGTCACTTCACTAGGCACTAAATTGCAAGGGAGAAAAACATTATATAATTAATGATAAATTAATCAGGAACAAGGAATGAGGTATAAGAGCCAACATTTGACTTTTGAGCGGCTGGATAGTGCGTTTTGATATTGGCATGACGAGCGATTTTCACGATATTTTCATTCCCTATGCGCGAAATATTATTTTCTATGCCATATTTTTTTGCCACAGTACCTTACTACTTACCAACCTCGCAAACAAGGCTCTTTACTGCGGAAGTAGTGAGCCTGGCTTGCGAGGTTGATTACTTACTTGCAGGCTATTTAGTCGCTGGGGCAGAGCCCGGCGACGTTAAAATTGTCCTCTTGTGTTTTCTCCAATCACGGATTTTGGTTAGCCGCAAAACAACCAATTACATCACTTTTATGCACTGTTACGTCATATTTACCAAAATTATCTATTGGCCTTTTAAGACTTTAAACTCTTCGTTAGTGAATCAAGTATATATCAAATTGTTCACCTAATCATATAGATGATATATTGCACAAGTGGTTTTGAAGAAGCGTCTTGTTAATTCAACCTCGTACACAGCGTCGTCGTTTCTCTTTGGGAAACCCCCTTGAAAGCACAACTCAGCATAAAATGTTTTGCTCAAAAATGTATTTTAAATGATGAAATACAAGTGCCAAGAAACTTAATTCGTTATATTTGTGATAAAAATGGATTATTCATCGACAATTGACAGACAAATGTAAGAGTTTCACTCATCTTAGGCACCGCGAGCTGCCACTCATGAAAAATTTAAAGCACTTTATATATTGGCTACTCGGTTAAAAACCTCAAGAATACTGTTCAATAGTGCTTACCATTAACACAGCTCTGGTTACAGGCATCAGCGTCAGGTCCTAGATCCTTGCAGCTCGTTTTAGCATTCTCTGGACAGACCAAACATTGGTCTAAGAAGCTTGATTCAAATTGACCTTCAGGACAAGCCTTTGCCAAAGCTAATGCAATAGTAACAACCAGTATAAACTTAAGGAATATCCCGTTCATTGTCGCTTTTGTTGCCATGTATGTAGACTATGTCGTAGTTTTAATCTTTTTATAAAAAGCTTTTACTGACTAAAGCTGTGTCATTCACACGAAAGGCAACAATACATTTATATTCTCTCATTTAAATGTCGTTTTATAACCCAAAAGTTTATTGTGACGTATTATATATAAAACCACCGAAGCGAGTAAAATGACTCAGCATGATTTTCGGTATGATTTTCCCAAGCCTACAAATTAAATTTTAAAATTGATATGTTTTGTGACTAACATATACATACATACATTATTCAGCTCACTCCCCATTGGGGCTTTTCAGTGACCGATTACATCAAGTATCTAGCTTATCTATATTATGTACTTAGCCTACATTATTTATTTTTACAATTGTGATATTACTTTCCTAATCTGTCTATCCTAACCATAGAAATATTAGACATAGAATGCGTACTCCTATCTTTTCTCAGTCAAAATTTTGTCTCCACAAAATGGCGGTTTTCTAAGGGCACTTTGACTCGCCCCAGACTCACGTCGCAAGCAATACCTGTAAAAATACTGACAGGTTTCCCGACCAGTCTTGTCACCGCTTTTTCTATATCTACTGCTACAACCTAATGCTGAACAGGTATTTGGCATTGTTTTGCAATTCAAAATGGCGGTTTTCTAAGGGCATGCATGAAAAAAAGTGGAGACATGATTCGTGATCAAGTACGCATTCTATGTCTAATATTTCTATGATCCTAACCCACCCAGTCAACTTTCCCTGTGGGAGGAAACCGGATCGGTGCCCGGAGAAAACCCACGACTTTCGACAGAGCATTGACTTACCCTTTTCACATGAATGTGATGAGTGTCCTCAACGAGAATCGAACTCAAGACTCAGAGGTGAAAGGCGCTTGCTCTGACGACTGCGCCACCGAAGCCCCACATTATATACTAACCAGGACAATCAACAAATCTAATCATTATATAAATGTGTTTGTTCTTGTCTTTTATGTCAATGGCGGAGGCCTAAATAGAGAGAGAGAGAAATAAACTTCTTTCTCTAAAAAGGGGATTTATTAGACGGATAGCTTTGATGGTGGGGGCAGGGTGGGGGCAGGATGGGGGTGGGTCTTATTTAACCGACCGACGGAGACAGACAACGTACAAACAGACAGACAGACAAAAAGTGTACATACTTAAAAATACATGACGTACGTACTATGCGTTAATACAATATGGCCGCCAATTTTTAACGACTTTCACTTTTGCACATATTTTTCATTTTATTTCGAAGTAAAAACTTTCTACAATAAATTTTTATCTTTTAATAATGCATCCAAGAAACAAATATTGGAAAAATCCTGCGGACTTTGGAAAACTAGGAGAAGAATATCCTGAATTTCGCAAATATTTGCTACCAACGTCGAATGGATATACTATCAATTTTAAAGATCCAAAGGCCCTACGAGAATTAACTGTATCTCTGGTTCATCATGATTTTGGATTGAAAGTTGAGTTGCCTCTAGATAGACTTATACCCACTGTCACACTAAGATTGAATTATATTCATTGGATCGAAGATTTACTTCAGATGTTACCTGGGGGTGACACAGGTCAGACTACAGGGATTGATATTGGTAAGCTATATACCGTTTCTATTCTCACACGAAACTTCAATGTTTGTAACAAGCATTTGACAGGTTTTAATTTAATCAGAAGTTTCATATTGTAAATAGACAATGTTTTTATATGTGAGTGTTCATCTTTGAGTGGGAAATATCATAAAAATACTAGCAAAAAGGATTGCCACTTCTAAAGATATAGTTAATATAAATCATGGATAAACTCTCAAAACAAATATTGGTTAAAGATTGAAAATTAGGGTTGTTTTGGATACTGGTATTGAATCCAATATGTTAAAATGTTTTTGTAAAAGCTATACTGGAAGTTTGAACATCTCTTTGAAAGTTTTTTAAATCAAGACCAGATATATATGAATCTTAAATTATGGTTTATCTTTCCTCAATTTCTAATTGAGTCGTCAACCTTCACTTCTGTCTTAACCTTCAAGTAATGACTCTAAATCTTCCTCATCATGCTGATCAGTTCCCTTGTCTAAATCTGCTAATGCACGCCCTCCATTAAGTTGTTGTTGGTCGACATTTGGTTGAGGAGTTAAACACACAATGTTACTTAAATCTTGATTTTCCACTGCCTGTGAGTTAACAGCCTGTGTGTCATCATCCTGTGTGTTGCCAGTCTGTGTGTTGTTGTCATTGTGTGTAGCAGTACATGTTTTATCATCACTTTCATTTATCATTGCTTGATGTTTCGACTGAGCCTGGCGCCGATGTAAAACCACTTTGACTAAGATAAGTATTAGTGCAATGCCAACCACTGTTGGTAAGGCTATTTCAAGAATTTCCCAAATATCAACTGATGAGTTGGAAGAAGCTGTTTGCAAAAACCCTACAACAAATAAACATTAATGATTAGCTTTGAATAACATTCATTAAGTCTCATCCTGATGGTTAATGATTAATTCTACCTATTTCAAGAAACACATACACTATCTGTACAGACACATTGGTGGGTTTCACTAAGCACTATCGTGCAGCAGATGGTGGTCAACCTGCAGTTATCAGAGTAAGAAAATAATGTTCATTATTTTCATTATATGTAAATTGTATCGGGTATTGGGTGGCAAATAAATAGAATTGAGAGATGTAGTTTAATGTTTTGCTCCTATAATTGTCAAACCGTCTGACCACCGTCTGTTGTCCTGTATTATTGAAACCCACGTATTGCACAATCTTGTTGGATTTAGTCCAAACCAGTTTTATCCAGTTTAGACAAGAGGCTTGTTACAGAGGGACTTTCCTGCAATGCCAAGTTCATTTTGGTGAGTGGGCGTACTTCCTTTATTGCCAAAAGATGCCAAAAATTTGGTACATTTAATACTAGTTAAATTGCCACATTAACAACACATACACATACATAAGATGCGTACTGTAAACAAAGCACACTCAGAAAATTAGGCTAAAGATATGTTTATCAAAGAAACGTGTATATGTTACTTTAAACATTAAAAGCGCAATTTATGTAAACATGAAACTTAATATTAGTTAAATAGCGGAAATTATTATAATAAGGGCTATGAGGCTTTTATTTAACGCCTACTACAACACTGCGCGTCGCATTCTACGTTCTTGCGCTTGAAATTTTTACATAACTTAGAAGAAACTTTAAGATAACTATGCGCAAGATTGTGTAGTCCAAAGAGAAAGTAAAATGTGATTTGTGAAACGCACGAGAGAAACGCATGAATATCACGAGTTTCCTGTTAGCTTACTCAGCAAAAATTAATAATCTTACAACATTGGCCTGAAACCAAAAGTTGAATTTAGGTTCTACATTAGGCTGCCATTGAGGCGATATTGTGCATTTAGAGTGTAAAATGTATAACTGCTCAAAGCTATTCAAGCAGTTAACAGTTACAACAAATCGCGTAATTCAATCCACGTCAATGACATGGTGGGTTGCTTAGGTTTCAGTTTATGTGACCACATGTTTGTTTCAACTTGAAGAATAACGTATTTTTAAGAAACCTATTCTTTGATTACATATATATTACATCTTATCTTTTTCATTATAGATATAGTTTGATCTAAATCTGCACGTCTTAAACTGTCACCTCGTACTTCGGTAAACTCCCTAACAAAATTAATACTTTACGAAATTTGCGCAAAAGCTCTTTGCGTGAGAATGTATTATAGTGATAATTGTAGGGTCTAGAATACTATTTTCCCAATATATTCAAGTCCGACGACTTCTAAGTCCCCCAAATTCCTCTTTGTTTTTCGTTGTTTTATATTAAGTAGTACCGCGTCGCACAAACAAACCCGTTTATCGACTCCAATTTAGCATAATTTGATGTAAATATTTGAATTTAATGAGTATACTTTGTCAGTTACATTACACCCAGTAATATGTCACTAATAATGGCTCATAAATGTACGTGTACTTACCGCAGTGTTTCATACAACTTTTAAAAACTTTCATATATAATGGTTTGAATGTATCACAGCCGTCCTTGTTATCAGGACATGCGTTACATGGTCCATCTAGAGTTGTTGGAAACTCTCCTCTTGGACAGACATCTGACATAATGATGCTTTAAAGTTGAGCGTTTAATGTGCTTATTAAACTCGGAAGGGAAGACGCGAATGAATTTATACTGGAATAAAATTGAGTTATATATATAGAGGGAAAATCCCGCGGCCACGTGGTCATATATTCTATTCCTGTGTTTTTCCTGTGGTTCACAATAATTAACATGATGATGCAATAAAATTGAATTATAGCGCAATAAATAGATAATGGCTAATCAATCAAATTATCGTAGGATAAAGACTATATTACAACAATGTGGTTATTGTGAGATCAGTACATATTGGCATTACCATATAATTACCATATATTGCGCGAGTAGTGAATTAACACATACTTTAGGTACCCAACATGTCTTCAAATAGATTATATTCATACAACTGCATATCCCAGTCAGAGACGTGAAAGGCATATGTACTAACCACCATGTCACCAGCACCCTAGGGTATTTACATTTATAACGTGTTTATTATCAACAACCTTGAAGATATGGCCAACAAAACGACTCTTCCCTAAATTATGTTCATATTTTTTAGGTACAGGCACTTCCTGCATCTACCCACTGCTGGGAGCGAAGATTAATGGTTGGAAATTCTGTGCTTCAGAAGTTGATGAGATATCTTATCGTTTTGCCTGTGAGAATGTGAAAAGAAATGATTTAGAGGAATCTATACAAGGTATCATTTCAATAAGTAAAATTGACATAGTACACAAAATACAACAAAGGATTAGCAGATAAAAACATTGTCTATTTCGAGGTCTATTCTCACGTGAACTTCAATGTTAACAAGTTTAACAGGCTTGACAGGTTTAACTGCTCTTGACAAACAGGAAAGTTTCACGTTAATCAAGTGTACTGACATTAACGTCTGGCATCGCTTATCACGTCAGCAAAAGCGATGCGGACAAAGAAGACAGTCGCTTCGCGCCAACAAATTCGCCTGGTGGAAAATAGGCTTTAGAATAGACAAAGTCAATGTTTTTAACCGCGACTGTTCATGCTTAGATGCAAACAGCGGTACTAAAGCAGCAAAAAGGTCAACTAAGTATTTTTCTCATTCTATCTTGCTATTGTTTTTAGTGCGTCTTGTTACACCAGATATTGTTCTGGCTGACCTGCTGAAGGAAGGCGAGCATTATGATTTTACTATGTGCAACCCGCCGTTCTTCGCCGATAAGTCGGAAAGGGTCGGAAACCACTCGAGAACTGGCGACCGTCCGCGGCCGAGCTCTGTGTGTACTGGGTCCGAATCTGAGACTGTGACGTCAGGCGGGGAGGTCGCGTTTGTTGGAAGAATGATTGATGACAGTTTGAGACTGGGGTCTAAAGTTAAGTAAGTATGTAACCATAGGTATTTAATGGGTTTCACTAAACACTATCAGTGTCAGATAACTGTCAATCTTTCTGAAGTTGAGCACCATCTGCTGTTCTGTCACTATCTCTATTGTTTCATATAGGTGGTATACGACAATGTTGGGAAAAAAGTCAAGTTTAACTTCTGTTGTGACGAAGCTAAAGCATAACAATGTAAGTAAACTAAACTAGCTTTATTTATACTGGATATCTCTATCAGTTCTAAACTATCCTGCTTATTTTTGTTTATTTAGATTTCAAATATTGTCACAACAGAATTTTGTCAAGGCCGAACAATGAGATGGGGGGTAGCGTGGACATTTTCATCGGAAGTTGTAACGAAGGTAACATAGAAATATTTTAATGGCAATGTTTATTATAGTGACTTAAACCGAGCTAGCGCTGTTTTAAATCCGTTCAATCATCTCAACAGCATCTCATAAAATGTTTTTTTGTTTCAGTGTACGCCAAAGAAGAAACGCAAGAACAAACCATTACAATTTACATTTTCTTCGAGTTCAGTTTGTCCAAAAGAGACGCTATCCGAAGTCCAGAACATTGAGCAAATCATTTCCAGGATCTCGGAAAGATTTAAAGAAATACTAAACGACCTTCAGGTCAGTATATGATCTTAACTAGTAGGTTGGTTTCACTGAGATAGATTTAAGCCCAGGTCAAACGAGATGAGTATTGATGGGAATGAGAGTTGAATTGATATTATCACGCGTACCTGTCAAACGACGGAAAACTCTCATCAACTCTCATCCAGGGATAGGTTTACTGGGGGGCAGGGCTGGTGCGCACCCCTCCTAGCCTTGGCCAAGGGGGGTCGCAGGAGGGGTGCCAATTCCCATATCAAATCCAAATTTTGCATTTGACAGGGCATTTATCAAACAAAAATATAATATTGTGCCATTGATGGGCCTTTTTGACCATCTTGACCATCTTATTTTTCAAACATTTTCTGACAAGATAACTCTCTTGACCCTATAGGGGGTCCTCAGTGGTGATTAACCCTTCCTCGGTCGCTGACCACGCCCTGCTTCATGACCAAAGCCCGCTTAGCACCCCCCCCCCCTATCAAATCAAGCTGGATCCATCGCTGCTCTCATCCTCGTTTGACAGTTATCAGAGTGAGGAAATAATGTTAATTATTTTCATTGTATATGTAACAGTCTTGTGTTTGCTCCTGAAGTTGACCACTATCTGCTGTCCTGTAGCGCTTGCTGAAACTTAGCTTCTTTTTTCAACTTGTAGATACAAGTTTTATCAGAAAATATAGCAAATGAAGAAGAAGCGAAAAGAACAAAATTACATTGTAGTGCAACACATAATACTTGGGCAGACCAGAGACGAAAGCGGCGCGAGGCTGCAGGGAAACTGAGAACTAGTAAACAGCTTTCAACCAATCATACTTCAGATGTTTCTGTTGAGAATTGTCAAACTGGAAATGAAATGGGGAAAAATCCAAAGACAGTATCAGAGTTTGATTCTGAAGAAATGATTGAATCAGGTCAGAAATATATATCCATCACAGTAAGTGAGACCATCCGAAATGAACATTTGCCCGCAAAATTACCTTCAGTTTTAACAAACGAGAGCTCGAATAGTGAACTAAGCCTAGTTCAGGATTCAAGTGATGTTATTGGTCAAAATTCCCCTGACACTGGTGAACTGATGACGAATCCAACTATAAAACATGTAGCTACTCCAGAAAGCAAAGCACAAAATGATGAGACACCTCGTTCTGACAACAAAGACACGAAATTGCAAGCGAACACACAAGACAATATTTCTTTATTCCATACAGCTGATAAAAAGAGAAAGGAGCCAGCCTCTCCTAATATTACTAAACACAAACCTAAGTTTTTAAAATCAGATGATAGTTGTAAGAACGAACAGTTATTCCTTGAGTTTGTTTTAACACTAGGAGCGAGGCATACTGATACTGCAACATATAATTTACCTCAAATGTTTTTACAAATGGAGTGGATAAACGGACAAGATAGGAATTGTATGTATCAACTGTTTCAGTATTTTCAGAATCGTTTTAACTCCTGAGACATTCAAATAATAGAGTTGCTTCCGTACTGGTCTCCTACTTGTGGTTAAATAATAATAACTTTATTTCAGTGTCAATGTATTTAGCGTATTTATACAACTAATTGAGGACACTATTTATAATATATATCATTATTACAATATTGGACAATTACTTACATTAACTGACATAAGGATATAATCTTTCAAATACACGCACAACTCAAAAACGTAAACGGACAGACTGACAGCTAAAATTCAAAACTACCTATATCATGAGCTGCAGAGTTTGCAGCAATTGGTATTATAGGCTCGTCGAAAACTACTTATATGATTAGAAATATACCACCGCCCTTCAATAGATGGGTTTCACTAAGCACTATCGGTCCACCTGCATCAGAGTGAGAAAATAATGTTAATTCTTTTCATTATATGTAGTAGTTTTGTATTTAAAGAGATTTCTCTCAAGTGTTAACATTTCTGAAGTTCACCACCATCTGCTGCCCTGTAACACTTGCTGAAACCTACGAATACAGGTATGTGAACACCTTGCTTTTCAAGCAATTTAATGCTTCGTCAAAAATGAATAGTTAAAACAAAGAAAGTAATGTTAAGACATATTAATATATTTACACCGCATCTTCATCATCATGTGTTGGTGGAATCCCTGGAACATCAAAGTTTTGTTCGGGCACGTTATTCACATTTTCTGCTCGACGTCGTTTCTTGTATAATATATATACTCCCAGTAGGACTAATAATATAGCCGCAACAACAATTCCGCCTATAATACCTGAAATAAATAAAAATATTGGCATCTATATAGTCTTGGGAATACATAGATTTAGTTTGATTTTCTTCCTGATACAAGTGTCAACATTTCTGAAGAGTGAAGTTGACCACCATCTGCTGCTCTGTAATGTCTACTGAAACCATCTATTCTTTCATATATATATATTCGCTATCCTATGAATATACATATATTTACCTGAAATCATCTGGTCGTTGGACGATTTACCTGCAATCGTCTGGTCGTTGGACGACTTCGTATCATGCTTGATGTTATAGTTTGGAGTATGTGGACGGTCAGTGGTGGACAGGTTATCTACAAGACAATTAAAATACGATAAAAGCTCCGTTGGGATCAATAAATAGCTGAATTCATATTTGAAGACGGATTTCGATCTAAGACAGGAAATCATCTCAATATAAATTTGCTAAACGAAGGGTTTTCCGTCTCAACTTTTACGTCCAAACAACGGGAGCGACTCGTCATAAACTTATATCAGACGAATAATGAAGATTGAAGATGAGTTTCAGGACTTTCACGAAAGACTGTATGAGACTGATTGAAGGTTTCGGAATTTTTCAGGTTCCGCGTTCATTTCAGACGGAAATCTGTCAGACGAGTTTCCCGTTTTAACCTAGATGGAAATCAGTCTTGATATCAATTCAGCTATTAACGAACCCCACCAAATGACTGCCTCGTTCTTTAATAAATCTCGTATTTATCCAGGTCAATTCATGAATTCCCTGGACAAAATAAAAGGGACTTTTAAAGATTAACAAGGCAGTTCTATACACTGCTGACCTGTGAGGGTCATACGTGCTGTGACTCGGCTTTAAAAAGTACTTTCCCAAGTCCATCGTTATTTAAGGATTTCAAAGCCAACGTACACTGATATGTTTTTTAAAAACTTTTTTTGACCAAGATATGACTTGTAGTTGATCATTTAACCGTGATTACCATAAGAAATACAAAACATTTGAAATCCCTACTTTCCCGCGGGTAAACCGTCTACGCAATTTATGGATCATCCTTTTGGGTGGGTCACTCACGTAAAAATGTACCTCTTTAAGTCAACCCCTTAAAACCGCAAGCTACAAAAAACAAACATGAACTTACATTCTTTGCAATCGCGAAGGCAATTTGCTAGAGTAACGTCGTCCAGTGAGGTACAGCCGTCAGGCCAGTCGCCGCATTCGACGCAACCGTCCATATTTCTATCATGGTAACTCCTTTTCTCGCATTGTTCTGTCGCCTCTGTCCGCGCATAAAGCGATAAAAGTAACATAAATATATGCAACACGCAATACATATTACGATGCGGCATTGCTGTGAAATGAGAAATATTTTTAAATATATATGTATATTACGCACTTTTTGTTAATGTGCATTGTAAGCAATTCTAACACGAACGTGCACATGCTTGGGTTCATGGCCAAATTAAAAACATAAAACCTGACAAACCAGTACGTTTCTTCATGATTGCACAGTTAGCCAATCAGCGTGATTTTTGCGAGTGTTCATCCTTCTAAAGTTAGATGCAAACGACGGTACATGCAAATTTTCACGCGTGAATATCCACGAAAAATCCCGCGCGAATATCCACGAAAAATCCACGCCCAAAATGTACGGAAGCTAAATATTTTGCTTACAAACCAATTTTTTTGTCAATTTGTTACACAAAAAGCTTTAAAAACACGACCAAAACTTAAGCAGGTTGTCTATTGGAATCCTATTTATGAAAATTGCTGGTTAATTTGTATTTAATTCGGTTATTTTGCCATGAGTATTGAGGTATCGGTCGCAGAGCAAAATGCTGCTAAGGAATTCATCAATTCGTTTGCAGAGAAGTGTGGTGATGTGGTGTATGACAGTGTTGAAAATTTACCTAAACAACCTTTTGCACTACATTGTTCAAAGGAGGAAATTAAAGGAGAATGCCTGTTTATTGCTTTAGAGTATTTACTAAGCAGGTAGGCCTAAGTATTTTAATAAAAGTTAAAGACATCTGGAGTGTACCATGTAAATATAGTTTGCAATTAATTTTGATAGTATTTGTCTGTTTTAATTGCAAGTTTTTAAGTAATGTTAGGTGTAAATTATAAGTTATATGCACGACATTATATAGTATATATTATGTAGAGTTAACAATTAGTATTAAATTATAATTTTGAAGTTATTTTGGGTTAATATTGTTAAATGTTAATATAGAGTAAGATCTTAGCAACAGAACTTGTTACATTTTGAACAGTTTCAGTTTCTCCTAGGCAATTTCCTGTTTAGTTTGAGTGACTCTTGAATGACCAGCTACTGACTTGACTTTGACTGTTGTGATTATTTTTATGTTAGTGGTGCGTCAGAAATACTGGCAACAACAGCAGCTCATCATGCCACGGCCAAAGCACTAGGGCAAGATCTGTCGTCATTTGAAGAGGACGTATCAGTATTTGACAGAAAATTGGATTCAGATGAGGAGGATGAATCGAAAATGGAAAGAAAAACCATTAAAGGTAGTTTTATGGAGTTTTTTATAACTGCCAGTTGCAGGAGTGTATATAGTTACCAGTGGGGTTACCTTTCCCCCCACCCCCAATTTTGAAAAGTCCTTTTCACCTGGTATTAGGTTTTGAGTGGCTTTGGGGTTCCAAATGGGGGGCAAATGGTAATTATATACACCCCTGGCCAGTTGACCACCATCTGCTGTACGATAGTGCTTAATTAATGAAAACTACTATGCTTAAACTCTGCCATGTAATTGGATGCCAATTCTCTCCTAGTTTAAACATAACTTTCAATCTTATTTAGCATACAACTGTGGAAGGTTAGCAGTTGCAACAACCAATGCCGTTCACGAAATTTGTAAGGAATGGAAAGTAAATATGCCAACACTTCTGAAATCTAAAAACACATATGAAGTTTACATGCACTCAGAGCAGAATACAAGAAAAAGAATGGAGGATAAACATATGGTTATAACTGAAGTTAATAATCTTTTTGGCTTAGATAAGGTAGGTTTTAGATAAGGTACACAGCCAGACCTCCATGATATTCTTTACACACATACCCCCTACCATATTCATCATACACCCCCCTGCTGAAAATCTCGGTAAAGTTTCATGTTCATATCATGTGCCTAAAACTGCTGCATTATGAACTTCAAATAGTTTTAAACTTATGCTCCAATGTACCCTAGGATTTCCCAAGCCAGGCATATTTTGCTGTATTTGATGGTCATGGTGGGGTTGATTGTGCTTGTTACACTGTCGCTCACTTTCATAACAATATTGCAAAACAAGAGAGATTCTCTTCCGACCTTGATGAAGCTTTGTCTCAAGCTTTTCTGACCACAGACAAATTGTTCTTAGAAAAAGCAAGAAATGAGGTAATGTTATAATGATTTATGGAATGGTTGAAATACAGTGGTTGGTGTGGACCTCTATAATCAATGTTCTTTTAGTTTTTCCTCCTATCACCTCAGTCACATGTGAGAAGAATGCTTCCAGTTTGACTTTACCAAACACCACAGGTTTTCTCCCGGTACTCTGGTTTCTTCCAGGAGCAAAAAGGGATGATCCTTACTGGACCTCTAGGGAGAACAGTTTAGAACTGATAGAGCTATCCAGTATAAATAAAGTTAGTTTAGTTTAGGTTCCTGTAGTAACACTGGATTAACAAGGGATGACTCTTACTGGACCTCTAGGGAGAACAGTTTAGAACTGATAGAGCTATCCAGTATAAATAAAGTTAGTTTAGTTTAGGTTCCCTCCTGTAGTAACACTGGATCAATAAGAGATGACCTTTATTGGACCTCTAGGGAGAACAGTTTAGAACTGATAGAGCTATCCAGTATAAATAAAGTTAGTTTAGTTTAGGTTCCTGTAGTAACACTGGATCAATAAGGGATGACTCTTACTGGACTTCTAGGGAGAACAGTTTAGAATTGATAGAGCTATCCAGTATAAATAAAGTTTGTTACTAAAATCTATTTCAGAACTTACGTGCTGGAACAACAAGTGTTGTAGCGATGCTAAGGGGTAATACACTACACATAGGATGGTTAGGAGATTCGCAGATATCAATGTGCAAGCAAGGGAGGGCAGTTCAATTGATGGAACCTCATAAACCCAACAGAAAGGTAGGTACTTGCTGTGGTTTATGTCTGAACTACTTGAGAGTAATAAAAACGCTTCAACTTATAATCTTGTTCTATTTTCCTGTGTAGGATGAGCGTAAGCGTATAGAAGAGTTGGGTGGAGTTGTGATATGGATAGGAGATTGGCGAGTGAATGGAAATATTGCTGTGTCAAGATCTATTGGAGATAAAGATCACAAACCTTATGTTTCTGCCGACCCTGATACACTAGAGTTTGATCTTGAAGGTAAATCATAGGAATAGCTTCAGTAAGCATTTTTCAGGGCAACAGATGGTGGTCAACTTCAGAAATGTTGACATTTATAAGAGCAAGAAAATTGAACTACAATGTCTTCTATCTACAGTATTTGCCTCCATATACAAGACTACTATATTATTTTCTCACTTTTGCATGATAATGCTTAATGAAGCCATCTATAATGTATCCTTAGTTGTGACTATTTGCACAGACTTTATACCACCCTTTCCATCATCTAGGTGATGAGGAATACCTTCTTCTGGGCTGTGATGGATTATGGGATACTATCCCAGCCCCTGACGTCATCAAAATGGTGCAAGAGCACTTAGCCAATGGTGGACCTCGTTCCCAGGTTGCTAAATTTCTTGTGGAGCAAGCGATTGCACATGGCTCAACAGACAATGTTACTGTAGTAGTCGTATTCTTAGATTGTCATAGAATTTCAGGTGAAGAAGCCCCAGAGACTGCATTGGCCAGGGGTGCAGCTGAAGGAACTGGGGAAGAGAAATCTGCTCAAGTTGCAGAGGGCGCAGCACAAGAGACTGAGGAGGAGAAATCTGCAGAGAGTTAGAAACTTGTGTCATGGGGTCAGAGTAGGGGGTAGTAAAGAGATTAAATTGGACTTGTCATGCCTAAACAATGACATATTTTACCAGAAAACATTTCCAATAGCAAGATTTCCAATAGCAAGATTTATACTAGCAAGATTTATACTAGATAATGATAGTCTGTCATGGTGAACTTGGGCAAAGAAAAGATAGTTTGTCTGATAATTTTTCATACATAAACACGGCAAACAGACGGATCATCCGTCAATGCGTAGTTTGTTGTGTGCCAAGTTCATGTCCATGGATGATCCGTCTGTGTATAATACAGCATTAGACGAACTATCAGGAATTGTATCGGATATTATTCCATTAATAAAGTATGTAGATCACTAGATCATGCTATTCTAGGTAATAAATCTGGATAGTTCATTTATACACTAAGACAGATCTGAGACATGATTGCTATGATGAAATTATACAATGTCAATGTACATGTATTTTTAATAAATTGTTTACTTTTGTACAGAATCTTTTCATTGTATATTAAGTTTTGTATTTGAAGGAAAAGAAATAGAATTGAGAGATGCAGTTTAATTTCTTGCATCTATATAAAGTGTCAACATTTCTAAAGTTGACCACCATCTGCTGCCCTGTAACGCTTACTCAAACCCACCATGACGATAATTGATTATCGATAATTATTATTGATTATTTATAATTATCTGACAATTCGGATATTTAGAATAAATTAACACGACCGTTTCGTCCGTGGAGGTCTGAGATCTAACCAAAACATTCAAAATGGAGTCGATGTTTTCATTTTTGGTCAGATAAAGCAATTTATTTTGCAAGAATCCCGGCTTAGGGCAGCCGAAATAACTACATTATGGATAAGAAGGAAGGAGTTAAGGTATCTGGCTTTCATTTTAACTAGTTAGTTTATTTAAAATGATTAAACTTTTGAAGAAATACTAAACAGAAACTAGCAAGTTTTTGCATCGAACTTACTATAAATTATAGTTTATACGTCAGTTTGAAGTTTAAATTATTTGTTTACTATAATTAATAGTATAAACACAATATAAAAATTTAGGCCTTATATTAATGTATATATTTTTACCTATTATATATTTGTCCATCAGTAATCAGTATATTTGTGAACATTTGATGATTTGAAGCTAAGACTTGAGAGTACACGTCCAATATAAATTGCAACATAAATATTTGAGATATATATGTTTGTGCATTATCAAAGGCACAATTTCCAGGAATTTCTAATCGAAATTCAAATTTTGGATAAAGTGTGTTATGAGGTAGCAGTTGGCGGTCAACTTCAGAAATGTTGATGCTTTTATAGGAGCAAGAATATGAAACTATATTTCTCAATTCTATTTATTTGCCTCCAAATACAAGACTACTACATATAATGAAAAGAATGAACAATATTTTCTTACTCCGATAACTGTAGATTGACCACCATCTCCTGAAACCTTCCTATAATTGCCTAACTTGTGTATGGTAAAGTATAAAAAGATAATATTAAGACATTAAAGATGGTCTACAGTCCGTTCTGCGCATGCGCGGAGTTTGTTTATTTTCGGGGACTCCTGCTGTTTTTCTCCCCAGTCTTATTCCCGTTCCATGCTCGCGTTATTTATATTGCATCCAAATTCCGAAACGATGAGCGAGACAAAATCTTCTTCGTTGAATTCTTTATTCTTCGACTTCGGGCAGTAATATTGAGAAAAAAGCGAGCAGGAGGGAATATTACGCTAAAAGGGATGTTTCTAGCGTGTATTTGTTCGAGAATTTTAACCGATAGAGGGAAATCAAGGCAAAACATGCCTTGAATTCAGACACAGATGTTGCCGAAATGCTGCTTGATCACTTCGACGCTACGGAATCCACACGGGCTTTGTGGTAAGAATTTTGCTTATACATAACAAGTTTCGAGTTTTGACATTTAAAAGCTATTACATAATTGTTATTTATACGGGTATTGCATCTTTTCAGCGACGTGGAAACCCAGGCTGATGAAGCTAAATTTTCTAGTTCAAGGTATGTATATAAAATTACTAACAAATGGCTAAATATTCCCCACCACATTAGCCCATAGGATTCGTAACATTTTCATGATCAAACTGTGAATTTTCTATGATACAGTTCACCCTCAAACAAGATTTAGCCACCGATGAAGAGCGTTGTATTTAATATGTCAACACAATATTAAAAATTAAAGCAATTCCCCAGCTTACACACTGATAGCTATTTCATATATTATTCATTCACTCACACACCAGTAATGAAATGTTTCTAAAATGGTGTAGATAATGATGTCTGCTGTGTGATTACTGTATGCCAAATGCATCTTCATCATTTTAACTTACAAGTGTCTTCATTTCAGATCTTTATATCCTCTTGAAGAGAGGACATTGACTGCTAGTGGTGGAAGTGAAAGTGATCAAGATGCAGACAGGACAATGATGGCAAACACACTTTCCTCTACCAACAAAAGGTACAATTGCTTTGTAATTTATGCATGGATCAATTCTTGCTGTTACCATCCCCCCGGCAAATTGTATTCCAGGGGCCGGGAATTGGTTTGATGATTTTGTCCTGGGGGTTTAGGCCGGGAATGTGCGAGATCTGGGGTCTGGTGAATAGCCACATAGGATCGCAGACTCGGGGGATGAGATTAACTAGTCTCTAGTCCTGTGCACACGTTATTTGCAGTGACAGGCAAAACCCATCAAATGTTGGATATATAGCATATCCAAAAGATTGTTGACAATAGAAGAAGGGCTGCTGAGAAAGCAAAACAAAGAAGCACCTTGATTTTCTGTTGAAAGTATCTGGGTTTTTTTGTTAAAGTCCTTGTATTAGTTTTTCACCTTTGCCCGGGGGTTGAGAATTGTTAATTTTCAAATACCCGGGGGCTGTAAATTTGCAGTGAGCTTTAAAAAATGTACAAATCCTTGGGGTGTTGCCCGGCGGGGGAGGAAGGTAACAGCAAGAATTGATCCATGCATTAATGGTGAATGAATAAAAAGCAGTTTTATTAGAGACTTGGGTCTATCTATTCAATATACAAAGTTTAACAAATTATGATTTCTGTGTATTAATAGTACGAACCTCTATAAACCACACTCACAGTAGTTTGGTAGTTATATTGCTAACATGTGCATGCCAACCATGGTGAAATAGCTGCAAAATTATGTGCTGTAGAAACTTGGTATGCATATTTTTGCAGTTGCCAGAAAAGACTAAAACTCCATTTGAAAATGTATTTAGTTGTGAATGGATATACAAAAACATATCTGTTTGAGGAACCCACCTGACAAATCAGTTTCAGTTATGAGTTTCTCATCAGTGAATCTAATTTATTTGGTGTTCTCCTTTCATATATCTTGTACTGTATCTGGAATTGAGTACATTTCTTGAATGGCAGAATGCCAGTTAACCCATTTTCTCAGTTTGCTTGATCATGCCGTACAGTAAGTACAGATATTAATTAAGTACTATGTAATGGATCAATATTTTCACAAACGTACAGTCGAGCATACGCTGGGGGGAGGAGGGGGTTATACCAATGTACGCTTTTTAAAATGTCAATAATGGCTTTGAATGCACAGCAATATTTCCAGATCATTTACAGCTATTTTTGGCAAGAAAATTATTCTTCAAAAAATAAAACTGGACATTATTGTTTGCTAGTGTTTAGCAGAGTCTCTGGTTAACTTTGTTATGGCATACAATCTAGATTGTATACAATATACATATGCTAATATTTGGCCGTGACCATCATTCTTGAGGTTCAGCATTTATTTTAAGAGTACGCTCTGAGAGGGAGGTAGGGGGTTGAAAAGGTGAGAGTACGCTCTGCACGCTTATGAAAATGTTGATAATTGTGGATGACCCTTAGAATAAAATTATAATTTTACAACAATGGAGGCCGATAACCTGTGTACATCCATTAGGAGAGGGGTAACGATTACATATATCAACTACGCAGCAACTTGGGACAACTCTTCGGTTTCGCTTCGCTAAATGTCCATGCTGCCATAATACATATTGCCTATAGGCTGCATGGTGAAAATTTTCATTGTTTCTGTTGTTATTTAGGACCAGAACATCTTCTCTGTACCTCATGGCAATATCCAAAATATTTCCATCAAGGACAATTTGTTGTAAAAGTGGTGTTCGTGAAATGCATGTCTTCTTGTTCTGGCACAGCATTTATTCTCCTCCTGAGTGTGTATTGCTATACAGTGACCACAGTTGCACCACTGAGGAGTATTATCAGGATCAGGGTTTGGTTCCGGAGCTCCATTCCCTCCTGCCAGTTCTCCATTTACTATATCAGCAAAGGTGGTTGGCTGTCTACGTAGTAATTCCAAGGCCAACCTACATAAGACAAGAACATTCATTTCCTCCACTAGGTTCTGAAAAGTCGATATGGGTATCATTGGTAAATCAATCACAAATAGGTGAAATATGAACTCTGGCATTAGAAAGGGTAAAAGAATGAAGTAGGGCAAATTGTACCTTAATAGGTTAATTAGTTAATAAACTTAATTGTACCTTAATAGGTTAAGAACATTAGCAGATAGTTAACTAATTAATTCACAAGACATTTCTTCCTGAGTAAAATTGTCTGGCATTAATTAGAGCAAACGAAAACAGTTCGCCTCCTTGCAGCTTAATGGGTTATTAACCAAAGAGGGTAACATGTACCCGAGTTTGTTATTCTACTCTGTCTAATGCCAGACAATTTTACTCATCAAGGGGAGATTCTTGCACCTTAATGAGTGAATATACCACAATGATGGTTGAAATACACTGTACATTTTAGGAGTTGATCAATATGAACAGATAAATGATATATGGTATGGGAAGATTGTTAATAATGGTATTTGTTTGCATGCCAATTTTTGTAATAAAAAGTCTATGCTTCATAGAAGACAACCAATTGTTGTTATCAGTTAATATGATATAGAAAATTAAGATGTGGGACTGTTTATTGAATATCAGTTATTATAATATAGTAAAACATTCTAGGATAGCATGCATTGCAGTAATTGCACATTTTCGATTCTGACCAGATAATACTGTGTATTTTCAATATTCTAAAGCACTTTTAGCTACTGTTACTGTCATCAAATTATAACCCTGATTTAAGTCAGGTAAAAGAGGACAAAAGTTGATAAATTCAAGTTTAGAAAAGATATGCATGCAAACACTTGAAACTTGTTGTGTGTAGGCAATTTGATGTATGCATACATACAGTATATATAGGCTGCATATATGAACCAGAGTCAAATTAAAATTTTGACAGCAAATTATAATGAGGTTTATAACAACTAGTTTACTTACCACTAGTTGTTCGTGATTAGCTTGGTTTGCAGCAGCATTAGGTTCTTCCTGCAATTGTCTTCGTCCAACTCCTCCCCTTGTATTTTGCCCACCTCCCTTGCACCTCGTCCTCCCCCCAACCTTTAGTCTGCCTTTTCTCGCTTCCTTTACTATCATCCGTCCTCTCGATCTCTGTCTTGCACAGAAAAATCAGAATCCTAAAACAACAAGAGAGAATATGAGCAAAGGGCCACATTTTCCAATGGTATACAAGTTAATTTATTAGGCAGTTGTGATATCCAAGCTAGAAGTATACTGTTGAAGACCTGCTGACACTTCTGCCCGCTGATGAGCTGATCAAGCAGAAGTTATATTAAAAACTCATTAACTAGAATATCAAGTAGTATCAACTATCATGAAGTGAAATTATAAAATCATTAATACGTCTCCGTCGTCTCGTACCAAATTCACGTATGTGCTTTATAGAAATTATAATATCATAGCAAATATAGTCCTTCGTGTAAGGCTCGTTCTATCGAAGAAAACTTAATGCAAGATCGGAAGTAGACATGAATTTGACATGAAAGGTTTGTCTTGCACTCGAGTTTACATATGTAAATGAATTGTAAAGCACAAAGAAAGTCCTGCCTGTTTTATATTCATGCGCCAAATTTTCATTAATAGAGGAAAAAATGTAAAAGTTCTTACCGTATTGTCGCTATCGCTCTCTTGGACCCTTCTGTACTTGTTCATACAAGTAGAACCACAGTCTTCGCCATGACACGTACTCGAACAAAACGTATTCAAGCTTCGGCACGAAGCGTTTCTTTTAAACAACGGCCGCGGCATTTGCATACAGTTAAATTATATACATTAGGCAATGCCGCGGCTTGTTCTGTCTGCTTTACTTCTAATTCTTCAAGCGTCAAGAACCCCTCGCTTGCGTCGTCGGCCATGACAGATTGACAGTGAAATTTGATCTTGCGAAATGTTGTGTAACGCCAATACTTCATGTTATAGAATTTATTGGATCAAAACAAAAACGTAAACAAACTCCGCGCATGCGCAGAACGGACTGTAGACCATCTTTAAGGTATATAACTTGTACAAAACAATACATTATTTTTATTCTGAAATTTTCAGGTTCTCAGTGAGGTTTTTCGATGTTTCCGATGTTTTATATGTATGGAAAAATTGCAAGATGCTCGTATGTGCCCACATTGCTCCAAACTTTGTTGTTCGGCCTGTATTCAGGTACAGTTTATCATTACGATATGATATCCTAAGTAAAGTGTACAATTACTAGTAGTTGGTGTGTAGCAGTGCTGGTTTCTTCTGTTATCAAATATCTGGAATTCCTCCTTGTTTTAAAACTGAGATAGTAAAGCTTGTTATATTTGATTAACGCCTTCTTGAAAGTGTCTTACTACCTGAAAATATACCCCAGTAAACTTGCAGGCCCATGCATTAGACCTTGGAAAAAAATGGAAAATGTAATGTTCACTGAAGCATGCCCCTCTCAGAAAATGTGAATGTTAATGAAAATCTTCACCCCCTAGAAAAACTGAATGTGAGCTGAGAATATACACTCTCCTTGAAAATCTGAATGTTTACTGACTCCCCAGCTGGGAGGGCAAAGCTCCCCTTGCCAAATAAATATTGCTCCACCCTTGTGTAAAAATGTATTCTTGTACTTCAGAGATGGATGGCAGAAAGATCCACATGTCCACATTGTAGGTATGGTAAAACTGTGATAATTACTTCATTAATGATGCTGTGAAATATAAAGAATTGAAACCAAGAATGTGGCAATCTATGTAGTTAATATTGGTGATTTCATGCAATAATAATGACCATATGTACAGCTCAGTTTTGTATGCATGACATCCATGTTTATGCTAATCTCTCTAATGTCTTAGAGGAACACTGCAATTGTCTGAAATGGTTCATTGTCGTTGGGTTGAAGATATTACTCAGGTGCGCACTATATACTGCCAAATACTGACATTTGAAGAACATAACTTGATATAAAATCAAAATGTAACGTGACATAATTTCTCTACAGAGGCTGACATCACTTCAACAACAAGCCCAGGCAAGTCCGACTGTAAAACAGGAGAAAGACTGGTGAGCTCTGATCTATATCCATTTTTCTGTTATATTTACAAGCAGTGAACATTCAAAACAAACTCACGTACTGTATCTATAACATTTCTCAGGTGTAAAGATCACAATGAAAAGTTGAGCGTTTTTTGTTGCACATGTAAAATTTGTATCTGTCATCAGTGTGCATTATGGGCAGGACAGGTAAGTGTTAGACATGATAGAACACCTTGCAGATCATTAGAAGGTAACAGTGGTGGAATAATTGTAACATTTTAAATTTGTATTGTTCCACAGCATTCAGGTCATAGTTTTAAACAACTTGATGAAGTCTATGATCAACATGTCTCACTGGTCACAGATGAGGTATGGAAAAATTGACCACAGTAATTGCTACATTTATGTCTCTTAATCCTGGTCTTAGTCATAACGATCATGAACACATCATCAAGGTGGCTGATGTAATAGAATGTCGATATATACAGCTGCAATCATTAAAGACTGATTTGCATAGAGCACACAAACGACAAGATAGATGCAGACTATTTCACATAGGGTACAGTCAGTGTTGATATATCTCTACAATCATTAAATACTGATTTACATACAGCACACAAACGACAAGATAGATGCAGACTATTTCACATCGTTGATCCTGACTTGGTCAGAACAGTTACGACCAGGAGTGGAGACCTGGCTTAATACTTGGCCAATTGGTAACAAGATGTGATTATTGTTATTTTCCAGGTAGCATCGTTAAGACGAAGGCTAATGGAATTGATCAGCCTGGTTCAAGAAGTTGTATGTTTATTTATTTTGTATATTGTATCTTGTATATTGAAAAATATTCTTTCTGTACTCTCATCACTCAGTGACCATTATAAGAGTGTCTGTACTAGCCAATAAGGAAGAGGGTTTTTGATCACATGTTTAAATATTTTACTACAGGAACGAAATGTTGAGAGCTTAAGAGAAGGCAAGGAAGAGGTAAAAACTCAGAAAGAAAATGATTATTAGTTTTCTGATGAAATAAGATTGTGTATCATATTCTGCATCTCTTACAGCGCGTTAGAGAAATTCATAATGCAGTTGAACTTATGATTGCAAGATTAGATTCACAATTGAAGAGTAAACTACTTGTTTTAATGGGTACGTTTTGTTGTATCGTTTTGTTTGCATCTTTATACTTGATTGTTTGGTTTTGTACAATTCGCGTTCAGGGTGCGTTAAGGCGATGTTACATGGGGTAATTTTCAACGACGATTTGTGACGAAAATCCTTCCCGAACCAATTAAATTTCGTGTAATATCGTTTGTATTTCAAGTTGTGGTTGAAAATCATTCCATGTTACATCGCCTTTGAAATCAACTTTTGTTGCAGGTGACAGTAATGAACAGCAATGAACAGCAATGTCGTTCCTTGTATTATTTCATGTTGCTGTTTCTATTTCACTTCAGGTCAAAAAAATTCGTTAATACATGAAACAGAATTATTGGAATCTCACTTACAGGAGGTCGAAGATCAGGTCAGTCGAGATCAAGAAATATTTGACATGACTAAAGTCCTCAAGTAACATACTGTAGAATAGAGAGAGTGTTTTAAGTACTTGTCTGACTCGCTGTTCACGTGTACTCGCAAATCTTAAGAATGAGATACAGTGTAATGTAATTGCTCCACTACCATGCTACATATCACATGGTTCTTCATTTTCTCTCACAGCTTCATTCCTGTTCTAAAAGCGAACTTATTACAAATACTGGTGACCTTCTTGTCAAATTTAACGAGGTTTGTTGAAACACTTGCCACTTTTACGTTTATCGTTGACTTTTTATCCAAAATGAAGTTTTTGACTGACATTATTTTTTACATTTGTTTATAGATTCATAAGAAACCCATCGGGTCATTTGTTAGCCCGCCTATCCCTGCAGACTTTACGAGGTATATGAGATAGGTGTTCATGAAGTCCGTCCCATTTGAAAAGAATGAGTAAAGATGTAATTATATTTCTATTTTAAATAGTGAAATTGTTCCGTTGTTTGAGACAAGCACATTTTGTATCACTAACTTCAGGTAAGTCCCTTTAACGATGTAGGGTAATGTCGATGTAGGGTAAATCTTGAATGTATAGCGATAAACGAGTGAAGGTCCTTCTTCTGGAAGATAGTGGTTTCTTCTCCAGACGAAGGACCTTCGCTCGAAACGTCTAAGTTCTTGTCATATTTTTCAGTTTGATCCTTTATATATTTCCTCAAGTATATATTGGATGAAAATGTCGATAATTAATATTAAGGTGATGAAGGGCCTTCGCTCGAAAGGTTAAAGTGTGTTTAATCTTCAGATAGTTCAGACACAAGCCATAGCAGCCTATTGTACAACACTGGACTGTTTAGGAAAGTAAAATAACTTTTACAAGAAGTCCGAAATTTAGGTTCGTGGTTTGACGAACATATGTCTATGAATGTCCATGTGGGCAAGGTTTGCAGCAAAGCATTTAGGGGCTTGTACAACATTCGACAAATAAGGAAGTTCCTCTCCATCGAATCAACTAAAACGCTCGTACATGCCTTTGTGACGTCACACTTGGACTACTGCAATTCTCTCCTGGTCGGCATTCCCCAATACCAACTTCAGCGTCTTCAACGAGTTCTCAATGCCGCTGCTAGAGTGACGTGTCTTATACCAAGATGCGCTCATATTACCCCTGTCCTGATGCACCTTCACTGGCTGCCTGTTAAGTTTCGTGTTGATTTTAAAATTGCACTCCTGGTATATAAAGCTCTCCATGGGATGGCGCCAGGCTACATTATGGAACTGTTGTTAGAAAAACCGAACTGCTGTTACCAACTGAGATCTGATGATCAGGGACTACTTTTTATCCCAAAAACTAGAGCCAAGACTCTTGGTGATCGAGCATTTGTGCATGCAGCTCCGTCAATTTGGAACATGCTACCTTATGGTATTAGAAATAGTAAAACAATTGACTGTTTTAAATCTCAATTAAAGACTTTCCTCTTTAAGAAAGCTTTCGATTCTAACTTTTAGATTTATAGACACTTATACCTTAATTCTTAATATTTTAGCTGCTTGTATATAGTAGAACTTCATTGTTGTAAAGCGCTTTGGAATATTTTATATAATTTAAGCGCTGTATAAATCTTTATATATTATTGTATAGTTCTGTGAGACGAAAAGCGGATCCTGTGTACAGCGACTGTTTGGAAGTTAATGGTCTGTGTTGGAGACTTAAAGTCTATCCTGTGAGTCTAAGCATTATTTCTCAAACTCATTAATTATTCATGATTACAACACAAAGGAAATCAATACCGTATCTTTGTCTTGATACAACGGTATATAATAAACGCACATAAATTAAGTCAACTTTCGTCTTCGAATACACCTCAAAGTATGTTGTTCAATCAATTTTCCTTTAGGACGGCAATGGCGTTGTCCGAGGAAATTACCTCTCAATATTTCTTGAACTTTATGAAGGTCTTCCAGATCCTGCAAAGTAAGTCATGGAGTTTCAAAGAAAGAACACGGTTTATCCTTCATGATGAACTACGCACGCACGCAAAGTCGTCTTTGTAGATGAACTACTTACTACTCTTATAGCTGGTCTTGACGGATGATCCATCTGTTTGCTGCGTTAATACACAGACGAATTATCGGACGAACTATTTTTTCTTTGCCCAAATTCGTCCAGACGCATCATCCGTCTTTAGTATATTTAAACCTGACTAATGAGGTTGTGTCTTTGTTCTATAGATACGAATACCGTATAGAACTGGTCCATCATTCCTCTCCCAATTCAAGCAAGAACATTATACGAGAGTTTGGTAAGCAGACACATACGAATAATATTGGATATTATCACGCGTATAGCAATAACTCTCATCATCTCTCATCAACATTTGAACCAGCTCAAAGTTGATGAGAGTTGAGAAGAGTGCATGAGAGTTGATGAGAGTTGAGAAGAGTGCGTGAGAGTCGATGAGAGTTGAGAAGAGTGCGTGAGAGTCGATGAGAGTTGAGAAGAGTGCGTGAGAGTGCATGAGAGTTGAGAAGAGTGCGTGAGAGTCGATGAGAGTTGAGAAGAGTGCGTGAGAGTTGAGAGTTGAGAAGAGTGCGTGAGAGTTGATGAGAGTTGAGAAGAGTGCGTGAGAGTCGATGAGAGTTGAGAAGAGTGCGTGAGAGTGCATGAGAGTTGAGAAGAGTGCGTGAGAGTCGATGAGAGTTGAGAAGAGTGCGTGAGAGTCGATGAGAGTTGAGAAGAGTGCGTGAGAGTACATGAGAGTTGAGAAGAGTGCATGAGAGTCGATGAGAGTTGAGAAGAGTGCGTGAGAGTTGAGAGTTGAGAAGAGTGCGTGAGAGTCGATGAGAGTTGAGAAGAGTGCGTGAGAGTTGAGAGTTGAGAAGAGTGCGTGAGAGTTGATGAGAGTTGAGAAGAGTGCGTGAGAGTTGATGAGAGTTGAGAAGAGTCGATGAGAGTGCACGAGAGTTGAGAAGAGTGCGTGAGAGTCGATGATAGTTGGCGGTCAAACGCGAGCGAAAGTTGCAATTCTCATCAACTCTCACCCTCGTTTGAGCGGGTTTAAACTTACATATTCTTTCGTAATGATGAAGATCGCGCTTATGTTTTAAGTGTTTCAATTACAGCGTCAGAGTTTGAAGTTGGCGAGTGTTGGGGTTATAACAGATTTTTCCGTCTTGATCTACTGGTTAGTATTAACTGAACTATCTGTGCTGAATTGTTCTCCCTAGATTTCCAGTAAGAGCAATCCAAATGAATCTGATTTTCTTATTTCCATCCTTCAGGCTGATGAAGGTTACCTTAACGTGACTAATGATACTTTGATACTGAGATTCCATGTTCGAGCTCCAACATACTTTCAAAACAGCCAAGAACAGAAATGGTACGATAATTTTTAAATGCCATTTAAGAGTATTTGACAGGTTTTAATCATGTTCAACAGTCTCGCAATCAATTGGCTGAGGTAATTGAAGCCTTCAAATTCTTGTTACTAACATTGAAGTTTCACGTGAGAATAGACAATGTTTCAATCTTTGACTGTTCATCCTTAGATGCAAGTATTTGTATGTTTTCTAGGTATATACAGAAAGTGAGTGCATTAAAAAAGCAACATCTTCAACAAATAGAAAGATTAAAAGAGGTAATTTATGTTATGAATTATGATTACTTTAATCAGATTTAATGCAACATTCTTCACGGTCGTCATATATCTCCTATGAACGTCACAGAATGACATATGGTTGTCAACTGCAGAAATGTCGACACTTCTAGAAGCAAGGAAATTAAGCTACATTTCTCAAGTCCATTTGTTTGCTTCCAAGTTCAAGACTATTACATATAATGAAACTATTGATGACTTTTTCATGCTTTATCTTGCAGCGTTTAATGCAAGAATTGGCAAAGAATAATACAAATCCATCACTAGCGCCTGGATTGCTGGGTACTACTTCACTTGAATATACGAGTACTATTAACTAAACTAATTTTATTTCTACTGGATAGCTCTATCAGTTCTAAACTGTTCTCCCTAGAGATCCAGTAAGAGTCATCTCTTATTGATCCAGTGTTACTACATGAGGAAACCTAAACTAAACTAACTCTATTTATACTGGATAGCTCTATCAGTTCCAAACTGTTCTCCCTAGAGGTCCAGTAAGAGTCATCTCTTATTGATCCAGTGTTACTACATGAGGAAACCTAAACTAAACTAACTCTATTTATACTGGATAGCTCTATCAGTTCTAACGTGTTCTCCCCAGAAGTCCAGTAAGGTGTTAATTACAACTGGTTTTGCTGTTTTAGACCACAGCCATGGATCATTATTGGAACAAACTTTTGAAGAGCCCGAGACTGAATTTCAATCGAGCAACATTTTCCCATCAAAAGTGATACCTTCTTCAAGATTTAAAACTACCCAATCTATTGCTATTGATGTCGAGAGTGCCACTTGTAAGTGTCAATATACAGTTATTAAATACCTGAGCAAATATTGTTGTGGCATCATTTGAAGCTACCACATGGATAGGAACGCGACAACGTGTCTTGTTTTTTTCCTGGCCTAACTTAGATTACGAGGTTTTCACAGACGAATTACGATTAGAGTGGAAACCTCTGATCAGATCTAATGATTGTGCAATTAGAACTCCAGTACGCTCACTTTCTTCACCTGAACTTGTTGTAAGCCTCTTCGGAATTTTTAATATAACTTTCTGTTCCAGGTCAAATCTCTCAGACAAACGAAGGTGGTGAGGAAGATTGTAGTGAACATTCTAGTGATGAAAGCTCTAAGGAGGATGATGATGTCGATAGCGATGATGTCGAGGAAGTTGAACAAGGACCGTTAGATAACACACATGATGAAACATTGGAAGAGTCTGGTCTATTGGAGGAGTCTGAGCTGGCTGATGAGAGTGAGGTGGGTATTAACTCTTCAGTCAATAGTAGAAATAGGTAGGTGTGTGGATAGCTAGGTAGATACAGTAGGATAGGTTGAACAAGGACCATTAGATAACACACATGGTGAAACATTGGAAGAGTCTGGTCTATTGGAGGAGTTTGAGCTGGCTGACGAGAGTGAGGTGGGTAATAACTCTTCAGTCAATAGTAGAGACAGGTAGGTGTGTGGATAGGTAGGTAGATAGGGTAGGTTGAACAAGGACCATTAGACAAGGACCATTAGATAACACACGTGATGAAACATTGGAGGAGTCTGGTTTATTTGAGGACTCTGAACTGGCTGATGAGAGTGAAGTAATGTAGTTGACGATATTTACCTATCGACGAGATGATGTCATTGGATGAGTGCTTCATTTGCCAAAAAACTTATTGTCTTCATCGTGCACAAGTTTGCATAAACATGAACAAAAAGATAGAACAAAGATCTTGGTCGAGTCTCCAGACCATATCTTCATTCACTTTGCTTCTCTTCAGGTTGTTGAAGAAGATTGGGGAAACGAACTGGAAGAACGTGTAGAACAAAGGGATGAAAAGGAAAGTGAAGACATGAAAAGAAAGATTGCAAGAAATGACAGAACGCAAGCGTTAAGTGGAGCCGGTGTATCAGATGGGCAAGGAACGACATCACAAGCAAGTACATCAAGTGGACAGAGTTATGCTGAACACTGGCTACGTACATTCTCAAAACCTGAAGCTCTAAGGTAATACTACCTTTATTATAACCCTTATCTAACTATAATCTCAACCCTATCACCCTAATCCTAAACTTTACCCTCACTCAAACCCTAAATCTAACCTTAACCCTAACCTATAACCCTCATCCTAAGTCTAACTCTAATCTTAACCCTAATCCTAACCCTCACTTTAACCCTGACCCCAACCATTACCTTAACCAATTACCCAAACGAAGGTATTAACTAACATCTTCATATTTATCATTCCAAAAAGTTTACGCTGGGTCAGAGAAGCGACAATAGACAATCCCTGGGGCTGGACTAAACCAGAGCCAGCAGATTTCCAGTTAAATCATATTGCTCTGGGGGCGGCACTTCCGCCACGTTCTCGGAATATCCCGGAGTATGACGTCGATGCCGTCTTGAGTGCTGGGGAACTTGTGATTGATGAAGAAGAGCGCGCGTTGTTGGATAATTTAGGACTGGAAACGAATGAGTCATCGAAACATGCCTTACAGAAGAAAAATGCCTCACAGAAATTGTCGCGTAAGAAAAGTGGAGAAAGGGAAGACCCATTGACAAGACCTCTCGCTCCTGACGGTATGGCTTAAATTTTAAACCTGTGCAGCTGTATAATGTTTTTAATCATCAATCATACACCGTCGTTTACATGTAAAGATGAACTGTTGCAGATAAAAACATTGGCTGTTCTCAAGTTACCTTCAAAATTTGAAACCTTTACTTACTCGTTATTTCAATGCTTTTATCCGCCACTGTTCATCATTAGATGCAAAGGACAGTAGCATTGTAGTACATCTCGCAATTCTATTTAAATGGGGGCAAAACAGTCACAATAAATACAAGACTACTACATATAATGAAAAGAATTAACAATATTTTCTCACTCTGGTAACTGAAGGTTGACCATCATCTGCTGCATCAGTCATCATAACTTTGTCTACTGGAACTTAATCTACTGCTTGTTTTACTCGTAACTTATTTATTCTTCCAGATCCCTTCCTTCCATTTCTCCCTCCCAATATTCCATCAAACAGTCGATGGGCAAAAATAATGCGGAATAATTGGGAAAGAGAGTTAAGAAAACGCCAAGCCCAACTCGCTGCTGATGCTAAAAGAACGACAGGAAGCGCGCATTCCAGCTCGCATTCCAGCTCGCATTCCAGCTCGCAAGGTTAGCAACGTGGCTTTTTACCTCGTATCCTGATCACATCATAAGCTGCTGTCTTGATGGCGCGGTAGTTGCTACATCTGCCTTCCAACTCTGTGACCGAGGTTTGATTCCTTCAATATGCAGTTGTCTGATTATAATTTCACCTCAGTCACATGTGAGAAGAATGCTTCCAGTTTGACTCTGCCAATCACTGTATGTTTTTTTGCCAGGTACTCTGGTTTCCTCCTGTAGTAACACTGGATCAATAAGAGAAGACCCTTACTGGACCTCTAGGGAGAACAATTTAGAACTGATAGAGCTATCTAGTATAAATAAAGTTAGTTTAGTTTAGGTTTCCTCCTTTAACCCGACGTTATAGATTAAGATAAATACCCTGATCACTTTTCAGACCCTTCTGAAAGCCACGGTGCGACAAGTTCAACTATTGTTCAGCCAACAAGTTCATCCGGATCAAGAAATTGCTCTGGTTTTCTCTCCAGTCCCGGTAAAAATCAGTCATCGAACTCTTCTGGAGCTCAAAGTATCAGTCAGACCCTCGCTGAAGCAACACCAAATGAGCAGGAGAATTCTGACATGTTTAACGTAAAACCATTTCAATTAAAGAAACTGGCTGAAAGTATGGATCCAAGTGAGTCTCCTTCCTCAAGCAAAGCGCGTGGAAAGTCATCGAGTAAAAGACGCTTACATAAGATAAGGAATTCACCGAATAAAACTATTGATGACTTTTATGTCTCGAGGTAAACATAATTGTTGAAATATTTGAAAATTGCATTGTTTCCTCAAATATTTCCGTGTTTCTCCACTCTTGGGAACAATTTTTATAAATAACTGTTTTATAACTTGTAGTTCCTCAATTGATTCGAGTGCTCAAGAGGATACGTGTTCAGATAGTCTTGAACGTGAAGGTATACTGTACCTCTATTCTTAGTGTAAACAAAACTATCCGGACGAACTAGCTGGGAACAAATCATGCCTGGTGATGTCTCTAACCATAACATGAACCATAACTCTTGCCCCACCCTTCACCCTAACTCTAATCCCAACTCTAACCCTTACTCTAATCCTAACCCTTACTCTAATCCTAACCTAAACCCTAACTCTAACCCCAACCCTAACATGAACTCTAACCCTAACATGAACCCTGACTCTAATCCCAATTCTACCCAAACTCTAACCCTTACTCTAACCCAAAGAAAGTTCGTCTGATAATTCGATCGTCAGTTTAGAGTTAGGATTTAGGTTAGGATTAAAGTTAGGGTTAGAGTAAGGGTTAGGGTTGGGGTTTGGGGTTAGAGGTAGTGTTCATGTTAGGGTTAGAATTAGGATTTAGGTTAGGGTTAGAATTAGGATTATATTGATACTGAGGTTGTACTGTATCCATGGAAATTGAGCAATTATTTCCCGCCAGGTCTACAATGGACATCGAAGGTCCTTGAGGAAATGAAGAGAACCCAGAATTATTCCTTAAAAAACAAACTGAACGATAAAGAAGGCTGTATATGTCCAAGTATGAACTCTGCTCTGAGATGTAGCAATAAGGCGTTAGGTCCTCGATGTATTACTCTGGATAGAGATTATGCTAAAGCATTTGGAGAGGAGAGAGGTTGGTTATATTTCATTTTAGTTCAAAATAATTACCAAGACCACGGCTAATAAACTGTTCTCCCTAGAGGTCCAGTAAGAGCCATCCCTTATTGTTCCGGTGTTACTACAGGAGGAAACCTAAACTAAAGTAACTTTATTTATACTGGATAGCTCTATCAGTTCTAAACTGTTCTCCCTAGAGGTCAAGTAAGAGTCATCCCTTGTTAGCTCAATGTTACTACAGAAGGAATTCTTCTCACATGTGACTTCGGGGAAATATAATTAGGCAAGAGCAACGGTACTTCAGACACAAACTACGGCAGCTTATTATAGAGTGCCCCCCCCCCCTATACTGGACCCGCACGTTTGAACATGAATGTAACTATTTCTTAATAGATGCCCGTCGTAAAATAAAGTACACTAAACATCTGAGTCTGAGATGTCCTGATACAAGTGATAGCGATGATGACGATGATGATGATGATGACGACGATGATGATGACGACGGTGATGACACTCCTCAACACAATAACACAGCAGCTGCATCAAGTTCATCTACTATCTCATCTGCAGTATCTGGTTTATCACCTCCGTTAGTTCGCGACTTCTTACAGCACCTTAACGCTCTCAGAATACAAGTTGAAAACCATCCTCTAAATCCAGGTATTATGTCAATGTTTCACTCTACTTACAACTAGGTTAAACAAGAATCCAGTGTACTGTAGGTAATATTCTACAATAAGCTGTCGTTTCTTCCGTCAAAACACTAAATACACTTTGACGACATTTTCCTTTGAATATTTAGACACCTCACGACGTACTTCTGATGAGAATGGAGCTGGCCAACAAAACAAAGAAGAGTAAGTAAATAATTTTCACCTTTGCAATTCCTGCAATATGTAGTTGTCTGATTATAAGTTAATCTCTGTCACATGTGAGAAGAGTGTTTCCAGTTTGACTCTATCAAACACCACATGTTTTCTCCGCGTACTCGTGTTTCCTCGTGATGGCCCTTACTGGACCTCTAGGAAGAACAGTTTAGAACTGATAGAGATATCCAGTATCAATAAAGTTAGTTTAGTTTAGGTTTCCTCTTGTAGTAACACTGAATAAATAAGTGATCACTCTTACTGGACCTCTATAGGAAGAACGGTTTAGAACTGATAGACATATCCAGTATCAATAAAGTTAGTTTAAAGCTATGTTTCTCGTGTTGTAGATCGCAAGAAAGTAACCCCACAAGTGTGATCTGAAGATGGATTGTCTCCTGTTGTCAAACGGAGCATGCATGTTGTGTAGACGCGGTGTGATACTAGGCGGTATCTCTTCGGTAGAGTAAACTTTACTAACTCAAAAATATTAGGTATAATATATTGTTAAAATACAAAAAGATTTCCTTAAGGGTTGTAGATCTAAATTTCCATGTAAATATTTCAGTTTAATATTGTTGTTTCATATTCTATCTTTACTTATATTTTATTATTTATATTATGGTATCAAATGAGTTATCGTCAGGAAAGTTATTTTCAAGAAATCTGTCCATATCATATATTTGCCATGATAGAGGAACTCTCATTGGTTGCTTTGTACCACGTCAGCCAATCAACGTAACTTTTAAACTTCCAAACATAATAACAATGGCCATTAAGCAAAATATCCTGGCTATAGGTGCATACCAGGTCACGTTGCACTGCTGAGTGGTCATTTCTGATCATTTTCTGTGGTATTAATGTACAGTTCAGTGACGCACTGATCTCCATTATAAATAAACTTACTGGATAGATCATTTCATAGATAAAATGAAGTACTGTTAAGAAGGACTTTAAAGTTTAAATGGAATGCTGCCATGTTTGAGTATATTTTTTACTTTGGGATTTTTTCTAAAATTTTCTTAACGAATTCTTTCCTGAAGAAAAGTTTACACCATAAACTTTTCATGTGGACATTCACCAATATGGACAAGGACCCTTATGGACATTCACCTTCACCCATATGGACATTCAAGTTGTTGTTGGAAGTAGTTGTCAACAAGATGAGGACAACAAGCAATGCAAGTGTATCTTGACAACAAAGTTGTTCAAACAGCATTGGCACAAGTCTGCTGCAGACTTGTTACAAGTTGTGCATGTATATGGTATATGTGTAGTATTTGAGATAATAAAATTCATAGCTAGGGTGCATTGAAGTTCAATTTGTCAAACACTAATTAATTATTAATAGAATCTATGGTTCGTGGACGTCGCGCGTGACGTCTGACATTTGTCTGGTCCAATTAAGAAAGAAAATAGAGGAATACTGAAAAAGAACGTACAAAACACTAAAAAATATGAATAAAACACTCTCAAATGCTAGCTAGAAATGCAGAGAATATTCTATATTTAATATGGCATTAGAACAAGCGAAATTTCTCCACACTTTTCGTACAAAATTGGAAAACTTCAACAAATTTTATTATAAACTCCCGCGTGTTTTAAAGTGGACATTCGTGTCTACCACGAAGAAGTATTACATGTAATATGTCTCGGATATGATACAGAAAATGAGTCGCCAAAGTTATGTTGTGGTCAATATTTTTGAAAAAACTCGCTAATGGGTAAACTTAAAGCACATTTTCTTGTAAAGGCTTTCTTTACTGTTTCTCTTTTGATCCTAACGCGATGTTTAAGCACAGGAATTGCTTTAAATCGCAGTAATTTTGAACATGGTTCACCGAGCGTTCGTCCTACGCAGCTGAAAATTACACCAGGAAAAACACTGCATAAATCTCCTCCAACGGTAAAATTTATGCTTTTTCTTTGTGTTTATTTAAAGGAAATAAAGCTAGAAGTCTTTGTTACTGTGTAGTGCTGTGTAATGCTGTAATGCTGTGTAGTGATGTCTTTTGGGGGGAAATTATTGCGTGTTAAATGTAGAGCAGTGTTTTGGAAAATTGTTTACTATATAAATTTGATACTTGTTTGTTTGTGGTTTTCAGTATAAAAATAGCAAGACTACTTTAAAAGTCTTGAAGGGTAGTTTAAAATGATAGTGTACTACAAGGAGCATATTAAAAAGCATAAAATGTACTTTAAAACAGGAAAATTACGTCAAATATTGTGCAGTAGCCAGATGGTAGCAGCTTGCATGTACAAATATACAAGCCATTAATATTTATAAAGACACGAATCACAATTTGATGTATAGGCTGATACACACTTGATTTGACTCTAGATATTCCAGTAGAGTGCTTTAGATAGACATCTGATATGTCTGTTCTCATGTCAATGATGTCATATTTTGCCATTTGCTGGCAAGCTGGCAGTAGTGACAGCAAAATATGATGTGAATGATGTGCGAATAATGAATCCTCAACTCGTAGTCAAATTTATCATGATGGGTTATTCCAAAAAACATGCACACCTCCCCACCGCAGAGAAAATGGAAAGTTAACTCCCCTAAACCCTAGTATACTTAACTATTATCAGAAATAGATTTTCTTCAGCCCCCTTTGGACTGCACAAAGTTTCTCCACAAAAGGTTGCAGATCATATCTGGAATGACCCAATGAACCAATTCTTTCAGTAAAACACATCGGGTTTTGCAGAATGTTATTGACAAATCATTGAGTTATGATGTCATGAAATGATATTTACATTCAAATATGCTTGTGTATCTTTATTACAATATGTAGCTTTATACATTCAGCTAGGTGATTATAGCCCTGATGCATCTGCTGGTTCATGACAAGTAACATTGTTTGGTGTTAGACAGACTAAAATAACAAAGTAGGCACATTGCAGCTCAATGGGTTAAAATGGAAGTAATTTCACATTTCAGATTTCATCTTATCCAACCAGACATATCAATAAGACATGGAACTGCAGTGATATACACTTGAAAAGTCAAAAGGTAAAGACAAATCAATTCAGAAGTGTAGACATGCATCATAGTGTTTGTGTACTAACTGTGTTATATTTTTAAAACCTGTTAATATATACCCTAATTTTGCTGTCTGTTTCTGTTAGGCAGCTCATTCCAACACAAGTGTGTATGTATACTATACTGATTATGATGTAAGTTGTTTATATAATTTTAGTTTTGTTTACTTGCCTCACCAGATTAGCTCCTAAAAAGTTTAAAAAATTTTCTGTTAGTTTTTGTGTACATCACTAAATATAGCTTTGTCTTTTAGCCTTATGTCTGCCACTTAAATCCTTTGCACTGTAAAAGACCAAAGAAGCTTGAGGCTAATGAGTAAGTGCTGTTTGTTTGTTTATTTGTATGTATAAGCCCAATGGGGATTGGCTGAATAATGTATGTATGTAGCTATGTACATTCATGTAATTTTATTTGAAATTTTTGATTGTTTAGAAATAAGAAAGCTCTAACAGGATTACCTAAATATGGAGACTACAGTTACCTACCAATATCTCAGTGGATTCTGTTACTACAGGTGTGTTTCTTGTCTACAATGGCTTGCTTGAAATTGAGAATCATCAAAATCCCATAGGAAGGGCGTGGCAGCAAAAGGTTTTCTTGACTGCACTTGTGTTTACATTGCACCCCCTCCCTGCCCTACCATTGCACCCCCTCCCTGTCCTACCATTGCACCCCCTCCCTGCCCTACCATTGCACCCCCTCCCTGCCCTACCATTGCACCCCCTCCCTGCCCTACCATTGCACCCCTCCCTGCCCTACCATTGCACCCCCTCCCTGCCCTACCATTGCACCCCCTCCCTGCCCTACCATTGCACCCCTCCCTGCCCTACCATTGCACCCCTCCCTGCCCTACCATTGCACCCCTCCCTGCCCTACCATTGCACCCCTCCCTGCCCTACCATTGCACCCTCCTGCCCTACCATTGCACCCCTCCTGCCCTACCATTGCACCCTCCTGCCCTACCATTGCACCCCTCCCTGCCCTACCATTGCACCCTCCTGCCCTACCATTGCACCCTCCTGCCCTACCATTGCACCCCCTCCCTGCCCTACTATTGCACCCTCCCTGCCCTACCATTGCACCCTCCCTGCCCTACCATTGCACCCCTCCCTGCCCTACTATTGCACCCCTCCTGCCCTACCATTGCACCCCTCCCTGTCCTACCATTGCACCCCTCCTGCCCTACTATTGCACCCTCCCTGCCCTACCATTGCACCCTCCCTGCCCTACCATTGCACCCTCCCTGCCCTACCATTGCACCCCTCCCTGTCCTACCATTGCACCCCCTCCCTGCCCTACCATTGCACCCCCTCCCTGCCCTACCATTGCACCCCCTCCCTGCCCTACCATTGCCCTGGCGTCCCTGACTGAGAGGTTAGCTTGGGTAGATTACTGGCTGGTTTGACTGACTAGGCTAGACTGGCAAGCAGTTTGGCTTGGTGACTGGCTGATTTACTAATAGTATTCTTCATTGACTGGAGCTATCTCTTCTTGTAAATCCTTATTCAAATGTTTGTAATTATTTTCCAGCATGGAGCTGTAGTCTTTCTTTATCATCCATGTACAAGCAAGGAAAATATTCATGAACTACGTAACATTGCAAGGAAATGTATGTGGAAACACATTATCACACCATATGAACATCTCAATATCACACAGGTTTGTCAATTCACTACATTATGCTATTTCATAAATTCTTTATCATTAACTTTTAAGTTGGCTCTTAAAACAGTCACTGCAAACCACAGGAAACTCTTGATACTCTTGGATATTCAGTGAAATGCTGATGGATTGTCTGTCACCCAAGACGAGCTATGTAGTATGTACTAGACAAAACAAGCTAGAATAGAATGATCTTTAATATACTGGCAAGAGCGAAGAAAGAGTCCTGCAACAAACCATGCCATCTTAAATCTGCAAACTACAGTAGGAGCAACAAAATATGTCATTTATACACATAGATGAGTCATTAAGACAAAATATGCACACAAGTTTGTCTGAGTAGACCAACTACATATATATAGTTCATCTTGAAGTCTGATGATCCGTCTGTTTGCCACGTTTAAACACAGACGAACTATCAGACAAACTATCCTTTCTTTGTCCAAGTTCATCCAGACCAATTCGTCTATTTTTAGTTTAATATTAAGGCCCTTATTTGGATTCTTATACTTTTTTGATGGTCTGGTATTGATTGTTCTACTTTCTGTCACTGCAGCCAATCGCAATGGTAGCATGGGCGTCATTCTATGCAGATTGGAAAGTGAATGTGACGGCAAGTGAAACTTGGATAAAAAATAATGCAATGAAAGCACCTGCTAGTCACGTGATACTAAATGGAAGATATAACTTTAATTTGCTACATCCAGCTAAGATGGTCTCAGATCCACTTGATAGTCAACTGTGTCCTAAAACTCATGTGAAGGTAAGCGAAATAACGAATTATTATCATATTAGTTCACATTGGAGAAGATAATCTTCAAATTAGAGCGAGCCTTGTATTTCAGAGTATTTTTCATTGGTGCGAATTCAGGCCGCCAACAGCTATCTTTCGTAAGTCATAATAGGGACTTTAAGCATGAAGGAACGACGGCTGTCGTATTGACTTAGATAGAGTTAAGACCTCATCTAGGCTCTGCTTAACTTGTTTACAGTGTTAGCATTTCAAGCGTGTGAGAAGTAGTTTTCAAAACGGGCTTGAGTAGAACTCTTCTGCGGAGTGGCAAAGTTTAATCTGACTTAATCTATTATCTACATAAGATAGTTAATAAAATACATGATTTTCACTTCCCTAATGACGTAGATTGATGACGCATCACATATAAAACTTCCATGTTAACATCCTCAATTTAAGTACAATCCTTAGCCTAATCTCTATCGGACCCTAAACTAACCTTCATCTTAATCCTAACCCTAATCTTAATCATTGTGACGTCATTTCGGGATGGTAATACGGAAAGTCACACTTCCGGTCTAATATTAGTTTCAAATATAAATTAGTCTAATTAATAATTACTGTAATTATTTCAACTAATTAGAAAGCGAACGAGGAAGACATGGAGATTCTAAACGAACATTACAACACATTGTATAACCAAGGTCGTTCATCCAAGACGCTTAAAAAACATTTATTACAAAAAATAAAACATGGTTTGAGACCAGAGAAACGTACCATCAACACAAACAACGCCGCCTGGGCTGTTGCCTCGCTTTTGTTTCTTTGTCTCATTTTGGTGTTTGTGTTGGTCTATACGAAACCCTGGAATGAGAGAGATTACTATCTGAAGGAGAAAATGGCCTCGCGGAATAATAACACAAGTTTCAATATGATCAAAAGTCATTTTAATAGAGGGAATAGATCTTGGCGTGAGTTGGCAGAGCAACAGAGAAACGCGGCAGCATCACGAAGATTACTGGGACCCATTCATGAGGAAGATGAGGACTTTATGGATCTTTGATGGATATCTTGGATATATCTTGGGGTATATGTTCAGGGATATCTAGGGTGGGATATGGTTTAAGAAAATTAAATTATTTTGACATTTATTTCCTGATTAAGTAGAATATTAACAGGAAGTTTCATCAAGCGCTATCGTCCAACGAACACAATCAACGGACTTTTTGCCGAAAAGACATTTTGCCGAATGTTAATTATTTCCGCAAACTAAAACATAGAAAATGAACTTCTTTTTTGGTGGCGGCAGAAGAATGGGGGCAAGCGCAATTTTGCGCAAGCCTCGTGAAAGAAGTTCGTTGCTGGTTTGTTCCCGTTGACCAACCTAGCGTGTTGGACCATCCGATGCGTGATGGCAACTCGTATTTCGGCAGCTTTAAGTAGCAACCCTCCTTAGGCATCCCAACCCACAGGTCACCCCCATTAAGATGCCTGCGGAGGAGGCGCCTAAATTCGGCAAATATCGTTTCGGCAAAATTAATGTATTTTCACAAAATTGCCCCCTCGGTAAAATCTTTTTTCGGCATGCAAAATATTTTTTTCGGCAAAATGTCCGTTCGTTAAATTGCTCATTCAGCAAAATTACCGTTCGGCAAAATGTCCTAAAGCAAATTGCCGATGTAGACCACCATCTGCTGCTCCGTCATAAACGCTTTCTGAAACCACCTATTGTGAATTATATAACTTCTCGAATTAACAACATATAATGTCTTAATGAGGAGTTAGGTATAATAATACATTGAAGTCGTCGATCTAGAATTATGTTATTATTTATGATTTGAGAATAAATTATATTCAAAGTAAACTTGCTTTTGTTAGAATGTATTTATTTATAAAAATTGGATTACTTAATTACATAGAAAATAAATTACATGTATATTATCTACTCTATCTGTATCATGTATATTATCATGTATATTATCTACTCTATGTATACTATCAGGGCTCCGTTTAAACCAGCTATGCTGAATCGGACATCCCTGATTAAATATTTGCATTCATTCATTCATTCATTCATTCATTCATACAATTTCATACATCATAAAATATATTAAGAAAGTATATGCAGTTTCTTTTAAATAATATATATATATATAGTTATCTACAAATATATAAAATATAAACATTAAATACTACACATATAAATATATAGATATATACACATATACACAAGTCGTTAATATCATATTCATACTAATAATATAGGTCCTTTTCATAACGTCCCAAATATGTCAAACAATGAGTGACTGGATGACATGGAGAACAGTGAGATTTTCAAAACAATGAAAAGACAATGGAACATTCTGATCACTGGATCATGACTGGATGACACTATTGTTCTGCTAAGTGTTATTCAAAGGGCCCATTATATTGACGAAACAATAATTCCTTTAGTTCTTTTGAAGCAATTTTCGGCTTAAAGATCTGCTCCTTAATTATCTTTCGCTCTTCCATATTCAGTTTTCATAAACGCCAGATATTTCTGCAAATTTTTCAACGTTGTCAAGGTTTGTAATCTCTTGTTTTTCTTCACAGTTGAGACAGTTGGCTGAACGTTCTTTACAATTTTGATGTGTAAGTGTTTCATCTACAATAGTCAAATGACATTTTGTAAGTTATGAACTTACAGGAGCAAACAAATTACACTACATCTTTCAATTCCATTTATTTGCCACCAAATATACAAGTATGGCGTGATTATTGTTAAAATATTTATTATATATAAAATACTTACAAAGCAACGGAGTATCATTTTAAGATCCTTCACTTTCAATTCTATCGATGTTAAATCGAAGAGTAGATTTTTACCCTTGATATTTCGTTCCACAGATTTGGCCATTTTAATACGATGTAGAAACGATTTCACTTCATTAAATTGCCAGTTCAATTTCTCGGTCTCCTGAAACAATCAATACAAACAAAAATCAACTTTAATGAATGTGTATTCACCAAAAATCTGAACAATAAACAATCTAATCAATATACAAAAATCCAGTTCATAGATCAAGAAGTCAATCCTTATACTAGAACTAGAAATCTTTATATTTTGCAACAATAAATTGCTTACATTTTGTCCTTTTGGATGAAAAACAGTTCCTGTTCTTCGGTATATCATGTCATGACGAATTTTCAAACCATCAGAAAGTTTCTCTTCCTAAATAAGAGTGAGAATCATTATTTTATTGGTGAAACTAAAATTGAGGTTTCTTATGCTAACTATATACTTCACAGGCAGTTCTATCAGTTCTAAACTTCGTTATTGGCTCAGTGTTGCTACTGGAGGAAACCAGTAGCATTCTTCTCACATGAAATTAAGGTGAAATTCTAATCGGCCAACTGCAAATGGCATGAATAAACCTTGTCACACATCCACTATAACCACAGTGCATGCAGTGTTATATGCTTGGCCTATATAGTTCTTATTCCATTTTTGGTGTGATTAAATGGTAGTAGATATAGTTAACATATAGTAACTTACCAAATTTTCTTTAGTTTCGAAAACCTTCATGGATAGTTGTAATGCGATTTGATACAAATTCGCATAGTATGCTTGTCGTGTGATTGTTCCATTCTCTGTTTTGTTCGACTTGTCACTCAGTGCTACATGCATCCCAGTTATGGTCAGTAACAAAGCCAGGGTAAATTTCATCTTTGATTATGCCTGAAAAAGAGGGAAAAAATGTTATTTTTATCTATATATGCCTCCATTTTAGTCGAAGTATAATATAACAGATTCCTTTTTCAAATGAATTCTTGTTGAAATGTATAGCCATTACATGACCTAACGGTCTTGAGTAGGTAATTGACCTAGCACGCACTATTAAAGTAGGCAATTGACCAGCTGACAGATTTCAGATTTATTACATAATTGAACCAATTCTCTTTAAAAAACTTATGCAGACTAACACAAAACGTTGACTAGACCAATATATAAACTAACTATAGCTAACAAACTGTGTCCATTTTGTGTTTATGTAATCTTGTAAAATAGAATGTTAAAATAATGGCCAACTAATGAACTAAGTAAAAATTAGAACTAATTTCAGTTACTTACAGTTTAATTTCTTTCTAAGTTCTTGGTTGAACGCTTGATATTTGACTTCTGACATTCTTACTTTTAATTTCATCTCTTATATACTCTCTTTTCTGTATCGTTAATCGTCTCGCGCAGACTTGTCCGGCTTGTTAAAAATAAATCTCAGTAGTAATCCCCTTGTCCCTCTTTCCGTGTTGTCCTGATGTACGATCCCAGTACAAGTCCTTGTAATTTTACCCAATCTATGCTTCACATAACATAACGTTATTTCTACCCTTAATTTCACGTTCATTTTGCTTACTTAACAATTCCTTTGACTGAAATTATGTATTCCAAAAGTAAAAGATATTAAATTTAAGTTAAAACATATATTAGTTAAAAAACTTCAAAGGTTTAGATCCAAAAGGGCTTCAGATATTTCAATGCGGATGTGAGTGAAATTTTACTACGTTATTTCCCCTTAATATTTACAATCAAGATATATATACAGTCATTAGTGTAGTGTTGAGAGACGGAAGCTGACAGCCAATAGAACAGACTCTGTAATTATTTAAATTTCTCAATTAATTCCTCAAGTGTTTTATAAAGTTTCTTTGTGTAAGAGTGTGACTGGTATTAAATATTTAGACGGCTTTTCGTTTGGATTTAGTGGCTAGAAACCACAAAGATCACTGCAAAAAATATATCAGTTTGCATGACGAAGATCCGGGCATAGGATTCGAAAGGTTTGCGACTCCAGTCCAATAGAGAGATCACAAAGCATGCCATTGGTTCGTACAGAGCTATGGTGATTGGCTGATGTCCTATGCCATGAAAAAAGACAACAGACCCCATCGTTTGCATGTAAAAACATTGTCTATTTTCATGTGAAACTTCAGTGTTTGTCAAGAGAATTTGATGTGAGATGTTTAACTATTCTCACACTGATTAGCTGAGCTAAATGAAAGCTTCAAGTGCTCGTCACAAACATTCAATTTTCACGTGAGAATAGACGATGTTTTTATCTGCAACTTTTCTTCCCTGGATACAACGGTATATTTGCCAACGGTATTTGCCAACGGTACTTGTCGAAAGCCCGGATCATTGTCATGATTTTAATAGGCTTGATTTACATTGTAGATTTCAGTAAGCGTTACAGGGTGGTCAACTTCAAAAACGTTTACACTTATAGGGGCAAGAAAATTCAACTACATCTCTCAATTCTATTTATTTGCCGCCAAATACAAGTCCATGTGTGCATGTATATTATAATCATATACGTTTTATATATTATAGAACTCTATATAAGGCCATCTTACATGCCAATTTTTACTGCAACTGTAAAAATGTATATATATGCACAGAAAAACGGTGAACAAACATTGCCCGCGTTTCACTCCACCGACGTCATTCTCTGAGTTCTGGTCATGTTTAGTAAGAACGATATCGGCAAAGTAGAACAAGATTCATGTTCACAATTAATTTCTCTGCGAACATACATTTTCCCTAAGCAACATCACCTTGAATTCGAAACTGCAAGTTGCAGTCAAAATGTTAGCTCTTGTCACATGTGAAATAACTATAAATGTTTTGATTCTTGGAAAATATCGTAAAAGTTTCGATCTGTCGTCATTCTCGTCGACTGATAATGATCCGGGGTTATGGATCGAAAGTTTTGTCATCTAAACGTATAGCAAGAAGTGTTTGTCGATTTTTATTGCCAATTAAGGACACTTCATGATGAACCTCATCAAACGGAAATCAGATTATTGTTATCGGTACAGAATATTGTGAAACTATTTCAAGTGGAATTATGTCCAAAGGAAATGTATCATCACAGTGTATCCATGGTCAACTTCAGAAATGTTGATACTCAGGAGCATGAATGTTGAACTACATCTCTCATTGCCTTCAAATACAAGACTACTACATATAATGAAAATAATTAACATTATTTTCTCACTCTGGTAACTGCAGGTTGACCACTATCTGCTGCACGATCGTGCTTAGTGAGACCCACGTTCCTCAGCTAAGTGTCCGGAACTGAGAACCGGAACTGACGTAGTACATAAGGCGCGGTTACATGCTAAAAAACTCGCTTCCAGAGGAAAGACTAGAAACGTAGTAATATTTTTCTATCTTTTTCATGTTGATAATCCTTTTTGATGTTGCATCGTTTCAATCGACTTCGTCACTGCTATCGTTACGGGGGTGGAAGCGGAATAGTGAATAACAGAACCGGTTTGTGCGAGAATGTATAATGAATATTTGAGTTTATAAATGCGGAATAATGAATCAAAAAGACTTTTGGCTAAAAATAAAGAATAACTAAAAAATATGACGAATTTGAAAATATTAAAATGAATAACTCTTTAGTCACATTTTCCCGCTTCAACCTGCGAAATTGTTGCCAAAAGTAACAACACATTTGACATTTCTACTTTGTTCAACTTGTCTTGCAATAATTTTGGCAAGCAATGCTATACTGACGACGCAATGCCCAATGCCCAATGGTTGACGCAGCAACGGCGTTGCGAGACAATCATGTTACATCGATCATCATGTTGCAACATGTTTGAAATGTGTAACTTTTGGTGAACCACGATGTATCATGCAGAGATACGTGCGTTTCACGTGATGTGTTTATTGGCATCCGTTTACAACGGTTATAAGTGGGTGTAGAAGATGGTGGTTAACCAACAGTTATCAGAGTGAGAAAATAATGTTAATTCTTTTCGTTGTATGTAGTAGTCTTGTGTTTGAAGGGACACGAATAGAATAGAAAGAGATAAAGTTGACAACCATCTGCTGTCCCCTGTAACGCTTACACTTGCATAAGAAACTGTCCTGCTTATCTCAGGTGGCTTGGAATATAACAAGCACTTTCGTGAAAATTTTAAGTATCCGAATGTTCTTCATTTTAACACGGAAAAACCATGATCTAAGTGTGATTTTCTAGTTTTTTTACCGTTTGAAGGTGCGCAAAATTGACTTTAATGGTGCACAGTTGCGCGAATTTAAGACTGAGCGAAAATTGGTACAAAGCAGGCATCTCACAAGGGTAGTAAATATCAAGATTTTTTTTCAATTCTTGCCAAAGGGCCTAAAGTTGCATTTTTCGCAACTGCTTCTGGTTAGACCTAAAAATGTATATAAATTCTATCTCATAACGGTCACCTGTGTCACCCTAAAACAAATGCCACAGCGACCCCTAAGAGATGCCTGCGAAGGAGGCTAGGTATTACAGTATTTATCAAATTTATCCAAACCCTTACCCTGAAAAAACTTTTATGGAAATTTCAAAATTTCCGTGATTTACAACAAAATGGTCACGAGTCAATGTCACGAATGCGAGCGCAGAGAACTGGGATAGGCTTGTAAAGAGAATATCAAATTGATCAACATAGTTTCTATTGTGAAACAGTACTGCAAATGAAATTCTCCCAACGTGTTTTCTAACACGCGTGTTTCCTGACAGAACAAGCCGACAGTCGAACAACGACGCGGCGAAAACATCGAATTTCATTGTATTTTTACGTTTATTTTTTTTTAAAGTCAATGAAACTTCTCTGTGATTGACCTTATTTATATATTGGATAGTAAGTTATTTTGGAGACGTATTTAATTTAAAAGAAAGGGCGAAATTATGGCTGTGAACAGGGCTTAATGGCCGGTCGTCGTCGAAGGACAAAGGCGAAACTAGTTTATCGATGAATTATAGCTCGGCTAGTCCAAGGATGAAACGGGGAATGGCTAGTCGAGGCGGTCCTGGCAGGTAGGCAATCCTTTCTTGTTATTTAAATCTTTAAAATGTCTCCTAACTAACAAATAAACTATATTCATAATGTTTATTTTCGGACATATATATTCATTGCTATTATGTTGTTTTGGCTTTGTATATTAACCTGTCATGTACAGTTTCGTCATTTTTATGCACTTTTGGACAGTATAAAACACAAGTTGTCCAACTAAAGGACATCTTTGTTATATTTGACAAATCAATGTCTTAAAATTTATCAAGAATAACAGCATTTAGGGGTAGGATTTTGATTTTACAAATATAGAATCAAATTATGAAATTAACCTTCTTACAAAATAGTCCACGTGCTCTGTTTAAATCGGCCACGAACGTTTTAAGTAAAGTTTGATTTTGTTTTCTAGAGGCAGAATTAAACCTCCTTCGAGCACAGGATCTCAGCAAAGCCAGGTTTGTTGGAATTTCGCTGTGTTTTGACGTCTTTATCAAGGAATTAGCTTTGGCCTACTTGTTGCTGGACTTCAATTTCCATATTTCCTGCGTTCAGATTTTATCTGAAACAATCTTGATATTTGGATTTAATCCTATTTCCTCTGAACCTAGGGCCTAGAAGGGTTGTATTCAAACGATAGGCTTGTCAATGCACTCACTTCAGTTGTGGTAAGCTGTGATATTACTTTAGCTTGAAATATTTGTTGATATTAGATTAGTTTATCCAACATTGCACAATAATAAGACAAGGTTGACGTACTGATTGGCCAGATTTGTACTGCAGACAGATGATCTGTCTGGGCAAACATGGGCAAAGAAAATATAGTTCGTCTCATAATTTGTTTGCATATAAACTGCAAGCAGACGGATCATCTGTCAAAACAAACTATCTGCATAGTTTGTCTACTTAGATGAACTTGTGTGCTTGGTTCGTCTTGATGGATGATCTTGTCTATGTGTAAATACAACATTAGACAAACTATCAGGAAAATATCAGGCATACTTGGTTCTCATCACCAATCAAAACACTTGTAAACATAGAAAAATCAAACAATAGGCTAGTCTGAGATCATATTCTTTGATGCATCCACAAATTTTCTCTAGAAATGCTTACGTCTCACAATTGTCAATCCATATAAATATTAGGTATATGCAATACAATGTTGGATACATGTAGGTGATATATTCATTGTTCGACAGTGGCCTGACGTAAGGACTTCTAAGGTCAATTTGTTAAATTGATGATAATTTCCACTCTAGGGATGTAATGCAAAAGTGACAGGGAAGAATGGAAAGCAGTTTGAAGGTGTCTTCAAAACCATTTCTCCTGAGGTAACACAGCTCTCAGTTTGTAAAACATTGATGAGTTGTTCTACTTATGAAACAAATACTGACATATTCTCTTTCCATAACCAGGCAAGTTTAGTTCTTGGAAAGGCAAACCAAGTTGAAGAACAGAGACAAAATGGCGTGGTTGTAAGTACTTTGTAGTTTACCCGTCATTTGCATCTAAAGATTAACAGTCGTGTATATAAATATTGTCTTTTTCACTTGAAACTTTCAAATGATGTTGATAAACATGAGAGTTTGATTCATGCAAAAATAGACAATGTTTGTATCTGCAACTCTTCATCCTTACAGTATTTGCCTTGGACAGGATTTACTTGGTATATTTTAACCCACAATTTTGTTTCGGTATGTATATGTATAATCTAATGTCACTTACCAGGATGGTGTCTTGCAAAAAACTGATATTATTGAACAATTTGTGATACATCAGAAAGACTGGGTCAGAGTAGAGTTTAAAGATGTCAACGTGGAGGAATGTTATTATAGAAAAGGTACATTTACTCATTTATGTTTACATAATTTGGAAACACCCACCATCAAAACAAGTATTAACTGCAATGTTTATTACAGTTCCTTATGCCTTCCCCTTTTCAATGAATACAAGCTTCCTGAACAAGAGCCTTTGCTTGAAATGTTTAAGTATTCCCACCAAAACCATACACAGCAGCTTATTGAATTTTTGGCTTCTTGTTTAGATTCATTCAAAACAGATGTTGCTATTAGTGGCAATAAAAGAGTGAATGGACAGACAAAGAAAGATCTTGAAGTAAGTTGTTATACTGTATAACACATTTAAAAAAATATTCATATTATTATTATATATTTTTGTTTATAGAAATGGGAGCCGGTTGATGGTGGTGAGCCTTTGGAATCCGCTTTAGAAGGACGTCATAGCATGGTAAAGAGATTCTTCTTTGTGTGTAGCCAGTGGATTTTACTTGTCACAAATGAAAGCACCATCAGATGCGATCAAAATGTGCAGATTTAAGGGTTTCTTTTGTTTTATGTTTCAGGAGAATGGTTGGAGTGCTGAGAAAATGTTTGAAAGAAATGAGAAAATGGTGAGCTATATTTATGAATTTTTAAACTATAATAGAAAATACTGAATAATTACTGATTTCTAATAGGCTGAGGTGGTTTTGAAAAATAACCGAAACCGATAACCGTAAAGAAATAACTGAAGTAACTGACTCAACCGAGTCTTTTGAACAATTATATTATGACAGAAAACACGCTCCTGTGACTGAATTGTTAATCTACGACGCGAACGTGAACAAAACTTGTCCTTAATTCATTTCTATTTCAACACACACAGCACTGGTTTTTCTTTTCTGTATTTCGGTTAGGCGGTTATCTAAAAATAAGGAAACCGGAGTAACCTATCTTTAAAAATAACCGATTCATTCCGGTTAACCGATTAACCACCTCGGCGTAATTTCTAAACACTGCCTTCATCTCTCTATTTCAGTATGGAGTAAAGTCTACATACAATGAAGAAATGGAGGAGTACACGTAAGTCATCTATTGTGCGGTGTTCACATACATAATGCTGTTGGTTTTTATGTTGATGTTTTAAGCGATGGCTGCTAGCTTCCAGACATTAACCCATTAACTGGCAGTACTCTACCACTGACAAGTAAAATCGTCTGGCGTTAGACAGAGTAAAATACTAAAATTGGGTGCATCTGGGCGCATTGCCAGCTAATGGGTTAATTTCAGTCACCAGAGTCATTTCCAGCAATAGCTCTAACTTTACTTTCAAACATGAAAATATCCTCTATAATTTTCACAGAACTAAACTTGATAAAAATGACACACCTGAATACAGAGAAAGAGAAAAATTTGCTGCACAAAAAGCTGAAGAAATCAACAAGGTAACTATGAATCAAATATTCCACCACATAAATTTATTGGTGTGTTTTATTTTGTGTTACAAGGCAGCAGATGACCAGTGGTCAACTTCAGAATTGTTAACACTTATATGAGCAAGAAAATTACACTCTGAATGCTGTTTGTTTGCCTCAAAACATACAAGAATACTACATATTTCTCAGTCTGGTAACTGCACGATAATGCTTAGTGAAACCGACTTGTGTTGAGTGTTCATTATAATTCTAGGAAAGCCCATTTGAACGTAACACATTGGACAGTGGTAGATCAGAAGAACAGCTGTACAGTTCTGTTGTACGAAACAGAAATTTTGGTGACAGGTCATCAACACCCAACTGGAGACAGCCCCATGGTGATCGACCACCGGAACGTGAACAACGAACGGCAAGAATGTCACAAGAAGGTTTTGGGTCACCTGTAGCTGCTAGAAAAGAACAAGGTATTTTCGATTGTTGGTCGCAAATTTGCAATATTGAGAAAGCAATATCTCTTTTAACTTTACTGTATTTTTTGCTAGTGAAAAGTCAACAAGTTGATGATCCACCCACAGTACAGGTACATGGAGATGTGTATTGATATAGTAGCTTCCCAGGGCAGCAGATGGTGGTCAAGTTGAGAAATGTTGACAGTTATTAGACTAAAGCCTCGTTCCATTAAATCCCAAGAGTCACACAATCACAAGAATTGGACCAATCACAATTGGAGAAATCGCAACCAACCTATTTCTATGACTCTACTGACGTGACAATTATGTCACCAAGTACAAGCGTACTACATATATCACAATATAATGAAAAGAATTAACATTATTTTCTCACTCTGATAACTGCAGGTTGACCACCATCTGCTGTACGATAGTGCTTAGTGAAACCTCGCACATATTCAGAAACCAAAAAATATGTTAGCCTTGATTTATAAACATGATTATTTTGTTCAGGTGAAAGAAAAAATTGGCAAGCCAACAACAGAAATTCCTGTGGAATCTAAGGCACCTGAGCATAAACTTGAAGGTATTTATTGGTACAAGCAGACATAGAAAACAACAGACAGACAGACAGACAGACAGACAGACAGACAGACAGACAGACAGACAGACAGACAGACAGACAGACAGACAGACAGACAGACAGACAGACAGACAGACAGACAGACAGACAGACAGACAGACAGACAGACAGACAGACAGACAGACAGACAGACAGACAGACAGACAGACAGACAGACAGACAGCAGAAACATGTAAAACCTAAATTTAATTGCATTAAAATGATATATTTAGCATTCAGCGATGTTGTAAAAGCTGAAACAAAGTTTACCAAGAATGAAGCAAAACCTGCAGTTACCCCATCAAATACCCCTGTTACTCCAGCAAACACCCCTGTTACCCCTCAGGTATCAACACAACTATCCATAGCAACACCTCAGGATCCTAGCAGCACCCCAGATGTAGCCGCACCCAAGGCAAGAAATAAAGATGTAGCCGAACTTAAAGAATTCTCTGTTAACTTTAAGGTAAAATGGAAACTGATAGTTCATCTAAGGCTGACAGTATGTCAGTGTACATATATAGATAACATATTGAGAACTACGCATTCAAGATCTTCTGTAGGCCAACTACACAGATAGTTCGTCTTGACAGATGATTCACCTGTTTGTCATGTTTATACATAGACGAATTATCAGATGAACTATATTTTCTTTGCCCCAAGTTCCTCCAGAGGGATCAGCTGTCTCTAGCATATATTAAGCCAATGGTTTTCGCTATTTTAGCTCGCAGACACAAAGAAGAAAACAAAAATCAAGAAAGATTCTGAGGAAGAGGAAAAGACGGCAAATGAAACAATAAATAATGAAGAAAAAGACGAAGGTTGGTTTCAAATTCTCATGACTTTCATCACAATTCAATGACTTTTGACTTTCTATGAAATATGTTAATTTTATAGAATCTCAAACACATCAAGATGTGAAACCTGACTCAGAAGCTGCTGACAAGAAAACCAAACTCAATCCAAATGCAGTAGAGTTTCGTCCCAGAGGCAAACGTAATACCCCAAGCCCAGTAAGTATAAGAGAAATTCTAAAATATATTTCAATTCAGTATAGTTTCTGCTGGTATAGGTGTTGCAGCGTCAAGATTTGACAACGCATTATAAGAAAGTTTCACCAGTGGCATCTAGCGTTAGAAAGATTAAAATGCGACAAAGAAAGGCCTAATTTTGTTATAATAGGTTTAAACTATACACTGTCGTTTGCAAGGATGAACAATCGCAATAAAAACATTGTCTATTCTCACATGAAACTGTCATGTTTGTTACAAGCATTTGAAGGCTTCAATTAACTCAGTCAATCAGTGTGAGGCCAGTTAAACATGATTGCCTGATCAGATTATAAACTGTCAAATACTCTTAACAAACATGAAAGTTTCATGTGATACAAACGAAGATATATGTTGTATTCAATATTTCCAGAGATCAAACAGCACAGCCTCAAGCAGCGGAACACCATCTCCTTTCCAGAACAACTCTCCTTTTTCTGTTTCACCCTATCCACCCAACAATATATACTCCAGAAATGGACCCAGAGGTAGAGGTAAGATAGGGGACACATGGGGGTGGCTTTCACTAAGCACTATATCGTGTGGCAGTTCTTGCTTGGGGCGACAATCAATCGACTTTCACGTTCGTACTTTCAAGAAAGAAAAACGGTTGTCTAAGCCTTAAGAATGATCTGTAGCTCTACATAATTCTAATGCTTAGTTACCTTAATTTTTGTTCTATTCTATGTTTTTGCAAACTAGAACAATAGTAACTAGGCATGTAAGTTATCTAAAGTTGTGAATTTGGGTAGCAAAGATGTATACAGCGTTAGCCAAATTTGTTTATTAACTTCGACAGGTATACGACAAGAATTCATGGACCCTACACCAGGCTATGTCAATGCTTCCAATGCTACAGGGCAGCCTTTCTTTGCTCACCACGTCCCCCCTCAGTTTATGCATCAACCCTCACCCCATGCAATGAGCTACATTCACCCTGGAGGTATACGTCATCCAGGTATACAACACCCAGGTATACAACACCCGGTGTTCATACAACAACATACACATCAAGGTCCAATGATGGTCCCTCTGGGTCAGATGACACCTGGATATCCTGATAATGCTATCTATTACGGTACGTCAAATATAGCCTGATTACCATGTCATGGTCAACGATGTGAAATAGTCTGGATCTATCTATACCAATAGAGCTATCCAGTATACGGTTTAGTTTATGGTATCACGTGAACAATGCGTGATATTTCTTTCCCTAGGTGCGATGCCAATGATCCAGAGTCCTCCCCAGATCACCTCGCCATCTCTACAGCAATCACAGTTCAACTTCCCCTCTCCCGCTATCCCTCAGTCTGTCAACCCAGTACGTCCTGTCAACCAACCCCCCGCCGTTATGTCACAGCAGCCTTCTCCCCCCGTATTCCTTGTAAGACCAAACCCAAGCAATGAAATACAACCGACACAAATAATAAGTAAGGATTATTGATTTTTTTTATCTTTGCGAAAAAAGACTTGTAATGGGCGTTTTCATAACACTCATGGCTCGTCATAAAAATCACGTCGCGTTTTAGTGATCTGAATGTTCCATTGTTTTTGAAAATCCCGCTGTTCTCAGCCAGTGATTGTTTTGACATACAGGGTGTCTCAAAAAAACCGCTACCCTTAGAAACTAGAGGCTTTAGAAATTTCGCTTTGTCTGGCATATTTGCATGCAATTAGAAGCAAATAAGCAATTTTGAATTCCCAAGTGTACAAATCGAGGCTTTTTCTAAAGCCTCTAATTTCTAAGGGTACCGGTTTTTTTGAGACACCCTGTATATTGCCACATATGGGAAAGACACTTCAGGTTATGTTTTGACCTCGGCATGTTTATACGTGTTTGTCTGTCTGTAGGACAAATGAAAAGTATTGAACTTTTAAATGGAGAGTTTGTGAAGCTAATGGTCTGAGGCTAAGGACAAAGTTTGGTTCAGTTTTGTTTAAAATTAGATGAGAAATTTAGAAAATGATTTTTGCATAGATACTATTCTGTAATTTATGCATAGATACTTGACTTTCGTTGTCGGAAGTATGCAGTCTTTAAGTGCCCACTACTTTCTGAAGTACTTAGTCCAGAGACGTCAATGAAGGTTGCTTGAGAGATTTCACTCTTAAGAGGATTGCAATTTCGGAACTTCACGATACAGGGCTCTACCAAGAATAACAGGATCTTGAATAACAAGAAGTCAAACGAATGAAAACTTAGTTAAATTTGTAATACCCTTTGCTAAAACTGTTAAAAGTAGTGACTTTGGTCAGATACTCGTTTGCATACTTTCAAATCAGAACTTAAGTTGTTATATTGTATAGAAACGTACTATCCAGCATTTACAATTGTGATGATCCAGTGATCCATGTAGATATCTGTGTGTGTTAAATGTAAAAGATTCCTTAATTGATGGGTTTTTAAATTGTTCTTAGTTGTCTGTGTAACTTCGTTTTGTAAGATGGTCTTAATGTCAAATACGGGATCGCTGTAATTGAGGAAACTTGTGGCAAATTCCCTGGCACTATATTGTTGTATTTAGATAGTTGTCGAATTAAGAAAAATATTAAAGCATTTCTGTTTTCTTGTAGATAGACCACCTCAACCTCAGTCATTCCAAGGAAACTAAGTCACCTTTCTTTCCACAAAGTAAGCTTTTGTATTAATTCATCTAAACTACTTGAACTTAAATGCTCTCACATTAAACCTCTCCAAACTAAACTACTTTCGAGCATTTAAAGTTTACAAGAGAAGATATTTCATGAGAAGTTTCCTTTACTGTCCTGAGAAAGAAATCGTGAGAAATTTCTCACAGTTTCAAGCAAGAAAACATCCTCCCTTTTGGCGACAACCAATTTTTACTATAGAAATGTTGGCACTTATCGGAAGAGAAAATTAAACTACATCAATTCTATATATTCGCCTCCAAATACAAGACTACAACATCTAATGAAATAATTAATATTTTTTTCGCTCTGATATCTGAAGGTTGACCACCATCAGCTGCACGACAGTGCTTAGTGAAACCTACCTAGCTACGCCCAGGAAACGGTTAAGGAGATAAACTTTAATCGCTCATTAAAAGTGGGACGATAGTACTTAGTGAAACCCATCTTTCTTACACAAGTTTCATTTTATTTCAGAGTGTATATGAAAGAGACGTTTGTGTTGAAGAAAAGCGAAAGATACGAACTAAGAAGTGCAAGAAGTGCAAAGTCTGAAAATGAACATGAACGTCCGAGTAAAAATGGAAAATATATGTTGTTTTCAAATGTTTTGAGTTTGGTTTGAATGACAGCATGTTTTGCCAGTAGGGTTGATATTGCGGCGTATGAATGCAGTATTCTCCATGGGAAATGTCGTTTCCAAATGTTTTGTCTCTGTTTTTGCTTTGAAAAAGGAAATATTTTAGCATGCTTTACAAGAAAGGGTCGGTAGATATTTTCAGAGTGGCTAATGTAAAGTTTAGCAGCGTAACAAGGGCGAAAGGCGTCCTTGCTATGGCCTACAAAACATCAAATGTTGCCGTGTTTAGTTGGTCTGAACATAGACTATCCAGAAGACATGTCTAAGATTGTTATAGACTATCCATGTCTTCTGGATAGTCTATGGTCTGAAGAAGGCTTTGAAATAAAGTGGAAATATCACCATATAAAAAAAGATTAAAAACACTTCGACGTTTCTAGCAAAGGCCCTTCGTCAGGAAGTAAGTTTATAGCTTATTGACCACTTGTTCGTCGGTTCCTGAAAACGTTTCTATATGACGTCATAATGACGTCACCATCTTAACTTTGACGTCACGACCGCCATCTTGGAAAATTTTGAATATTTTTACGAAACATTTTCCCGCTACTTTTGCTTTCGTTTTGTCACTAAAACACAGTTTAATAGCATATATATGATTAAACGATTTTATTTTATTTAGTTTTCTTGTTCATTCGGAGTTCAGAATGGTCAATTTTGCATACTGTCTCTTCATTGGTTAATCCTGACCGAATTGACCAATCAGAAGCTACAGCGGCAGATATAAGTTCGTACAAACGCCGCCATATTGGAAATATTTGAGTGTTTTGAATCGACTATTTCGTTCAAATTTAGACTTCTTTCTTAAGATTTGGTAATTTTCAGCATTGAATTTAGAGCATTGCAATCTGTTGAATAGTTAAAGTCGTTTTAGCCAATTTTCATCGTATAAAACATCAATTATGAGTTCAAAAGTGACAGGTAAAGTTTCAAATTGTTGATCAAATATTTTATTAAACAAATCGCAGATTCACTTGAATATTTAATAAATTTGCTTGGATAAGTATTTCAATATATTTTATATCTTGATTTTAGTTTCATATTTATTATTTAGATCCTGGGAAAGCAGCAATATCCGAAAAGAGTTCAGAAACTACAGAGCACTCTACAGGAAGCAATATTCAAAAGGTTTATATTTGCATTTTATATATGATGTTTTGACTTGCAATGTTGTGGAAAATTACAGATCCATTGCACCATCCAACAACCGTCTATGCACCAACAGGGTTGTGTACTAACATCACCATTTATATATCAATCTGAAAACTGGACTGCAATGACTCAGTGAGAATATATTCTGAAGACTGACTTTAATCAGCACTGGTTTCTCAGATTAGGCTGTGTGCAAAATTTCGGTAGTCGGTAAAGCTGTATCAGTTCTACACTGTTCTCTTTAGAGAGAAAGTAAGTACCATTCTCTTATTGATCCAGTGTTACTGCAAGAGGAAACAGGAGTACCTGGAGAAGTGTTTGGTAGAGTCAAACTGGAAGTACTCTTCTCACATGTGACCGAGGTGAAGTTATACTCAGACAAGTGCATATTGCAGGAATCAAACCTTGGTCACAGAGGTGAAAAACACATTCACTAAACACTGACTCCAACACTCATCAACACTCCATCAAAACTATCTGTCAAATTCCAGACACATTTACACAGCATGTTTCTCAATTTGGTTAACATTCATGCCCTGTTTAGTCTACCTCATCAAGTATTGCATCCCCACCAAGCAGACTGTCCAACATCGCAAAATTTTTTAAAAGTCCTCGTAAACAAGTGGGAAAAGATGAACAAACCAAGCAGACAAAATCAAAAACAAAGAAATCTAGTAGAAAAGGAAAAGCAAAGTCTAAAAACATTGAAATAAATGTTGAAGACAGTTCAAGTGATAATAAAAACAGAACCAAAGAATGTTCAAGTAAGACTAAATCATTTGAGAGTACAGGTGATACGGATGTAATGGGAAGTGAACATACAACAGCATCACCTAGACAAGACCATGATTTAGCAGAGGAAGAGAAGGGTGCTTCAAGTACTACTGGTCGAGCAGAGGACAGCAGCACCTGCAGTTCTCCTGGCCAGTCAAAGGACCAGGATGTCCTTAGTACCCCTGGTCAAGCAGTGGGCAAGGATAGTGGTAAAAGGTCCATGGTTCAGACAAGTTTATCAACAACAAAAGATTACATTGAAGTTATATCGAGCCCAGAACAACAGCCAGCTCAAAAGAAGAAAGGAAAAAAGGGAAGGTAAGGAGTATAACCACAGCCTTCTGTCTGAGAGATAAAATCAAACTATACAACCCATGTATCATGTTCTATTTCTTGCCAAAAAAACAGTGCATTATTATTCAAAATTTTAGATCAAAAAGAAAGGATGAGACAGACAAGACACAAACAAAGATTACAAATATTTTCCCTGTGAGGAAAAGTAACAGAAAGACTAAAGCTCAACAAGAGGCAAGTTTTTCTGGTTTTAATGTCTAAATGACAAGCTGCTTTTCTAACGATGGTTGCAAAGTTTTGAATTATTGGTAGTTAAAGATCACAGTACATTTTATTCGTTTTGTAGAAAGATGAACAGACAAGAATTACTAAGGCCATTTTATCCAAATCATTTGAAGGTTTAGAGGTAAAAGCCTTATCTTAATCTTTACACTCACTCTGATAACTGCAAGTTAACCACCATCTGCTGCATGATAGTGCTTAGTGAAACCCATCTAGGCTAATCATTATTTTACCAAACCCAGGTGCGTACCACAGAAGGAAAAGGGCGAGGGGTATTTGCCAGTCGTGGTTTTGCAAGAAATGAGTTTGTATGTGAATACTCTGGAGAGTTGATCAGTTTTGATGAGGCCAAGAAGAGGGAGAAACAGTATAATGAAGATAGAAATATCGGCTGTTATATGTATTATTTGCAGTGTAATAATAAGAAATATTGGTGAGTTGAATATATATAACACTAATACTTGATTCATATCTCAAAGTGGAAGTCCAGTGTAGGTATTCTGCAATAAGCTGCCGTGGTTTATGTCTGAACTACCTGAAAAAGATATCTCAAATGTGAGGGCCCCTTATTCCACATTTCAAATTTTCTTTTATACAAAATATCTTGCAGTATCGACGCTACAGCAGAAGATGGAACATTTGGTCGATTATTGAACCACAGCAGATCAGGAAACTGTAAAACTAAAATTCATGTGATTGAAGATCAACCACATCTTATCTTTGTAACAACATGCGATATCAAGGTTGGGGAGGAGCTTTCGTATGACTATGGAGAAAGAAGCAAAGATGTTATAGAGTCGCATCCTTGGCTGAAATATTGAGATTACTGTATATATTGGTTATGTGAGTGTCGGTGAACTGTGATTCTTGCATGGGGTTTGAATCAGACAAACTATCTTGGATGATTCAATTCTTCAGACCATTGAGTCTTGCAGAGAGGCCAGGAGTCAACGAAGAACTACAGACAACTCACACAAAGGGAAATCCGAATTTCGAAAGCACAGAATAGTATAACAAGTATTACTTGTTTTCAATCAAGTAATACTTGTCTTGGAGAATAGAACTTTGTAACCACTATAAAGTACATGTCTTGCGCGCACATGCGTTTATTCGAACATTATTGCATTTTCAACCAGTTGTATATTTTCACCTTACGTGATATGCGTGGGCCAGCGTGGCAGTTTGCATAATGATACTTGTTCACAAAGACTCGTTTAGTTTATTTATTGTATTTACCACTCTGAGGTGGATGGGAAGTCTTAACAGGTTTTACCACTCAATTGACAAAGGTCTCAGAGAGTGAGTTAGTTATCATGGTTCATCCCTACCCTCGACCTGCTGTATAGTCACATCTGTCACCCGTACGGCTGAAGCAAAGTAAACTCTCCAAAATTTTAACTCTGCAATTTATGCCCTCCCTTCAAGTGACATGCATCCTCGTACTTATCACTGGAGAACATTCTTCCTAGATTCGTCAGGAAAGTGATAGGGAGTTGTCAAAACTATCACAATTAGGTTTGGATTGGTTAATTTGTTAAAGACATGAAAATTCACCAACCAACTCAAAAAATTTATTTATAAATGAACAAAACAAAATTAAATTTAAATTACGCAGTACAAGACCCATAAAATCCTAACTCTTCCATACCCTGACAATTTTAACAATATCTATAGATATTAATATTTACAAATCAAAATCTCAAGGTCTATAAGATTCGAACTCTTGACTTATAAATGAACAAAATCTCTATTATAATTGACGCACTACAAGATCCATAACCTAACTCTTAATTAAAGCCTAACTCTTGAATACCCTAACAATTCTTACAATATTTTGTCTACACATGGGACATTCTCTAAGCTTTTTCCCACAGTCTACACATGTTACTAGATGACCACACTCCAAGAATACACAGTCAATTATTCGATCCATGCATATTTTACACACTTCATTCTCCCCTCCTGGTGCTGGGCTCTCATCCATACTTGTTGTAGCTGAAAAGAAATAAGAAAATTGATACATACACAATATCTCAAACGTTGGAGGTCCAGTGAAGATAGTGTTCTACAATAAACTGCCGTGGTTTGAGTCTGAACTACCTGAACACCTGTATTAACCCATTAACTGGCAGTACCCTACCACTGACGAGTAAAATCGTCTGGCTTTAGACAGAGTAAAATACTAAAGTAGGGTGCATCTGGGCACATTGCAAGCTAATGGGTTAGTAACTGGTAGTGAGTAAAGCTATGCCTATGATGAATATCTACTGACCATTTTGCTGGAGTTTCTTGGATTCCCAAAGCATCACAGCACGTTGAACTAGTTCTTCTTTCTCAACACAGCCTTTATAATCCACAAAATTGTCATCTAATAACATTTTTAATTCTTTTGTGGACAACTTTCTGATATCACTTTCATCTTTCAAGCCATCCAAAGGTATTTTAGATCGACTTCCAACCTATTAATTTAAAATGATAATTGGGTTATGAGTTTTATGATAAAACACAGAGATGTAGAGAGGTGGTGAAGAGCTGCTTATTACTCCAGCAACCTGTAGGGGGCCAGAGTCTTAAAGTGACCGTGTTTCTCTTTTACCCCTGCTATCCACACAGGACTAGTATCTTCAAATTATGGTTGTTTTTCTGGCTACCTGTACCTGGGGGAGTCTTGAAATGGCCATGTTTGTGTGTTTGGGAGTCACAAACGTCCAGAAATCTTCAGGGAACCCATGGTACAGTATGTGTTAAGATTCTGAACTATTACTTACCGGTGTTGGTCGAACACATGATGGTGTAAAGTCGTCCTGATAATGTGGCATACTTTGTTGGTAGCTAGGACTACCATAACTCATTTGTTCACTACTATTGTTTAACTCGTCACGGCTTGGTGGACGTAACCCCATAATTCCACCCTCATCCAATCGAAACATAGTTTCGACAAAACGATTAATCTCTGGATTTATTTGTAAGCCACCAAAGAAATCATTCATACCCTGTGATGCATTGCGGGTATTTGATTGCGACTGAGCTTGTCTTTGACTTGACGTTGATGCCTGGGTATTAATACTGGGTTCATTAGTACGGGGTTCATTAATACGGGGTTCATTAGTACGGGGTTCATTACGACGAGGCATCTCTACTTGTGGCCTTGCTTGATGATTAATTATAACATCGACTAAATCACCTTTCTCTGTGCAACCCCTTGAAGATACATTTTTCTGTTCCAAAAATGCTTTTAGTTCTTTTACAGACAGTAACATTAGCTCAGATCTTACAAAAGGATGCGAGGACAAAGCATGACAACTAAGGCATTGCTTAACATTTCTTCGAGGAAGATTCTCTCCTTTTTTAAAGCATGTTGAACAATATAACAGTCTACATGCCGTACAGCGATTCTAAAGACAGAACAGATATATTTAGTTGAGATGCAGTCCATTTGCATCTAAGGATGAACAGTCGCAGATAAAAACATTGTCTATTCTCACGTGAAACTTCAATGTTGGTGAGCATTTGAAAGGTTTTAATCTGATCAGACAATCACATTAAACTATTGTTGCACTGATTGGCCGAGGTAATTGAAACCTTTAATGCTCATTTCACGTGAAATAGACAATGTTTTTATCTGCGACTGTTCATTCTAGCCTTAGATACAAACGACGGTAGCAAAATATATAAATCATTATAAAAATATTACCTGTGAATATTAATATTACCTGATTTTATCAAATTATAATCTAATATTTAAAATCAGAAAAAATTTATAATACTCTATAAAATTATTATTATTATTATTAAAGACCATGTAAAGTCCATTCTGCACATGTGTTATGGGAGGTCCCGCGATGTAAACAATGCCCAAATTTTGCGTAGTTTCGACTAAAATTCGACATCTAAATCAGAAACTTGAATCTGTATTTATTTAAAGCATAGCGAACCAGAACACATCATAATTTTTTAAATATAGTGTGTTTAAAATGTAAACAAACGGCCGTTGCCGGTTTGTTTACATTGGGACTTTACATCACCTTTAAATGTTTACCCTGGAAACCCTGAACAGGAATTTCTTCGCTTAATAATGGGTTACCCCCAATATACAATATATACAATAAAATTATAATAGGAAGAGTTTGACCTAATGTCAGTTGTAAGTAAATAGGATTCCAATCCTAACCTAAAATCTCTAATCGTGTTCGATTTTCTTAATAGCAGAGGTAGAGCATTCCAACTCTTTACTGCTCTGAAGAAATATGAAATATTTTATCTTAAAAGAACAATCTAAATGTCTAAGATTGTAAGTTTAAATTATCAGCTGGTTCCATATATTTATCAGCTGGTTCCATAAATATATATACTCAGATCTCCTAAAGTAGCGTCTACTATATCAATATTCAATATTATAAACTTTATGACAATACACACGCAAATATGTTACATCATTCACAATGAAGTACATGATTTTATTGATAATTAATAATATACATTTGAATAAAAACATAAGCTTTTTGTTTGTACCTTTCGCTTGAATAAAGTAAAATGCATTGAACAGCAAACACAGAGAGAAGGACTACTCATTCTGGTAGTTTTAACACAATATTTCTTGTTAGGACTTGACAAAATATCACACAAATAAAGCGAAATAAACTAAGATATATATAAAGAACCCTTGTAGAGCAAAAAATTGTTGCTAGTTACAACATCCGGCGAGGAGGAATATATTGTTTCGTCATATCGCTTCATACCGACCTACTCACCCTACCCTCCATAGGCAAAATTGGTGGCCACTGACCTATAACGGAACTGGATGGAGTACATCAGATCAGTGAACTCTAAGTAAACTGGAACGCTATATTTTTAACTCCTATGATCAAGTCCTATGATTCGTTGAAGCCAAGCTAGTTTTTCTGAGGTTTGAGTTGAAATACTTAACGCCGAACATTGAGCTGTATATGAAATTGAAGCTATTAAAAAGTTCTATTTGATATAAAAACTTCAAGACTTTAGGCAAAATGGAAATACTTAAAAAATACAAAAACAACCGCAATTTTGTAAAATACGGCAAATTTTCCCTCAAAGTTTTAAGTATTTCCCTTTTACCTAAAGTCTTGAAGTTTTTATATAAAATATAACTTTTTAATAGCTTCAATTTCATATACAGCCCAATGTTCGGCGTTAAGTATTTCAACTCAAACCTCAGAAAAACTGAATTAAGCTGGCTTCAATTTCTCCCCCTGCGTTAGCGTTCCAGTTTACTTATAGTTCAATGCATCAGATACGATGGTGATCAACTGGTAGTTAGATAGCCTGCTCGCAGACGTTGTTTTTCTCACGCCAAGCGACGAAAACAACGTCTGCGAGCAGGCTGGTAGTTAGACTGAGAAAATAATGTTCATTCTTTTCATTATATGTAGTTGACCACCATCTGCTGCCCCGTATTAACGCTTACTGAAACCCACCCTATATTCAGCACTTTTGCAAAGTTTGATTCAAGACAAAAGTCAAGCTAATAATAGTTTTGTAACAAGATACATTCATTTACTCAAGCCAGAATAGCGGTATAACATATCTAAAATGGTATATTTTTGGTATATATAAAGTTATATACAATCAGCAAGTTTTAATATCCAGCTGCTCTTCCGTATTTGCGTGGATCAGAAACAGCGTAAATTCTCCCCTGTCCATCAACAGAAATAGCTTGTACCGTACTACTTGTTGTCCGAAACTCATACGTATGTCCTAGTTTCTGCAATCCATCCAAAACCATTTGTTTCATTCTGTATTTTGTTTTTTTCTCAACGCGAATGAATGTTGGTACTAACTGGTGATGAAGTCGTGGATGAATCACTGCTTCTTTTAGATTCAGTCCAAACCATAAATGATTGATAAGTACCTGAATATAAAAGTTAAGTTGTAACATAATATGTAGCTATTCTCTTTCCTATACTCGAAGACTTTCCAATGACCTGGCATAACATTTTGCATAACAATAGTGTCATCCAGTCAAGATCCAGTGATCAGAATGTTCCATTGTCTTTTCATTGTTTTGAAAATCCCACTGTTCTCCATACCATCCAGTCACGATCCAGTGATCTGAATGTTCCATTGTCTTTTCATTGTTTTGAAAATCCCACTGTTCTCCATGCCATCAAGTCATGATCCAGTGATCGCAATGTTCCATTGTCTTTTCATTGTTTTGAAAATCCCACTGTTCTCCATGTCATCCAGTCGTTGTTTTGAGTAAAATACCCTTACCTGATCCTTACCTTACCTTACCTTACCTTACCTTACCTTACCTTACCTTACCTTACCTTACCTTACCTTACCTTACCTTACCTTACCTTACCTTACCTTACCTTACTTACCTAACTTAATCCTAATCCTTTAACATAATCCTAATCAAACCCACCTGAGCTGTTCCAGTAGTAATTCTAGTTCCTCCAGATGCTCCCAAGATCAGTCTAACATTACCCAAATCATCAACAACTACACTGGGACTCATACTGGACATCATTCTTTTGCCTGCTTTAATAAAGTTTTGAGGCGAAGGTTCTACTCCAAACACGTTGACCAGACCAGGAGTTGAGAAATCATCCATTTCATTGTTGTAAATAATTCCTAAAGTTGGCGATCTGATTTTAGAACCAAACCTACACGAAAGAATGGAATGAGACTTAAGCCCCGATCAAACGAGGATGACCACTGAAACTCTCGTTCGCGTTTGACTGTCAACTCTCATCAACTCTCAAGCACTCCCATCAACTTTGAGCTGGTTTAAATTGGATGAGAGTTAATGAGAGTTTAAACGAGCCCTAATCAAGAGGCTGCTTCCGCAGGCTATGATAGTTGAGCTCGTTTGACCAGTACGCGCGGTAATCCAGTATCCAGTCAACTCTCATGCAACTCTCGTTTGACCGGGGTTTGAGAGTTGATAAAACTCTCGTGCAAACGGCAAACGCTACCCAACTCTTGTCAACTCTCGATTTGTAGATGATCTTACACAGTATTTATTGTGGATGTTACCGCCACAGCATCCCCTTCCTTTGACAATACTGAGAGATGGGTAGTTCCTTGATCATTCCAATCTGAATAAAATCCACCATAGTATGAGACATTGTGAATCTTCTCGTCGTTTATCTTTTTACGTAGCTGTTCTGTGAAGGATGCACTTGTCATGTTGTTAACAGTCTAGAAAATATAAGATGTTGTTTTTGATACCTCAAACGTGGTGCATGGTCCAGTGTAGGTAGTATTCTACAATAAGCTGTCATGGTTTGTGTCTGAACTACCTGACAAAGACTTGGAGAGCGAAAAGTCTTGTGTACATACCTCCTGTATCCCATCTTCATACTCAGGATCTCCCAACAATGCGCGATAGGCATAAGAAAACTTAAAAGCCTCAATGATACGATGGTAGCTTCTTATCAAGTTTTCATCACCAACATTGTCTTGACTATTAAATCGAAATCCTGAAGTGAAACAAAATATTGTAAAATTGTTTATTCAACAGTAATGTAATTGACAATTCCTCGTTTAAGAATGATACCTAGAGTTTTACTAAGCACTATCGACATTGTGTCGCAGATGGTGGTCAACCTGTAGTTGTCAGAGTAAGAAAATAATGTTCACTCTCGGTTGACGAGTCGATCCATCTGCTCATTCTGCTGGATGATACTGCTTAGAGAAGATGCTTATACCTTTTAATATCTGAAGTATCATCGCCAATACAGGTCCACTGGACGGTGGATGCGATGTCCATATTTTATATTCTTTATTTAAAGTAACTTTCAAGGCCTCTGCCCTTCCAGCATCATAATTTCTCATGTCAGCACGTGTGATAATGCCTCGTAAATCCTGAATATCTCGTGCAATTTGCTCTGCTATTGAGCCATGATAGAAACTCATTGGATCTTCAGCGATGTTTTCTAAGGTTCTTCCTAATTCAGGGTTGACCAAGGTTTCGTTTAGTTTGAGCATTGAACCATCGCTCTTGAAGATCAATTTCCTGAAATGTACGAATTTACAGTGAATAGTGATTGTGATGAATATGGAACATGAAAAATAGAGATAAAAAATATATCATTCTATACCTAAATCCCGTATCATTGTATAAGATTTCTTTCTTTTTCTGCATCTGTTCATACAAGGCATTGGAGATGGGAAATCCATTCTTACACAGATCAATAGCAGGTTGAACTAAATCTTTCCAATGTAGTCTACCGTGTTCTTGCCAAGATCTGTACATGGCGTTCACTTCTCCTGGAACACCGACTGACAACGCACCTATGTAGGGAAACACAACGCTATAGATGAAAACTAGCCTCAGTTGATTGGCTAAGGTAATTGAAAACTCAGTTCAAATGCTCGTTACAAACATTGAAGTTTTACGTGACAATAGACAGTGCTTTTTCTGTTCATCCTTAAATGTCTTAACGACTATAGTACTATACCTTGCTTGGATGCTTGGGTGTTATTAACAAACATATCTCTACTAGCATTGGCTGGTGCTTTTTCTCGTCCGTTATAGAACCACGCTCTACCAAGTTTCTTAATATACACCACCATAAATAGACCCCCTCCAATACCAGATGAATGAATATTTGTTGCTCCTTGACAAAATAACGTTGCAATGGCAGAGTCAACGGCAGAACCTCCTTGTTTGAGGATATTTACACCGATATCTGAACACATTCCTACATCAGCTGCCACAGCACCCGTACTGTAATGGGTAGCATCCACTTCTTCGTTCTCAGAGCGGGTGAGGATAAGGATTACAGATATCAGAGTTAATAAAAGTAAGATTGTGATTGTCAGAACAGGTAGAAGAACTTGGCTTCTTAAAATTGGTCGAACCATTGTTCTATAAAAATATAGAATTACGAAATAATGTACATTGTCTCTTTTCACTGCATGTTTCATTTCATCGCCATGCAAACAACAAACAAACACATGGACAGACAAACAAGGAGTTGACAGGGAAAAAACAACAAACGAACAAACAAACAAACCAAACAAACAAACAAACAAACAAACAAACAAAACAAGTAAACAAACAGATAAACAGACAAAAAATTGTAACATTTCCGTCTGTCTGTCCACCTGTTTTATATTGTCGGTCTGTTTGTTCAATATACTCAGTATAACTGACTGGTCACCATATGGTAAATAGTTCTAGACTGTTACAAGTTATACACCTTACTATACACGTACAATCTATTCATATAGAAGAATGTTATTCTGAAAAAATCAGAGTTGCTCAGTTGGCAACAGTTCTTGTTTTGTCCGTCGAACATTTTGATTATTTATATGTCTCAACACCGGCTAGTGTGAATTTGTGAAACAAATCGTACATACACATACGCATGCACTGAACAAGATAACTAATCATTATAAAGTACTAGTAACAGTCGTAGTATCGTAGATATGTTTAAAATACACTTAAGATATAAATATTTTGCAATAAAAGTAATTTGATCCTTTTGAACGCAGAATATGCTAAATAGTTTGCGCGCGCGCTGGAAATCCTCGCGCATTTGAAACTTTAGTTATCTTTTAGTTTAACATACCTGAAATGTTGCTGGGCGTGAAGTGTTCTTGATAAAAAAGTGATCCAGTGATTAATTAAGCTACGTTTGTACTGGACTATAAGCCGAACTGACTCCGCACTGACTCGATTTGACAAATTTGATTAAGTGCTAAAATTTTATCACTTATTTTAATAACTGAAATATTTCCGCCCTACGATAGAAATTTAACACCATGATTAGCTGTAGTTAAGAAGACTGACAGTTGACATTCAAACATGCGCAAATTCAGAGATTTCTAAACTCTAAAGGGTGAGTAGAATTCACATTTTACTGAGAATATAAATGAAATGCCTATAATAGTGCATTGACTTGAATTAGTGAAAGCATATGTCCTCGATTACCTCGAAATATAAATGCTCATAGCATTAGTGTCGCTATATGTTTGTTTGTATAAATAATAAATTACCGCATGTTTTGACATATCTACAGTTTATAACAATACAGCAACAAGTAAATATAGCTACAGAATGTACTTTGTGACTATAGTTTAGACTTTAGATTCAAAAGCAGTAGCAACATTAATGGCAGTGTGTAAATTATTCTTTATGTAATAGATTTAAGCATGCGCGTGGTCCGCCGTGGTCGATCTGGCCTTGCAAACATGAGCCGAAGGTTTATAGTGTGGTTGTTTATCCCATACAGATCGGACGCCGATGTAAACTGTTTTAGCAAATGATCCCAGTTCATTTGAACACTACAAGTTACTATAGTTATTCTGTTGTTGTTTTCCCACGTTTTTAACAATCTTGAGCAACAATTGTCAGTTCATTTAGTTTCTAGATGTGACTGATTTCAAGATGATAAGTGAGATAGATAGCACAACCGACCATTCTCAATCAAGCACAGATGATTCAGGATTAAACACTTCTCTTGACGAGAACCTGACTGCCAACCAAGCAATCTCTGAATCCAGCTGCTCTGATATGTTGGCGGAATTATTTCTAAATCGCAAGCGACTGAGAGAGGCAGAAACACAAGTTCGATCTCTGAGTCTTATCTTACAACATGGCAATGGTGATGATGCTGGCACAGGAATCGATCATGCAGTGTTTCAAGAAAATAAATCTTCCCTTGAGGATGAAATGATGAAAATAAGACAGGATATCTGTGATAAAGAGTTGATCTTAAAGCAGGGAGATGTGAAATTATATGAGTATTATTTAGGTTCTGTTAATAATGAGGGGAATAGCAAGTTAACAGGGTTAGATCTTTCCCAGAATGAAGGAAGTATAATTCATGTATGTTGTAGCAAAACACATCTTAATGGAGGAGTTTCGTTACCCAATGACTTAGAGTTAGACACATCTGAGTATGGATTGGAAAATAAGAACCAGAGTTGGGACAAACAAGAATTTGAATATGCTGTTAAAAATGAGATTGTGATGAACGAAGTGGTATACTCACCGAATAACGTAGAGTTAGACATTTCTGATTTTGGATTGGAAAATAAGAACGAGTTTTGGGACAATCAACAGTATTTTGAAAGCAGTCCTAATAAGGAGCATGAAATTGCAAAGCTACGTCGAACATTGACCGAAACAAGACAGAAACACAAAGAAGAGAGAAATAACATCATGAAACAGTTGAAAGCTTTACAAATCACAACTGTGAATGGTGAAACTAACTGGCGATGTGTTATGAAAGAAAAACAACTAAAGATTGAGGAACTAACTAGAAAGAACATTGAACTACAAAATAAACACGCAGAACTTAGTGTCTCTTTAAAAAATACTGAAAAATTGAGGCAAAAAGAGGCAAAGGAAAGCGAAAGAAGGATGAAAAAATATGCAAAGGTTATTTCGTCGTTAAGAAACCAGAATTCGAGCAGTAATGAAGAGATAAAACAATTATTGTGTGAGGTTGAAGAATCCAGGAGCAATAAACAAGAGCTGAATGGAAGTTTAGAGCAGTTAAATGAAAGAAATAAAGAGCTGGAAAAATGTTTGTTTGAGAAAAGTGAAACACTAGATGAGAAGAATAAAATAATTCAGGAATATTCAAAAGAGATTGAAGAAACAAACTCTCTTTTAAACAAACTTATCATGGAAGTGAATTGTGTGAACAAAGATAATGAGAATTTAGAGAAACAAATTGAAGAGCTTAAAACAGAAAATACAAAGAACTTAGAACAGATTGACGGTACCGCGAATAGTTCACATAAAGAGAAGTTGAGGTTTGAAAACTCAGAGAAGGTGTTAGACAGCAAATGTTTTGTTCATGTTGGAATCCAAACTGAAGAAAGTACATGTCAATTGCAAGATGAGTTGCAAAGATTGAAAGTAGAGCTGGAGTCAGAGCGAAAAGAAAATACACATTTAGTTGAACAAGTTCATGAACAGAAGAACTGTCTTGAGTGCTTGAAGGAAAGTGAGAGTAAGCTTCAGACGGAATCTGGAACATGGAAAAATAAATCATTTCAAAACGAAAGGTAAGAACACCTTAGCTAATAAGCCAGGTAGGTTTCACTAAGCACTATCGTGCAGCAGATGGTGGTCAACCTGCAGTTATCAGAGTGAGGTCAACCTGCAGTTATCAGAGTGAGAAAATAATATTATTTCTTTCAACACTTCTAAACTTGACGACCATCTGCTGCTCCGTAACACTTATACTGAAACCCACCTATAGCTCCAGGAAACGGTTAAACATCAATGACCTGTTTAAATGAACGCATTTCATGTTAATTATTAATTCAGAACAATCCAGGAACTTACTCTTTCTCTTGGAGAAGCAACGGCAACAAATGAATTGTCATGTGAGAGAAAGATTGAAGAATATAGAGAGATACACACTAAAAACAAAGGAAAATGTTCTGATTCATTAGTTGAAATGCTTGCAGAAGTAAAGTAAGTGCCGGAATGCTATAAAACGTTCTGAAAATGAGTAAACGTTGTAAAAAGAGTAGTGTTTCTATTTGAAATGTTGAATTTTATTTTAGAGTAGAACTGAGTGGCGTGCAAGAAGATTTCATAAAACACAGAGGAAACGTTGATTCACTTCAGAAAACTTGGAGGTAAAAATACTTTAAGCTGCTCTCGTTCGTGTCTTAAATACCTGAACATTGATTTGCATACAGCACGCAAAAGACAGAGAACGATTGAGCGCATTTTACTTATTTTGATTAATTTAATCTTTTCTAGAAAATACAAAAGCTCAATGGTAGAGATGAATCAGAATTGATTCAAGATACTCTGATAAAACATTTAAAGTCAATGCTAATTTACATTTGTATATATTTATGTAATTATTAAGAAAAGGCAATTCTACTATGTTATAAATAAAGCATTAATAATCTCATTTAGCGTCCGTGATGTCGTCTGTACTAGAGCGTCCGTGATGTTGTCTGTTATTACCATAATCCTTAGCGAGCTTCATCTGTAGGCGAAATGATCGATTTACAATATAGGCACAGATATAGGGTAGTATAGCTATACTACATGAAGTATCGTTGTATCAAAGTCATGTGAGTTTTAAATTTAATCAGTTGTCATTTTATGTTGGTAAATATCTCGAAGTTTCTGCTTGTTTTACGATTCAAAAATACCGTTTTATTTAAAGTTTTGTCATAGATGGTTATGTATCGTTTGAAATATGGAGGCAATGCTGCAAAATAGGTAAATACTTGATAAATATCGCTTTTGTTTTAATAATTGCTCGATGTTGATTTTTGTAAGGTATTTGCATAACAATGATAAATCTACAGGTAGCGTGTTGTCTTTATATTGTACTAAATGTATTGACTAAACCAAGTACAATAGAGAGTTTCTCAGCTGAAAATTATCAATGAAAATTTGCAATCATAACTCATAAGCAGTTATTACAGAAGTTGGGTAGTTTAGAGACCAGAGCCAGGCTTCAGTTCACTGAGCACTGCCATGTGGCAAGTTGGCCAGCATTTGCCACAAGTTATCAGAGTGTGAAAATAATGTTAATTCTTTTCATTATATGTAGTAGTCTTGTATTTGGTGACAAATAAATAGAATTGAGAGATTTCTTTCTCATATAAAGTATGAACATTTCTGAAGTTGACCACCATCTGCTGTCTTGTAATGCTTATGCATCGATCAATTCTTGCTATTACCGTCCCTGCCTGGGCAACCCCCAGGACAATGCAGCAAGTCGTGTTCCGGGGGCCGGGAATTGGTTTGCTGATTTTGTCCCGGGGGTTTAGGCTGGGAATGCACGAGATCTGGGGTTAGGTGACTGGCAACATACAGACTAGTCCCTAGTCCTCTATGTGTGCGTTAATTGGGCTGGGAATTTGCAGTGAGCTTTGAAAAAATCCCCGGGGGGGAATGGTAACAGCAAGAATTGATCCATGCATTGCTGAAACCTACCTACATTATTTTTTACAGATTTGAAGGATCTATTTTCTTTGTGTATGATCGTCATTTCTTACAGAAAGAGGAGGACCGTCTGGAAGATGCGATCATATATTTTTATCCACATTCAGTATGTTATATTTAGCTCAGTTTCATTTATCCAGAGTCCAGATGCTGATGGACCCTGACACCCTGAAGGAGTGTTGGTTTCACAGTGGTTAGTGCATGTGTCTTTCACCTCTGTGACCGAGGTTTGATTCCTGCAATATGCGGTTGGCTGATTATGATTTCACCTCAGTCGCATGTGAGAAGAGTGCTTCCAGTTTGACTCTACCAAACACTGCAAGTTTTCTGTAGTCACACTAGACCAACAGGGGATAACTCTTACTGGACCTCGAGGAAATACAGTATACAACTGATAAAGCTATCCAGTAAAGTTAGTTTTAGTAACATGCTGATTATTCTCCCTAGATGTCCAATGGATGGGCCAATTAGTTATCCATGTGGATAAAAAGTAAACTTTCTGTTCCATTCTGTTTTCAGATGCCAATAGACAACCAGTGTAGGTTATGTGGTCAACTTATGGGTGTTGTTCAGTTTACTGATTCTGTGTTTGATTCATATCCAGCTTTGTTTCGCTTTGACAATGAAAAGATTGCAGTCAAACATGTTGGAAAGTATTCTTTTGTAAGTATTCTACATTGATTGAATCCAGTGTGCAATCTTTAGTTGAGTTTTGAGTTTTGGTGTGGCAGATGTGGTGAGATCAATGGTAGGGTATTTACTTAGGTTGGGTAACCCCCCCCCCCCCTTGCCCTTTGCTTAAAAACTCATGTAAGTAGAGTTTGGTTGTTTCTTTCCTGTGGTTCAAGGGTTTCCTCACCAAAAACCAACCATTATACCTTAGCTATTGATCACTTGTATCAGGGTCCTTTGGCTTGGATGAATTGGGCAACCACACGCTGTGTTTAACAACATTTAACTAAATAATCAGTATACTGAATCAAGAAATAGAATAATTAACAATGAAAGGTCTGTTTATATAATATATTCTGTAGGCCTTGGCAGGAAATTCATTTGAACCAGACTCAGCACTGCTAGCAACTGTTGATCGATTGTACTTTCTGTTTGCATTTTATCATGGATCTATTGAACAAGTTGAATTGGTAAATATAAGTGGTCCAGTGTAGGTAGTATTCTACAATAAGCTGTCGTGGTTTGTGTCTGAACTACCTGAAAAAGATATCTCAAACGTGGTGGTCCAGTGTAGGTAGTATTCTACAATAAGCTGTCGTGGTTTGTGTCTGAACTACCTGAAAAAGATATCTCAAACGTGGTGGGTCCAGTGTAGGTAGTATTCTACAATAAGCTGTCGTGGTTTGTGTCTGAACTACCTGAAAAAGATATCTCAAACGTGGAGGTCCAGTGTAGGTAGTATTCTACAATAAGCTGCCGTGGTTTGTGTCTGAACTACCTGAAAAAGATATCTCAAACGTGGTGGTCCAATGTAGGTTAAGTATTCTGCAATAAGCAGCCGTGGTTTGTGCCTGAACTACCTGAAAAATATATCTCAAACGTGGTGGTCCAGTGTAGGTAGTATTCTGCAATAAGCAGCCGTGGTTTGTGTCTGAACTACCTGAAAAAGATATCTCAAACGTGGTGGTCCAGTGTAGTTAGTATTCTACAATAAGCTGCCGTGGTTTGTGTCTGAACTACCTGAAAAAGATATCTCAAACGTGGTGGTCCAGTGTAGGTAGTATTCTGCAATAAGCAGCCGTGGTTTGTGTCTGAACTACCTGAATAAGATATCTCAAACATCGAGGTCCAGTGTAGGTAGTATTTTACAATAAGCTGCAGTGGTTTGTGTCTGAACTACCTGAAAATTTAATTTTAACTTTTGCGTAGGAATGTGACAATGACAGAGAGAAATTTATTCCAGAAATTCGTGTTATTTGGGAGCAATATTTAGCATTTATCCGAAACTATGGTGATAACCTACCTTCTGTGTTTAATCCCATTCCATATCTGCCTTTGAAAAATGTAAGTCAAGAAGTGTAAAATGTACAAATATTTCAATGTACAAATTTTGTAATGTTTTATCTTATACCATAATGAGTCTGAATGGTCGAATGGACATACTTTATTCCTGAAAGTGAATTAAGTATTTAACATTTCTATAGTTGTGTTTATAACATTATTCATATATTTTTTGTGCATGTTCTAGGATCCTAATTTCTACTTCTTGAAAGCATCTCATATCTTGGAGTCCTGTCAACGTAGGCCACAGATTATTGCTGGAGCAATACTTTATAATAGATAGTAAGTGATGCAAATGAATTATTTTTTGTATGTTGGTGATAATGTTGGTGTTGATGCTGTTGGAGTGTTATTGTTTTTGTTGCTATTGTTGTTATTTTTAGTATTTTATGCAGCCAATTGTCTCACTCTATTTCGCGATGTCTCTTGCTTTTGAAACCAAATCAAGAACATGTAAGTCAAGAAATAGTTCCTTTATATTAAAGTAGTAATTAAACATTGATTTTTGTAAAAGGAATTACTAAGTTTAAGAAATTTATTACTGGCATTATGTATTTTTTATTTGTTTTTAGCATCCAGCAGTGCCAATTGAAACAGGTGCGTTTTCTATCTATATTAACCTATTTTTTCCCCACAACGATCATCTGTCATTAGATGCATCATCAATATCGTCCGTCTGAGGAATCATCCGTGGTCTTAGTGTGTTAAGATTAGACAGATTTAGAAAAGACAATGCGACTGTGTGAGGTGTATTACGTCATCTGTTTACGTCGTCTTTGATGTTGTGTCCTCGATCTAAATATGTCTACTGTAAATACAAGACGAACTATCCTGACGAACTATCCTGACGAACTATCCTGACGAACTATCCTGACGAACTATCCTGACGAACTATCCCGACGAACTATCCCGACGAACTATCCCGACGAACTATCCCGACGAACTATCCCGACGAACTATCCCGACGAACTATCCTGACGAACTATCCTGACGAACTATCCTGACGAACTATCCCGACGAACTATCCCGACGAACTATCCCGACGAACTATCCCGACGAACTATCCCGACGAACTATCCCGACGAACTATCCTGACGAACTATCCTGACGAACTATCCTGACGAACTATCCTGACGAACTATCCTGACGAACTATCCTGACGAACTATCCTGACGAACTATCCTGACGAACTATCCTGACGAATTATCCTGACGAACTATCCTGACGAATTATCCTGACGAACTATCCTGACGAACTACTGTATCCTGACGAACTATCCAGATGAACTAGTTAGAACAGCGTGATCTATACTGGCAATGGTTCTAGGAACAAGTCATGTCTGATATTTCCTTACATATTATTTTAAGTACACATAGATGAACTATGCGCGCGAGTTCGCCTGAGTGGACAAACGACACAGGATCAGATGATCCGTCTGTTTGTCGCGTTTAAACACAGACAAATTATCAAACGAACTATCTTTTCTTTGCCAAAGTTCATCCAGATTATTATCTGTCTCTAGTATAAATCTGGCTATTGTTAATAAGAACAATACCCCCCCTGGAACATCATTGACAACTTTATTTTATCTAGATTACCAGTTGCCGTTTGGTGTAAGACTGTTCAATGTGTATTTGAAGAGAAGTGACTTGGGACAAATACTAGAAAACAACGATAACTCCCCATATCAGTCTCAGAGTGAAACAATCTCATCACTTCATTGTTGCTGTACTGGACACAGGACACCCAGGAGTAGAACTCCCAGAATGCAAGTCTGTAGAATAACTCCTCAACCTAAGGCTATTGCCAAAGTTGATGAAGTTCTAACACGGAGTGAAAAAGATCCGCTAAGTTCATCTGGTAATTCTGGTTCAAAGCTCTGCAAAGCAATGCTGGAAGATTTATTATTGAAAGGTTTCAAATGTTGTAAATGTATTGATGAAACGGACGGAGAATTGGAAAATGGAAGTTCGTTTGATGACAGCGTTGGAAGTGTTATAGAATACATGGAAGACCAGATTAAACCAAAAAATGATTTCACACATTCTACAGAAGATATGAACTACAATGATATAGAAGAAGGTAGAGAAGTAGGGGCACATTCCAGGAATTCTCTACATTCTAGAAACTCTCTGCATTCTAGGAGCAATTCTCGAAACTCTACTCTAGAAACTGAAAGTGGTATCGAGGTAACCGGAAGTGATTTCCACAGTAGCGCTGCCACACATCTTGATCAGCGGTGTGGTAGTTACAGAGACAGTCACATGACCTATCAGGAAAAGAGTCGGAATTTTGCTGGACACCTTGAAGAAGGAGAACAATGTAATTTGAGTTATAAGCCGGATCAATTTAAGGCTGAAAGTTATTCCGAAAGAAAGAAAGGTTTTGGATTAGAAACTGAAAGACATGAAGAAAGAAATGATTATAATGAAATAGGAAATGAAGGGAAAGATTGTCATACTTTGAATGTAGGTGCGACTTATAGCGATTATGACAAGAGAACTTTAGGACAGGAGAATGAGCGTGAAGACTCTGATAATCTACAAAATAATGTAGATTGTAATTCTGCCGTTCCTGAAGAGAAAGGCAAAAAACAATTGGGAGAGAATTCTGATGGTACAATGAATCATAATGTAGAAGAACAACCAATTGACCATTTTGATATAAATGTGCTTAATAGTGCCGAAAAAGGCACTCAGAGTTGTAATGATGTTCTGAGTCATAACGGTAATGAAGTACGCAATGCTCCTAAACAGCCAAAACAACTGACGGAAACGTCTGATAATGTGTTTAATAATGCACATTCTACTGTTCCTGTGGAAATAGACACCAAACAATTAAGAGAGATATCTGATGATCAGTTAAATGAAACTTGTGATGTTTCTAGAGGAAACGACGTAATGGAACAGAGAGAGTTGTTTAATGATGTAGATGTTCATTCTCCTGTCCCTGTAGAGAAAGCCATAAAACAATTAAGACAAATATCTCATAAGATGTCTAACCAAAGGCTGGATGTATCATCGACTTTTGATGAACAATATCAGTTGTCATCTTCAGAGGACAGTTATAGAACCCCAGATGAAATATTCGATACAGAGGAATCACCTTATGGAGTGAATGGGATATATGATAGTAGTGAGGAGTCTAACGAGATTAACGAGGGCCAATGGGTGAACAATGGGGATATAGACACTCTTCTTGATAAAGGTCATGGGGGTGTTGTACATGTTTGTAAACTTGGAAAGAACGCGGAGGTCGAGAGTCTGGCCGGTAATGAGAGCCAAGGTGAATGTAGCAAGGACGACAGACAGGATAAACGCCATAGACAATGTTGTGAGGTAAGAGATAGGCAATGAATCTTTTCACTTTTAATACCAAGACATCTATTTTTTGTTTTAATTTTATTCACAGGTTGATGGATTAATCCACGCCAATCTGTTTGTCCAAGCACATTCAGAAACAGTTCTAATTCTTCTTGCAAAATGTGACCTTTATCAGAATGAAGACGCCGTAAGATCCTTGGTAAGTAAGAAGGGGAGGTTTTCTCCAGGTACTCGAGTTTCTCCTGTAGTAATACTGGATCAATAATGGATGGCTAGGCTGGGCATCTAGGGAGAACAGTTTAGTACTGATTGAGCTTTCCAATATAAATACCGTTAGTTTAGTTTAGGTTTCCTTCTGTAACAACACCAGGGAGAACAGTTTAGTACTGATTCGTGTAATTGACTTGTTTAGTGGAACACGTCTTTATCACAACTTGGGGAGTTGGATATCTTGATGAAAAATTCTGCAAAAGAAAACCATCAGGTAGGCAAAATTTCCCCAATTTTCTTCCTCCATGTATTGTATATCTTATCGAAAATCCCTAACTTGTGTATTTTACCCTGCAGGATGCTCAAGTGCCGTTCAATTTATTGATTTACGATAATTTCGAGAAAACCATGTCAGGTACGATGTTTGTATGTGACGTAATATATCATACACGAGAAGGAGTTTATTATAGTGATTTGAAACACCGAAAGGTGTGTTGAAAAACAAGGCGCTAGCCGAGTTTTTTAACATACTTTGAGGTGTTTTTAAATCACTATAGTAAACGACTTCGAGTGTATGATATAGTTTCTCAAACAAACCAGTATTTAAAGAGAAATTCAACGCGAAAGTTGAGTTCATTTATGGGTGTTTATTACCGTGGTATCAAGACAACGATACGGTGGTGATTTCCTTTGTGTTTTGCTCATGAATTATTAATGAGTTTGAGAAATAATAAAGACGGTTCAATACAGCGATGAATTTATTGCGAGTCGTTAATGTTTTCATTTCTTCAGGTAACCTTCGAGAACCAGTGTATGCACCAGATCACGTGTTTTGTGAAACTGCGAAAACCCTGCATGACCACTTTAACAACGCACCGCAGCTGAGTGACGTCACTTTAAGGTGAGCTTAAACAATGTTTTCATGGGTAGGCAATGATAATGACTCATGCTCATGGCTCAAGGCTCATGATATATGTGCTCGATAACTATGGCCTAAAGGTTAGTTTTTGGTGAGGGAGGAAAACCAGAGTACCCGGAGAAAAACCCTTGAAGCACAGGAGAGAACCAACCAATGTCTACTTACAAAGTTAAACCATTCCCTCAACCTACAGTAGCGAGGTTAACTCATGTGGTAAGGGGAAGCGCGCTAACCACATCTGCCATCCGTCCTCGCTTAACGGGGAGACATTCGAGGAAATTTTCGAATGTTTACGCAACGATGTTTTCTAGTTCGCCACAGCTTTATATTTAAACCAATTTAGTCGTAATTATCTTTATGTTACCAGGAATTTCCTTAGTGGTATTTATGGTGAGCGGACGCTATTGAGAGAGGCGTATTTCCAGGAACCTGTGAACAATTCGTCATCTTCAAATCTGACACCAAATATTTCTGGATATTTAGCGGAGAGAATGAGAGAATGTATTGTGAAAGATCATGGTTTGCCTTTTGTTTAGACTAACATCGGATGACCTCTAGAGATTAACAGCATTGATACCATCCACTGCGAAGTTCCACGACCTACTATTTTAACTGGTTTCAATGTACTTTCATTGGAACTTGTGGAAATGACCGCCAATTTCTAATATGCCGCGCTAGAAAAAAATGTATATTTAAATGAATCAAGAGTTTTAACTCAACAATTATACGTCTGAATAAATGAATAGATACTTTCATTGACGTTTCCTCGTTTTTTTATTATTTGATTGCCAGCACAATAGTTGGGAGCGTCACATGGTGGTCAATATCAAATGTATTGACACACGGAACTATTTTCAACGACGCCTAAATCTTACCATTACATTCATTTGCCACCAAACACAACGTGAATGCATATGGTGAACAACTGAACAATTTAATCACTGATATAACTGTCTTTACTTTAAGAGTTGATCACGGGCTTTGTTCAGTCACGGGCTTGCTAATTTTAGTTTGTGATTAACGATGAAGTGGAGGCGTTAAGTCAAAAGGATTGCGTTTTCCGGCCCCACCGTACGAACATCCTGACGAAAGGCCTTCGCTCGAGACATCGAAGTGTGTTTAATCTTTTTCAGGTAGTTCAGACACAAACCACGACAGATTAATTACTGCAGAATACTTCAATATCATTTGAAAAAGACTTTGCAAAGTAGGTTTGCCCCCTCCCGGAATGAAAAGGACTGTAACCCCCTCCTGAAATTTGACACATCTTTCTCGTCACGTGATGTCCAGCGATGTCCGTGTCAACGAGAGGCCTGGGTCGAGCGACCTGCCCAGCTTCGTTTCCTAAAACTCGGAAAAATATTGACTTTGAGAATATAATATAATATTTTGAATGAATTTTGCCTTGAAAATACTCGCTTTAGTTGATGTCTCCAAGCTTGGCTCTCGTTAACAAGAAAGGTAAGATGAAACAGTTAATTTGAATCGTATTTGAAGCGCCATCGGTCTGCTGCGACAGAATAAACAAGTCGTATTCATGAAGTGCCATATTTTGCGAATATACAACTTCCAATTTATGCTGTTTTCGCCTCTAAATTCGCTCTTAAAGACAATGAGTTTAGTAACTGAGATCAAACTAAACATTCAAACTCTACTTTAAGCGTGAATTTAGGGTGATTTTCATTCTAAACAGTCGTGTTTTTAGTCTGTAAACCGTCCCAAAGGAAGTGAAATTTTACTGACATTTATATAGCCATTTCAAGCATATTTAGAACTGTGTGTTGTGTGGTTAATATTCTTGTATTTTAGAACGTAAATATTTCAGTTTTTAGCTAAAGTTATGGACAGTTAAGTGAATAGATAGAAATGATTCATATCTTGACTTTGTTTACAACAGTTCTCAATGTTCTTGATGGACAAAGCGACCTGTTTCTTTACAACCAGCTATTATAGTTTCTTTCAAATATATATTTTAATCTTTTAAGCTTCAAAACCTGTTTCCTACCATATTTTGACCCCTTTCTCTCTGTTAACAGAATAATTACCATTCATAATATATTGTTTATGTAGTGTCTTAAAAACTGTGTATTATTTATACATTTACCTTTCAATAAAAGTTTGGAAATTTTGACAATGCAAGCCTGTATATGATATTTTTCTAAGGCAAATGCACACACATAGTATAGCTGTGTAGCTGTTTTTGTTGAGAAGCAGAATTTTACAGACATTGTTTATTATTGGATAATAATTGGTCTGGGTTATAAGATAAATTATTAACTCGATGTGTCTGATAATGTGGGATATTTTCCCATATTACCCTCAGATGATCACACCATAAATCCATAGTAAGTTGTCGTTAAGATAATAATTAAGACATGTGTGAGCTGTAGGCATACATGTAACTGAAGCATAGATAATATATGATCATGTGTCTGACGGTTTCATGTTCCAACATCAATGTAAAATTCACATAAATATCTGATTTTGTTATGTCAAGAGACGTGTAATTATTTAATTACACATTGCAATTGTGACAGAGTTCAGGTTTTGCCAAATGTTAGTAATGTCGTCAGAAGCCATTTGCCTCATATTTTTCAAATATCATAAAAGTGGAAATTGGCCTGACAAATGGCAGTGTGTATGTGCGTGTGTGTGTGTGTGTGTGTGTGTGTGACTGTAGCTTGACAAGCTTTGATGCTTACATGAGCTATTTTGCAGTAAGCTACTACCTTTTCTGTAGATTTTTGCTAGCATAAAGTTATATAATATGTGGGTGTTTGTGTAGGAAGTATTCTACAATAAGTTGTCATGTTTTGTAATAGAACTACCTTAAAAAGATTAAAAATACTTCAACCCTCTAATCCTCTAAGTTCATACACAAACCAGGGTAGCTAAAGATCAGAAAGTTAATAGTTAAACATACAAACATAAAGAATGAAATAAATAGTATATCTTATTGCTAGCAGGAATCTGCTGAATTTATATATTCAAAGATTTTAAACCCCACTGTTTAAGGAAGATTAAGCTTAATATAAAAACTGAGTTCAGTTAACTCTTTCACTTTAGTTTTCAAAACATTTACATGAGTTCCTGTTTTGTGCTATTTTAAGAATTTCATCACTGTTAAACATTTTGTATTTTACAATTCTGTAGTAACCAAGACAATTTAAATTCTTTTCATTTTTTGCCTTGTTTAAAAATTTCAATGATAATGATACCAGTGTGACCATTCATGCATTTTAAGTGGCTATTCAATATGATCTCCTTATTTCTGTGAATATAATCAGGTAGTGTAAGAAGTACAAAATTACAGTTGGAAATACTTGTCTTGCGCTTTCAGTAAACCACCTCCCGCCTTTATCGCAAAGCACTGTTTTATGTTTCAATGACAATGTTCTGGTTTGTGTTATGTCTATAATTATACATATATATATATTAATTCTAAACTGAACATAATTTATATTATGAGATATACCAGATTTTCCCCTGTCCAATTCTCTAAATGTAATATTTAATTATCCATTATATGTCCTTATGTTGTTGGTTGTTCCATATGTGATATCTACGTCTATCTCTTGGGGGTTAGTAGTATCTACATTGTAGAAAATAACGAATGTGTCAATACTTGTCAGGCTTGAGATAAACAATCTTTGATGGTTGGACTCAAATCCTCAAATTGCTTTTAGTGTTCTTCAGGTTAATTAATTATGAAGAGCAAGGCTTTCTTGTGGTGTTGATGTGGCTATGTTCTGTGCAGGGTCTTAGCTAGAAGGCTGTGTTGGCCGTGTGTTGGCCGTGTTACCACGGCCAAAAATGGAAAAAACACGGCAAAATATAGCAAACACGGCTTGATTATTAATCTAAAGATGTGTCAGCTTATAAAATAGAGTGTAGCTACTTACAACAGACAGAATTTGCACCTATTTATGTCGTAAGAAAGTTTGTAAAATCTAGTTTGTGGAAATTGTTAAAGTGATCCGTGATGTTTTCGATCATGTTCAGGTGGATATATGGAATGGCAACCGTATTTGTGTGAAAATAGTCTTAACTGCGAAGAGTCCCTTAAATAACTGGTCTTGTATTTGCTCGTAACGCGAGCATAACTGGAACCGTGCTTTTAGCTAATCTGGGAAATTGTCAGGTACACAGCCTGGAAATTTAGACACACGTCCAAAATCTAAAATCCTAGCTAAGACCCTGGTTCTGTGCTTGTTGATGAATGACATCTACAGTATCTCTAAATGCAATAGTAATTTTACTAAAATCACTTTGTAATTACAGTTCGTAGCATTCTGCCGGTATCATCCCGATGTGGCTATGCCCTCTGGTAAAGCTGGATTCCACAAGAATGCTGATTGTGCTGGATTGTTTACTGATCATGATCCAGAGAAACAGTTTAAAGACTTGAAGGAAATAGGACATGGAAGTTTTGGGGCTGTTTATTATGTAAGTTTAGGACAATTATTTCTTGCCTTTACACTATCCCTAATTTTAATCCTAGTTACTTTTACTGTAACCCTAACTCGTATTGTAACTGTCTAATCCTAACTTTAATCCTAACCCTAATCCTAACTCAAATCCTAACCCTAATACTAGCTCTAATCCTAACTCTAACCCTAACTCTAACCTAAAACTTTACTGTATAACCTTAATCATCCTAACTCTAACTTTTAACCTAATCTTAACTCTAACTCCAATACTAACATAACATAATGCACTAAAGTTATTTGACATAATTTGAGGACATGTATGTGAAAAATCACCTGCAATTGTTGTATTTTCTTGCAGGCGAAACATGTCAAGACAGGGGAGGTGGTGGCCATTAAAAAGATGTCATTTAGTGGCAAACAAAGTGCTGAGAAATGGGCAGATATTGTTAGAGAAGTGAAGTTCTTGAAGCAATGTAAACATGAAAATACCATCAGTTATAAAAGTTGTTATCTCAAAGAACATACAGCATGGGTAGGTAAAATTATGCATAATATTTGGTTTGTGACATATAACAATAACTACTGTCATATTGGTGGGTCTTTGTTAGCATTATGGGGCAGCAGATTGAGGTCAACTTTTGACACTTATAGAAGCAAGAAAATTTAGCTACAATACTTAATTCTAATCAATGGCCACTGTACTGCATCTAATGAAAATAATTAACATTATTTTCACACTCTGATAACTGCAGGTTGACCACCGTCTGCTGCATGATAGTGCTTACTAGTGAACCCCACCTATACTATACCCAGTTGCATAGTACTTGATATATAACATTTTCTATATTTCTAAAGCTTGTCATGGAATACTGTGTTGGATCATGTTCAGATGTTTTGGAAGGTATTTTCTGTTTAGTTTTGTACAAATATTCTCTTGACAACAAAGTAAATATTTTTATGTTTTTCTATTTCGACAGTTCACAAGAAACCTCTGGCTGAGAATGAGATTGCAGAAGTTTGTAAAGGAGCTCTGAATGTGAGTGTGTTTTTGTATTAAATATGCTGCCATGGTTTGTGTCTGAACTACCAGAGCACAGAGCCCATCAATGATCAGAAAGTTTTGTTTGATTTATTTAAGTTAGATGTTTGTTTCTTTAGGGATTGTCATATTTACATTCAAATGATAAAATTCATCGCGATGTGAAAGGTAAATCACAGTTTTATCATCCATCCACACATCAGTAATGCTGCAATTTGAAATAATTGTAGCTTGTAGTTGTACAAACATCTCAGTCATCATTCATTCTCTTTTGCAGCTGGAAATGTTCTACTGACAGAAGATGGAGTTGTAAAATTAGGTAAGAGCCAAATCTTTACTATTATCCAATATATAATGTATTTCTTAATCAATAATAATTCCTAATCTACACCAAAGACTTGAATGTTTATGTTATATCTTGCAGCTGATTTTGGGTCTGCTTCAATTCTCTCACCTGCAAATTCTTTTGTTGGAACACCTTACTGGTATGTGACATTATTTTCTAAGCTGCTCCTTACATGAGTTTACTCTAATGTAGTTCTATAAGCTAAGTAGTCATTCTTTATTGAAATATTGTTGTTTTGTCTCTAGGATGGCTCCTGAAGTGATTCTGGCTATGGATGAAGGACAATATGATGGCAAGGTATGGATTGCACAGCTTGCTTGTACACCAAGTCTTAACACAGTATTAGCTGTTGTTTAGTCGCTTAATCATGGCCATGTTTTTGTTTTTTAGGTTGATATTTGGTCATTAGGAATAACGTGTATTGAATTAGGTAAGTGACAAAATGCCATACAGTAATTTCTGTGCAAGGCTTGTTTTAGCTCTGCAAGTGAACATACGATTGTAATACCAGCAATTTACAATATTATATATTTTAATTATTTAATGTTTTTAAAAAATATTTTAGCTGAACGTAAGCCTCCGTTATTCAACATGAATGCGATGAGTGCGCTATATCACATCGCTCAGAATGATCCTCCTGCGCTGACGACGGATGGATGGTAAGTTCTCATTTGATAAGGACTTAATCATAAAAAATCTGGGAGACATGAATGAACTATTTGTTTGCGTTATTATTACTATATTGGCAGGTTTTAGTAAGTGTTACAAGACAGCAGATGGAGCAAGAAAATTAAACTACATCTCTCAATTTTCTGATGTTTTTTCTAGGTCTGGAAGTTTCAAAGAGTTTATTAGTAAATGTCTTGAAAAGAACCCTCCTGATAGACCAAACAGTCAAGAACTTGCATCTGTAAGTACAGTACATGTAGTGTAGAGTTTTTAATAGTTAGAAATAAGCTTAGAGAAAATGGACATGTTCATGATTTGATTTGCTATCCTTGTCGTTACGAGCATGCGTAGTCTGAATTTGCTTCTTTATTGTGTTCCATTCTTTGTTTGTTTGTTTGTTTGTTTGTTTGTTTGTTTCGTGTGCTATATACAATTCTGTGAGCTATATACAATTCTGTGAAGTCTCATTTATATACAGTTCATAACAGACAATATTGATCCACACTATTTCACATGGTCGAGCATGACTTGATCACAACAATCACGACAAATGGACAGAGACTTTACTGTGGTTCATAATATATTTCAGCATGAGTTCTTAAGCAGACATCAACAGAAGAACATCTTAAAAGAACTAGTTCAAAGAACCAAGAGTCAAGTACGAGCGTTAGATAATATGAACTATAAAAAAGTGAAGAAAATATTTATGAATGAGGGAACGTCAGGTCTTGAAGCTTCCAGTTCATTTGATAATGATGACGCTAGTTCCCAGGTACCGTATGTGTTTCATATTTACTTAACTTTGTCGTAGCATGAATAGTGACTTGTGTGTTCAATAGTGATTGACCGATTGTGTCACAATCGGAAATTACCGATTATTCATGCAACAATCTACCCGATTCCGATTTTATAATGACGTCATCAGGTCAGTCGACCGAGTAAAGGTGACGTTATTCATTTCGAATTTTTAATAACGTAACATGTTACTGCAACCAAAGTTCGTTAAAACCGTTCATAAATGACACGCTTCACGCATTAGTTTCGTCGCGGCAACATATTGCGTTAAAAATCGTTCTATGTATGAACATTAGAGAGCTTTAGCAATGACTACGAGTACGAAATTCGTCATTTTCGCGCCAAACGCCGTGTTGTTTGTATACGCCATCTCGCAAAAGTCGTAGTCGTCGGGCTTTTGACTAAGAGAATTTTGTACTCAAAAGCCCGACGACTACGACTTTTGCGAGATGGCGTACACAAACAACACGCGAAAATGACGAATCTCGTACTCGTAGTCATACTCGTAGTCACTGCTAAAGCTCCCTAATAGATAGATTTAGAAAACACGACGCGACATCAAAGACGACGTGAAAATGGCGTGGCAAGAGAAACATTACTTCCGGTTTAGTCTAGGACGCCGTTCACGTCCTCTCTAGAACGTCATGGATTTCTGCTTGTTTTGAAAAATAAATGGGAGTATACATCACAAAATTGATTCTATTCTGTTGCTCATGTATTGCTTAATAACTCAGTAAGATATTTTTTGATCGACAAGTTGCTGTTTCTGTATATAGCTCAATTTCAGACGTGTTGATTTCTGGCAAATAATTTCGTCGCCATAACAAAACACAAAAACTGCAAGCGTTGTTGACCACTTCACTACTGCTATTATTTTACACCAAACGTCTCATAGTCTTGATGGCTCAGTAGTCGCTGCTACAATGCCAAACAAAAGACCCATGGGGTTGATTCCTGCTTGGGACATTCAGCAAATGATTTGACTTCAATTATATAAACCACAAGTTCTCTCCTCCGCAGAGCCAACGGCTTTGAACAGTTAATTTAAAAATATATTTTTGTTGTTAGTATTAAAAAAGTCTCAATTACCATGCAATAATAAAAAATAAAATATTTTAATTTAATATTACCTTATCTAGATGTCATCTTTCTCCAGCACCATGTCTTCTGTACAACTAAATGATGATAGGAGTATAAAATCTGATATAACATCTAAATCTAACGGCGAGTCTGAACCACCCGAGGTGCTTATTTAACAAAAATATATAATTTATTAAACATTATATTAGATAAAATATATTAATACTAAATAATTTCATTAATATTTAATTATCATATCAACTGTCGATGCATAATGTTTAAAACATAAATATATATGGCACTATGCTTTATCAGGGTTCTCCCAGGACCATGTGAGTGCCGGGCACCTGTAGCCCTGGGGGATAGCGTCTTCTCCGAATCACCAGTAACTAATATTGTACGCATTGTAGTACTGAATTTCATCTAATACTAATGTTTAAATAATAAAATTCGCCAAGATAAAAAATACAAAATTACTTGTATAAAATATCTATTATAAAGTGCAACATTGGCGTTTTCATACTGCATATTTGAAACCTTTCAAGTGCCGGGCGGAAGAGTCTGCTTTGGCGTGAGTGCCGGGCGGAAGAGTCTGCTTTGGCGTGAGTGCCGGGCGGAAGATTCTGCTTTGGCGTGAGTGCCAGGTGGCACTGCTGAGTGCTGGGCGCTGCCACCTGGCGCCGCCCACCGTGGGCAGAACCCTGGCTTTTTAACTTTTTTTCACTCAATTGACTTAGTTTTGGATTCAGTGGATTAAATTTTAAACTACTTGAATATATAAAAATCTGTTGGGTATAGAGGTACTGTACGATGTGTTAAAATTTTGAACGTAGCAGTCTAGTGTGGGTAGATCGAAAACACTTCATGAGGTTTTTCAGGTAGTCCCTCTGTCCCTAACAAAACCACAGCAGTTTATTCTTATCAGTTATAGACTTGGAGCGAGGGGTATTCCACAAAAAATGACCCTGAGGGATGAAATATCCCGGAAAAAATTACCCTGAGGGATGACTGTTATTAAAAACTGGCAATTGTGTCTGTTGTAGGTTGAGGTTAGTCATAAGAAGACGGCGAGTGTCCAAAGTCATGGTAGTTCAATATCAAGTAATCATAATAGTAGTACTGAAAGTATACCTGGGGCTACAGCTGAGAGTAAAGTCAAGGCAGCAGTGACTGAAAATCATGACAAAGGAAAAGATGATGATGTGATCAGTCTTTTTACACCGAAAAAGGTAAAACGCTGAGCAAACTAAGAAACCATTTGTAGATGTCTATCTTGGGGTACTCATGCGTCGTACCGACGTGAGTGGCCTCGGTGGCGCAGTCGTCAGAGAAAGCGCCTTTCACCTCTTAGATTCCCGTGGCTTCGATTCTCGCTGCGGACTCTAGATATTCATGTGGAAAGAATCCGTCAACGCTCTACCGAAAGTCGTGGGTTTTCTCTGGGTACTCCGGTTTCCTCCCACAGGGAATGTTGACAGAATGGGTTTGGACAAGCCCCAAACTAACCTTCCATCTGAGCTGTGCTCCTTATCAACCATGTCATACGGTGGCAGCCAGAGGCACCTTTATAAAGCCTTCGACTCGATCAAGTCGAGCTGCGTCCTTCGTAATTCAGCTCAGCTCTCAGCTGCAAGTAAGGATGGTTAGCACACCTCCACTTACCTACCTCTTCATCTTGGATTCCATCGTCATCAAAAGTTCAGAATTTTTTAAACATACTTTGATACTTTAAACATTCCTTTAACACGTTTTCACGATGTTTACTTTCAGGACGGAGAAGAAGACGAGAGATTTGCGACGATAAGACCAATCAACGCCATCCTTCGTCAACGTGAACAACATCAATCTAACGATGACTTCAGAGAACAGATGAATGTTTATAAACAGATGAGACAAAAACATCAGAAACAGCTGCTACAGCTGGAAAATCAACTGAAGAACGAGATGAACGAACATAAGAAACAATTAGATCGAGAATATGAACAACAAGTTCATCAGTTTGAGAGAGAAATGGAGAAATTGAAGAGCAAACATAAGACTGATTTTGATCATAAGGTACGTAATGAGTAATTAGAAGAAATGAGCTAATTAATTAATTAGCTGAACTGGACTAACTAATTGAAGAGTAAACATTAGACTGATTTTGATCATAAAGTACGTAATGAGTAATTAGAAGAAATTAACTAATTAATGAACTAACTGAATTAACTTATCTTGTCTATACTAGACAGCTCTATTAGTTGTAAACTGTTCTCTTTAGACGTCCAGTAAGAGTCATTCCTTATAGGTACAGTGTTACTACGGGAGGAAATTAACGAGAGTACCCGACGAAATCCTGTGCTGTCTGAAGAGTCAAACTGGAAGCATTCTTCTCACATGTGACTGAGATGAAATTATGATCAGACAACTACATATTGCAGGAATCAAACCTCGGTCACAGAGATGAAAGACACATGCACTAACCGCTGTGTGACCAACACCCCCACCTAAATATAGATATTTTTATTTAGCTGCGTCAGTTTTCAACGGATGAACGAAAACTGACCAAACAGATAAAAGAACAACAAGAAAGTGAGATGAAGGTTTGCGCAACGAAACAGAAGACCGCCTACAAGAATAATAAGACGAAATTTAAGAAAGTAAGAATAAAAATTGTTCATATGTTGAGTAATGAACTGCATGTGTTTGTTTTCATTCAAGTAGCTGGAGATTTTCCCGTCTTTTACGCTTCGCTCCCGTAAGTGCCAATGCATTTGAAAAGTTGATCACCATATGTAGCGCCATACAGTGGCGGACACTTCGCGGTGTGAACTTATAGGTTGCCAACATATAACCACCCTTTTGTTGCTGAAAATCTCAATTCTTAAAACCTTTTTGGCTTAAATTTCATGCAAATTTACTTAAATTATAGCCTATCAAGGCGTTCGTGGTCGTAAAATCATTGATACAGCTTTGTTACACAGTTAATCAGCTATCATTCAAAGGCTTTGGGAAATTATTGGGGGGGGGGGGGCACCGCCTCCCTTCGGTCCCCCTAGTGTCCGCCACTGGCACCATATAAAGCGCTTACTGAAACTTAGCTATTGATTTGGTCAGAAACGTTGTGTTAATTTCCTTTTCTCGTGAATATTTTCAGGATCTCCGTGAAGGCAAGATAGACGCGTCTAAATATCGAGACGAGAAAGGTAAAGTGGCCGCAGATCAACAGCACTTCACGCAGACAAAACTTAAAGAACATAAAGATTTTTTGGAGTCTGAGATCAGAAAGTTTCGACGGCACCAAATTGTACATAGACATGAACTCGAAGGGAAATTACTGCGCGAGGTTTGTAAGAATACAGTATTATAGAAGCCAGCTACAAACCTTAATTCAAACCTAAACTCTCACCCTAACTCTAATCCTAACACAAGGTTAAGGTTAGAATTAGGGTTAGAGTTAAGGTTAGGGTTAGAGTAAGAATTAACGTTAGAGTTAGGGTAAGAGTGAAGGTTAGGGTTAGAGTTACGGCTAGGGTTAGTTTTAAAGATATATCAAAGAAATGACTATTCCTGTTGTTTTAGGAAATGGACAAACTAGGCAGTCAGAAAGACCAAGCTCATTCAATGTTAGTTCGTCATCATGAATGTACACAAGAGATGGAGTTTCGACATTTGGATATGGTCCAGAAGATGAGATTAGATCATCAGAAGACACAACAATCAACTGAATGGAGCAATCAAATGGAGTATAACAAGAGAGCTGAGTTAGATCTGAAACGACGGCATCTGATGGAACAAAAACAGCAACCAAAGACGTTGAAGGTTTGTGATGGTTGGAGTAATTGTGGTGGTGATTGTGATTGTGGTCGTGGTGACGGTGATGGTGATGGTGATGATGATGATAATTTAATTATTGTTTCGTTTCAGGCCCAAGAACTTAAGATCAAGAAACAGTTTCATGATACAGTGAAGATCCAATATCGGCAATACAAGGCATATCAGAAGCAAGTTCTACAGACGGCGCCAAAAGAGAATCATAAAGAATTAATTGAAACATTTAAAGAAGATCGAAACCGTAAAATGGCGGATCTTAAGCTACAATATGATCAAAGTATTTATGATATGTTGCAACGACAATCGGTAAGCCATTTGAAAGCATTAAGTCACTTAACGCTGTTGTTGTTTGTGTTTGAACTATCTGAAAATGATTAAGAATACTGTTAACATGGCATATTCGTTCTTTAGTTAAGACTTGACGAGGAACAGTTAAAAGAACAAGAAAATCTTCGTTCAAAACTTCAGAAAGAACAAGATTTACTGAGTGCTTATCAAGCAAAACAAGCTGAACAATTAATGCATCAACATGAGCGAGAATTAAGAGAGTTACAGGATAGAGTCTCAGTAAGGAGAGCTGTTCTTGAACAAAAAGTGAGTATCAAGCTGTCTAGTAGTGGTTTGTTTAGGTTTCCTCCTCTAGTAAAACAAGACCTTGATTTAGGGAGTACACTAGTGATAGAGTTCCTGTAAAGAAAAAAATTTCCTCCTGTAGTAACGCTGGATCAGTAAGAGATGACTCTTACTGGACCTCTAGGGAGAACAGTTTAGAACTGATAGAGCTATCCAGTATAAATAAAGTTAGTTTAGTTTAGGTTTCCTCCTGTAGTAACACTGGATCAATAAGAAGGGACGACTCTTACTGGATCTCTAGGGAGAACAGTTTAGAACAGCTATCCTGTATAAAGTTAGTTTAGTTTAGGTTTCCTCCTGTAGTAACACTGGATCAATAAGGGATGACTCTTACTGGACCTCTAGCGAGAGCAGTTTAGAACTGATAGAGCTATCCAGTATAAATAAAGTTAGTTTAGTTTAGGTTTCCTCCTGTAGTAACCCTGGATCAACAAGGGATGACTCTTGCTGGATCTCTAGAGAGAACAGTTTAGAATTGATAGAGCTATCCAGTAAAATATAATTATTTTAAGTGTTGAATTTTAACAATTTGTTATATTTAGATGGATGAAGAAACTAAAAAGCTGCGAAATCTTCGTAAAGAGCGAGAACGTGAGCTAACTAATCGTCATACTCGAGAGCTCGAGGAATTCGACGTCGTTGAAGATGGTGGTAACCCTTCAGGACCGTGGAAACATCGCACTTCCAGTCAGCGGTCTGCCAACACGCAAGAGACGAACAATGGGACTGCTACCTCCCTCAATGGTCGTAAGTCTACTACGTCATCACCTACCGGAAGTACAGCGAGGTGATTGTACTTCATGTAGGTGGAATTATTGGATCGTGTTTGTATATAGATAAATTGATAAAATGAGTAGAAGAAAATTCGGTAAGGAAATGAACATTAAGCAAAGGATGTTCTTTGCTTGTATTTTACTGGTGGAAAAACGGAAGCGAAAATTCGACAAGGAAAGAATTGACATCACATGATGAAGCTAGAGGTTGAGAGCAGAGCACCAGAGATAGCTTTGTTTTTGATCTTTCTAAATCTGAGGATCTGGTGGGGTGTATAACATTAAACATTACAATATTTGGCTGGTAACAATCAATTTTGAGCAACATGACACTAAGATGTCATATTTGGCAACGTCAAATATTAAGATAAATTTCTTTAGAATAATTTTAGTACTTTAAAAAACGAGAAAGTAATTTTAAACTCCATTCAGATCCTCTCGTATGAACGACAGAGCAAAGGCAAGCCTGCGTATGGCCTTACTGGAATACCAAAGCGAAAAGGCTTAACGGGTCTTCAATTTCGTGTCTTTCAAGACGGCACAAAGTTCGAAAAATCTGTAGTTTAAGGACGAAATATTTCGCATCTATGTAAATTTTGGTCATTTCTCAACTGTAGAAGTGTTCTATTTTTCTTAACTATAAGATAATCACTAATATATATATCTGTCTCGATACTTGTGAGTTGTATTTTTACTCGGAGACTTTTTTAAATAGAAAGATCGAATTTATGATATGTGTGTGTGTGCTTTAAATATGTGTGGCAGACTGAAGTCTTCAGGTAATATCTTATGTCATTAGACTAAGGAAAAACAATGACAGTATATTAAGAGTATAAAAAAACAGAGGAATATGTAAAACAAAGAACTACGTGACCAGCCGTTCAGTATTGATCACTGTCATGCAGCAGGTGGTGGTCAACCTGCAGTTATCAGATCAGGAAATAATGTTCAGTGTTTTCATTATATTATAATAGTCCGCTCCTAGAATCGTCAACAGTTTTGAAGTTGGGACTGCCCCCCCCGGAACTATAGCGTGACAAACTGTTGTCTCACTGTTGTCTGTTCTATTATTAGTCAAAGTGTGTTTGTTGTGTAGCCATTTCTGCTGATAAAGAGCCCTCGAGGTCACAATATTGTTGATGACGATCATGCATTTCTGATCTTGCATAATAAGTAGGCCATGAATTTTAGGTGTCATTTCCGCCGATAATTGTTTGTTGTTCACATAACTCTAACAGTTTACTTTCGACATTACGAAATATACCTTAAACGTCTCAGGTTACCGGTGGCATGGGCTTCGAATATTGATCAATGTATGACATTAAAACTGAAGCATTAATCGTTGATTGCTGTTTGGAATTTAGTAATTACACTCAGGAATTTAGTGTCATGTTCTTATGAATACCATCAAGGATCAAAATGAATGAATTCTGAAGCGAGATCTAGGAAGCTACATTGTTGTGTATCCTGTCCAACATGACTGATCAAGTTATAAAAGAAATCAAGGTTATTGGCGTTGAGAAGCCACAAAAAGGGAAATTTCGTGAACATTTTGTAAGCTATATCATTAATACAATATAATATGTCGATATTTCAGTATTAATACAAGTGTTAATATATTGGTATATATATCTTCTAGGAATATATGGTCAGGTGACTGTATCATTTACAGTATAATGTTATAAATGCTGTGTTATATTTCTATATTACCCTGTGTTAATATAACTTGTGTTAATATAATGTGTTGAGTGTGATCTATACTATATCATTTACGATATATAGTATAGTTAATGTCCATGATATATATATCTACTACCCTATGTTAACGATGTTATATTTCTATATTACCCTATGTTAATACATCTATATATATTATCTTGTATAGGAATATGTGATCAGAGTAAGTTATGATAATGGTTACGAACATCTTATATTCCGACGATACTCCATGCTGTTTCACTTTCACGTAAGTAATATGAAATAATATACTATGGTTTATAATAATAACCCAGTGTATATATCTATCAATAGTCAACCTTAACTACCTTATGTCGTGTGATGTATACAGTATGTTAAAATACAAGCGAATATTAGCAAGATATTCACATCGTGACTATTGTGAAAGAAGAGTTTAACATTTCAAAATACAAAATAAACACGAGATCTTGTGTAAGTCGGTGTGTCTATAAATATAATTGGCGCTAATGCTCTGTGATTAAGGTAGTCTAATACTGTATGATAGTTAAGCAAAGATTGCAACATAGTCTTCGCACTCTACCATGTCGAAACTGTTTTACCGTTTGTCTGATATTTGTACTAATGTACGAATTGTGTTGTGTTAAACGTCTTCCAGATATGCTCTAAACAATATATGGCATAAACAATCCTGTATGATAATAAAAACTACGGTTTTTGAGACCAGAACGAGTGTTACACGTTTTGTACTTAGAATACGGTTGAACGAATATATTACCATTTATATTAACAGTCACGACTATTAAATGCTTGTCTGATGTTTCAATTTATTGCATGTGTTTTCTCTGCTGACCTCAATCAGATTGTACTAGGAAGAGTTTACCCGAGGACCTATTGACCTTCGACAATTAAAAGAGAGATTTGAAACGAGAAATTTAACCACAGCGAATGATTGCTCAGTTTTATAATAATTAATGTTCATTTACTATTCAAAACCACGATGGTGTAATAACAATCAATAATAGGTGTGGAAGAATGTTTTGTCCAGCAAATTGCTAAAACGAATACGACAATCTTTTCCGGTTTTGTTGAAATCGCCGAGTTGAGATCTATACCATTATACTCCATTATTAGTAAAACCACGAGAATTCATGTTATTTCGACCTAAATCTATAACAATGGGTCCGGTGAAGCAGTATTCTACAATAAGCTGACATGGTTTGTGTCTGAACTCTGAACTACCTGAAACTCTACCTGAAAATTAAAATATATCTCAAACGTGCAGGTGGTCCAGTGTAGTATTATTCTACAATAAGCTACTGTGGTTTGTGTCTGAACTACCTGAAAAAGATATCTCAAACGTGGTGGTCCAGTGTAGGTAGTATTCTAGAATAAGCTGTCGTGGTTTGTGTCTGAACTACCTGAAAAAGATATCTCAAACGTGGTGGTCCAGTGTAGGTAGTATTCTAGAATAAGCTGTCGTGGTTTGTGTCTGAACTACCTGAAAAAGATATCTCAAACGTGGTGGTCCAGTGTAGGTAGTATTCTAGAATAAGCTGTCGTGGTTTGTGTCTGAACTACCTGAAAAAGATATCTCAAACGTGGTGGTCCAGTGTAGGTAGTATTCTAGAATAAGCTGCCGTGGTTTGTGTCTGAACTACCTGAAAAAGATATCTCAAACGTGGTGATCCAGTGTAGGTAGTATTCTAGAATAAGCTGTCGTGGTTTGTGTCTGAACTACCTGAAAAAGATATCTCAAACGTGGTGGTCCAGTGTAGGCAGTATTCTACAATAAGCTGCCGTGGTTTGTGTCTGAAATACCGTTTTCAACAAAGACCTTTCTTCAGTGAGAGAGTCTTCGCTTGAAACTGCGAAGATTTCTTTCAAGTTGTTCCGACCCGAAAAACAACGATAGTTTATCGTTATCAACCTTCCCAAAATAATGAAGTCTTTCTTCTTTTTTAGTCTGTTCTGAAGGAGGTTGTTAAAGAGAGTTACAGCAGCGTCATAATACTTCCTGAATTGCCTGGTAAGGGGAAATATCTATTTTCATCTTCATTTCCATGCACGTGTGAAAACTATTAGAGCCCAAGGGAATTGAGAAATAAAGTTGAGTAATTGAGATGATAATACATTGGTCTGCTTTTCAATCATGAAATTCAAATTGAAATCATAGAAAATCGTTAAATGTGTGTCATTTATTTACGATTAACTTCACTTAATTTCCGTTTATTCCGACATTTCCTCGCGCTGTTTTGCTGCTTTATTTCATTTCTACTTTTGACGTATGTGGTTTAGTTAATTCATATTTGTGAAAAGAAAAGAGACCTGTATATTGTTCACACCACTTCACAGCACGTCACAGTCACCCTCCTCAGCATCATCACTTCCGGTTCGAAAGCAGAGCAGAATACATTATTGGCATATTTTGACGTTTTTCAAGCTTATTTATTAATAAATAAGCTTCAAAAACGTCAAAATATGCCAATAATTGCATAGCTCGTAGAAAATGTATAGAAAGTTCTTTGTCTCAATGAGTAATGTTAATGTATAGTGGATTTCCACTGGTCTAAACTTCAAAGGATTAGTTGTCAATGTGTATGAAACAGTCCTTAAAGCGGTTCTTTGTGCTAGATTCTCGCTGGTCTAATTTACATGTATGTATATCAGAGGAATCTAGCACAAAGACAGCGTGTTTGTAGTTGTGTGTCTGAGTGCACGGAAATGGATTGCAAACAGTTCGTTCTTTGTTGTTGTAATTGTTAAATATCCATGTTATTTTGCCAGGCCGTATGAGGTTATGCTCTGGTTATCATATATTGTCTCACACCCACCCCTGTATCTCACACCCACTGTCCACACCCCTACGTCAGATAATAGTCATGACAATACTATTACCATGGTTGTGTGTCTTGGCAATGAACAAAATAGGCCAACGTTTGTTTATATCCACATATTTGGTGATCTCACGTTCCTATGGTTACTATTGTTATCGTTTACGTAGGCGTTCGATATTATCTACGTATAATTATTTTAAATGAAAGCTTTGCCAACGTGATAATTTTCACAGCCCAAAACAATTATATTTAGCACCATACAAGGTCGTACAAGGGCGTTATTATGAGTGGAAAGTGTTCTGCAATTTTTGTATTAAACTTTTCTCTCTATTTACTTTAGTTGCAAGATTTCAACATGTTGGTCGCAAGTTTCTACGACTTGGTATGAACAAGGAATTGAAACAAATGACAGAATTTTGTCAGGTTAGCGCGCATGTCATGGTTTTTTCACGTGACTTAGTGCCCGTGTGTGTACACGAGCAATAGTTTACTTTACAACCAGACAAAAGTTCAATTGGTAACATCTTAACTGTTGTTTTTGTTTAGAAAATCATTGTTCTACCAAAGTTCATTTCTGAGAAAGAAATAATTTTGAAATTTTTTGATCAACTTGGTACAGATGTCGCCTACGCTGAAGCTTATCAAGAAAAGTAAGTTGATTTCTGGACAAACTACGAAATATTTCAAGATTTTGACATTTTTTTAATTAAATGCTTTTAATTAAAGTCTGAAAACAAGGTAACGGAAACAAATTCTTCTTTCCCGGATACAAATTCCCAACAAATTCAGAACGATGTTTCCGCAACAAACATTGTTTCTTGGTCTGCCCGGGATTTGAACCTACACATATAGCGAGCCTGGCTGGACCTTCGCCATTTGAATCACCGCATCAGTTCGTTTAATTAAACATACTTAAAGACATACTTAAAGACGTATGTCTATTTAGGAGAAAACTCTAAATACTGTATTCGTAACATAAAATAAAACGGGATGTGATGATGATTTTCTCATGTACTTAAAAAGTCATTTCTCTCTTCTTTTTACGCTCATAACGCAACTTTAACTTTACAGATCACAAAAAGGTGAAATCACAAAAGATCCAGTTGAGAGAACGCCTTGTAAGTCGTCTTTGCAATGATTCTTATTGTAACTATGAGTGTTTTGACCGTTCTGTTTATTTTATATCATTATATTTCAGCTCAACCTGGGGCAGATAGTGCAGATATGGGTAATGAAAATATGGATCAGTATAGATCTATAGCTGCATTTGAGGCAGGAGGTACCGGGGAGCTTTCTGTTATGGAGGGACAGGTTGTCACTGTCATTGAGAAGAGTACGTCAGGTAAGAAATAATTATATAAGATATATACTTTATATTGTTATGTAGATGTATTCATTTGAACTGTACATCAATCGGTCAGTTAATGCACGCAAGTTTGTCTGAGGACATGAGCTACACAGATAGTCCATCTTGGCGGGTGATCCGTCTGTTTACTACGTTTATACACAGACGGTATATTTCGGACCAATGAAATGTTTATGTTATTTCAAAGGTTGGTGGCTTGTATCCAACCAATCAGGAGAGAGAGGTTTTACACCAGCGACATTCTTAGACTCAGTTGAACAGAAGACGAACATCAGAGAAGAATGGGACGAGGTCACTGGACCAGACAGTATGTATACTTTGTACTGTGAAGATCTTCATTGATATTGGTGGCACGTGGCTAGTGCATGTGTCTTTCACCTCTGTGACCAATGATCAATTCCAGCAATATGCAGTTGTCTGATTATAATTTCACCTCAGTCCCATGTGAGAAGAGTGCTTCCAGTTTGACTCTATCAAACATCGCAGGTTTTCTGGAAACAATCTTCTCACATGCGACTGAGGTAAAATTAATATAATCAGAGAACAACAATAGAATTCAAGGCACATAAATGACCACTCTGCCTTCAACATGCCACAACCCTAAAAGTAAAACATCGTAAGAATAATCCCAATGTATATTCTCTAATCTCCACACAGATATCTAAATGCCTATCTACAGGGAGTAGGATAGGCAGTAATTCCAATGTGTATTCTCTAATCTCCACACAGATATCTAAATGCCTATCTACAGGGAGTAGGATAGGCAGTAATTCCAATGTATATTCTCTAATCTCCACACAGATATCTAAATGCCTATCTACAGGGAGTAGGATAGGCAGTAATTCCAATGTGTATTCTCTAATCTCCACACAGATATCTAAATGCCTATCTACAGGGAGTAGGATAGGCAGTAATTCCAATGTGTATTCTCTAATCTCCACACAGATATCTAAATGTCTATCTATAGGGAGTAGGATAGGCAGTAATTCCAATGTGTATTCTCTAATCTCCACACAGATATCTAAATGTCTATCTATAGGGAGTAGGATAGGCAGTAATTCCAATGTGTATTTGCCTCCATTTAGATATCTATACAGCAGTAAAAGATTATGTAGCACAATGTCCAGATGAAATAAGTTTTAAATGTGATGAGGAAGTTGAAGTACTGGCCATGAGTAATTTTGGATGGTGGCAAGTGAGGTAAAAATTATATGTAAAATGCTTCTTGTCCATGACGGTTGTTGATAGTTGATATGTTTTTTACTTGATAGTTAACTTCTTATATAGACTTAATAGATTATATGTTTTAATTAAGGATTTAAAGCTACTTGTAGAGATGCCTTAAATAAATCATTATTATTATTATCGATCATCTTGACTTGGTTACAACAGCCAAAAGAAAGCGTGGGTTTAATAAGTAATTGCTTTTTTCGTCTTCTAGACGTAACGACAGAGTTGGTCTGTGTCCAGCAACAAGCTTGACGATAAAGACAGCCTCAATGTATTATGAGGTACGATGGTTATTATGTGTTGTTAATATTGACCGTATTTAAAAACTCTTGACAAATATTGATCTGAGAATAGACAATATTTTTATCTGCGGACAGTACTTAATCTATATTTTAATTTGTTATAGGATCCGATGAACGAATATCGAAAATCAATTTTAAAATTTTCTAAGAAATATTCACAAAGAGAAAGAGAGGCACCTCCAAGAACGTAAGATTAAGATTTCTTGTATCTGCAGAGTTTTAACCTGGCTCTATATCCTAGCTTTCATAATTCTTGGAAATTAAATTAACTTCTTGATTGTTACAGAAGTTCACAGAAAAGTTGTGACAGTGAGTCAAGTGGTGACGGTAAGATACGTTTAAGAATGAGTTATACCGTTGTGAATATTTTGTGCAATGGTTGAATTTATGAACAATAGAATTGTTTTAAGTAATTTACCAAACTATAATATTTAATTTACCAAATATTTTCAGGTCATTTTTATGGAAATTTACAGCAACCGGAGAGATTCAGTCCCGATGATAGGTAAGGTCTTGTGCTTGGTTAAAGAAATAATTCAAAAATTATATCAAAGCAATAACAGATTGTCTTTTTCCTTAAACAGTTCTGTGAAGTATACCAAAATTATTCCTAAACATTTAAGGTAAGAATACTCTCGAATTATGACTGCGACAAACTCGTTTTCTTATTCTGGTAAAAATGGAATAAAACGAGCCCTTTACATAACACTTGACATAACAATAATGCCATCCAGTCGTGGTCCAGTCGTGGTCCATTGTGAAATATATCTTCATATTTTCCCACTTCTTGCAGACCAGAAGAGTCAAACAATAACAACGCAAACGAGAAGGTAGTTTTATATAATATTATAGAGGATTATAGATATAACTATAATAAAGAAATATTTTGATTGTGAATTGTTTGATTTGTAGATAAATTATGTCAATATTCCTGTGATAAAGAATGGTACACCTCACTATATAGAAGGTCAGGGTTCAGAGGTAAGCTTCCTTGTTAAATCTTCCAGTTCTCAGGAGGTTCAGACACACCATCAGCTTATTGAAGAATACTCCCCACATGGAGCCCCACATTTATACTTGTTTTCTACCATTTCAGCCAATAAACGTTCACGTGGTGAGAAAAGACTATCAGAAAAATGGTTTCTCTGTCCGTGAAGGGGAGGTTGTCCAAGTTATCAAAGTCCTGCCAGATGGATGTTTCTGGAAAGTCGCGACAATAGACCCTCCATTTAAAGAAGGATTGATACCTTCTGACCTGTTGTGCCCCGAACTTCCTCGTCAGATAGAGGACACTAGTGTGCTGAGCAGGATAACGAAGCTTGAAGGATGTATGGTTAGCGATAGTTTTGAACCTTTGAAAGTCTTGCCCAGGTTCACTACACCGCCTTCAGTAAGGAAACCCGTCCCAGTCCCCAGGAGTAACCATCCCAAGTCACCTACAGGTATGATGACGTAAGGGATATGATTCTCTAATCTGATTGGTTAAGAGAGTATATGTATACATACATATATGAGTTCATCCACTCACATATATAATTTAAATGCTTGGTTACCTTTGTTCCATTCTATGCTTACATTATCAGAACAGTGGTAACTAGGCATGTGAGTTATCTGAAAATGTGAATTGGTTACCTTTGTTCCATTCTATGCTTACATTATCAGAACAGTGGTAACTAGGCATGTGAGTTATCTGAAAATGTGAATTGGTTACCTTTGTTCCATTCTATGCTTACATTATCAGAACAGTGGTAACTAGGCATGTGAGTTATCTGAAAATGTGAATTGGTTATCTTTGTTCCATTCTATGCTTACATTATCAGAACAGTGGTAACTAGGCATGTGAGTTATCTGAAAATGTGAATTGGTTACCTTTGTTCCATTCTATGCTTACATTATCAGAACAGTGGTAACTAGGCATGTGAGTTATCTGAAAATGTGAATTGGTTACCTTTGTTCCATTCTATGCTTACATTATCAGAACAGTGGTAACTAGGCATGTGAGTTATCTGAAAATGTGAATTGGTTACCTTTGTTCCATTCTATGCTTACATTATCAGAACAGTGGTAACTAGGCATGTGAGTTATCTGAAAATGTGAATTGGTTACCTTTGTTCCATTCTATGCTTACATTATCAGAACAGTGGTAACTAGGCATGTGAGTTATCTGAAAATGTGAATTGGTTACCTTTGTTTCATTCTATGCTTACATTATCAGAACAGTGGTAACTAGACATGTGAGTTATCTGAAAATGTGAATTGGTTACCGTGGTAACTAGGCATGTGAGTTATCTGAAAATGTGAATTGGGTTGCAACGGGCATAAACATGTGTTTACTTACTTTACTTACTTTATTCAATATTTCAGTTCCAAGGAAAGGAAATTCAGTTGTAGCCTTGGTAGACTATAATCCAGGCCAGACTGACTTACTGACGTTTCAAAAAGGCGATATTGGACGTCTGCTTAAGAAGGCAGAGACTGGATGGTGGTTTATTGAACTGAAGGGATTTGAAGGATGGGTGCCTGTTGCATACTGGGAAGAATGCAAGGTAAGAGAGAATGACAATTTGTTTCAGTAAGTGTTACGTGACAGCAGATGGTGGTCAACTTCAGAAATGTTGACACTTTTAGGAGCAAGAAATTATACTGTCAATATTATGTATTTGCCACCAAATACAAGATATAATGAAAAGAATTAACATTATTTCGATAACTGCAGGTTGAAACCCGCCAATTTTCATTTGTATCACGTTGTTTTTCTTCCTTAAACAGGAAGGTCGTAATGGAAAGACTCCGGATTTAGCAGGTGAGAGAAACCTTTGCATTATATCATCGACGTAAAAATATTTTTCATGTTTTAATATTCATGTCTACTCTTACAGGTTTAGGTAATCAGTGGTTTTGTGGTAAAATGTCAAGAGATCAATGTGAGGATCTGTTTGGAAAGGTAATTACATCATCTCAAAGCCGAGGTGCCAGTGTAGGTAGTATTCCACGATATGCTGCTGTGAACCCTAAATAAAAACCTCTCCCTCGTGCTTTAACCTTCATTTCTAATCCCAACCCTTAACCCTATATATACGATCAAATTAATATGATCTATTGTTCATCTTTTTTAGCGTGGAAAGCATTTAGATTTTATCATCCGGGAAAGCGTACAAAGGGTAGGTGAAGTTTCTCTGTGAAATTTCTTGTGTTTTCTCTGAATGTTTTTAAAAACAAATTTCTATTTTGTGTATAGGTTGGATCTTATGCCCTTTCTATCAAGTTTAATGACAAGTAAGATGATGTTTTTTATCATGTTATAAATAATGTTGCTGGATTTCGACAAGTGTTTCGCTCATCAGATGGTGATCAACTTTAGAACTGTTCACACTTACAGCCAAATTGAACTATCTCTCAATTCAATTGTCTCCAAATACCAAACTACTATAAGTAATGAAAATAATTATTTTCTCACTCTGATAACAGCAGGTTGGCCACCATCTGCTGCACAATAGTGCCAGTGAAACCTTAGTTAGGTAGCAATTTTATTAAATGACTAATAAATATTTATTTCCTTTTAGAGTTCATCATTTTCCGATAGAGAAATCTTCATCAGGAAAGCTTCAGATTGGCAAACTAAGTTTTGATAAACTTTCAGAGATCGTAACACACTATAGAATACATCCTTTGTTTTATACAGACAACAGACAACCTGTCTCTGTTGGCCAACCTCTCTCAAGAACATAGAATATATCTAGATAGCAAATTACGCCTCTATGTCAGTGCTCTAGATTACTAGATGTATGTAAATCAGAGGCCTTATGCATCTGAAGAAATCTCCGCGAATGCATTGTACGAAGTTATAGTTGATTCACCGTTACTCTTGACATATTCATTACCCAGTAAAACTGACATGCATGCACTATCCTAAAAACTTTGTTTGGAAAAGAAATAAGAAAACAACAATTATTTTACATCTTTTTTGCAACGAATGTTTTTTGCATATGTGTAAATCAAAATTGCATGCACCACTGAATTCTTTAAATTTTTACATGTAAATAATATATGAAATAATTCTTTTATATACTTTGTTGTTTTTTATGTTGTAATAACTTTTTTAAAGTTGTTTTAAGTTGTTTTAATGATATAAATGTGTCAAATGAAAACCCTATCGTTTGCGTCTAAGAATTAGTAATAGTTCAAACGCGAGTAAGAGGACTTCCTCCGATTTCTAAACACCGAGAAGTGCGAAGCCGAGTATATTTTAACGAATTTCGAGGTGTTTAGAAATCGGAGGAAGTCCTCCTTACGAGTGTTTCAACTTCTCAAACCAACGTGTATTTTGCGAGAAAACCGACGTGAAAGTTCACTTAGTTTATGTCATTTCTTCCTCTGATTTCAAACCATCTTCCACGCTTATGATTCTCTTTGTTTTTGGTTCATGAATTATTAATGAGTTTGAGAATAAACAGTCGCAGATAAAAACATTGTTTATCAAGAGCATTGACAGCCCTCACCCAAGCCCCCTGTACATAGCTTTCTCTCTAATAAGCGTTTAGTCAACCTCACGCGGCTCTCGACAAACATTGAAGTTTCACGTGATAATAGACCATGTTTATATATGCGCCTGTTCATCCATAGATGCAAACGACGGACTGAGGGGAATTTTACTTCTAAGGAAGTTGTATGCTTCCACTAAGTGAGCAATTCAAGATGGCGGCCGAACGATCAAAGGTAAACGTGTTACAATGTAAAATAAAAGTGGAATTTTTTAACCAAGTTATGATTTGTTTGTTCTCAAACTTATAATACTAACTAAACTACTTGTATTGTTTGCTAATGTAGCTTGAAAATGTCTTAATTCGCTGTGTTTCTGAAGTTAACAGTCCTAAAATAGAACAACGTAGAATTGTGTTTGAAGACTTGCTGTATCCAAGTATTAAATTGGAAGGTATTCTAATTAATTTGAAATAATTTACATAATTTTTGTTATTCCAAGTTTAACCCATGTGAATAAAATTTGCAAGAGTTAATTGGTTGTCCCATGTGCAGTTCTGACTGGTGCCTCTTTCTTCCCCCCCGTCCAAACCTGACTTTATGAAACTTTTTGAAACATGTTTTAAAAAGAGACTGCTGGTGCTGCTTAGTCTGAAAGTATTATAAGTATTTGAACTGCCTTCAACAAAGAGACATGCTTTTTTTCATGGTGGGGAAGGGAGTAATGAATAATTTCAAATAACTGGCATGAAAACTGAGTTTTCTCTTTGAAAATACACTGAATGTGACGAGGGGTCAAGACAATTGTGGAAGTAATTGATTATATTGGAAGAAATCTATGTGACGAGGGGTCAAGACAATTGTGGAAGTAATTGATTATATTGGAAGAAATCTATGTGACGAGGGGTCAAGACAATTGTGGAAGTAATTGATTATATTGGAAGAAATCTATGTGACGAGGGGTCAAGACAATTGTGGAAGTAATTGATTATATTGGAAGAAATCTATGTGTCGATGGCCCTTTAATTCACTTTGTCACATAAAGTTTTCTGAAAGTGATATGGCTCAAGGGCTGTACTAAGTGTGAAAGTAATAATATTTATACCATCACCCCCTCCCCCCCATGTGTAGGTAACTACTTTATATCTGTTGATAGTTGAATTTGAAGTTTTTACATTTTTGAAAACTTTTAGAATTCTCCCAGTTTGGAGTAAAAGCCGTAGCAAAAATCATTGCAGCTACCTTGTACAGTTACAAGTAAGAATTTTTTTTATTATTTAATTGTTTGTACAAGGATTAGGGTAGGATTTGGGTAAATATTAGGGTTAAAATTACCCTTGATTAGGATTAGTCCTAAGGGTTACAATAAGAGTTAGAATTTGGATTAGATTAAGGATTAGGATTAGTTTTGAGATTAAGGTTAGAATTAGAGTAAAGATTAGTATTAAAATTATGTTTATGATTTGGATTAGGGCTAGGATTAGCATTAGGGTTGTATTTAAATTGTTGTTTATTAAAAGTAAGTTGACCCAGAAAACAGAAAGTGAAGTTATGCATTCCTATCATACCTTGTGTTTATTAATACCTTGGTTTCATTTTCTATTGTTTAATTCCTGCTGTTTTAAACTATGTCCATTAATACCTTATTTAATACTGAAATATGGTCAAATAATGGAATTACTGGGATAACATAGATAACCCCAACTATAAAGTTCTAAATTCCATTCAACAAACTTGCTTTCATGTACAAATTCACACAAAGATCATTGTGTTTGGAATTCAAAACTCTGTTTCATTTTATGGCTTGGTCATTGTTCTAGTTTACTGGAGCGTTACTTCTTAGAACATTTTGTTCCAAGTAGTTTCATTTCTAAGTACTTTCATTTGGTACATTGTTGAAGTTCATCTGTAAGTTTTACAACAGAACAAAGTCAGTCACATTCATTCTCTAACGTAAAAGAGACAAGTCAAATCATCCGTGATCTGTTTTATCCAATTTGATCCAGTTTCAATTTTTAGAGGTAAGTACTAAATACTGTTTTATAAAATAATAAAATGCTATTTAAACAAGACCCAGTATAAAATAGTTCAATAAAATAAGATTGTGAAAGAAAGAACGGGGAGTGTATTTGACAGATATTTATACAATATATGGTCATGACTTTTGAGATAATAGCAAGCCCTCTGGACAAGCTTTCTCATGAAAGAAATAAGGAATTAGCTCCCTCTGTTTGGAGAAAGTGGTACTCACTAAAACTGATTTCTTTTCCTTCAGGGACCTTCACTAACAAACGACTGTGATCATCAATAATAATGTTTGCGAAATTAAAATTGATATTTGGTGTTATTCTTTACCTCCTGGAATTGGCATTAAATATCAATGCGTTTATCCAACATTCATTAAATGGCAAATTCGATATTGCGTTCACGATCCTGGTAATCCTGTTTGTTGCTACACTTCTTGTCAATATAGTGGCAATTTTCAACCGTGCTGGTGGGATCCCATTGTGGATTTATGGAGTTGCCTTCGTCTTTCAACTCTGTGTCATTTTACGCTGTTTTGAAGAATGGTTTGTACTTGGCGTGTACGAAGACGAAGACGAGGATAATAAAAGTCGAAAACTAATTCGAGTTTGCTTCTCTCAAGCTCTCCTTAACTCAGCACCGCAGTGTATTATTCAAGGTTATCTTATGGTAAAGTTGTGGAGTTATCCTTCTTTTGCTATTGCGTCACTTGCTGTGTCGTTCATTTCCTTGTTGTGGGGCTTTGCTTCAATCAATTCCTCTGATTACTCTCTACACAGCTCTGCAGAGAATGATCAACTTTCTCACACCCAATACTCAAATATTTATTGCGGTATTTTCTTTGTCGGTCAAGTTGGATTCTTGATTTCAAGACTAACTCTTGTTGTGTTCTTTTCTTATTCCTTCAGATACTATTTACCGCTAGTTCTTTCTCCTCGAACCATCGCAGTTCAATTTTTCGCTTATGGTCTTGTGCTATATTTCTTTTGTTGTCATTTCTGTATTCAATCTTTCGACTGTTGCCGAGATATTAAAAGGCTTGCGTACTCTACTTGGAATAAGACCACAACTCTCTTAGTTTCTCTTTTTGACGTCACAATCTGTTGCCACGGTTACGACTGGTTTATTGTATTACATTTGTTGGAAAGTATTGCAATGTTTTGTGTACAGATGTGGGCTGATCCATTATGTTCTGATAACATTGAATCGCTTCGATTTCTGACTTTGCGAGTTGTCCTCGGAGGGTTTGGTGTTGGTTGTGTTTTCTCTGGTGTTATTTATTGTTGCCTCAGTGACGATGAAGATGATGTTTCCACCATACGTTATCCACAGCAATCAACAAATGTAGTCAACAATCCTACTCCTTCGTATGCCATTGCAACCACAAGTGTCGCCGAAGATCCGTTACCATCCCCGACCGCTGCTTACGTCATTAAGAAAGAGTGTTATGTCGTGGACGGAGCTATTGTTGAAAAAACAGAAGTTTATGGCTTTGAACGTTGTTGAAAATTTTGTTAAAATGTTGAAGATTTGAGCCTGGTTCCATTTAGCCGTAACTGTCGTCAACATATCAAGATGGTGGATGTAACAAATGGCAGCATATCTTTGTAGTCAGTGACGATTGATATACATGCAGACTTTTTCGTTGGAAACATATTTTATCTTAAAACGTTTACGTATATTTACACAGGGCACCTAGACCATACACTTAATACGACTACCATATATATTTATTTAGAAATTAGAGACCAGTTACGCGGTCGATCGTAGAAACTAAATTGACTACTTAATATAACTGTATTTATAGATAAGTTGCACGTATACTTTGGGTAATATTTGTGTAAATAACTTGCTAAAGAAACAAGCAAGTAATAATAACTAAATAAACAAACAGCGTATAGCTGTATACATGACTGTGTTGTTCGTTAATATTTTCTATATAATTCCGTTTTCACAACTTCATCCTGGTATTGTTAGTCATGTGGTCCTTGCTCTTAGAAGACAAAGAGTACTTTGCATTAAGATCTGGAAAATTGTTCAATAGAATAACTTCACGGGGTTGTCCTAGATCAAATCAATCCTGAGGATTTCTTTTTTGACAGATTTTGGAAAAACTTAGCTCAGATTTTCCCATCAACACAGAAACAGAATTCCTGGACCAATGTAGCCATGTAAATGGAAGTTCCCTAATATTATTTACCGTCTCTTATATTCAGCTCTAAGAAGTCATTAAATCTTGAGATATATTTGGTAATTATATTTTGTAGTGATAATTATTCAAGATCTTTGGTACTGGGAGCTGTGAGAACAACATTGCAATATCATCGTAAGTACTCATCTCATTCGCTACTTGATCTCTTGGATCTGTAAAGTCCTGGTCAAATGATGATGAGAGTGGATGAGAGTTACAACTGTCGCCCTTTGTCTAGACCACCAACTATTAACCATTCTCGTGCATTCTCATCAACTCGCATGATATGAGCGGTAGTACCCAGTCAACGCTCACGCAACTCTTGTTCAAACTTTCACTTGCCAATTCTCGTCAATTCTCGTTTGACGATGACTTAAATTCAATCTTTTCCATAATCTTCTTAATTTCATCGCTCCATTCTGAGTATTTATTGTTGTGGTTGACCAGATCATTAAAACCACTTTGTTAAATCAGTCTGTGTAATTTGTAGCTCAAGCTTCAAAGGAACCGCTCGTTAACATGTTGTCAAATATCACAAAAGCAATCAACCATGATCAAAGGTTAGTTAGGATTAGGCGTGGGTTAGGATTAGGGTTTGAATTAGGTTTGGGTTAGGAGTAGGGTTAGAGATAGGGTTAGGATTTGAGTTAAGATCAGGGTTAAAGTTAGGAGTAGGTTTAGTGTAAGGATTTATTTAGAGTTAGGATTAGGGTAACCCAGTGTTTTCTTCAGTGTTCCAGCCTCATTATTACCACCATTGAAATGGTCCTGCCTCGTTATCATGCATGGTTTCAGCAACGCAGATGACCGCCAGGGAGTTGTTTGGAATAAACTCGTTCAGTCTCAATGTTCCTTGATGTCTGTTGTTTATACTGGACCCAAGAAAGTTCAATTGTCTGCCAAGACATGTTTCCATAATCTTCTCCATATTGTAAGTAATTTGACAGGATGATTCATGCAAGTCAGATACAGGTCAACTGGCAGTTATCAGACGCTTACTGAAACATTGATTTTTAATCACAATAATTTTTTATGTTTAGAATCCAGAACTTATATCCAGTTATTTTGAAGCAATTTTTTCGTTTCCTTCCTCACCTGTAAGTATTCGTTACTTCCAAGTTTGAAAAATTTAATATTATGTTTACGAAGAAATTATTTTTGACCATTCTTCTTATCCAGGTTTATTTACGTGCTGTAAGCGAGCTCCTGGCATTTTGCTCCAAAATAAAATGTTTTGAAACGCCAGAGAAGAACGTGGTTTGTGATAAATGTTTTGTTGTGATAAATGACTCTCATTCACTTATTTGTTTATAAATAATGTGGAAGTTTGTTTTTAGAAAAAGATTATTGATCTGTATGTGAACACGACTTTTATGGGAAAAGTAAAACAAAAGACAAGTTATTTGGTAAGTGACATTTGAAATGACTTAATTGTCATACATTACTTTAGTTAGAGGTTTTGCCGTTTGATGATGAACATAGGGGTACAACGTTTCTCCATTGCCATCTTTCCAATGCCATTGTTTTGTCATCGTTCCAAATACGTGCCTCACATCCATGTTATTCCTGGCTCCCTCTCTTTCCTCGCCTTGGCTTCCCCATTCATTCGTTGTTTTTGCCAATCCTCCATCCACATGCGCGCGCCAATCTTATAACCACATGTGCCAACTATGACAATCTTTGATGAAAGAAATTTAAAAGTGTATTGCAGACAAGGCTTTCTTAAATGCAATATATATTTATGTATTTAGAGAGCGAGTTCAACGTTACTTCAACACATTGATCATGAAGAATTTAAAGAAACTATTTTACCTGCAGTTCAAAAATCTCTTCTTCGTAATCCTGAACTTGTTATTGAAGGTTCGTGAATAATATTGTGCAGTACTTGCATGTGCATTCCTTGAGTAACATACAGTAGACTCGCCAGTATAGAGTATGCGCAAGTCACTCATGTGTCGACCACTAATTTGACTTGCTACTCGCGCGTACTCGCAAATCTTAGGTGTAGCAAGTTTATATCATTTACAAGATTTCCGCGTACGCGCGAATTGCGAATTGCTAGTTGGACGAGTTAGGCTTAAGACCGTTTTCCACTTCAAACGTACCGTACCGTACCGTACCGTACCGTAACGTACCGTACCGTACCGTACCGTACCGTACCGTACCGTAACGTACCGTACCGTACCGTAACGTACCGTAGCATCTTCTTTTGTGTCGAAGGTCATTAGTTCTACCCGAGTGCTCAGGAAACAAAGAATACGCTACGTTTCGCTACGATATGGTTAATTAAAGTGGAAAACAGCCTTTAGGGTTGGAGTTAGGGTTAGGATGAGAGTTAGGGTTGGAGTTAGAGTTTGAGTTAGAGTTAGAGTTAGGGTTGGAGTTAGAGTTTGAGTTAGAGTTAGGGTTGGAGTTAGAGTTAGAGTTAGAGTTAGAGTTAGGGTTGGAGTTAGAGTTAGAGTTAGAGTTAGAGTTAGGGTTGGAGTTAGAGTTAGAGTTAGGGTAAGAGTTACGGTTATGTAAAGGTTACTGTAAAATATGTCAACATATCTCTATTCTTGATATATTTTTAGCTGTTTCCCATCTTCTAAAAGACGTTTCTATTGATCTATCCCAACATGCGGCAGTTCTGTGTAAAAGTTTGTCAGGTATGAGTCTATTATCATTTGTTGCCGTTCATCTTTGTGACTGTGGTTCGATGTAGAGGGAGGTAGAATAGTTTAAAACTGAACGTAGTCGCATATTTCGTTTGCAGCACATCTTCACTCGAAGGATGAGGTCATCAGAGAAGAAGCTGTCTTGTGTGTGGAAAATTTATCTCGACAATGCAGTGATTGGACGAGCATTAAGGAGATGATTGAGAGACTATTTGCTGTTCTTAATGGTAACTTGCTTCGATTTAGAGTACACTTTTAGCACATAAAAGATCTCTGTCCTATAACTAATGTTTACTTGTTTTGAACACCAGGAGCGGAGGGCAAGCTAACTGCGTGGACAGACAGAGTTGGTGTGCTTAAAGGTATTTTATAATCGTTATTTACTTAGTTTTATTAATGATCTATTGATTGGTGTATTTATTGATAAGTTGATTCCATTTATGATTCCATCGTGTCCTGCGTATTTTCAGGTCTCAGTAATCTTGAGAAGAATTCAGTAAGTGGTTCCTCCCAACTTGAACAATTGGCGACCTCAGTTGTTGAGAAAATGGAAATATTTTTGAAACAAGAAGGTAAAAATACATCTTAACATTTCCATGTTCTTTTTTAAGAAGTAATTGCCAGAGTGCTTATAGTTGCATTTTCCCCAACTCCAGTTTAGGTCTTTTTTCCGGTCACGAGAAAAGCCTTAACATATTTCCAATGCGTTTGTTTAGTTAACGAGAATGTAATTGTACAAGCTTTGGCTGTGCTGAAGAGATGGTGTTTACATTTTACTGATAAAGTTCCTTCCAACTTGTTCGACATGTTTGAGGTAGCGTTAATTTGTTAGAATGATCATTTTACATTTTGACTATACAGGCTTTGGTTAGGGTCAGTAATAGTCTTGATATTGTTCAAAATATTGTTATCTTAGAAAGCGATGTCAAACAAAAAGTCCAGTTCCCTTGTCAGAGGAGGTTATCTTAATTGTATTGCAGCTTCGTGTAGAGGTGAGTTCGTGATTTCCTGTTAGTTTCTTATTCGCTTAATAAATGAATAAATCGTATACGAAAAGGCGTGAATAAATCTATGTGTTTTCCTGACCGAAGTCGCATTTCTTTCAGGAAACACTTTAAATCAAGCAGTTCCAACAATACCACAACTTCAGAAAGTAAGTTCTTCTTTTGACCATAATCATAGTAATGTGCTAGTAGACGACTAGTCAGTGTACTTTCCAAGTTATGTGATATTTCCTCATATTATATAGACATTAGAAAGAGCGTTAACCCAAAGCCATCAACCAAGTGTTATTTCTGAAGCATTAACAGCCACCTTAATACTGATACAACTTGGACAGTCTGATGTAGATATAGGTAAGTCTGACCATGTAAAGAAATATACGCTATTTACAGGTCAGCTAAACCGGAGTATTCTAATTCCTACTTCCATTTTTCTCTTGTAATAAGTAGTTCTGTTTCTTTGATTGCAGACTCAAAATTAAGTTCGTTCTGGAGCAGTATTTTTGATCCAAAGAGCCACATATTTACTTCCACTAAATTTCTTTCAACCGCCTCAGAGGAAGGTAGGGATTAAAGGATGTAATCTTTCTCCCTCTCATACATGCAGTTTACCTATATTATATATACTCACTAAACTTGTATGAATATTTTTAACTCTAGTTTTCCAACAATTACACTTCATTCTTGAAAAGTTGATCTCGCATCCTGATGAGAAAATTGACATAGAGAATGCAAGGTAACAAAATTAGCCAAAGGTGATTGACTTGGATTTTTACCATGAATATATAGCATCATATTAATATACACATACAATCCTACGTCCTAGATGGTGGTATGGTGGCCTTGTGTTTACATTAACACATCGCAATTACCAAACACGTCAACATGCTAAGATTTGCTTCTCAAAACTTTGCTCTCTGGCTGAAGATGGCGGAATTAAATTACAAGTTGTTCTTCTTGAGAAGTTCAGAGAACTGTTACAAAGTCAAGAGGTTTGTACTTGTTATTAAAAGCCAGCTATACACACAATCTTCAGACTAAACAACGAGACGTAATCTTCAATTACAACTCTAGTATCCGTTATCAAGTGTTGTGAAGCCTGAAGTGGTCTCAGATCAAAAAGTGGAAGTTGAAAACACAACCAACATCTCATCAAGAATTCTAGCGTCAGTTCTTGAATGTATTGTATTGATCCCACTCAAAGATCGTGATGACAAGAAATATGTAGAAAGCTTTATCCTTGGTGTTTTAGAAGACGCTCATCACCCGTCAATAGGTACAGTATGGTTTCAAATTAGACAATTTATTTATACTCGAACGTGTGATGCCAATGTACGTAGTAGCGTCTGTACAGTAAGCTCACTTCCAGACGAAGGACCTCGAAACGTCAAATTCTTGTTGAATTTTTTTAGGTAGTTTGATCCTAAAGACCCGAAGCGTATTTATACTCGATAGCTTTATTAGTTCTAAACTGTATTTCCCGAGGGGTCCAGTAAGGGCTATCTTTTATTGGCCCAGGATTACTACAGGAGGAAACCTGAGTAGCTGGACGAATGCTGCGGTATTTGGTAGGTTCAGTAGAGTTTCATTTCTTATGTGTTAAACATGTTCTATCTAGCTTGTTCCTATCCAACTCTATGGAGAGATTTGACTTCGCGACTCAACTTGAATGTAGAAGAATTAATTCGTGGCAACAAAGAAGAAATATTGAAAATGTTCCTGTCAAACAAAAACGAAAAGGTTTGTTGCAATAATATTTCAAAAAGAGTAGTGGTCAGATTGCATTTAGTGGCAAATAAATAGACCGTTTGCGGAATTGTTGGAGTGCTGCGTAATACACGCATAGCCTCGACTTCATTCTTTTGAGAACAGAGAGAAAACTTCAAACATTACGTAAGATTGAATAAAATTTAAAAGAAATCAAAGAATGAAGTCGAGACTATGCGTATATAATGCTACGCCCCAGTAATTCTGGAAATGATCTTTAGAATTGAGAGATGTAATCTAATGTTCTTGCTCTTGTAAGTCAGCATTTGTAAAGTTGACCAACGACCACCATCCGCTGCCCTGTGACGCTTACTGAAACTCGCCAATTAATTATAGTTAAATGAATTCAGGACAAAAGCTTGATTTTTATTATTTCATTCTAGGTTTTACCTGCGCTCATACAGACTTTAGTTAAGGTGGCGGAGAATTTGATATTTGATGACGTCATGGATTACGTAATACAGACGTTGCAAAATGACAAGTTTGGAATTGTGACAGATGAAGAGTTTGGAATTTTCAATACACCAGAAGGTGTTCTATATGATCAGTCGAAAGTCAAGGAGTAAGTCGATGTTATTAAAGTGTTTCACGATGGTACACAAAACAGTAATGTATGCTATAGTACCCTGTGCTAAAGTCCGCGCGTTAACATACAGCACATTTATATACTGCATGTTAAAACAACGCGAACATTGAAACTGCAGTGCGTCAAGTTGCAGTTGGATTGTGATTTAGTGGGGTAAGAGTGTAAGACTGCGGTTCGTGTTCGATTTTTTTGCGGTACGGGTGCAATTTTGTCTTAGTGCTCGATCGGAAGATGATCTACCGTATGTTAAGATTTATCCGAGCGGTACCGTATGAAACACAGTCACATGTTCGTCAAGAAATGTATGTTTGTATTTAGAATAAAACATGGTCAGTCACTTCAACATCACAACATGAAAAGAGAGTCCAAAGCGTATTCTTATGAGGAGCAGTTGGAAGAATTGGAACTCAAGAAGGTTTGGCAAGGAATTGTATAATATACAGTATACTGGATTGCTCTAGGAAACCTAAACTGTTCTCTCTAGAGGTCCAGTAAGGGATCCTGTGTTACTACAGGAGGAAACTAAACTAAACTAACTTTATTTATACTGGATAGCTCTATCAGTTCTAAACTGTTCTTCCTAGAGGCCCAGTAAGGATCATCACTTATTGATCCAGTATTACTACAGGAGGAAATCTAAACTAAACTAACTTTATTTATACTGGATAGCTCTATCAGTTCTAAACTGTTCTTCCTAGAGGCCCAGTAAGGATCATCACTTATTGATCCAGTATTACTACAGGAGGAAACCTAAACTAAACTAACTTTATTTATACTGGATATCTCTATCAGTTCTAAACTGTTCTTCCTAGAGGCCCAGTAAGGATCATCACTTATTGATCCAGTATTACTACAGGAGGAAATCTAAACTAAACTAACTTTATTTATACTGGATAGCTCTATCAGTTCTAAACTGTTCTCCCTAGAGGTCCAGTAAGGGTCATCTCTTATTGATCCAGTGTTACTACAGGAGGAAACCTAAACTAATTAAACTAACGAATGTAACCTCGGTCACAAGTGAAAGACACATGCACTCACTATACTGTGCCACCAGCACCCTGATATACTATAGTTTCACTTCGTGATAATGTATATATTGTAGAGTGCAGGGTTAATCATGGCATGAAAACTTGTTTCAGGAGTTAATGAAAAAGAAGAAATTATCGAGTGAAAATGTTCAAATGACTAAGAAAGAACGCGAGGCAATGCAAGCACAGCTGGAGAAGGAATGTGAAGTTAGGAAAAGACTTGAACAGGTTAGTTCATCTCATCAATAAGTATATACTCTGCTCAAGATTATATTTGGTTTTTACTTGTGGTGCACTGGTGCCCAGTCCGGAGTGAGTCCGGTTTTAATGGTTTGATATGTTTTGTGGAAACATCATGTTTATTTATTTCGCAAGATTTAGATCCGTAAGCTCAGATCTTCGTCTGTGTGGATAATAGAAGCCCTGGAAATCTAAGTTTATATTTTTCAATTTTTAGCTGGACGTGGAGCTCCGCCATGTTTGCTTGTTAGCTCAAGCTGCAGTCTTTACAAACTGTCCTTCGTTAAGACAACATATTCCTCTTTTACTTCAATGTATGACGTCACTGTTCAAGTCACCTCTGGCTGCCCCGCATGTTGTGCACGTGTTTGGCACGCTTGGAAATATCGTGTTTCCCAAGAAACTACATTATTTAGGTAGGTTTGGTAATTTTATTTGACCAGTAAAACCTGGTCAAACAAGGATGAAAGTTGATGAGAGTTTGCAAGTGAGAGTTTCATCAACCCTCATGCCGCGGTCAAATGAGTACAAGAGTTGCATGAGAGTTGACTGCATATATTACCACGCGTACGGGTCAAACGAGGGAAAACTCTCATCAAAATTTGGATTAGCTCAAAGTTGATGAGAGTCGACGAGAGTGGATGAGAGTTGATGGTCAAACGCGAGCGAGAGTTGCGACTGTCATTGAGTCTCATCGTCGTTTTACTGGGGCTTTACTTAAATATCACATGTAGATATACGTTTGTCCAATTTACACCATGTTTTACTCCCAGGTGAACGTCTCACGTGGCTTACGTTACAACTACACGAAGCTCGTTGTGAGTTACGTTTGAATTGGGAAGAAAAATATGTAACTTCAGGAGTTGAGAGAATGATTAATGATCTTTATAACACTACTGTTTCAACTCAGGAAAATCCGAAATCTGTAAGGTGAGAACCACGTATTTCTATTAGATATTTCCTCCGACATATTTTTCTGTACGTGGGTTTCACTATCGTGCAGCAGATTGTGGTCAACCTGCAGTTATCAGATGAGAAAATAATGTTCAATCTTTTCATTGTTTGTAGTTGTCTTGTGTTTGAGGCAAATTTATAAGATCGAGAGATATTGTTTCGTTTTCTTGCTCAAGTGTTAATATTTTTGAAAGTTTTATTCTGTGTTCTCTCTTGGTTGTACCAACTTACTATTTCTATATTTTTGTGTTTCAGACTCCATGATGAAGACGCGCTTCTGTCTACAACATTTTCATTCTGTTTTCCATTCATTCGTTGTATTTTAACAAACCCTGCTCTGAATGTTGAGATTAAAGAAAGAGCCATGCAAGTTTTAGCAGAAAATTGTACACTACGCATGCGTGAGGAGGGTATTGATGAACGGTACAGTGAGGTGAGTTGAGTTGTAGTTACCATGGTTACCTTGTGATTGCTCAGTTTAAATGTCAGCGGTGTTGGGGTGTTGGTGAAACAGTGGTTAGTGCATGTGTCTTTCATCTCTGTGACCGAGGTTTGATTCCTGCAATATGCAGTTGTCTGATTATAATTTAACCTCAGTCACATGTGAGAAGAGTGCTTCCAGTTTGACTCTACCAAACACCGCAGGTCTTTCTTACTGTAGTGACACTGGTCCAATAAGAGGTGACTCTTACCGGACCTCTGGAAAGAACAGTTTAGAACTGATCGAGCTATCCAGTATAAACAAAGTTCGTTTAGTTTAATGATGTGTAATTTTTTCAGACTGGTCCAAGCAACCTTCCAAGAACCCAAATGTTGAAATTGCTGACTGAAATTATCCAAAGCCATCCTGATCCAATAACAGCTTCTAAAATTCAAGTAAGTTTTGAGTTACAGAGCAGCAGATGGTGGTCAACTTCAGAAATGTCGATACTTACAGGAGCACGGAAATTAAAATACACCTCTTAATTCTATACAAGACTATTACATATAATGAAAATAACTAACATTATTTGAAATTATACTTAATGAAACCCAGCTATAAAGAGAGTCGTTTAATTAAATATCTAACTGTTGAAATGTTTTTGTTCCCAGCGCCTGGCATGTGTGGGTATGGTAGAACTGTCTAAATCCTCGAGCGGTGAAGAAGGTTGTACCATCGCCTCAGATGAAGAGATCGATGTTTTGCTCTCATCTCTTCATTCCTCAGTCTCGTCTCTCCGTTATGTTGCTATACAATGTCTTCAAGCTCTCAACCTGGTCCTACCAAATATGGAAGAAGATTGTATACAGGTTTTTCCGGTTGTACAACGAGTTTGGACGGCAAAGTTTGATACTGACAGTGAAACATCTAAATTGGCAGACAGGTTTGTCTTGTTTCTTTTTGTTATAGTTTTAGATACGAGAAGCTAGGTCGCGAACTATAGTTTGCACAAATAGCTGGTATTGATAATGACTCCGCCGTTACCACTAGAGAGCAATGATCCATCTTGATGAAAAGATAGTTCATTTGATATTTCGTCTGTGTATAAACGAAGAAAACAGACGAACTATCTGTGTAGTTGGTCTGCGCAGATGAACTTGTGTGCATAGTTCATCTTGACGGATGATTCGTATATGTGTATAAATACGGCGTTCGACGAACTATCATGAAAATATCAGACATGATTTGTTTCCAGAACCATTGCCAGTATAGATTTCGCTATTCTAGCTAGTTCATCTGGATAGTTCGGATGATTCGTTCATAATATCCTCAGCAGAAACCAGTTTTCAGTCAACTATAGAAGTGATCACAAGACAAACTCCACATCATAATGTTCTATACCGTATATTTCCTTGTATATTTTCCCTAGACTTTGGAGTGAGATGGGATATTTCGTACAAGATGGATTATGTCGCAATCTGGTGCATGGCGTCATCTGTGACGTAGACGATATACAACAGTCAAGCAGTCTTGCGTTGTCAGCTGCTTTAAAACAACATCCAAATATCACTGATGAGATCTTGCTACAACTTACTGAAGTTTACAAAGCAAAATTAAAGGTATTTTTGTACATTTACATGTTGAAGTCATATGTGAAAAGAGTGCAGCCTACTCCGGTAGTAACACTGGATAAATAATAAGAGATGACCTTTAATGGACCTCTAGGGAGAACAGTTTATAAATGATAGAGCTATCCAGTATAAATAAAGTTAGTTTAGTTTAGGTTTCCTCCTGTAGTAACACTGGATCAATAAGAGATAATCCTTACTGGACCTCTAGGGAGAACAGTGTATAATTGATAGAGCTATCCAGTATAAATAAAGTTAGTTTAGTTTAGTTTAACAATTAAAGATAAATGTTGTTTCAGCTTCCAGCTTTAAAACGAGATCAACTTGGGAGAATCGTTGGAGATCCAAATCCAGATAGTTGGAAAGAGAGACGGGGCATAGCAAGAGCACTTTACAATATGGCTGCTTTATTTACAGATGATGAGGTGAATAGCAATGTTTTTAGTTAATAAATATTTAGACAAGGTTAAGGTTAGAGTTAGGGTTAAAGTTAGAGCTAAGATTAGGATGAGGCTTAGAATTGTATCTAAATTGAAGATGGTGATATTGAAATTGTCTCATCTCTAGGTTGTTTCGTTATTTACGTTTTTTGTTCCAACTGCCCTCGGAGATTGTAATGAAAATGTTCGAAGTGAAATGTTGAATGCTGCTCTGGCTGCTGTAAATCATCTGGGAAAGGTAAAATATTCACCTTTCACCAATATTGACCGGTATATATTCACGTATTAACTAGAATTATTGACTTTATTCAGGATAATACGTCATCTCTGTTGGCAATATTTGAAGAGTTCCTTGACAAAGCTCCAGATTCCTCTTCCCATGATGCAATGCGTCAGTCTGTGATCATATTAATGGGATGTTTAGCAAAACATCTTGACAAAGACGATCCCAAAGTAAGATAGTATAATGTCGATATTTGAATTCTTATACTTTGGATACTGACCGAACCTCGTTTTCAGTTAAAGACGAGTTTCACTAAGCACTATCGTGCAGCAGATTGTGGTCAACCTGCAGTTATTAGAGAGAAATAATGTTAGTTCTTTTCCTTATATTTAGTAGTCTTGTATTTAGAGGCAAATAAATAGAATTGAGATTGTAGTGTAAAAGCTTGCTTCCTATAAAACCATGGCCAAACGAGACTGAGAATTGTTGAGACTCAATAAGAGTTTCCGTCCTTTGACCGGTCGTGGTAACATCCAGTCAACTCTCGTGCAACTCTTATTCTCGTTTGACCGGTACGCGCGGTAATACCCAGTCAACTCTCATGCAACTCTTGTTCTCGTTTGACCGGGACATGAGAGTTGATGAAACTCTCATGCAAACTCTCGCTTGCTAACTCTCATCAACTCTCGTGCAACTCTTGTTCTCGTTTGACCGGGACATGAGAGTTGATGAAACTCTCATGCAAACTCTCGCTTGTCAACTCTCATCAACTCTTGTTCTCGTTTGACCAGGACATGAGAGTTGATGAAACTCTCATGCAAACTCTCGCTTGCCAACTCTCATCAACTCTCGTGCAACTCTTGTTCTCGTTTGACCGGGACATGAGAGTTGATGAAACTCTCATGCAAACTCTCGCTTGCTAACTCTCATCATAAAAAATTCTCATCAAGTCTCATCTTCTTTAGACCGGGGCTTAAGTGTCACCATTTCTTTAGTTGACCACCATCTGCTCTCTCGTAACGCTTATTGAAACCTGCCGCAATATAATAAAGTTGTTTGACAATCGTTAATGTTTCGTTTAGGTTCATCCGATAATTGTCAAACTACTGAGTGCACTGTCAACACCTTCACAACAAGTAAGTGCTTAGAATAATATATTTTCTCCAAGGTACAACGTTCTTACTGACTTTGTCGAGTTCTATAACAACGTTAGGACGTATAACTACAACACTCTTGTTGTTTCATTTCAAGGTTCAGGAAGCAGTTGCAAACTGTCTTCCTCCCCTCGTTCCTGCGATAAAAGAAGAAGCACCTGATATAATTAAAGGTCTTTTGACAAAGGTAAGAGCTAAATAACCGTATCATAAAGTCGCTCTTTCAAGACAAGTCGCGATTTTAGTTGATATTGACCTGACTGATACTAGAGATGGATATACGTCTGGACGAACTTGAGCAAATAAAATATAGTTTGTCTGATAATTCGTCTGTGTATAAATACGGAAAACCGACGAATTGTCCGTCAAGACGAACTATCCAGACGAGCTATCTGTGTATTATTCTTCGTCTTGAAGGATGATTGTGTATGTGTATAAATACAGCAGTTGACAAACTATGATGAAAATATCAGGCATGATTTGTTCCCAGAACCATTGCCAGTATAGATCACGCTATTTCGTCTGGATAGTTTGTCTTGTGTTTATACTAAGACATATGATCTGTCAGACGGATGACGCATCATTTGTCTCTAGAGTAAATGAGGCCAAATAATGTTTTTATCTTGTATAGTTACTTGACTCGACCGTGTATGGTGAGCGTCGCGGTGCAGCGTATGGTCTGGCATCTCTTGTCAAAGGTCTGGGAATATTGTCGTTAAAACAACAGAATATCATGTCGACCTTACAAGACGCCATTCAAGATAAGAAGCACTACAGACATAGAGAAGGTTGGAACACAACTCTACTGTAATTCTAACTTCATAGAAACACTCTTTATATAGTGTTTGTAGAGCAGTGATTATGCATGTGTCTTTCACCTCTTTGACCTTCCTGCAATATAGTGTTGTTTGATCGTAATTTCTCCTCAGTCACACGTGAGAAGAGTGCCTCCAGTTAGACATTACCAAACACCTCAGGTTTTCTACGAGCACAACAGTTTCCTCCTGTAGTAACGCTGGATCAATAAGAGATGACCCTTACTGAACCTCTAGAGAGAACAGTTTAGAACTGATAGAGCTATCCAGTATCAATCCAGTATCTGCACCGGAATCGCAGGGCCGTGGGTTCAATTCCTGCCAGAGGACCTAGTGTTGCATTTTCGCAACCGTTCCTGGTTAGGTCTTAAAATTGTGTATATATCTACTCACTTGGATTATCCTCCAAACCCAGTATATCAATAAAGTTAGTTTAATTTAGGTTTTCTCCTGTAGTAACACTGGATCAATAAGAGATTCAAAACTGGTAGAGGTATCCAGCATTATTTTAGTCTATCTTTAAATGATTTCTGTTTTGTAGGAGCTTTGTTAGCATTTGAACTTCTCTGCCACATCCTGGGAAGATTGTTTGAACCTTATATAGTTCATGTTCTCCCTCATCTCTTGTTGTGTTTTGGAGATGGAAATCAGTTTGTCAGAGATGTAAGTTGCATTAACTTGTATTGGTTTGAATAAACGTTACGAGACAGCAGATGGTGGTCAACTTGAGGACTGTTGATACTTATTGGAACAAGAAAATTAAACTACATCTCTCAATTTTATTTAAATATTTCCAGCTACAAGACTACTGCACATGTAATGAAAATAATTTTAACTACTTTCTCACTCTGATAGCTGCAGATTGACCGTCATCTGCTGCACGATAGTGCTAAGAGAAACCCAGTAGTTTTGAGGGATGATATCTGAATGCATTTGATTTTAAAGGAAATATGCAAATTAACTACGACTCCTCTTCCAGGCAACAGATGACACTGCTCGAGCTATGATGAGAAATCTGAGTGCTCATGGAGTGAAGCTCGTCTTACCTTCATTACTTAAAGCATTAACAGAAGATGCCTGGAGAACGAAAACAGGTTAAATTTTAGTGTTGGCTTTTACTGTGGGATTGTGTAACCCAGGGCTAATAGAAGAGTGGTCTGAAGCAATCTCAAACGTAGAGTCCAGTCAGACAAATAGAATACCACCTACTATGCGCATTTGATCATATACTATAGCATGTTAATTTGCGCAATATAAATATTAAATATTAAATATTATTACAATACACTGGACCACCACGTTTGAGATATCTTTTTCAGGTAGATCAGACACAAACCATGGCAATTTATTGTAGAATACTACCTACACTGGACCTCCACGTTTGAGATATATTTTTCAGGTAGTTCAGACACAAACCACGACAGCTTATTGTAGAATAATACCTACATTGGACCCAGTGGTTCCACTTTGAAGGAAATTTCCTTTTGAAAGGACATTTTGACAAAATGATTGCAAATTTAAGGAAATGAAATTTTGAAGGAAATTTGAGGTAAATTCCAAAAAAAACGAAGAAAATTCGAAGGAAAATGTAGAATATTCGAAATATTGACAAATAAGCACAACTCTCGCCACAAAAGTGTATATATATATATAACACAGTCACGCAATCTGTTCCATTATATCCTGATTATATTTTTCTCACGTACGCTGTGACGATCACACGTACACAAATAGGCTGCGTAGGAGACTAAGTTAATGTGAGCTTGTTAGAATGCTACATGAAGCATTTTGTACGTTGAAGCCGCAGGTTTTCAGATTAGTACTTAACGAACTCGTGTCCACTGCTCGTGTCATCGTGTGGTACCAGAGTGTGTGTGCCATGGTATGTTAATTTGTGTGATGCATCGCACAACCGCACATGACAACCACACTACAATCACTGTAAGTCATGGTATGTTAATTTGTGCGATGCATCGCACAACCGCACATGACAACCACACTACAATCACTGTAAGTCATGGTATGCTAATTTGTGCGATGCATCGCACAACCGCACATGACAACCGCACATGACAACCACACTACAATCACTGTAAGTCATGGTATGTTAATTTGTGCGATGCATCGCACAACCGCACATGACAACCACGCTACAATCACTGTAAGTCATGGTATGTTAATTTGTGCGATGCATCGCACAACCGCACATGACAACCACACTACAATCACTGTAAGTCATGGTATGCTAATTTGTGCGATGCATCACACAACCGCACATGACAACCACACTACAATCACTGTAAGTCATGGTATGTTAATTTGTGCGATGCATCGCACAACGGCACATGACAACCACGCTACAATCACTGTAAGTCATGGTATGTTATTTGTGCGATGCATCGCACAACCGCACATGGCAACCACACTACAATCACTGTAAGTCATGGTATGTTATTTGTGCGATGCATCGCACAACCGCACATGACAACCACACTACAATCACTGTAAGTCATGGTATGCTAATTTGTGCGATGCATCACACAACCGCACATGACAACCACACCACAATCACTGTAAGTCATGGTTCACCAACTTTTTGAAGGAAATTTCAATACATTTTGAAGGAAATTTCGATCAAATTTTGGACAAAAAAAAGGAAATATTCATTTTGGAAAGTGGATGCACTGACTGGACCACCACGTTTGAGATATATTTTTCAGGTAGTTCAGACACAAACCACGGCGGCTTATTGATGAATACTGCCTACTGGACCACCACATACTAATAAGATGTCTCTATTCCAGGAAGTGTTGAACTGCTCGGTGCAATGGCGTACTGTGCTCCAAAACAACTTTCATCCTGCCTACCTAACATTGTACCAAGACTGATTGAAGTTTTGACAGACTCACATATCAAAGTACAGAAAGCTGCAGCTCAGGCTCTCCAACATATTGGTTCTGTCGTACGAAATCCAGAAATACAAGGTTTGCCACTTTGAAATACAATATTTATGAGCAAGACGCAGCAGATGGTGTTCAACCTGCCAGAAATGATAGAAATGTTTTTCACTTCGATATTTCTGAAGTTGACCACCATCAGCTTGTAACGCTTACTCAAAACTTCTTATACTTAACAATGTTTCTTTCTGATCCTCCAGCCATATCTCCGATTCTTCTGGAAGCTCTGAGTGACCCAACATCAAAAACAACTGAAGCACTTCAAATTCTCTTAATGACGTCATTTGTTCACGTGATTGATGCGCCATCATTGGCTATCATCATGCCCATCATTCATCGCGCGCTTGAGTCAAGATCTACTGAGACCAAGAAAATGGCGGCACTAATTATTGGGAATATGTACTCACTGACTGATCAGAAGGTTTGTACGAGAAATTCAACTCTTAAATATAACCCTAACTATACACCCAACTCACCTCTAACCCTAACTATACACCCAACTCACCTCTAACCCTAACCTCTAACCCTATCCCCTATTCCTATCCCCTAATCCTAACTCTAACCTTTAATCCTAACTCTAACCTCTAATCCTAACTCTAACCTCTAATCCAAACTCTAACCTCTAATCCTAACTCTAACCTCTAATCCTAACCGGAAAATGAATAGACAATGTTTTTATCTGCAACTGTTCATCTTCAAATCCGCACACTTCGTTCCATTTTGAGATAGATTTTCCAAGGACTTGAAGTCTATTCTTTGAAATCATCTTTGTTTTCCAGGATCTCAATCCATATTTGTCTTCTGTGATGCCTGGTCTCAAGCAAGCTTTATTAGACCCAGTCCCCGAGGTAGGTTTATAGTGCCAGGTGACGTATATTACGGAGCAACAGATGGTTGTCAACTTCAGAAATGTTGACACTTATAGGAGCACGAAAGGTCTTTGCTCGAAAAGTCGAAGTTCTTGTTGCATTTTTCAGGTAGTTTGATCCTGCAGGCCCGCAGCCCAGTGCCCGCAGCCCAGTGCCCGCAGCCCAGTGCCCGCAGCCCAGTGCCCGCAGCCCAGTGCCCGCAGCCCAGTGCCCGCAGCCCAGTGCCCGCAGCCCAGTGCCCGCAGCCCAGTGCCCGCAGCCCAGTGCCCGCAGCCCAGTGCCCGCAGCTTATCGTATAGACGCTTACCTACATTGGCAGCACGCGTTCAACTTACATACATGTCCGACGGTGTTTTTATCTCGTTTAACTTTTCTCTCCACCAGGTTCGCACCGTGTCTGCTCGTGCTCTTGGCGCTCTTGTTAAAGAACTTGGAGAAGATAATTGTTCAGATCTTTTACCTTGGTTGATGGAGACTTTGCTATCTGAGACTAGTAGTGTGGATAGATCTGGTGCTGCACAAGGTAAGCTTATTGTTGTATCTTTATATCTTTCATGGAGTGCAATAAGCGCGTGAACCACTGAATATGATATATATCGTCCATATTTCTGTAGGTCTGAGTGAAGTGTTGTGTGGTTTGGGTTTTGACCGTCTCTCTCAGCTCATGCCTGATGTAATTGCTGCAACAGAGAAATCAGATCTCGCTGCCCACGTCAAGGAAGGATATCTCATGCTTTATCTCTATCTACCTTCGACGTTTGGCCCAGAATTTACACCTTTTGTTGGAGATATTATTCCTTCTATACTTAAGGTTTGTATATATCAACTTCTTGTATTCTGATAATATAGAGATTATAAAATGCAGGCAAGAAATGAGAATGAAAAATGCAGGCAAGAAATGAGAATGAAACATGTAAACAAACTGTTTGAGATAATGATGGTAAATAAATCTTCTTGTAAATCAACGAATATATAAATGGATGTCGGTACATTTGTCCTTCAACTCTGTGGTCCTCTGTGGTCCTCTGTGGTCCTCTGTGGTCCTCTGTGGTCCTCTGTGGTCCTCTGTGGTCCTCTGTGACTGGGGTTGGGCCAGTGCGTACCTATATGAACAGGCAGGCTTTGTGATTGGTTGGTGATGACAATAAAAGAAAATAAACTATAGAAATCGTCTTTCTAAAGAACGAGTCATAAACACTGATCACTTTTGTTTCAGAAGACCAATCACAAAGCATCTTCATATTAGGCAGGTACTTACTGCTGGGGTTTGATTCCTGCAATATACCGTTGTCTAATTTCACTTCAGTCGCATGTGAGAAGAAGTTTGACCAAACACCGCAGGTTTTCTCCGGGTACTCCAGTTTCCTCCTGTAGTAACACTGGATCAATAAGGGATGACCCATACTGGCGTCTAAGTAGTTTAGAACTGATAGAGCTATCCAGTATAAATAGAGTCAGTTTAGTTTAGGTTAGTAACACTACATCAATGAGATATGACCCTTCTTGAACCACTAGGGAGAACAGCTTCAAATCACTATGAATAAACCTTTTTCTTGTATGTGATGTTCTTTCCCTCCAGGGTCTATCAGATGAGTCAGAGTTCGTTCGTGATACTTCACTTAAGGCAGGTCAAAGGATCGTCAGTCAATATGCTACGACAGCTATTGAAGTATTCCTGCCTCAGTTGGAACAAGGATTGTTTGATGATAACTGGAGGATACGTATATCATCCATCCAGTTGATGGGAGATCTGTTGTATAAAATATCGGGTGTTTCAGGCAAGATGACGACAGAAGGGGAGGAGGATGATAACTTTGGAACCTCGCATTCAAATCAGGTTGGTGAGACAGGGCTCTTCAGGGTATAGTGTAATGTATAGAATAGTGTTGTGATTGTTGGTATGACAGGACTCTTGGTAGGGTATGGTGTAATGTATAGAATAGTGTTGTGATTGTTGGTATGACAGGGCTCTTGGTAGGGTATGGTGTACTGTATAGAATAGTGTTGTGATTGTTGGTATGACAGGGCTCTTGGTAGGGTATGGTGTAATGTATAGAATAGTGTTGTGATTGTTGGTATGACAGGACTCTTGGTATGGTATGGTATGGTATAGTGTACTGTATAGAATAGTGTTGTGATTTTCTTATTGAAACAAGCTACGTCTATTATCTAGGCAATCATAGATTGTTTGGGAAATGACCGACGTAATCGCGTATTATCAGGGTTGTATATGGGTCGCTCTGATGTCTCGTTACCAGTCCGTCAAGCCGCTCTTCATGTGTGGAAAGTTGTCGTACCAAACACTCCCCGGGTCTTGAGAGAAATATTATCAACCTTGTTTTCCTTATTGCTGGGCTGTCTAGCTAGCACTAGTCATGATAAACGACAGGTAAGATATGTGAATTCTATATATTTACCGCTTGCCTCTGAGATAAGACTGTTACTTATAGGTGAAGTGTAGATTATTATTACTTGATGGATGACTACCGTGATGATGATGGCTGACTGACTACCCTGCTCTGACTTGATTTGCTTGAAAACTCGTATAAGAAAAGTTGTGGTTGTTTCTCTCCGGGTACATCGAGTCAGAGGTTCTCCCCTGTACATCGAGGTGCTCCAGGTACTCTGGTTTTCCTCCCTCACCAAAAACTAACCCTTCCATCTTAGCTGTGCTCCGTGATCAGACATGGGTCATAGGAGGCAGTCAGAGCTCCCCTAGTAGGACTTTGACTCTGTCGTGTTTAAGCTGCGTGCTTCGTAGTTAAGCTGTCCGCTGCAAAGAAAGATGAATAACACACCCCACCCCCCCCCGACCGACCTACCGAAGACTCACTTGCTGATTGCCTTCATTTACATTGTTTCCCCTAGATCGCTGCTCGTACGTTAGGAGATCTTGTACGAAAGCTTGGGGAGAGAATACTTCCTGAAATTATCCCGATCTTAGAGCGGGGACTGGAGAGCAGTAAACCTGATGAACGACAAGGAGTGTGTATTGGTCTCAGTGAAATTATTGGATCAACCAGCAGAGAACAGGTAAAACCTGATTAGAAAACACGTTTGCATTGACAAAATAACACGTTTGACTTGATTAAGAAATAGAAAAAAGTATGACCTGATCAATGTTTATATTGTGGAGGTTCAGTGTGTATAGTATTCTACAATATGCTGCCGTAATTTGTGTATAAACTGTGCACACTTCGAAGTAGCCTCTCGACAAACATTCGAAACGTCAAAGTTGTTTTTAATCTTCAGGTAGTTCAGACACAAACCACGGCAGCTTATACATCAATAAACTTTTATATGACATGACACTATATCACCAAACCAAATGCATCCTACTTTTGCGCTCATAACAGAAGAACATTTTGATCTCGTTTTTTTCACTCTACCTAGGTGTTAGTGTACGTCGACTCAGTTATTCCGACAGTTCGTAAAGCATTGTGCGATCCATTGCCAGAAGTTCGAGCTTGTGCCGCTCAAACATTCAATAATCTTTACAAGACCATTGGAGTTAAAGCTTTAAATGATATTATTCCTGATCTTCTAGAAAAACTGGTAAGTTCAACATAAGGTGTTGCGATAGTTTATTATCGTGCGAGATATGATTATGAAATATTGCATCATCGTGTTAGGTTGACCCGGCCCTTCATGACAACACATTAGATGGACTTCGTCAAGTCATGTCAGTTCGAAGTAAAGAAGTTCTACCCTTTATCATTCCTCAGGTATGTTTCATTTATTTTATCATCAAACCAAGTTCTATGCTAGCAACCACAATTTTAACACAGCGATTTTTTGCCCTAACTCTAATTTTCACTCTAACCTTAGCTTTAATCCAATCCTAACTCTAAGTTCCTTACCAACCGTAATCCTAAATCTTATCCGGACCACAATCCTTCTCTGACCGTAATCCTAATCATAATCTAACCCTAATCATAATCTTAACCCTTATCCTAACAAAATACTTAACGTAGAATTCTATATTTCTTTTTTCAGCTTATTGCGCCACCTGTGAATACCCAAGCCTTGGCCTCGATGTCATCTGTGGCAGGAGAAGCTCTGACTTATCATTTATCTGATATTCTTCCTGCTTTACTCCGATCTATCAGCCAGGGTTCATCTGAAGAACAACAAACTCATGTATGTAGTGTATCTGGTTATCTTGATGTTATCTATAATAAACGACTTCAACTTCCATATAACTTCTTAAACTAACCAGTATTTAAAGAGAAATTTAACGCGAAAGTTGACTTAATTTATTACGTGTATTACCGTGGTATCAAGATAACGATACTGTGCTGATTTCCTTTGTGTTTTAGTCATGAATTACTAATGAGTTTGAGAACGTCAAATCCGCATTTGTATGACAGAACATCTTTCAAATACAACTTTTCTAACGCACAGTTTTATATCTTTAGGACTTGGACAACTCTCGAACACTAATCCTGTCTATTCAAGATGATCTGGGCACCCAGATAGTGATGGATGTTTTGATGAAACATTCCAAAGATGAATCCACGTTGATGAGAAAGGTGAGATATTACAATCCATCATACTGTATATGTATATATACAGCCAATTCAATTAAGGTTGTCCTTTCAAAAGCGTAAACGATAAACTATGAGCGCACAATGGATGATGGGTTATTGTTTATTTAGACCAGTAAACTCGAAATTTTTTCTTTTAAACGATGTCAATAGGCATATAGAAAACTTACGATAGAAAACCAACTTGCTACAAAAGCCTTGAGTTTAATTAATGACCTAAATAGGCGATATCCTATCATCGTTTGATCGCTCAGAGTTTACGGTTCACGCTTTTGGAAAGACAACCTTTATTGAATTATCTGTATACCTTAAACAACGGCTCCATATTAACAACCACAATTTAGATGCAACAATTTCTTTCCCTTTTTCTATGCGTTATCTCAATTCTAATTCCAATTCTTCTCCTAACTTTTTAACACTAATTCTAACTCAAATCCTAACTCTAACTTTAACCGTTACCTTACCCTAACTCTTATCCATAACCTGAACATCAACTCCTGAACTCCAACCCTAAACTCGACCCTAACTGTGACATCAACCCTTTTCCTAACCGTGATCCTAACCCAACAGGTCATCCAATAATTTCAACATCCCTTTCTCTAGGCTGCTGTGAATCTACTATGTTCATATTGTACATCAACAAAGGCAGATCTATTACAGTACACTCCTGCGTTACTTCAATCTATCTTATCACGCTTTAACGATACAGATAGTGAAGTTATCGAGATCAGTTGGAATGCTCTCAGTGCAGTGACTAAGGTAACACAACTGTATAGATAAAACCGTCGTTTGTATTTGAAGAGAAACAATCGCAGATAAAAAACATTGTCAGCCGTGCGCGTGTCAGCCGTGCGCGTACGAGCGCGAGGATTTTATCCCGTCCACGTTTTGTCGAAGATATCTCTCTTAAAACTTCTATTCTTACATGAAACTGTAATGTTTGCAACAGGAATTTTAAAGTTTCAATTAGCTCAGGCAATCAGTGTGAAGCTATATGATTGCCTGATGAGATTAAAACCTGTAAAATGCTCGTTCAATACAAACATGAAACTTATATATGAGAATAGACAGTGTCGTTTTCTTCATCTTTACACTCCAACGAAGGTTGCATAGGAAATGTTAGGTAGTTTTAGCGACAAAGGCTTTATTTTGTTTCAGATTCAAGCTAATGAACTCGATAAAGTATAACAATATTCCTATGATATTTTATCCATTCAGAGACTGGGTCCTCCAGATCAAATCCAACACATTCCTCACGTACGTCGTGCTATCAGATATATCTCTGAAGATCTACAAGACAAGGATGACTTGCCTGGATTTTGTCTGCCCAAGAAGGTAGTAAAAAAAATAGATAAGTTTATACTGGATATCTCTATCAGTTCTACACTGTTCTCCCTAGAGGTCCGGTAAGGGTCATCTCTTATTGATCCAGTTTACTACAGGACGAAAACAGAGTACCCGGAGTGTTTGGTAAAGTCAAACTGGAAGCATTCTTCTCACATGCGACTGAGGTGAAATTATAAACAGACAACTGCATAGTGAGGGAATCAAACCTTCGTCACAGAGATGAAAGATACATGCATTAACCACAATGTTCCTGCAACTGCACCTTCGATAAGCTTATACTAATATCATACTATTCCGTTTTATCTTGTTTCGCTACTTAACTTTCTTCCTCTCTAAAACTTCAGGGTATCACTCCTCTGCTGCCAATATTTCGTGAAGGGATACTCAATGGAGCTCCTGACGTGAAACAAGACGCGGCCGAAGGACTGGGCCAGGTTATTAAACTGACGTCTGCAACAGCTCTCAGACCTTCAGTCGTCAGTATAACTGGACCGTTAATACGTATCCTAGGAGACCGCTTTAGTTGGAATGTTAAGGTGGCTGTACTACAAACTTTGGGATTACTTTTAGTCAAAGTAAGTCTTGATTACGGAAGTTGCTTTAGGGTTGTCTAAAATTATTGCTAGGTTTCTGTAAGCGTTACAGCAGATGGTGGTCAATTTCAAAAATGTTGTCACGTATAAGAAAATCAATCTACATTTCTCTTTTATTTATTTGTCTCCAATACAAAAATACGACATATAATGAAATGTTCTCACTCTGGTAACTTCAGGTTGACCACTATCTGCTGCACGATAGTGCTTTTGAATATCCAAACGAAGGGCCTTCGTTCGAAACCTCCACATTTTTAGCGACATACTAACTTGACTGTATTCATGTGTTGAATCTAGGTCGGAGTGGTCTTAAAGCCTTTCCTACCTCAACTGCAAACGACTTTCATAAAAGCTTTAAATGATCCTAACAAAATGGTTCGTCAACAGGCTTCGTCCGCCTTACAACATTTAGTTAAACTGCATTCGCGAGTTGACCCGCTCTTTACTGAACTACATAATGGAGTTAAGAACACTGAAGACAACCAAATCAGGTGAGTATAGGACCTCGCAATCTAGTATAGATAAAGTTAGTTTAGTTTAGGTTTCCTCCTACTCTAATAAGTGAATTTTTTTGCTAGCGATATCTTGCTGTAAATATTAGTATAACATATTAATAATGATTTAATTTACTACTATAAGCTAACTGTCTTGGTCAGCCCTTAGGTTGTTACAGTTAGCTTGTACCTACTACAATGTTTCAATTATACTATATATCTTGTAAATAACGGTTAATTATGGTACTTAACAAATTATTTTATCTCCCGTAGTAACACTGGATCAATAAGAGATGACCCTAACTGGACCTCTAGGGAGAACAGTTTAGAACTGATAGAGCTATCCAGTACAAATTTCGTTTAGTTTAGTGTAGATTTCCTCCTGCATTAAGACTGGAAAAATAGGGAATGATCCTTACTGCGCCTGTAGGGAAAACGGTTTAGAACGAATAGAACTATCCAAAATAGATATAGTAACTTAGTTATGTTACATATTTTTAATACGCCTTTTGTGCACATCACTGTTCTTTATTGCAGAGAAACAATGCAGCAAGCATTACGTGGTATCGTTTTCAGTGTTGGAAGTAAGATGGGCGAAACTGTACGTCAGACGTTAACTACGATCTTACTTTCATTTCAAAGTCATGCCGAGGTATGTTTCGCTTATTAGGGAAGACTGTTTAGCACTGCTTGCTTCCTTGTTGACATATTGTTACATGTTTACAATAAACGATAGTTATATTGTTGTGAGAACGTGTCAGAATTGTGCGAGGGATGATTGAAAAATATATAATTGCGATGTTTATCCAGGAAAATGTTCGCGTGGCTACAGCTGGTTGTCTTGGTGCTTTGGCAAGAATTATTACTGATGATGAGTTAATCAATATGGTGAACAATGATACTCTAGGTATGCTTCGTTTTGGGGAACAACGACAGCTTACTATTGGAGCTAGTGACTAGATCCCCACTTGTGACGCGAATGTTTAACTAAATTATCGTTCTTTTCAGTGAGTGACCCTACGGTTGAATGGACATTACGTCATGGTAGATGTCTAACAATATCAGCGTTGTTTTATGATTGTTGTGAAAGGTTGATTCAACTTAATATATTTAACTCTTTACTTCAACTGGCTAATACTCTCTCTTCAAACGACCGGGTAAGAAATGGGACAAACAAATTTCATTTTGTAATTTTTGTATTGATCAATTTGTGGCCTTCTATTTTGTTCGGTCTTGTACTAGACAATAAAAATATGCGCGGCATATTTGTATGAGCAATCACAATGATGAGCCGTAGGCACCGTGTTAGTACTAATATTATGCATTATCTATTTCTTACTAGATTCCAATTTGTAAAACTGCCATAAAATGTCTGGGTTACGCAGCTGTTAGCTGTGTGAAAGAAGGAGATAATTTTCCTGAAGAGATCACTTCATCAATCACTAAGGTAAGGTCTTGCTGTACGGTACTGCAATAATCCATGGCATTGTTGGTCTTAGAGGGGTACACGTAGTCAGGCGGTATGTGCATTTAGCTGGAATTGTGCGTTTTGTGATAAAAGGACCATATTCGCAGGAAATTTCGCCTTTGTAAGCTTTCCAATGATGTAAGTCATTATTGCTTAAAATGAACTTGGAATTTCACGTTTTTACAAGTATAGGAGTTTAATGAGGGAAAGTGAAAAAGAACCCAAATTTCAGACCGGCGGCATTAATTTTTCAAATGGCTCCATATCTAAAATTTATTGTCATATAAAAGTCTATACTTCCTGCAAATATGGTGCTTTTATCGATACTCTGCGTGATCTAACCAGTTGAAATCAGCAGTGAGTTATGTACAGCATCAGATCATTTTAAGGTAACCCACACTCAAAACATGTATTTTTCATTTCTATTCAGGCTGTACAACATTTATCTCTGGAGATCCGAGTACTGGCTTGCGATGCCATCTACTATATTTCTCAAAACATACAGGACATACCCACATCATTTCTTAAATCTACAATATCAGAACTACTTCCTTCAACCAAAGAAAAGAATACATCACTGAAATTTACAGCCGAGATCGCTCTTGTGTCATTGTTGAAATCTGGAAATGATCCAAGCCGTTATCAGGTTGGCGACTTTATTCATATTTCCATCACTGCAACCTTTTCTTATTGCTGGCTTTCAGAAATGTTGGAAATTACCTATTTGTTACCAGATACCTGAAGACTCCTATAATTGTTCTGAGAGCTTAGTGAAACCTAGCGCTGCGTATATTTTTAACTTTATGTTTGTCTTTATAGACGTGTTTAACGAGTCTCGATTCATCATCCGCAAGTATCCTGAGTGAATTTTACAAGAAATCAATTCCTAGAATATTAGAACGAAATGAAACTGTCATTTGTGAGCTGGAACATCCGTTTCCAACCGGATTGTGATGTCATTTCCGTTTCGTGGGGAGGGGGATGTGTTTAGAGAAGGCCTTCCAAACTAGGGGAGGGACGTTGAGTAACTTCTGCAAACCACAACGGTTTGTTTATGAAAGATTGAATGAAAATATATTATAAATGTGGAGAATATTGTCGTCGATTTCTATGAATGAAATGGGTTTTCATCCGTTTTTGCAATGGAGTTTATATTATCTTTTTAACGCATAAAATTTTTAAACCACGTAGAATATCTTTCCTATTTAAATATCAAGTTATTTGAATACTAATGTACGAAAATAAATAAAGTTCAGAGTCAAATTACACACTATATATCATATATGCATTGCATTGCTTACATTTTTTGTAATCAATCTGGTAATCACCGAGTTCAAATCAATATTTTTACATGACGTTCCTAAAAAACATCTGGCTCAAACGACTGCTGGCACTAATAAAGAGAACGTGTTATTTTAGAAAATATTTCAACAAATTTCAACTTTATATTTTTTGTTTAAAATATTAAATTTATTCTTAATTTTGACTGGTAAGACTTCAGAAGAGTAATTTACACATGGATCATGTTTTACCAGTGTTTCTTGGCATAGCTGTGCGAGAACAGGCAAGTATTTATGTTGGCAAAATGTGTTTGTAAATTATAGACCATATTTTATAGAAATTGGAGGTTTGGTTATAAATCACAACTTGAAATACAATAATTGATCAGTGGTCAGATGTTCCAAGGCTAATAAGGGTAAACATAGGTTAGTATCATTCTCTTAGCACAAAACTATCAATGCACAGACAAGTAAATTTGTTTGCTATCAAACAAACAAAAAGTAAGGAATATTTTCCAATTTAGCCTTGGAAATCAGAAATGATTGATCGTTTATTGTATACAATATTATACAATAACGAATGTTTTCATTCGTGCAATGGTAAAAATATTTTCATTCAGTGAAAGATGGAATTTCCCATTCCACGAGGATGTCGCCGAGTTCACGAGGTCCACGAGGATGTCGCCGAGTTCACGAGGTCCACGAGGATGTCGCCGAGTGGAATGGGAAATTCCATCTTTCACCGAATGAAAATATTTTTACCATTGCACGAATGAAAACATTCGTTATTTGTTTTATATGACACCGAAATATAACAATGTTATGAAAGACAGAAAGATTTATTGGAATAAATACAAAACAAAACAAATGCATACCAGAGTCACATGTATGAAGTTCAAAATTGATATACCAACCAAATACACAAGTCCCAAATGTTTTAATAAGAATGAATACTATAATGGCATTCATTTAACGAAAATTTATCGTAGGACATATTTTACATCTGCCATTTTGTTTGTATTTAAAAAGTCCATCCACCTCCTTGTGAAACTAGGATTAAAAAAGCTACAAACACGATACGATTAGGATTTTGACATATGGAATTTATGAAAGCAACCGTGGATTTTTGTACTATACGATTTATTCCATTGCACAGCTGAGCATGGGATAGTTTTTTCATTTGATCATAATCAACCAATTAAATGACGAGAATCTACTAAGGTGTTATATAAAATACATTGTAGCATACCAGTTGTGTTAACATATCTCCTAATATTAATTTTGACTGGCTACTGCTTAGTATCAATGAATACCTAGGTAGGAGAACTCCGAGCGTATCTCAAATCAAATGGTGCAACTTTAGAAGATGAAGGTCCAGAAGACTTGAGCAAAAATCTTTCACAAATATTCTCTGTCTGCAGTGAATGCATGAAGTTGTGTAGCGAGACAGGTTTGTACTACTGTATACCTTGAACGTGTGGTGCCAGTGTATGAAGATAGTGTCTGTACAATAAGGTTCAAGTCTTTAGGATCAATCTACCTCGAAAATTAAACAAGAACAAAAATTCAACTTCTTTGTAATATACCATGTTTGCATTAGACAAATACCCTTGTCTAGCTCTAGACAGAGCAAAGTGACAATGTAGGCCATATTGTTGCATAATTAATGGTCAATCCAGAAAACATCTACATTTTAGCTCCTAGAGGCAATGTAAATTTCCTCTGTGGGGGGAGTTGATCTTTTCTGGAATGACCATTGAGTTAACAAGAGACATGAGCAGTTAATCTTGTTAACACATTAACACCCAACACTTTCTTTGATAAGTAAATTTCCATGCCATACAGAGTAAAATAAGTTTCACAATTAGAAATCTCAACAAGATGTGTTTGTAAAAGATTTGTATCAATTTGCCACAAGGTTATCACCCACAATTTGTTAACAAGTTGTTGAATGGCATGAATAATAAATTATTGGAACAACTTGTAACAAGTCTGTTGAGTCCACAACCTTGTAGCAGGTTATCAATAAGCAGATGACAACTTGTCAACAAGCTGGGAACAAGCAGTGCGAACACATCCTGATAACAAGGTGCTGAAACAGCATTGGTACAAGTCTGCTATTGGTTTGTCACAAGTTGTGCATGTGTGTAGTATCAGAGCAGATGTCTGTTAAGGCCATTAACTGGCAGTGTCCTACCACTGACAAGTAAAATTGTCTGATATTAAACAAAGTAAAATACTAAAGAAGGGTGCATCTGGACGCATTGCCAGCTAATGGATTAACACAGCAACACCAATTGTACATTGCAATGTAATGGCCAAGGCTAAATTAGTTTGTATGTGGTATATGATTTAAAACTGTATGTCCCTTCAGCAATGACTAATTGTAAGAAATCAAATTATTTCTTTCCTATCTTTTAGAGATGGAGGGTTTTCTCAACAGCTTATTGTCGTTGATATTTGCACTCACAGAAAAACGTGATGAAGTTATTTGTGCATTTGTACAATGTTTGCTTGAAATGCCATACCATACAGCACTAAGGCATAGATTGTAAGTTAATGTCATTTAACACAGGGTGGATTATTTAGGTTGTTCAATTACCTGTAATCAACACTTTGTGTTCTGTGTAAATTGGTTTCCAGTGTACTGTACCTGTCAATGAACAAACTTCACAAGTTTTTTGAAGGGTCTAACTAGATTACCTGAGAAATACTAAAATATATATCAACATTTCAAGGGAAAGTTAACCAGTCAACTGTCAAATTGAGCCAATATGCTATTTAACCCATTAGCTGGCAATGCGTGCAAGCTTGCTCTACTTTAGTATTTTACTCTGTCTAATGCCAGACAATTATACTTGTCAGTGGTAGGGTATTGCCAGTTAAGGCACCCCCATCTTATATATTGAACTTATGGTTAGTGCTCAGCAATTGGACTCTGTAGCTCAGTTGGTTAGAGCACTGCACCGGAATCACAGGGCCGCAGGTTCAATTCCTGCCAGAGGGCCTAAGTTGCATTTTTCACAACTGCATGCTCCTGGCTAGGTCTAAAAAATGTGTGCAAATTTCTGTTTGAGTATTCCATCTACTAACACCTTCTACTGCCAGTTAATGGGTTAACAGATAACATTTCCCTTGACACTACTCAGTAAAATTGTCTTGCAGTAGAGTAAAATAACATTGTGGCTTTTTAATGCCTCATGTATGTTTGACTGTAGGATGAATTTGTTGTTTTGTGGTCTCAACAAGATGGATCCAATACGATACAATGTTTACTGTGGTCAGTTAGAGTTATCATCAAAATCAGGACTTCTTGATATCGTCAACACAGATACAGACCAAGTGAGTGATTTTGTTTTTGCATTCACCTCAGATCTGATCAAATGTTGCTCCCCTATTGTGGCAAGCTTAATTGATGAAAGAACTGCCACAAAAGAGCACAATGTGAATTTGGGGCAACTGTGGAATAGGTTTAACAGTATCTGTAGCAGAGCAGAAAGGTACCTAATATTTTTAGGTACCAAATAATTCTTGTTACTTGGATCATCATCATTTTACAGTTGGTCCATTATCACACCTAATACACTAAGGTTTGGCACAAGATAAAGGTGCTGTTTGAAACAAGGCTTGTTCTCTGTGTATCCTAATTTATACACAAACTTCCAAATAGTTAAATTTTGTGTTTTTATCAGGTCAAGATCTGGTTAACTCAGTGGGATGATGTAGAGAAGTCAAGAAAAATTTATCGTCTACTTCATGACTCTTTTGTTGCTAACGAACAAAGGTAGGACAATTTGTTGATACTTTATTCATTAGGTAAAGTAATTGACATTACTAGCATAGCTACCACAATTCCTGTACTATCAGGCTTCTGAATTGAAGAAAAATCAGGTCAGCAATTTTTTGCTGAAACGAAAGTAGGCTGGAAACAGGTCGTGCAAAAATTGAAAGTCCTTAAATTTGAAAACAAAAATGCAAGGCCTTGAAAGTCCTTGAATTTACAGAGTGGTGCTTGAAAGTCCTTGAATTTATAGAGTGGTGCTTGAAAGTCCTTGAAGTCTTCTTGAGTTTTTACATTATATACTGAATTTTTTGAAATTTGTTCGCATTTGGCATGAAAGGAAAATCCTTAAAAAGTCCTTGAATGTTAATCTTCCTGACATGTACGGACCCTGATCTATGGTACAGTACAGCGTATATAATACTGTACAATATAATATCTAATGATTATATGATTCTTACTCTATAGGGAAAATGCAGCTTCAATGATGATAGAATTATTAAGAACATACCCGGAGGACAGTGGTTTAGAAGCAAAGGATGATGCAACAAAGTGTATTGTGTCTTTCATTGACCGACCTAATGTTTGGATTATGGATCATCTCTTAGAACTGGGACCAGTTAAAAGCTTGAAAGGAGAATTAATATATCAGGTACTACAGTAGAATCTCAAGTTTTGACACATTGCACTTTATATGTCTGCCAAAAGATGGTGTTTCCTATCACTGAAAAATAATCAAGTTGTTGATTAGGGTCATGTACATATAACTATATAATTAATAGGTATAACATTTTTGTTTGACAATGCCTCAACTGTTCATTGAAAAATACTTGTTACACTGTATGCAGAAAAACTAAGTTCAATTTTGACATTTCAGATTCTTGAAATATTTGTGAGTGGTAATATTCATGATTATATGAAATTTTACAAAGAAAACTCAAACTTTTTGGTATCCACAGGTATTCTATATTCTCAATAATATGAATCTAATTTTTGTACAAGATGGGGCAATCATAAACAGTAAGGGAGGTAGCAGTTATGGGAATATTTAGCCATGTAACCCAGCCACCCCCCCCCCCCTCGTAGATATATTTGCCCATATGCCTGTGCCTAATAAGACTGCATGTAATTGTTGTGTGTCACTGTCTTGCTTGTTGTCTTATTTACAGGTCTGAATCATGAGAGAAATTTGAGAAAAATAAGAATTCTCAGTTTCGTCTCATTGGTTAACAAACATGATGAAATAACATTTGAAGAATTATCAAAAGAGTTAAACATTAATGTTGATGATGTTGAAAGTTTCATAATTGATGGTAAGCTGTTTTTGTAGCTATAAATGCAAATAATGCAGTTTTAAATTAGATCATAAAACATATCTTTTTAGTACTGAAGACCAGACTTGCCCGTGTGAGAATAGATCAAGTCGAAGGACAAATTCTAACAAGGTATTTTTTTAGTACAGTTGGTACAAACTCATGACTGTTCGTCTTATTATTTTATCTATTCATTTCATTTGTGGAATTCACGATTTACAAGTAACTCATTGTGTATCTCATTTAGTTCCGGAGCTCACAGGACGTTCCACAATAACCAATGGCAAATACTGCAACAAAAACTTAAAGAATGGCAAACAAACTTACAAACTGTAGAAAAACAACTTTTAGACATATAACCTGTGCAATCTTGATGAAGCAATAAAAGCATCTAACATGTTAGTTTCAGCAGGGATTGGTGAGAGTTAGTAGGTGGGAGTTTGCACAAGATCAACTATCATGCTATTAACACTCTCGTTAAACTCTGCCTACCTGCATTTGTTTCCTATTTTATAATTGTCCAACCTGCAGACTTGTCTACCTTTTTGCTTTCAAGCACTGAATACCTTTCACTATGAGATCACATTTTGTGTAAAAATATAAGTGTGTCAATATGCTGTTTTGCATGTTTGTTTGTTGGTCAAACATGCTGACATATACACACATCTCAGAACCTACAAGAGTTTCTTCCATCACTGGAATTGATCACATCTTTTATTCAAATCTTTATTTTTCCATTTGTATAATGTTTTCTATAGTTATATGAAAAGTCATTGCAACCTGTTTCCCAGGGTTTCCCCTGTTGTTAGGGGGGCGTGGTGGAGGTGAGACCCTGGGAAACAGGTTGAAGCAGTGGGTTGAAGCCCAGAGGTTGAAGCCATAGATATTATTGAAGCCATTGTTGTTTCATGATTCTTGGAAAATTGTTTGTTTAACCATCCAGTCAGTTTAATATAGATCAGTGGCTCACTGAACTGTATAATAATAACTGGATAGAAGTCTTCTACCATCTATGCTTCTGCTTCAGTACTTCTTTATCCATCCAGTCAATTTTACGCAGATCACCCCCATACCCATACCCCCCCCCGAATCCATAATTTATATCCGAATCAGAGGAGGTTGGACAGCTGTCACGTGAATTTCTCGACCAATGAAATCGCGCTATTTTTCCATCATGTTTGTGAAGATTTTAGGCTGCCTATTTGCATTGGGCGCAGAAACACTTGAAAAATACATACTAATATTTAAAAAATTCTATAAAAAAGCAAGAGTGGCCTTAATATTATACAAGAACTTGTGGTATCTGTAAAAAAATCTGAGGTAAGTATTATTGTTTAACTTATTTTGATGATTAAAGTTCATCGTGTCATCGCAACGTGATGACTCGAGGACGCGTCTGTTTACAACTTTCAAACTAAAATATCTGGAGTTCCCATGGTTCGATTTTCGTAATTTTTGCAAAACAATCAAGATAAATGTATATACTAAAAATCTGCTGGAGGGATCCCGGGGATCCCCCGGCAGTTTTTGAGATATTCGACATTGAAGTGACCATACTCATTTCAACTTTTGCCAAAATGGCACCTTATTGCGCCTGACACCAAAGCTTGTTTTTCCCAATGAAACTTCTTTAATATAAAGAGCGTTGTTCTTTAGAGTAAGCGTTAAAGTACTTTTGAATGAATTTTAGGAGATTTGGGAGTTATTTGCGTGTTGTTTAGAGATTTTATATCTGGGCTAGTGTCTGGCTCTGTCTGCAATTTTGTTGTCTGACGGCCCACTCGACTCGCAAATATCGAATATTTTGTCATTGTTATTCAATTTTTTCCCTGGAATGCATCCATGCTATTTCAATAACTATTGATCTATCTATGTGAGCAGTATTTTGTATGGTAAACGTTATTTTGATCTTTTATGTAGGTTGTACGTCGTCATATTGTATTAATCCGATGCCATTTCTGTCAACAATCTTTGAAGTTGAACATCTCGAATTTCCACAATTGACGCAGTGATTGCTCGTATTTTTCTGAAGAAGTGGACTTTACTGTTTAAAATAAGCGCTGAGTTTTAGAAGAAAATTTTAGAAGTAAAATTTGTTGTTTATTTACAGATTTGTATTTTGGTTTGAATTCTATCATTGTGTTGTTAATTTGCCTTCTTGGTGGTAGCCTGAAAACAGACCTACGTTTCGCCCGCCCTAAAATTCACGGGTCAAGGAATGGCGAAACGTAGGTCTGATGAAAATGTTGTCAAAAGTGCATTCCGCCCACTTTACATTTTGTAATAATTAACAATGAGATTGACACATTTAACACCTAAAAATAGAAGTTTAGAATAGTTTTTTGTAAACAATATCGAATATGTCGGCCGAGTGTGCCTTTTGTTTTGGCAATTTTAAAATTCGCGGCAATAAACACACAAGTGTTCCGCTATTCACTGGCACTAATAATAAAGAAATTGTCGCTCTAATAAAAGGGTTAAATGTAGATACAGTTACATTGAGTGTTCTTTTGTCACATATCGGCATAAAACTTCAAAAAGATAAGTTCAACCGCAGATCCGTGTGCAAGAAATGTGCGCGGAAAGTTACAAGTATGTATAATACATTTATGGAAATATGTGAAGCAGTAAAAAAGAATGACTCACTTTCCTCTCAAGTCGGAGTACTTCGTCTATTACTAGTGCTTTGACATTTCCAAGACCACCGTCCTTCAGTTTCTGTATCCAGGCATCAGATAACCATTGTTCAGCGCTGCCATATATAACTTGTGCGGATACCCCTTCTGTTGTACTAAACGAAGCATCCAGCGACACAGCCCGAAGTCCGAGACGTTTTAAATTTTCTACTTGTTGCAATGTACTCCAGAGGACTTACAACAATAACAGTGTGAGTATCGTTACACTGGCCGTATTCAAGCACATCCATTTCGGTGAACACTAATGGTAATATCTGATAAATTAGACTCTTTCCGTAGCCAGTTGGCAACACAGCAAATACATCCTCACGATCCACCACAAGCTTTTTAATACACGTTTCTTGTTCGGTTTTTAACGAACGGTAGTTAAATTGTGCTACAGTTAAATCCAATGCCTTCTTAAACAACTCGTCCTTCGACATGTCCACACGCAACAGCTATTGTTATGTAGATTTATATTCAAATTTTGATTCATAAACTCGTAGCATAATATTTGTCAACTTGACCTTCTTGCTGAAAATTGCTGACCTTTCCAAACTAATTCTAAACCTTTCATGTTAGCGACCAACCAATCAGAACCCATTTCCCTGTGAATTATCCAATCAGCTATTCCGACCGCCAGGCGGTCGGATTCCACAGCGTTTTGACATGATTTTCATCGGGTAGGGATAAAGGGCGGATACGGATGCGGATGCGGATGGCGGATGCGGATGGCGGATACGGATGCGGATGAGAAAATACGGATGAGAAAATGCGGATGGGGGATAAAACGCGGATGGGAAAATGCGGATGGGGGATAAAACGCGGATGGGAAAATGCGGATGGGGGATAAAACGCGGATGGGAAAATGCGGATGGGGGATAAAACGCGGATGGGAAAATGCGGATGGGGGATAAAACGCGGATGATAGCATAAATGTCGCGATAATAATAATTTATAATTTTTTAATTTAATAATAAATTATAATTTAATAATTTCTATTATACTGACAATTATTTGCGAAATTAAAGGGACAATGTCACCCATATTTGACTAAAAAATGCATTTTATTTACAGTCTGAACTGCAATTCTGAAAATAAACATCGTAAATGGATTTATTTATGACATAAGAGTAATATTAAACGACTTTGGGCTTCCACATCAACATGTAAGACGACGTTTTCATACAAATTGACCTAAACTTGAAAAAGTGTCTGCCAACAATTAATTAAGATGGTATTTACAATCCATTTCAATCCTCGCATAATCTTAACCATCCGTACTTCTGTACACGCTTTTTGTGTTTGTTATTGCTTTATTTTGTAATTACAGTCATTCTTTCTCAGTTTTTGTCCAAGTTCAAGAGGAGATCCGCCAAACAGTTCACTTTAGCCCTTAGACCGAACGGCTTAAAATCAAAATATACATATTCTAGCAGTAGCGCGTACTCGTCGTCACAGATCCCTTTAAACTCTACAATGTTACGATGAACAAGATTGTTCAAAAGTTTGGCCTCCTTTAACATTTTTCTTCGTGTTTCTTCTTCGTCTCCTGCGCCAAATAGCTTCTTAACAACGACTTTTTGGTGACACGACGGAATTTCAGCAGTAAAAATTGTTGAAAAGTGCTATTTCATCTTTATTAATGAAATCAGCAAAATGGAAGTCAACTTCAAGTGTCGGAGAAGTTGTTGAAAAATCATCAGTTTGAGAAACTAAGTTGCCAAATATCGACATCTTCCCAACTTTGAAATCACAGTCAGATCTTGATCTCCGTTGCAATTCCATGCATTTACATATTGCCCAGACACGAGCAACACAATGTAGCAAATTTGTTACATTGAATGTCCATTGAATGTAGCTAATTAAGTTGTGACACGAATGTTGATATGTCTATTATTGTTGCATGCGTAAGTCCTGAGATGTGGTAAATTTATAGGTCTGGTGAGAATTATTTGATCGACATTTGGCGCATAAAAGCGCTTGAATATATTTAAATAATTGTAGGTAGAATTCATACAAAAGAAGTGGCAATCCTAGTTGAATTGATACTGCAGTACTAGTAAAAATCCTTAAATTGTTATTACAACCGACTTAAAGGGGCAATGTCACCGATTTTTGAGGAATTCTGACTCTCTCAAAACTTGTACAAAACTGAGAAAGAATGGCTGTAATTACAAAATAAAGCAATAACAAACACAAAAAGCGTATTACTCTTATGTCATACATAAATCCATTTACGATGTTTATTTTCAGAATTACAGTTCACACTGTAAATAAAATGCATTTTTAGTCAAATATGGGTGACATTGCCTCTTTAATTTCGCAAATAATTGTCAGTATAATAGAAATTATTAAATTATAATTTATTATTAATTAAAAAATTATAAATTATTATTATCGCGACATTTATGCTATCATCCGCGTTTTATCCCCCATCCGCATTTTCCCATCCGCGTTTTATCCCCCATCCGCATTTTCCCATCCGCGTTTTATCCCCCATCCGCATTTTCTTATCCGTATTTTCTCATCCGCATCCGTATCCGCCATCCGCATCCGCCATCCGCATCCGCCATCCGCATCCGTATCCGCCCTTTATCCCTACCCTTATTATTATCGCGACATTTATGCTATCATCCGCGTTTTATCCCCCATCCGCATTTTCCCATCCGCGTTTTATCCCCCATCCGCATTTTCCCATCCGCGTTTTATCCCCCATCCGCATTTTCTCATCCGTATTTTCTCATCCGCATCCGTATCCGCCATCCGCATCAGACCTACGTTTCGCCATTCTCTTGGTGGATATTTGCTTTCTTTAATATTTCTTTATATATGTAGAGAATGAGCATTTTATATTATATTTTATGCATGTGCTATGTATTTTCAATAAAAATGGAACTGTATATTACTGTAAAGTTTGTTTTGTCTACATTTCACCAGTAATTTCTGTTGCAAAAGATCAATCTGGCCAATAAATATTTAGTTAACTGTCTGTACTACACTCCTCACTAGTTGCACTATGTACATTACAAATACAGACGATACAGGCAGTGCCAATGGGTCATCTTATGAAATCATTTACTTAAGTATATAAAATGCAATACGTGCAACACTGAATAAAGTGTCCACAAATACATATAGAATTTTCAACACATGAACATTTATATTGACCACAAGACCAGTTGATCACACGCAGCCTTTGAGATTTCTGCACAAATAAATCCATTAAACGGACTCAAAGAGCCTTGTTATACATCGATACACAAACACTAAACACATCCATAATGATGGCATTGAGTCTCTGTATCAATAGCGTCCATTTTCGCAGAATTTGCTATGACCAGAGCTGTTGACTTCACGGCAGTCAACGCATAAATGAGGTCGCACGTGGAAACATACGCTCATTACCCATGATGCTTTGCGGCCTGCTGTCCAACCTCCTCTGTATCCGAATTATCATCTGGATTTTTATCGAGTGAAACTGGCCGTTGGTAATTTGAGCGCCAAATTTTATTTTAACGAATAACGAGGAACACAGCACGACGAGAGTCAAGAATCGAGAAGCAGTTAAAGAATTTGAATAAATAATGTAAGTAATTGACTAATTGTATATTTTTACGCTTGAATGATTAGACGAACAAACTACCTGAAAATATAACAAGAACTTCGACGTTTGAAGGACATTTGTGACCTTTTGTCTGGGCCTTCATTCGTGAAGTTCTTGTTCTATTTTTTCTGGCAATTTGAGCTTGTAATCCCTCAAATATACTCTCGCAATGTATTTTTATCCGAAATTTATAGCCAGGCTTGTTGCATATTATCCTTACATGGTCTTGCATTGATTTAAAAATTATCAAATTTCGCTTCACAACAGATACAGTATTTCATAGTCATAGATTGCATTACAGACCGACCACCCAGTTTGTATGTAGCGGGGATTTGAGTAGATAAAACATGTTTAGACAATAAATACAATTTAAGTCGAGGTTTTATAAGTAATACAATGGGAAGAACATTTTTGGATAATCCAGTTCTTTTAAGAGCTTGAGTCCAGTTTATGGAAGTTCGCGGAAGTATAATGAAGTATATTAGGAAATTTTGGTATGTGGAAGCCGTAAAAGGAAGTGACGTAAATTTTTTGCACCAATCAACGTTTAAAAAAATAGGTCACATGGTTGAAATTCGAAAATTTGAATAGAAATGTCGTTAGAGTAATTCGAGCGCCAAAAATTAAACGAACACAGCTACGAAAAGTGCGGCAGCAGCTAAAAGCAGAATATATATAAAAGATTTGAATATTAAATGTAAGTTATTGTATTTTTTTACGCTTGAATGATTACAGGATCAAACTACGTGCAAAATATAACACGAACTTCGACGTTTCAAGGACATTTGTGACCTTTTGTCTGGGCCTTCGTTCACGATTGAAACGTCGAAGTTCTTGTTCTATTTTTTCTGTCGTTTGAGCTTGTAATCCCTCAAGTATACTTTTTCGTTCTCTCGCGATGTATTTATATCCGAAATGTATAGCCAGGCTTGTTGAATTTTATCCTGACATTGATTTAAAGATATTATTTAATGTATTAGAAGTTTTAATAGTTTGTGTATTTAAATAACTTGTATGTAGCGGGGATTTGAGTAGATAAAACATGTTTTAGACAACTTAAGTAATTTTGAAGCGCTTATACAGTCAGAAAGAGCGAGTGCGTGGCGAGTATATTTTCTGGACCATCCAGTTCTATTTAAGAATATTTAGTCCAGTGTAGGAAATTGTGCGGAAGTATATTAGGAATTTTGCCATGTGGAAACCCTAAAAGGGAGTGACGTACTTTTTTGCAACCAATCAACGTTTAGACAAGTATGTCACATGGTTGAAAATTTAAATTAAAATGTCGTTAGAGTAATTTGAGCGCCAATGTGGCAATATTAAACGATCATGGCAACGAAAGGACGAGAGCATGCTGATTGCTGAAACTTAGTTCAAATAATAAAGATTAGATTGTCTCCTGGTATGTTATTGTATATTTTTTGCGCTTGAATGATTACAGGAACAAACTACCTGAATAACTTAACAAGAACTTCGATGTTTGAAGGTCATTTGTGACCTTTAGTTCACGATCGAAACGTCGAAGTTCTTGTTCTATTTTTTCTGGCGTTTGAGCTGGTAATCCCTCAAGTATACTCTCGCAATGTATTTATATCCGAAATGTATAGCCAGGCTTGTTGAATTTTATCCTGACATTGATTTAAAAATATCAAATATTCGCTTCACAACAGATATTTCATGGATTGCATGGTAGACCACCTTTAGAAGTTTAGTTTGTGTATTTAAATAACTTTTATGCAGCGGGGTTTGGGTAGATAAACATATTTTCGACAACAAATGCAAGAAATGTTCGTTAATTTGAGCGCCAAAAGTGCCAGCATACTGAAATCTATTTTTAGATCCTGTTTATATCCCTCGAGTTTCCTTTAGTAGAATTCGAAAATTTTCATAGAAATGTTCCTTCAAGTTCCAAAATTAACAGCAAAAACCACAAGATGTGTTTCTGAAAGTTGAAAGAAATATAAAAGTCTACCCATTTCCATGCTTTTAACAAACAGATTTTATTATTTCTTTCAGTGGATCTATAAATGAACCCTACTCCCATTTGATCTGAGACGTTTTTCTGGCCTGTGTCAAACACACTAATTGGGTGCAGCTCCATGGCTCAGTTGATGTTCATTGGAAGAAAATTTCTGATTCAAACCCTACCCAACTTGAAGAATGCTTGGAAAGAGATAAACAAAGTAAGGTATGGTGTTTCAAATAACTTAATATTATTACTTTGTTCAGGGTTCTTAGTTCATACAAAACTTGATTCTATTTCGTTATTGGACTATGTCACAAAGTAGTCATGTGAGAATGCAAGCGCAGATCAAGTCTTCAATTTGCAAGCAAGGATGCAGAGTGTTCGAATGCAAATTTTTAGGATTGTTCCTGACATAGTATTTGGGGAGAATTTCACTATGTAGGATTTTCAGGACAATTGGTAATCTACGTCAACAAAACGGCAAAAGAAATGTAACCTCATGCACGATGGCTGACAATGCTACAACCGTCAACAAGAATATAAAGTCCTTGAATTCTTCTTGCTTTAGTTTTTGAATGCTGTATTTTCTGAAATTTGTTGGTATGTAGCACGATTGTACAGTTTAACAGCACTTTGTACAGACTTCTAATGCCTTCTTTTCAGCCCTAAATAGTCACTACTTGTATATTTTATCCTCTTCCTAGTTTACAGCACAAATTGCAGTTGTGAGTTTGAATCTAAAAGACTGCATGATTGCCTGTTGGTGTGAGGCTGAGGGGTATGGTTGGGGCTTGGAATCAAGTGTCTGCCATAAGTAGACAGGTGGCTTCCTTTGGGTTGACAGTTGTAAGTTTGAATCCAAGGGTTGCATGATCTTCCAGTTGGCTGCCATGTGTCTGTTAGGCTGAGGGGTATGGTTGGGGCTTGGAATCTGTGTTGCTTTGTGTTTCAGTTTGGTGTGGTTATAGTTGTGGTACAGAGGGTATATTAGTTTATTATAGTTAATCTGTATGCCATTATTGCTCACGGCATGCATGCACATTGTCACTGGGGTTAAAAAGCAGCTTTACATCCAGTGTCTGCCATAAGCAGGCAGTTTTTTTTGGTGTTTCAGTCTGATGTGGTTAGTTGTGGTACAGAGGGTACATTAGTTTATAGTTAATCTGTATGCCATTCTTGTTCACGGCATGCATGCACATTTGCAAAGCAGCTTTACATCCGGTGTCTGCCATAAGCAGGCAGTTTTCTTTGTGTTTCAGTCTGATGTGGTTAGTTGTGGTACAGAGGGTATATTAGTTTATAGTTAATCTGTATGCCATTCTTGTTTGCGGCATGCATGCACATTTGCAAAGCAGCTTTACATCCAATGTCTGCCATAAGCAGGCGGTTTTCTTTGTGTTTCAGTCTGACGTGGTTAGTTGTGGTACAGAGGGTACATTAGTTTATAGTTAATCTGTATGCCATTCTTGTTTGCGGCATGCATGCACATTTGCAAAGTAGCTTTACATCCGGTGTCTGCCATAAGCAGGCAGTTTTTTTGGTGTTTCAGTCTGATGTGGTTAGTTGTGGTACAGAGGGTACATTAGTTTATAGTTAATCTGTATGCCATTATTGTTCACGGCATGCATGCACATTTGCAAAGCAGCTTTACATCCAATGTCTGCCATAAGCAGGCGGTTTTCTTTGTGTTTCAGTCTGACGTGGTTAGTTGTGGTACAGAGGGTACATTAGTTTATAGTTAATCTGTATGCCATTCTTGTTTGCGGCATGCATGCACATTTGCAAAGTAGCTTTACATCCGGTGTCTGCCATAAGCAGGCAGTTTTTTTCGTGTTTCGATCTGATGTGGTTAGTTGTGGTACAGAGGGTACATTAGTTTATAGTTAATCTGTATGCCATTCTTGTTTGCGGCATGCATGGACATTCGCAAAGTAGCTTTGGATCCGATGTCTGCCATAAGCAGGCAGTTTTTTTTCGTGTTTCAGTCTGGTGTGGTTGTGGTACAGAGGGTACATTAGTTTATAGTTAATCTGTATGCCATTCTTGTTTGCGGCATGCATGGACATTTGCAAAGTATCTTTACATCCAGTGTCTGCCATAAGCAGGCAGTTTTCTTTGTGTTTCAGTCTGGTGTGGTTATAGTTATAGGTAATCTGTATGCCATTATTGTTCGCGGCATGCATGCACATTCGTAAAGGAGCTTTACATCCTGTGTCTGCCATAAGCAGGCAGTTTTCTTCATGTTTCGGTCTGATGTGGTTAGTTGTGGTACAGAGGGTATATTAGTTTATAGTTAATCTGTATGATATTCTTGTTTGCGGCATGCATGGACATTCGCAAAGTAGCTTTACATTCTATGTCTGCCATAAGCAGACAGTTTTCTTTGTGTTTCAGTCTGATGTGGTTAGTTGTGGTACAGAGGGTATATTAGTTCATTATAGTTCATCTGTATGGCATTATTGCTTCGGGCATGCATGGACATTGTCACTGGGATTAAATCCTCTTTAAAAAGCGAAGGCCTTCGATAAGTTTCGTGCTCGCAAAGCAGCTTTGCATCTTGTGTCTGCCATAAGTAGACAGGTGGCTTCCTCTGGGTTGACAGTTGTAAGTTTGAGCCCAAGGGTTGCATGATCTTCCAGTTGGCTGGCAACATGTGTCTGTTAGGCTGAGGGGTATGGTTGGGGCTTGGAATCCGTGTTGCTTTGTGTTTCAGTTTAGTGTGGTTATAGTTGTGGTACAGAGGGTATATTAGTTTATTATAGTTAATCTGTATGCCATTATTGTTCGCGGCATGCATGGACATTCGCAAAGTAGCTTTGCATCTGGTGTCTGCCATAAGCAAGCAGTTTTTGGTGTTTCGGTCTGATGTGGTTAGTTGTGGTACAGAGGGTACCATTAGTTTATAGTTAATCTGTACGCCATTCTTGCTCGCGGCATGCATGCACATTCGCAAAGTAGCTTTTCATCCGGTGTCTGCCATAAGCGGTTTTCTTCGTGTTTCGGTCCGATGTGGTTAGTTGTGGTACAGAAGGTATATTAGTATAAACTAATATACCCTCTATAGTTAATCTGTATGCCATTATTGTTCACGGCATGCAAGCACATTCACAAAGTAGCTTTACATCCGGTGTCTGCCATAAGCGGTTTTCTTCGTGTTTCAGTCCGATGTGGTTAGTTGTGGTACAGAGGGTACCATTAGTTTATAGTTAATCTGTACGCCATTCTTGCTCGCGGCATGCATGCACATTCGCAAAGCAGCTTTTCATCCGGTGTCTGCCATAAGCGGTTTTCTTCGTGTTTCAGTCCGATGTGGTTAGTTGTGGTACAGAGGGTACCATTAGTTTATAGTTAATCTGTATGCCATTCTTGCTCGCGGCATGCATGCACATTTGCAAAGTAGCTTTTCATCCGGTGTCTGCCATAAGCGGTTTTCTTCGTGTTTCGATCCGATGTGGTTAGTTGTGGTACAGAAGGTATATTAGTATAAACTAATATACCCTCTATGGCATACAGATTAATAGTTAATCTGTATGCCATTATTGTTCGCGGCATGCATGCACATTCGCAAAGTAGCTTTACATCCGGTGTCTGCCATAAGCGGTTTTCTTCGTGTTTCGGTCCGATGTGGTTAGTTGTAGTACAGAAGGTATATTAGTATAAACTAATATACCCTCTATGGCATACAGATTAATAGTTAATCTGTATGCCATTCTTGCTCGCGGCATGCATGCACATTCGCAAAGTAGCTTTTCATCCGGTGTCTGCCATAAGCGGTTTTCTTCGTGTTTCGGTCCGATGTGGTTAGTTGTAGTACAGAAGGTATATTAGTATAAACTAATATACCCTCTATGGCATACAGATTAATAGTTAATCTGTATGCCATTCTTGCTCGCGGCATGCATGCACATTTGCAAAGTAGCTTTTCATCCGGTGTCTGCCATAAGCGGTTTTCTTCGTGTTTCAGTCCGATGTGGTTAGTTGTGGTACAGAGGGTACCATTAGTTTATAGTTAATATGTACGCCATTCTTGCTCGCGGCATGCATGCACATTTGCAAAGTAGCTTTTCATCCGGTGTCTGCCATAAGCGGTTTTCTTCGTGTTTCGGTCCGATGTGGTTAGTTGTAGTACAGAAGGTATATTAGTATAAACTAATATACCCTCTATGGCATACAGATTAATAGTTAATCTGTATGCCATTATTGTTCGCGGCATGCATGCAAAGTAGCTTTACATCCGGTGTCTGCCATAAGCGGTTTTCTTCGTGTTTCAGTCCGATGTGGTTAGTTGTGGTACAGAGGGTACCATTAGTTTATAGTTAGTCTGTATGCCATTACTGTTCGCGGCATGCATGCACATTCGCAAAGTAGCTTTACATCCGGTGTCTGCCATAAGCGGTTTTCTTCGTGTTTCGGTCCGATGTGGTTAGTTGTAGTACAGAAGGTATATTAGTATAAACTAATATACCCTCTATGGCATACAGATTAATAGTTAATCTGTATGCCATTCTTGCTTGCGGCATGCATGCACATTTGCAAAGTAGCTTTTCATCCGGTGTCTGCCATAAGCGGTTTTCTTCGTGTTTCGGTCCGATGTGGTTAGTTGTAGTACAGAAGGTATATTAGTATAAACTAATATACCCTCTATGGCATACAGATTAATAGTTAATCTGTATGCCATTCTTGCTCGCGGCATGCATGCACATTTGCAAAGTAGCTTTTCATCCGGTGTCTGCCATAAGCGGTTTTCTTCGTGTTTCGGTCCGATGTGGTTAGTGGTACAGAGGGTACCATTAGTTTATAGTTAATATGTACGCCATTCTTGCTCGCGGCATGCATGCACATTTGCAAAGTAGCTTTTCATCCGGTGTCTGCCATAAGCGGTTTTCTTCGTGTTTCGGTCCGATGTGGTTAGTTGTATAGTACAGAAGGTATATTAGTATAAACTAATATACCCTCTATGGCATACAGATTAATAGTTAATCTGTACGCCATTAATGTTCGTGGGATGCATGCACATTCGCAAAGTAGCTTTACATCCGGTGTCTGCCTTAAGCAGGCGGTTTTCTTCGTGTTTCGGTCTGATGTGGTTAGTTGTGGCACAAAGGGTATATTAGTTAATAGTTAATCTGTACGCCTTAATGTTCGTGGGATGCATGCACATTCACAAAGTAGCTTTACATCCGGTGTCTGCCATAAGCAGGCGGTTTTCTTCGTGTTTCGGTCTGATGTGGTTAGTTGTGTCGCAGAGGGTATATTAGTTAATAGTTAATCTGTACGCCATTAATGTTCGTGGGATGCATGCACATTCGCAAAGTAGCTTTACATCCGGTGTCTGCCATAAGCAGGCGGTTTTCTTCGTGTTTCGGTCTGATGTGGTTAGTTGTGTCGCAGAGGGTATATTAGTTAATAGTTAATCTGTACGCCATTAATGTTCGTGGGATGCATGCACATTCGCAAAGTAGCTTTACATCCGGTGTCTGCCATAAGCAGGCGGTTTTCTTCGTGTTTCGGTCTGATGTGGTTAGTTGTAGTACAGAAGGTATATTAGTATAAACTAATATACCCTCTATGGCATACAGATTAATAGTTAATCTGTATGCCATTACCGTTCGCGGGATGCATGCACATTCGCAAAGTAGCTTTACATCCGGTGTCTGCCGTAAGCGGTTTTCTTCGTGTTTCGGTCCGATGTGGTTAGTTGTGGTACAGAAGGTATATTGGTTTTATTATATTCACAAGCTCTGGATATGAGGTATTCTGCAATCCGATTGGTTCTCTACTAGCAGGATATTAGCTCATATCCTGCTAGTAGAAAGTAGAAAATTCTAGTTAACAACATGTAAAAATGTTCTGTTCATATCCAGAGCTTGTGTATATAATAAAACTGTTATTCTATGAACTTGAGTCGTATATGACTGTCATATGAGCATATACTAGTTAAAGAATAACTGTTAAATAGTTAGTCTGTGTGCCATTATTGTTCATGGCATGCATGCACATTCGGAAAGTAGCTCTACATCCGGTATCTGCCATAAGCAGGCAGTTTTCTTTGTGTTTCAGTCTGGTGCGGTTAGTTGTGGTACAGAGGAGTTAGATAGGAGTTAAAATAGAGCAGTTAGCTTAATTTTTAGACTTCCGTACGAGAAGCATGCACCCAGACCCGCCTTAAAAAAATTTTTACTCGACTATAAGTTACAGTAAGTTTGTACAGTTACAATAAGTAACTATAACTGTTAAAAATAACTAATTGATCAACAAATAATGAATGTTCCTGTGCTGATTATGGAAAACCAATCAAGTCGGGTTTCCTGGTTGGTCGTGAAAATGATCTCTGTACGGCCGGTGCGAAACTGCTAACGAGTGAAACACGATCAGGGAGACATCCTCGAGAAAGAATTGAACAATTGAAACTTTACATACAATAATAGAACCTTTAGATAACAATAAATCAGAGCATGTAATTAGAGTAGTGAGAGGTTTTCCTGGGCCGGCGTTTTCATAATTGATATATGAGCAACTGAAATAGGCATTAGGGTTAGGTTAGGTTTAGTTGCTCATATACCAAGAAAAGCGCTGGTTCAGTTTCCTCGATAAACAAAAACAGTGCCATGTATGGGGCCATGATTGGTTGTGGGGTTAAATTCCCTGTGCACTGGGATATATATAAAATTTGATTATTAAATGTAAGTACTGAATTCCTTTGTATAAATATATGTGTCAACATGCTGTGGCACTCTGGAAAGTTTGTATCATGAAACCAAGATTTTGGGTGTGCAATTTTGATTTCTCTGTATATTTACTATTAAATTTTCGAAATCTCGGTTGTGTGATTTCCAAACTTTCCAGTCTGGGGGGTGCATATTTGTTTGTTGCTCAAACATGCCAAGATATACACACACCTCAGAATATACAAGAGTTTCGTCCATAACTGGAATTTCACTCACCCTCACATCTTTTATTCAGATTTTTATTTTCAGTTTGTAATATAAAACTTATGTGATTATGTGTATGAAAAGTTGTTTCATGAAATGTTTATCTATCCAGTAAGTTAAAATACATCACTGGCTCAGCGTATTAACTTGTAGAAATCTACTTTAGTACGTACTTTATCTTATAAATATGAAATGATTATCCATCCAGTCAACTTTATGCAGATCAATGGCCACTGAACTCTTAAATTGACTGAATTGATGAACCATTTTATTTATATAAGATGAAGTACTGTTGAACAGATCTGAATATACGTAATTGGTTACTGGATGGATAAACATTTCATCTAGATAAAATGAAGTACTACTGTATAGGCTTCTATCCAGTGTTACATAAATTCAGTGACACTGATCTCCATAAATATACTGGTTGGAAGAATCCTTTCATCTATATAAAATGAAGTACTATTGAGAAGTTTAAATGACGTTAAAGACTTAAAGCTGCCATGGTTGGAAATTTTGTAAATTTTCTTGAGAAGAGTTAACTTCATAAACATTCACCCAAACAAACATGGACCTTAATGAAGATTCACCAAATGGCATTGGTACAAATTCTGTTGCAGGTTTGTTTAATACAACTTTGTGCACTGACGTCTAAATATTTTACAGTCAAACACAAAAACTAAGGGTGGATGTCTAGTCCACTCTGTAAAGTTTGTATCGCGCAACCGAGATATCGGGGTGCGCAAAATCTCGGTTGTGCAATTTCCCAGTCAGGTATCTAATATGGATGAATGACCAAATGTATTGGTTTGTGTCCATATGGCTTATGGGTGATGTTGTCCTGCGACTTAACAAGTTTTCAGGGAAAATGTAGCGACTTGATAAAATGGCAACTTACATTGTCATTCAGATTTTGTCCTGTAATCACAGACTTGTTCCACGATGGGGGGAAGAGGGTATTGTAGTTATTAAATTAATTATCATGGTTATTAAAATCACCGGCATTTCTCATCGCCTTATTATCCAATTTATTGTTTTCAATAAACAAACCTACAATCAAGCGATTGAAAAGATGACAACAACTTTCTGTCAACTCGTTTTGACTAAGACCATGACACTAATCCCGTGTTCATGTAAAGCTTACATTCTTCAGTTACCAGCAAAGGCTCGTCAAACATTATCTCCGTTCATTCTGGTTTTAACCGTTGAAACTCATGAATAAAGATGAAATATTCAGTAAAAAAAAATGTAAAAATGTATTTATCTAATTGAAAACAAATAAAAGAAAATGGGGCAGAGTGTGGTGTCCACAGTCACACTTTGGTGAGGCACACACCAGCAGTCAGTCACGGTGAGGCACATACCAGCCAAGGAGAGCAAGAGCCTCCTTTAGTTTCTATATCTAACTTTATTTTGGTTCAATATTCTTGTCTCAAATGTCTTTTCTTTACATCTGCTATTTGGAAAATGAGCAACGTGTTCACTATCTTGCCTGTTAATGCAGCATGGTCCATGAGTATATAATAAACTATTGCCTTCCAATCACCAGCAGCTAGGTTGTAATATAATATAACACCCTGTATGGCTAGGAATGCACATCCGAATAGGCCAAACAAGAGCAGCGGAGGAAAACGTTCTTTTACATTCTTGGCAGTCAGAATGAAATATAATATAACAAATGCAATTAGTATATATAACACTATACAAAAATTCCCAATATTTGGAGAACAGGATAATGTTGAATCGCAGTTATTCCACCAAATATATTAATAGCCCAGATGCCACACATGTCAAACTTGAGTAAATGTCATAAGTTAAAGCTCCACTGGTATGGCACATACACAGATGGTAGATTGTGCTGTCAATATATGGTGACATACAGCCAATGTAATGTAAGATGTACCATAGGATGTACAGAGGGTATAATTTGTGTATATCGCTGGTATACTTGCATAGGGTATCCAAAACAGCATCAGAATACCAGATATTGCTAAATGAAAAGATATATGTTAAAAAGTAAAAGGGATATGTGGCTTACACTGAGCATTATCGTTCAGAAGATGATAGTAATAATAATAATATTTAATATTTATATTGCGCAAATTAACATGCTATAGTATATGATCAAATAGTATATGATAGCCATTGAACATGCAGACATGCAGTTATCAGAGTGAGAAGATAATGTTAATTTTTTCATAATGTATTGTCTCTTGTATTTTGACTTTTGTCCGGTTATATGACTCCAGTTAAGTGAAAGACTAAAAACTCACCAAGTGTATAGATATTGACAGTTTGATTATGAAAAAATAATAAACTTTGACAACACTCTGACATTCATCTGTCGCCGATAACCGTCTTTTACGAACGGATTAAAACGCAAATAATCCGGCATTTCGTCTATTTTATGCAACTTGTTTTCATAAATGGCATCCTTTTTATTCACTTCTGAATTTGGAAAGCCAACATTGTTTTTCTTGGCCATTTCACCAGTATTTGTGTAGTAACTTTTTGACGATATCGAGTTTCAGACATTTTGATACGTAGCTCCGCCCACGTACGGGTTAACGGTCCCCGGGTGAAAGACCCCGGCACTGATGATAATATTTGGGAGTTCGCGCTTTTGGCGGGAAGATTTTCAAAACTCCAAAACAAAATGGCGACGGTTTTATTGTGTTGAGTTGAAGGACATTTCTCTTTTTAAAACAGTAAACACTGTAGCTACAGAATCAGGGGCGCCGGATCGTAGCCGAAGCGGCGGGGGCAGAGCCATGAAAAGGGCACGAGCGCCGAAGGCGCGATAAATTTGTAGGGGGGTCCGGGATATCCTCCCCCGGAAAATTTTGAAATCTACACTCTCTGAAATGCCATTTCCTGCATTTTGAGTGGAGATTTTACATAATTCTGAATATTATAAAACGATAACACACAGGAATTAGCTAAGGGAAGTGCGTTATTGCGGAGCTTAACTGCGCTAATCGACCACGGAAAACTAGGCGTGTGAGGAAACCAGAAAAATCTAGATAACTTATCAAGAAGATAACTAGTCAATTAACGTAATCGAGTTAAACTGCACGGTCATAATCCTTATTAAACCTATTCTCAGCGGTCTCGCTCGCGCCTATATAAGGAGATCAGAACCAGTGATCGAGGTCAGTCTGTTGAAGCAAGTCGTGGACTTATGACTATGGCCACTACAGAAGCTCAAATTCCTGTCGACAATGTCCAAGCTGCTCAAGCCATCCTCGCTACCGATCATCCGCCGGTTGCCGTTGCAGAAGTAGAAGAACCTCAGCCTCCCGTTCTTGCCGTGCGAGATACACCGCCGAGGCCTCAGCCACCGATCGCAAATGTTCCTTTGCCTGAAGGCTGAAGATATGTCTTTAATTAGAGGTTTGTAAAATCATTATTTTCTGAACTTATTTATCGCATGGCTTGTAAACTCACTAAACTGTGTTCTTTCCGTCATAGCGGCTTCGCTTGATGTACTTTATGGCATTCTTTTCACTCAGAACGCTATTGCGTTACGGTTTATTTCTGTGGCAATCTTATAGCCACGTTACTTTAGACTTTCGGTACATGCTGAGCCCTGCTGTAAACGTTTTAGCTATGAAGCTGTGCGGGCTGTTATGTATATTTCTAAATTTTCATTATATCTTGTACCATGTATGTTTAACCCTGCTGTTAACGTATTTGCTGCAAAGCTGTGCGGGTTATTAGTATTCATGTATACCTTTTGTATATTTTCCACTGATACTTCTATATCATGAGCCCTGCTGTAAACGTTTTAGCTATGAAGCTGTGCGGGCTGTTATGTATATTTCTAAATTTTCATTATATCTTGTACCATGTATGTTTAACCCTGCTGTTAACGTATTTGCTGCAAAGCTGTGCGGGTTATTAGTATTCATGTATACCTTTTGTATATTTTCCACTGATACTTCTATATCATGAGCCCTGCTGTAAACGTTTTAGCTATGAAGCTGTGCGGGCTGTTATGTATATTTCGAAATTCATTCACTATATCTAGTTGTACCATGTATGTTTAACCCTGCTGCTAACGTATTTGCTGCAAAGCTGTGCGGGTTATTATTATATTTTTATATGTATTCATTGGATCTTGTGTACCTGGCCCGGCTCCAAACGTTGTGGCTTTAATGCTGTGCGGGCGATCCTTTATGTTTTTTCGTTCGTATTTGTATCCGCTTAGCCCTGCTTAAACGTTTATGCGGTTTATCACATGTTTAGCTGTAAAGCTGTGCGGGCTGTTCTATTTATCAGATATGTTTATACTTGTCTGCTTCGCTCTTACTGAGTGATTTATGGTTTGCGTTATCACCGCTCTGGATATGAATATAATCGTATTAGCATATTATTTCACTTTTTTAGTTTATACCGAAAGCGTGCAACCGTCGCTAATGACGATAATTTGCTTTCCTATTGTTTGTGAAGCTAGATCTTTGCTGTTCGCCTCGGTTACGTCTTTATTTTATATCTGTAGGCGTTACGTCAACGAATTAAAATATTGTAAGACTCTCAAGGGACTACCGTCGAGGCTTTGCTACGGCAGATTACCCATTACGGAAGTCGTCGACTTGAAGATTTTGACAAATATCAAGCTCTTTCCCTTGCAGAAAATTTGGTCTCCGTTGCTAAAGGCAATTTTGCATTACAGCCGCTTTGCCCGCGCGGGCGGAGCGACCATGTTTCAACTTTCGCTGTAGGTGTCTAGCATGAGATTTTTTTGTCCGCTTTACACCTCGCGGACACGCCTGAAAGTTGAACTACATTCAACTTTCTTAGCGTGCCCGCGCGACTAATTATTCACGTGATTCGAATCGGTCGCTTCGCCCGCGCGGGCAAAGCGACCGTAATGGAAAATGGCCTTAAGACCTCGGGTGACATCAAAGCTGCCAGCTATGAAATCATTGCGGCGACTTTACGTGAGAAAATTTCAGTCGAAATAGAACACTTTAAAGCCTACTTTTTAGCCCTCCTCGCCGATAAAGAATTTTCAAGGATAATAGACACCGTCTCTAAAATCGATCAGTCATTCCAGCGTTCATCCCCGTATCAGAGAAGCTCACAGCCTCGCAGGGGAAGATTTATTTCGGGGAATAATCCACCACGTATCGTGTGTTACAAATGTGGCACTCCTGGCCACAAGTCTCCACAATGTTGGCGACGATCTGGCACTCGACCTCCTCCTCGCCAACAGAACACTCAAATGCGTTAAACACTGTAAAAACACAATAAATTATTATTTATTCTTTCGTTGTGTTGTTTATTTTTATTCCTTTACCTATCGATCACTCCACAACCTCCTTTTCTCCACGTTCTTTTCACATTAACTGGCGATTTTTCTCGCAAAATGCTAGTATAAATTAACCATTTATTTGTTGCAATTTTCTGGAATACGTCTAGAAAATTCACACCAAATAGTACATACACAACAAATAGTATAAGTATCGTCACGCTCACTGAGCAGCTCTTTCTTCCTGCTTTATTTCAGTAAACATTTCAAGTCTTGTCCTCATATGACCTATTGCTTTCGGTAACGTGATAATTATGATAATCGTTCTGATAATCACATATTCATTATAACCATTTATTCAATTTCATACCCCTTTTATAGAACTCTTCATCTATTACTATTAAGTCTTTTCTTCTTTCACATTCTTTCCTTTACTTTCTTGCTCACGGATGGCATTCTCAAGGAGAATCTAATTTCTCTCTCGGATTACTGGGGCTGAGTTTGCCATCCCCTGGGCTTATTCTTCTTCTACCATATCTTTTCTCTCTAGTTCTCAAGAACCATGTCGTATGACTGGGAACGGACCCCGAATTTTCATCCTACTTCGCCTTCTCCGCGTAGTTAGCGGACATTATGTCACACGTCGGCTGGAATAGTAAAGGAACTGCTTTGTACTATATGAAGTTAGCTGAAGTATTGCGCGCAGGGGGTCCATCAGACCTGTTGTCCTCCAATGCGTGTGTCTCCTTTCCTGCGACTGAAATGTACTCTGACCTGAACCGTCTTAAAAACTTTCTCTTAGTTCCGCAGTCCTAGGTTTTCTGTTCCATGTTGAGATTGGGCTCCGTTGGGGGTTTTCCCCCGGCTCTTTTGAGTACGGGCTCTTTCTTGGTACTACTGTGTGTTTCTTAACTATGGATATTGAAATATCTCAACCAAGAGACTGTCGGTGCCCAATCTCAACACAAGGTGTGAGTGAGACCGGTGAGAATAAAGTACTATTCTCAGCGGTCTCGCTCGCGCCTATATAAGGAGATCAGAACCAGTGATCGAGGTCAGTCTGTTGCAGTGAGCTCTATATATATATATCTGGAGTGAGAACTTACGTCCAAAAAGTGAAGCCAAAGATGGCGGAAATTGACGTCCAGTGCCAATCCCTTTCTATTGTTTTCGACCGCGCGGTTTGCACAAGCCGGCCAGGAGTGTGCCGAAATTTCGTGTTTTTACTCCGATGTAAACAATAACATCATGATTTTATGAACTAATAACTTGATTAGCGATGCGATCTGTTAGTATAAACTGGAATTAGCTAGAAAAATGGTATGAAAACTGTTTATGACCTTCATGAGTTTGGACGTCAATTGCCGCCATCTTGGCTTCACTTGGCCTATTGGCCGAACATTAGAAGTTCTTACTCCAGATATATATGGAGCTCACTGGTCTGTTGAAGCAAGTCACGTGGTATCTGTAGAGACTAGGATACCACGTTTTATATTTCAACCGTTCCCACTCACTCCTTCGTCGATTGCAGTCTCGTTTCATTATTTTTCCACCCTTCCCTTCCCAACGTTTTTTATTTACAGGGAATTATCAATGAGGCGAGACTGTCGGTGCCCAATCTCAACACAAGGTGTGAGTGAGACCGGTGAGAATGAAGTACTATGAGGGCTAGTCCGGTCACAATAATAATAATTTATTCATTACAATGCACTTTATTGTTAAGAAAAAGGGCAACCGGTTGCCCCCGCGTGCCCCCGTACTATAAGGGCAGCGGGGGCAGCTGCCCCCGCTGCCCCCGTGGCTCCGGCGCCCCTGAATATTATGAAATTTATACTACAATGGACGGAGAACAGTTCAAGTTGCTATAAAGTGGAATAAAGGTAGTTATTTAAGTTAACGTTACGATTTTATCCGTATAAATATAAATTGCTTTTTAATTTTTATAGCTAGTTCGTATTTTGACAATACTATTAGTTATTTTAGTACTGTATTGTACATATTAGGGAGCTTTAGATTTGACTACGAGTACGACTACGGGATTTTCCCGTTAAATATCTGCTACTAGAAACTTGTTATCGTCCTCTCTTTGGCACAGCACAACTATGAGTTTGTAGTAGCTATATTTAAGTAGCAGACGTTAAGCAGAAAAATATTGTGGTCGTTTAAAGCCTGGTTCACACGAGTGAGATGTGTGAACCGAGCTTTTGTCCAATATAAAGCTCCCTAATTTGTATTGGAGGGCCACAGGTTAATTTGTTATGCCCTGTTTACATGAGCCCAGCCTTGTTTGTTATTGCATTCACATAAACCCGGGTTGGGGGCAACATTAGATATTTGCTTTCAACCCGGGTCAGCTTGAGCCAACCTGGTTGTGGCATTTTTCTGTTCATAACTCTTTCAGTGCACACTATTTTGCTGATACAAATGTTTCTAACCTTTGTATCATCCACCTTATGTCAAGCAAATTTGTGTACTTGTTGTAAGGCGATCTAACAAGACCCATAATTCTCATTTAACATATGAATATTGTATATCAATGAGTGTTAGAGCTTGTGGAGGCCACAGCTCAAGGAAAATCATAACTTTACAATAAATATCTGTCATCTTCTCATTTGGACATATTAGGGGATGTTGCATTTAAAAAAAAAAACCTAACCTTGAACAAAGCATTAAAACTTTATATTTTGTCTTTTTAATTTAGGATACATGTTTGCATGGATGCCATACATTGATGCCATATACAACTTCAGTTTGGATACCATGCAAGAAATATAATAGACCTTTTCTTGAAATGAATTGTGAAGCAATCTATACCGAAGAAAGGAGACTTTTTCAGGTTAGAATATTCCTTGTGTATTAACTGGCAGTACCCTACCACTGACAAGTAAAATACTAAAGTAGGGTACATCTAGGTGCTAGGGCAGATTGCCAGTTAATGGTTATTATTATAGGTATAATAGCATTATTAGCATATTTGTTTTCCATATAATTTGAAAAAATGTGCATGGGTGAGTTTTCAAAGACTCAAATTTGCACAAGTTAATTTACATGGGAAAGACATTGGTTCAATTGTTGCTTCTTTCCAAGAAATGTGGTTTGCCTGCTTACAGAGATCCAAGCGAATATGGCGAGACTGTGCCACCAGGCAGTTACTTCTCATGTGGGCCATATGACATCGAGTCATGCATGATTGATTTAAACACTGACTTTCCATGGAAAAGCAACTCTTGTTGACAGAACGTTAATGCACGATGCATGATAGAGTTCCGTATTAATCCTTTAACTAGCAGTACAGTCCTTATCTGCCACCATCAAATCAAAATTTGCATGAGTTCATTTACACAGGAATGGCATTGGTTCGATTCAGGCATTTGAGTGTATATAACAACTGCCTGTGCTAGCAAATTTGACAGCAGGGTCATATATAAAAAAACTCTAACCTTGAACAAAGCATTAAAACATATTTTGTCTTTTTAATTTAGGATACAAGTTTGCATGATGCCATACATTGATGCCATGAACAACTTCAGTTTGGATACCATGCAAGAAATATAATAGACCTTTTCTTGAAATGAATTGCAAAGCAATCTATGCTGAAGAAAGGAGACTAGCTTTGTCAGGTTAGAATATTCCTTGTGTATTAACCCATTAAGTGCAGTACCTTACCGCTGACAAGTAACATTGTCTGGTGTTTGACAGAGTAAAATACTAAAGTAGGGTACATCTAGGCACTAGGGCACATATTGCCACATAATCAGTTATTATTATAGGTATAATATTGCATTGTTTCCCGTATTTGAAAAAATGTTGGATGGGTGAGTTTTCAAAGACTATCAAAATTTGCATGAGTTAATTTACCTGGGAAAGCCATTGCTTTGACTCAAGCATGGGATTTGATATTTTAATAGATAGTCAGAGTGAGTATATAACAACTGCCTGTGCTAGCAAATTATACTTGTTAATATGTTACAGCAGGGTTGTAAATATAAACCCTCTGACAGCAGCTTTCAACCATATTTATATTTAAAATGTTTAAATTAACACCATAATTGCAATGCGTTTATTTTGCGACTTGCAATTGCAACTGGTGGGTAAATCACATCAGGGGATATGTTGGCCATTCGTAGTTGTTCAATGTCAGTTCAGCTTGATTTTTCTGGTTGGTCATGCAAAATAGGCAAGTCTGCAGTTCTGCATGGGAAGCTCTGCCCTTCGGGTGCTGCAAGGCCTAACACAATCGGGAATAACCAGGCAAAATTGTCATTGAATCTCCACTTGTGACCAGCTTTTCACCTGTGTGGCTTGATCTAGCTTTCTACGATTGTCATTTCTAATTGGCAGTTAGTATAAAAAATCTGCCTGCATTCATATTTATATTTAAAATGTTTAAATTAACACCATAATTGCAACGCGTTGACTGATGGGTAAAATCACATCAGGGGATAGGTTGGCCATTCGTCGTTGTTCGATGGTAGTTCGGCTTGGTTTTGCTGGTTGGTCGTGCAAAATAGGCAAGTCAGCAGCTCAGTTCTGCATGGCAAGTTATTTATATAAATTCTGAATTATAAAGTTAGTCTTGATTCTCTGAGAGAAAGGTCTTTGTTGGTGAGAAAGTGACAAGTCAGTAATATTAGGAGGTTGCTTAATTTAAATTATTTTACATTCGAAACTGCAATGATTTACAATTATATTTAATTGAGTCAATGTTCATTCAACAATTTTTACTTTTTTGCGCGATTTGCAAGGATTCCAGTCTGGCAGTACAGTTTCACACAACAATTTTTTTGGTATTTTAGGGTTTGTTTTTTTTGTGTTTTTTTCTTGTGTTTTTTTTCTATATACAATATATTTACAAATGGTGGTGAATGGTCAAAGGTTTTGCTACTTTAATCGAGGATTGTTGGCAGGTCTACAGAAGATCAATTTCCAAGGAATTGTGGATTTTCGTCTCAGATGATTCCTGAAAATAGTTTAAAATTAAATATAAGGCTCATGCAAGACTCGTATAGATGCCATTTACCTTCAAGGTCTTGTTGGGGAGTTGGTTTCTATAAATACAACAAAAATGAAGTCAAAAATCAAGGATAGTAATAAACAAGCTAACAATAATAAACGACGCATAAGATAGAATAACTGTATTAATAATCTATTAATTTTTAATCAACGTGTTTTACTCCTCTTACTTTGAATCCCATGGAGTAAATAAGGTAGTAAAGGTTAACACAAAAAGGAAGGAAATGATGACACGAATTATTTCGTGACACTCGCATTGCAAATCGTCTTAAACCAATGAACTGTCATTAAACCTTAATGGAGATATAAGCACTGGGAGGGAGGAGGGGGGTGTCTTGTTTCGCTCGAGGTAAAACTGGCATTTCTTGTTTCACAAGTATGAAATAGCCACTCCACAAAGATTAGAAGAAGACGTGTTTTTAATTGCTGTTATATCAAAACTACTATTACCAGCCGTGTTGCAAGGAATCTTACCAGAACAAGTTGCAGGGAATCTTTATACATTTCTCGCTACCCATATTACCAATACCCCCTTTCTTTTTATTTGTCCAATCATTGCCCTGCCAGAAGAAACGTTGACAGTACAACTGCAGGAGGGTCGGCGTCCTTTGCCCGGCAATCAGTCTGTGGCTAAAGTCGCGTTTCACGACCCAAAAATCTATCATTCAATGCATGTTTCTGAAAGCAAATATTAGCAATTCACGGCTTACGAAAATATGATCCTTTACCGCCATAGTGCTAAGCAATGTTTTGGCTTGTTTGGTTGAGCCTTGTTCCTGCGTGTTTACTACTAAACTGGATAATTGTATAGACGGTGTTTATGGGATACTTTTTCGTAGTTTAAATCGGGCTTAAATCTAGTTTCAAACTATTCCCAAAAAACGTTTCTCTTGCCCGATTCACAAAGAACGGCTTTACGCAATCGATTTTTGCCGTCTCGTCGTAAATTTTGGCATTCACTTTTATAATGTTGGAAAACCAGACCTCAAAACTGAGGTCTACTCTCGCGCCATCTTTCGCCATGATGGTTACGGAGGTTAGCAGGTCTAAAATACATTAATTGATTTATTAGGCTATTAGGGTTAGAATAAATTACAAATACTGATGTGGTTATAAAGATGTTTTCTGTACTATTTATAGTGGATTACCAAGTCCTCTATTTGAACGAAGATTGGTCAAAAGACATCTTTGGCATGTCTTAAGGAACATACCGGTATATTCTGTTTTACAAATTTGGTGACAAGCAGAAGAAAAATCTCAATTCTCAATGGTAAGTAATAATATATCTTTACACCTGCTTGCAGTGTACAGTATTGATTTAGTTCAGCTATGACAACTGTAAATTGAATATTTTATTATGATGTGAAGAAAACCTATCCGATATGTGCACTGATAACGATCCATGCTTATAAATATGGTGGTGTTGCAACAGAACAATTCTAGTCATTTTCTTGACATGACAGAGTTTGTTAAAAACAATGTTTTCAAACCTTTTGCTGTATCCATAAGCACTTCCTCTATGTTCTTCCGAGGGTTTTTAATATGTTTTATAAGCTGCCGTGGAAATACATCAACCCGCGACCTTGCATCAGAACAGGTGAAAACAAAAATTAAAAATAGCATGTGGTCAAACTGAGCTAATCAAATTGACGAGATAGTCTAGTGGGTACTTGGTACCATCGAATGCATGAGAACTATGGATCAATCCCTGCTGAAACACAAGTCGTTTTAGACTTTGAAAATCTTATTCATTAATTCCACCTGATACAGAAAAGGGTTAAGGAAAATAAATACATATATCTAACTAGCAACGGACAAGATAGCCTAGTGGGTACTTAGTACCATCGGATGCATGAGAACTATGTATCAATCCCTGCTGAAGTAGAAGTAGTTTTAGACTTTGAAAATCTTGTTCATTAATTCCACCTGATACAGAAAAGGGTTAAGGAAAATAAATACATATATCTAACTAGCAACGGACAAGATAGCCTAGTGGGTACTTGGTAGCATCGGATGCATGAGAACTATGGATCAATCCCTGCTGAAGTACAAGTAGTTTTAGACTTTGAAAATCTTGTTCATTAATTCCACCTGATACAGAAAAGGGTTAAGGAAAATAAATACATATATCTAACTAGCAACGGACAAGATAGCCTAGTGGGTACTTGGTAGCATCGGATGCATGAGAACTATGGATCAATCCCTGCTGAAGTACAAGTAGTTTTTGACTTTGAAAATCTTGTTCATTAATTCCACCTGATACAGAAAAGGTTAAGGAAAATAAATACATATATCTAACTAGCAACGGACAAGATAGCCTTGGGTACTTGGTAGTGATGCATGAGAACTATGGATCAATCCTGCTGAAGTACAAGTAGTTTTTGACTTTGAAAATCTTGTTCATTAATTCCACCTGATACAGAAAAGGTTGAGAATATCAGTGACTAAAACAAATATGTAAATTTGTTGATTTTTTTTTGAAAATGATTGTTTATATAAACAAATTATACGACAATTTTTCACACACTTAGAAATTTTTTTGTTGTTTTTAGTGCGATGAAGTGCGGTGAAGGTGCGGTGAGCGTAGCGAACGAGCAAGAGGCAATATTCTCTATTCTATCAATGTTTTCTTGTAGAAATTTTTGATAATTTTTTTTTATAAGTTTTTTGAGACACTTAGAAATTTTTTGTTGTTTTTAGTGCGGTGAAGTGCGGTGAAAGTGCGGTGAAGATGCGGTGAAGTGCGGTGAAGAAATTTTTGATGTTTTTTTATAAGTTTTTTGAGACACTTAGAAATTTTTTGTTGTTTTTAGTGCGGTGAAGTGCGGTGAAGGTGCGGTGAAGGTGCGGTGAAGTGCGGTGAAGAAATTTTTTATAATTTTTTTTTATAATTTTTGACACTTAGAAATTTTGTTGTTGTTTTTAGTGCGGCGAAGTGCGGTGAAGAAATTTTTTATAATTTTTTTTTATAATTTGTTTTATATAAGTCGTTTTAGACTTTGAAAATCTTATTCATTAATTCCACCTGATACAGAAAAGGGTTAAGGAAAATAAATACATATATCTAACTAGCAACGGACAAGATAGCCTAGTGGGTACTTTGTAGCATCGGATGCATGAGAACTATGGATCAATTTTTGACTTTGAAAATCTTGTTCATTAATTCCACCTGATAAAAATCTTGTCCATTAATTCCACCTGACACAGAAAAGGTTAAGGAAAATAAAAACATATATCTAACAAGCAAAGGACAAGATAGTCTAATGGTCACGGCGAAATGTAGCATATGTATGAATTCAGGATCGATTCCTGGCTCTGTCAAAGAGTGTTTTAGCCTTTGACAGGGGTATTAATTCGTTATGGGCTGAAATGTTTTATAATTTTATTTTTAAAATTTTTTTCAGACACTTAGAAATTTTTTTGTTGTTTTTAGTGCGATGAAGATGCGGTGAAGTGCGGTGAAGAAATTTTTGATAATTTTTTTTTATAAGTTTTTTGAGACACTTAGAAATTTTTTGTTGTTTTTAGTGCGGTGAAGTGCGGTGAAGGTGCGGTGAAGTGCGGTGAAGTGCGGTGAAGAAATTTTTTATAATTTTTTTTTATAATTTTTGACACTTAGAAATTTTGTTGTTGTTTTTAGTGCGGTGAAGGTGCGGTGAAGGTGCGGCGAAGTGCGGTGAAGAAATTTTTTATAATTTTTTTTTATAATTTGTTTTATATAAGTCGTTTTAGACTTTGAAAATCTTATTCATTAATTCCACCTGATACAGAAAAGGTTAAGGAAAATAAAAACATATATCTAACAAGCAATGGACAAGATAGTCTAATGGTCACGGCGAAATGTAGCATATGTATGAATTCAGGATCGATTCCTGGCTCTGTCAAAGAGTGTTTTAGCCTTTGACAGGGGTATTAATTCATTATGGGCTGAAATGTTTTATAATTTTATTTTTAAAATTTTTTTCAGACACTTAGAAATTTTTGTTGTTGTTTTTAGTGCGATGAAGATGCGGTGAAGTGCGGTGAAGAAATTTTTGATAATTTTTTTTTATAAGTTTTTTGAGACACTTAGAAATTTTTTGTTGTTTTTAGTGCGGTGAAGTGCGGTGAAGGTGCGGTGAAGTGCGGTGAAGAAATTTTTGATAATTTTTTTTTATAAGTTTTTTGAGACACTTAGAAATTTTTTGTTGTTTTTAGTGCGGTGAAGTGCGGTGAAGGTGCGGTGAAGGTGCGGTGAAGTGCGGTGAAGAAATCTTTTATAATTTTTTTTTATAATTTTTGACACTTAGAAATTTTGTTGTTGTTTTTAGTGCGGTGAAGGTGCGGTGAAGGTGCGGCGAAGTGCGGTGAAGAAATTTTTTATAATTTTTTTTTATAATTTGTTTTATATAAGTCGTTTTAGACTTTGAAAATCTTATTCATTAATTCCACCTGATACAGAAAAGGGTTAAGGAAAATAAATACATATATCTAACTAGCAACGGACAAGATAGCCTAGTGGGTACTTGGTAGCATCGGATGCATGAGAACTATGGATCAATCCCTGCTGAAGTACAAGTAGTTTTTGACTTTGAAAATCTTGTCCATTAATTCCACCTGACACAGAAAAGGTTAAGGAAAATAAAAACATATATCTAACAAGCAAAGGACAAGGTAGTCTAATGGTCACGGCGAAATGTAGCATATGTATGAATTCAGGATCGATTCCTGGCTCTGTCAAAGAGTGTTTTAGCCTTTGACAGGGGTATTAATTCGTTATGGGCTGAAATGTTTTATAATTTTATTTTTAAAATTTTTTTCAGACACTTAGAAATTTTTTTGTTGTTTTTAGTGCGATGAAGATGCGGTGAAGTGCGGTGAAGAAATTTTTGATAATTTTTTTTTATAAGTTTTTTGAGACACTTAGAAATTTTTTGTTGTTTTTAGTGCGGTGAAGTGCGGTGAAGGTGCGGTGAAGGTGCGGTGAAGTGCGGTGAAGAAATTTTTTATAATTTTTTTTTATAATTTTTGACACTTAGAAATTTTGTTGTTGTTTTTAGTGTGGTGAAGGTGCGGTGAAGGTGCGGCGAAGTGCGGTGAAGAAATTTTTTATAATTTTTTTTTATAATTTGTTTTATATAAGTCGTTTTAGACTTTGAAAATCTTATTCATTAATTCCACCTGATACAGAAAAGGGTTAAGGAAAATAAAAACATATATCTAACAAGCAATGGACAAGATAGTCTAATGGTCACGGCGAAATGTAGCATATGTATGAATTCAGGATCGATTCCTGGCTCTGTCAAAGAGTGTTTTAGCCTTTGACAGGGGTATTAATTCATTATGGGCTGAAATGTTTTATAATTTTATTTTTAAAATTTTTTTCAGACACTTAGAAATTTTTTTGTTGTTTTTAGTGCGATGAAGATGCGGTGAAGTGCGGTGAAGAAATTTTTGATAATTTTTTTTTATAAGTTTTTTGAGACACTTAGAAATTTTTTGTTGTTTTTAGTGCGGTGAAGTGCGGTGAAGGTGCGGTGAAGTGCGGTGAAGAAATCTTTTATAATTTTTTTTTATAATTTTTGACACTTAGAAATTTTGTTGTTGTTTTTAGTGCGGTGAAGGTGCGGTGAAGGTGCGGCGAAGTGCGGTGAAGAAATTTTTTATAATTTTTTTTTATAATTTGTTTTATATAAGTCGTTTTAGACTTTGAAAATCTTATTCATTAATTCCACCTGATACAGAAAAGGTTAAGGAAAATAAAAACATATATCTAACAAGCAATGGACAAGATAGTCTAATGGTCACGGCGAAATGTAGCATATGTATGAATTCAGGATCGATTCCTGGCTCTGTCAAAGAGTGTTTTAGCCTTTGACAGGGGTATTAATTCATTATGGGCTGAAATGTTTTATAATTTTATTTTTAAAATTTTTTTCAGACACTTAGAAATTTTTGTTGTTGTTTTTAGTGCGATGAAGATGCGGTGAAGTGCGGTGAAGAAATTTTTGATAATTTTTTTTTATAAGTTTTTTGAGACACTTAGAAATTTTTTGTTGTTTTTAGTGCGGTGAAGGTGCGGTGAAGGTGCGGTGAAGTGCGGTGAAGAAATCTTTTATAATTTTTTTTTATAATTTTTGACACTTAGAAATTTTGTTGTTGTTTTTAGTGCGGTGAAGGTGCGGTGAAGGTGCGGCGAAGTGCGGTGAAGAAATTTTTTATAATTTTTTTTTATAATTTGTTTTATATAAGTCGTTTTAGACTTTGAAAATCTTATTCATTAATTCCACCTGATACAGAAAAGGGTTAAGGAAAATAAATACATATATCTAACTAGCAACGGACAAGATAGCCTAGTGGGTACTTGGTAGCATCGGATGCATGAGAACTATGGATCAATCCCTGCTGAAGTACAAGTAGTTTTTGACTTTGAAAATCTTGTTCATTAATTCCACCTGATACAGAAAAGGTTAAGGAAAATAAAAACATATATCTAACAAGCAATGGACAAGATAGTCTAATGGTCACGGCGAAATGTAGCATATGTATGAAGTCAGGATCGATTCCTGGCTCTGTCAAAGAGTGTTTTAGCCTTTGACAGGGGTATTAATTCATTATGGGCTGAAATGTTTTATAATTTTATTTTTAAAATTTTTTTCAGACACTTAGAAATTTTTGTTGTTTTTAGTGCGATGAAGATGCGGTGAAGTGCGGTGAAGAAATCTTTTATAATTTTTTTTTATAATTTTTGACACTTAGAAATTTTGTTGTTGTTTTTAGTGCGGTGAAGTGCGGTGAAGAAATCTTTTATAATTTTTTTTTATAATTTTTGACACTTAGAAATTTTGTTGTTGTTTTTAGTGCGGTGAAGGTGCGGTGAAGGTGCGGCGAAGTGCGGTGAAGAAATTTTTTATAATTTTTTTTTATAATTTGTTTTATATAAGTCGTTTTAGACTTTGAAAATCTTATTCATTAATTCCACCTGATACAGAAAAGGGTTAAGGAAAATAAATACATATATCTAACTAGCAACGGACAAGATAGCCTAGTGGGTACTTGGTAGCATCGGATGCATGAGAACTATGGATCAATCCCTGCTGAAGTACAAGTAGTTTTTGACTTTGAAAATCTTGTTCATTAATTCCACCTGATACAGAAAAGGGTTAAGGAAAATAAATACATATATCTAACAAGCAATGGACAAGATAGTCTAATGGTCACGGCAAAATGTAGCATATGTATGAAGTCAGGATCGATTCCTGGCTCTGTCAAAGAGTGTTTTAGCCTTTGACATGGGTATTAATTCATTATGGGCTGAAATGTTTTATAATTTTATTTTTAAAATTTTTTTCAGACACTTAGAAATTTTGTTGTTGTTTTTAGTGCGATGAAGATGCGGTGAAGTGCGGTGAAGAAATTTTTGATAATTTTTTTTTATAAGTTTTTTGAGACACTTAGAAATTTTTTGTTGTTTTTAGTGCGGTGAAGTGCGGTGAAGGTGCGGTGAAGGTGCGGTGAAGTGCGGTGAAGAAATTTTTATAATTTTTTTATAATTTTTGACACTTAGAAATTTTGTTGTTGTTTTTAGTGCGGTGAAGGTGCGTTGAAGGTGCGGTTAAGTGCTGTGAAGAAATTTTTTATAATTTTTTTTTATAATTTGTTTTATATAAGTCGTTTTAGACTTTGAAAATCTTATTCATTAATTCCACCTGATACAGAAAAGGTTAAGGAAAATAAAAACATATATCTAACAAGCAATGGACAAGATAGTCTAATGGTCACGGCGAAATGTAGCATATGTATGAATTCAGGATCGATTCCTGGCTCTGTCAAAGAGTGTTTTAGCCTTTGACATGGGTATTAATTCATTATGGGCTGAAATGTTTTATAATTTTATTTTAAATATTTTTTTCAGACACTTAGAAATTTTTGTTGTTGTTTTTAGTGCGATGAAGATGCGGTGAAGTGCGGTGAAGAAATTTTTGATAATTTTTTTTTATAAGTTTTTTGAGACACTTAGAAATTTTTTGTTGTTTTTAGTGCGGTGAAGTGCGGTGAAGGTGCGGTGAAGTGCGGTGAAGAAATCTTTTATAATTTTTTTTTATAATTTTTGACACTTAGAAATTTTGTTGTTGTTTTTAGTGCGGTGAAGGTGCGGTGAAGGTGCGGCGAAGTGCGGTGAAGAAATTTTTTATAATTTTTTTTTATAATTTGTTTTATATAAGTCGTTTTAGACTTTGAAAATCTTATTCATTAATTCCACCTGATACAGAAAAGGGTTAAGGAAAATAAAAACATATATCTAACAAGCAATGGACAAGATAGCCTAGTGGGTACTTGGTAGCATCGGATGCATGAGAACTATGGATCAATCCCTGCTGAAGTACAAGTAGTTTTTGACTTTGAAAATCTTGTTCATTAATTCCACCTGATACAGAAAAGGTTAAGGAAAATAAAAACATATATCTAACAAGCAATGGACAAGATAGTCTAATGGTCACGGCGAAATGTAGCATATGTATGAAGTCAGGATCGATTCCTGGCTCTGTCAAAGAGTGTTTTAGCCTTTGACATGGGTATTAATTCATTATGGGCTGAAATGTTTTATAATTTTATTTTTAAAAATTTTTTTCAGACACTTAGATTTAATTTTGTTGTTTTTAGTGCGATGAAGATGCGGTGAAGTGCGGTGAAGAAATTTTTGATAATTTTTTTTTATAAGTGTTTTGAGACACTTAGAAATTTTTTGTTGTTTTTAGTGCGGTGAAGTGCGGTGAAGGTGCGGTGAAGGTGCGGTGAAGTGCGGTGAAGAAATTTTTTATAAATTTTTTTTATAATTTTTGACACTTAGAAATTTTGTTGTTGTTTTTAGTGCGGTGAAGGTGCGGCGAAGTGAGGTGAAGACATTTTTTATAAATTTTTTTTATAATTTGTTTTATATAAGTCGTTTTAGACTTTGAAAATCTTATTCATTAATTCCACCTGATACAGAAAAGGTTAAGGAAAATAAAAACATATATCTAACAAGCAATGGACAAGATAGTCTAATGGTCACGGCGAAATGTAGCATATGTATGAATTCAGGATCGATTCCTGGCTCTGTCAAAGTGTTTTAGCCTTTGACAGGGGTATTAGTCGTATGGGCTGAAATGTTTTATAATTTTATTTTAAAAATTTTTTTCAGACACTTAGAAATTTTTTGTTGTTTTTAGTGCGATGAAGATGCGGTGAAGTGCGGTGAAGAAATTTTTGATAATTTTTTTTTATAAGTTTTTTGAGACACTTAGAAATTTTTTGTTGTTTTTAGTGCGGTGAAGTGCGGTGAAGGTGCGGTGAAGTGCGGTGAAGAAATTTTTTATAATTTTTTTTTATAATTTTTGACACTTAGAAATTTTGTTGTTGTTTTTAGTGCGGTGAAGGTGCGGTGAAGGTGCGGCGAAGTGAGGTGAAGACATTTTTTATAAATTTTTTTTATAATTTGTTTTATATAAGTCGTTTTAGACTTTGAAAATCTTATTCATTAATTCCACCTGATACAGAAAAGGGTTAAGGAAAATAAATACATATATCTAACTAGCAACGGACAAGATAGCCTAGTGGGTACTTGGTAGCATCGGATGCATGAGAACTATGGATCAATCCCTGCTGAAGTACAAGTAGTTTTTGACTTTGAAAATCTTGTTCATTAATTCCACCTGATACAGAAAAGGTTAAGGAAAATAAAAACATATATCTAACAAGCAATGGACAAGATAGTCTAATGGTCACGGCGAAATGTAGCATATGTATGAAGTCAGGATCGATTCCTGGCTCTGTCAAAGAGTGTTTTAGCCTTTGACATGGGTATTAATTCATTATGGGCTGAAATGTTTTATAATTTTATTTTTAAAATTTTTTTCAGACACTTAGAAATTTTTGTTGTTTTTAGTGCGATGAAGATGCGGTGAAGTGCGGTGAAGAAATTTTTGATAATTTTTTTTTATAAGTTTTTTGAGACACTTAGAAATTTTTTGTTGTTTTTAGTGCGGTGAAGTGCGGTGAAGGTGCGGTGAAGGTGCGGTGAAGTGCGGTGAAGAAATTTTTTATAATTTTTTTTTAATTTTTGACACTTAGAAATTTTTTGTTGTTTTTAGTGCGGTGAAGGTGCGGTGAAGGTGCGGTGAAGTGCGGTGAAGAAATTTTTTATAATTTTTTTTTAATTTTTTTATATAAGTCGTTTTAGACTTTGAAAATCTTATTCATTAATTCCACCTGATACAGAAAAGGTTAAGGAAAATAAAAACATATATCTAACAAGCAATGGACAAGATAGTTTTCAGACACTTAGAAATTTTGTTTTTTGTTGTTTTTAGTGCGGTGAAGTGGTGAAGGTGCGGTGAAGAAATTTATAATTTTTTTATAATTTACACTTAGAAATTTTTGTTGTTTTTAGTGCGGTGGTGCGTGAAGGTGTGCGGTGAAGAAATTTTTATAATTTTTTTATAATTTGTTTTTATAAGTCGTTTTAGACTTTGAAAATCTTATTCATTAATTCCACCTGATACAGAAAAGGGTTAAGGAAAATAAATACATATATCTAACTAGCGGACAAGATAGCCTAGTGGGTACTTGGTAGCATCGGATGCATGAGAACTATGGATCAATCCCTGCTGAAGTACAAGTAGTTTTAGACTTTGAAAATCTTGTTCATTAATTCCACCTGATACAGAAAAGGGTTAAGGAAAATAAAAACATATATCTAACAAGCAATGGACAAGATAGTCTAATGGTCACGGCAAAATGTAGCATATGTATGAAGTCAGGATCGATTCCTGGCTCTGGCTCTGTCAAAGAGTGTTTTTGACCTTACAGGAGTATTAATTCATTATGGGCTGAAATGTTTTAATTTTTTTTTAAAATTTTTTTCAGACACTTAGAAATTTTTTTGTTGTTTTTAGTGCGATGAAGATGCGGTGAAGTGCGGTGAAGAAATTTTTGATAATTTTTTTTTATAAGTTTTTTGAGACACTTAGAAATTTTTTGTTGTTTTTAGTGCGGTGAAGTGCGGTGAAGGTGCGGTGAAGGTGCGGTGAAGTGCGGTGAAGAAATCTTTTATAATTTTTTTTTATAATTTTTGACACTTAGAAATTTTGTTGTTGTTTTTAGTGCGGCGAAGTGCGGTGAAGAAATTTTTTATAATTTTTTTTTATAATTTGTTTTATATAAGTCGTTTTAGACTTTGAAAATCTTATTCATTAATTCCACCTGATACAGAAAAGGTTAAGGAAAATAAAAACATATATCTAACAAGCAATGGACAAGATAGTCTAATGGTCACGGCGAAATGTAGCATATGTATGAATTCAGGATCGATTCCTGGCTCTGTCAAAGAGTGTTTTAGCCTTTGACAGGGGTATTAATTCATTATGGGCTGAAATGTTTTATAATTTTATTTTTAAAATTTTTTCAGACACTTAGAAATTTTTGTTGTTTTTAGTGCGATGAAGATGCGGTGAAGTGCGGTGAAGAAATTTTGATAATTTTTTTATAAGTTTTGAGACACTTAGAAATTTTTTTTGTTTTTAGTGCGGTGAAGTGCGGTGAAGGTGCGGTGAAGGTGCGGTGAAGTGCGGTGAAGAAATTTTTATAATTTTTTTATAATTTTTGACACTTAGAAATTTTATTTGTTTTTTAGTGCGGTGAAGGTGTGAAGTGCGGTGAAGAAATTTATAATTTTTATAATTTTTTATAAGTCGTTTTAGACTTTGAAAATCTTATTCATTAATTCCACCTGATACAGAAAAGTTAAGGAAAATAAATACATATATCTAACAAGCAATGGACAAGATAGTCTGTGCAGTGAAGTGAAGAGAAATGTTTTATAATTTTATTTTTAATTTTTTCAGACACTTAGAAATTTTTGTTGTTTTTTAAGTGCGAAGAAATTAGTGCGGTGAAGGTGCGGTGAAGTGCGGTGAAGATTTTTATTTTTTTATAATTTTTGACACTTAGAAATTTTGTTGTTGTTTTTAGTGCGGTGAAGGTGCGTTGAAGGTGCGGTGAAGAAATTTTTATAATTTTTTTGATAATTTGTTTTATATAAGTCGTTTTAGACTTTGAAAATCTTATTCATTAATACCACCTGATACAGAAAAGGGTTAAGGAAAATAAATACATATATCTAACTAGCAACGGACAAGATAGCCTAGTGGGAACTTGGTATCATCGGATGCATGAGAACTATGGATCAATCCTGCTGAAGTACAAGTAGTTTTTGACTTTGAAAATCTTGTTCATTAATTCCACCTGATACAGAAAAGGTTAAGGAAAATAAAACATATATCTAACAAGCAATGGACAAGATAGTCTAATGGTCACGGAAATGTAGCATATGTATGAAGTCAGGATCGATTCTGGCTCTGTCAAAGAGTGTTTTAGCCTTTGACATGGGTATTAATTCATTATGGGCTGAAATGTTTTATAATTTTATAAAATTTTTTCAGACACTTAGAAATTTTTTGTTTTAGTGCGATGAAGATGCGGTGAAGTGCGGTGAAGAAATTTTGATAATTTTTTTAAGTTTTTGACACTTAGAAATTTTTTTGTTTTTAGTGCGGTGAAGTGAAGGTGCGGTGAAGTGCGGTGAAGAAATTTTTTAAATTTTTTTATAATTTTTGACACTTAGAAATTTTGTTCTTGTTTTTAATGCGGTGAAGGTGCGTTGAAGTGCGGTGGGTGAAGTGCGGTGAAGAATTTTGATAATTTTTTTATAAGTTTTTTGAGACACTTAGAAATTTTTGTTGTTTTTAGTGTGAAGTGCGGTGAAGGTGCAGTGAAGGTGCAGTGCGGTGAAGAAATTTTTATAATTTTTTTATAATTTTGACACTTAGAAATTTTTTGTTGTTTTTAGTGCGGTGAAGTGCACACTTAGAAATTTTTGTTGGTGAAGGTGCAGTGAAGGTGCGGTGAAGTGCGGTGAAGAAATTTTTAATTTTTTTATAATTTTTGACACTTAGAAATTTTGTTGTTGTTTAGTGCGGTGAAGCCTGATACAGAAAAGGTTAAGTGCGGTGAAGAAATTTTTGATAATTTTTTTATAAGTTTTAGACACTTAGAAATTTTTGTTGTTTTTAGTGCGGTGAAGTGCGGTGAAGGTGCGGTGAAGGTGCGGTGAAGTGCGGTGAAGAAATTTTTATAATTTTTTTATAATTTTTGACACTTAGAAATTTTGTTGTTGTTTTTAGTGCGGTGAAGGTGCGTTGAAGGTGCGGTGACGAAATTTTTATAATTTTTTTATAATTTGTTTTATATAAGTCGTTTTAGACTTTGAAAATCTTATTCATTAATACCACCTGATACAGAAAAGGTTTAAGGAAAATAAATACATATATCTAACTAGCAATGGACAAGATAGCCTAGTGGGACTTGTAGCATCGGATGCATGAGAACTATGGATCAATCCTGCTGAAGTACAAGTTTTTGACTTTGAAAATCTTGTCCATTAATTCCACCTGACACAGAAAAGGTTAAGGAAAATAAAAACATATATCTAACAAGCAAAGGACAAGATAGTCTAATGGTCACGGCGAAATGTAGCATATGTATGAAGTCAGGATCGATTCCTGGCTCTGTCAAAGAGTGTTTTAGCCTTTGACATGGGTATTAATTCATTATGGGCTGAAATGTTTTATAATTTTATTTTTAAAAATTTTTTCAGACACTTAGAAATTTTTTGTTGTTTTTAGTGCGGTGAAGTGCGGTGAAGGTGCGGTGAAGAAATTTTGATAATTTTTTTTTATAAGTTTTTGAGACACTTAGAAATTTTTTGTTGTTTTTAGTGCGGTGAAGTGCGGTGAAGGTGCGGTGAAGGTGCGGTGAAGTGCGGTGAAGAAATTTTTATAATTTTTTTTTATAAGTTTTTTGAGACACTTAGAAATTTTTTGTTGTTTTTAGTGAGGTGAAGTGCGGTGAATGTGCGGTGAAGGTGCGGTGAAGTGCGGTGAAGAAATTTTTATAATTTTTTTTTATAATTTTTGACACTTAGAAATTTTGTTGTTGTTTTTAGTGCGGTGAAGGTGCGTTGAAGGTGCGGTGAAGAAATTTTTTATAATTTTTTTTTATAATTTGTTTTATATAAGTCGTTTTAGACTTTGAAAATCTTATTCATTAATACCACCTGATACAGAAAAGGGTTAAGGAAAATAAATACTTATATCTAACTAGCAATGGACAAGATAGCCTAGGGAACTTGGTAGCATCGGATGCATGAGAACTATGGATCAATCCCTGCTGAAGTACAAGTAGTTTTTGACTTTGAAAATCTTGTTCATTAATTCCACCTGATACAGAAAAGGTTAAGGAAAATAAAAACATATATCTAACAAGCAATGGACAAGATAGTCTAATGGTCACGGCGAAATGTAGCATATGTATGAAGTCAGGATCGATTCCTGGCTCTGTCAAAGAGTGTTTTAGCCTTTGACATGGGTATTAATTCATTATGGGCTGAAATGTTTTATAATTTTATTTTTAAAATTTTTTTCAGACACTTAGAAATTTTTTGTTGTTTTTAGTGCGATGAAGATGCGGTGAAGTGCGGTGAAGAAATTTTTGATAATTTTTTTTTATAAGTTTTTTGAGACACTTAGAAATTTTTTGTTGTTTTTAGTGCGGTGAAGTGCGGTGAAGGTGCGGTGAAGGTGCGGTGAAGTGCGGTGAAGAAATTTTTTATAATTTTTTTTTATAATTTTTGACACTTAGAAATTTTGTTGTTGTTTTTAGTGCGGTGAAGGTGCGTTGAAGGTGCGGTGAAGAAATTTTTTATAATTTTTTTTTATAATTTTTGACACTTAGAAATTTTGTTGTTGTTTTTAGTGCGGTGAAGGTGCAGTGAAGAAATTTTTATAATTTTTTTATAATTTGTTTTATATAAGTCGTTTTAGACTTTGAAAATCTTGTTCATTAATTCCACCTGATACAGAAAAGGTTAAGGAAAATAAAAACATATATCTAACAAGCAATGGACAAGATAGTCTAATGGTCACGGCGAAATGTAGCATATGTATGAAGTCAGGATCGATTCCTGGCTCTGTCAAAGAGTGTTTTAGCCTTTGACATGGGTATTAATTCATTATGGGCTGAAATGTTTTATAATTTTATTTTTAAAATTTTTTTCAGACACTTAGAAATTTTTTGTTGTTTTTAGTGCGGTGAAGTGCGGTGAAGGTGCGGTGAAGGTGCGGTGAAGTGCGGTGAAGAAATTTTTATAATTTTTTTTTATAATTTTTGAGACACTTAGAAATTTTGTTGTTGTTTTTAGTGCGGTGAAGGTGCGTTGAAGGTGCGGTGAAGAAATTTTTTATAATTTTTTTTTATAATTTGTTTTATATAAGTCGTTTTAGACTTTGAAAATCTTATTCATTAATACCACCTGATACAGAAAAGGGTTAAGGAAAATAAATACATATATCTAACTAGCAATGGACAAGATAGCCTAGCGGGAACTTGGTAGCATCGGATGTATGAGAACTATGGATCAATCCCTGCTGAAGTACAAGTAGTTTTTGACTTTGAAAATCTTGTTCATTAATTCCACCTGATACAGAAAAGGTTAAGGAAAATAAAAACATATATCTAACAAGCAATGGACAAGATAGTCTAATGGTCACGGCGAAATGTAGCATATGTATGAAGTCAGGATCGATTCCTGGCTCTGTCAAAGTGTTTTAGCCTTTGACAGGGGTATTAATTCATTATGGGCTGAAAGGTTGTATAATTTTATTTTTAAAATTTTTTTCAGACACTTAGAAATTTTTTAGTTGTTTTAGTGCGATGAAGATGCGGTGAAGTGCGGTGAAGAAATTTATGATAATTTTTTTTTATAAGATTTTTGAGACACTTAGAAATTTATTGTTTTTTTTAGTGCGGTGAAGTGCGGTGAAGGTGCGGTGAAGGTGCGGTGAAGTGCAGTGAAGAAATTTTTATAATTTTTTTATAATTTTTGACACTTAGAAATTTTGTTGTTGTTTTTAGTGCGGTGAAGGTGCGTTGAAGGTGCAGTGAAGAATTTTTTATAATTTTTTTTTATAATTTGTTTTATATAAGTCGTTTTAGACTTTGAAAATCTTATTCATTAATACCACCTGATACAGAAAAGGGTTAAGGAAAATAAATACATATATCTAACTAGCAATGGACAAGATAGCCTAGCGGGAACTTGGTAGCATCGGATGCATGAGAACTATGGATCAATCCTGCTGAAGTACAAGTAGTTTTTGACTTTGAAAATCTTGTTCATTAATTCCACCTGATACAGAAAAGGTTAAGGAAAATAAAAACATATATCTAACAAGCAATGGACAAGATAGTCTAATGGTCACGGCGAAATGTAGCATATGTATGAAGTCAGGATCGATTCCTGGCTCTGTCAAAGAGTGTTTTAGCCTTTGACATGGGTATTAATTCATTATGGGCTGAAATGTTTTATAATTTTATTTTTAAAATTTTTTTCAGACACTTAGAAATTTTTGTTGTTTTTAGTGCGATGAAGATGCGGTGAAGTGCGGTGAAGAAATTTTTGATAATTTTTTTTTATAAGTTTTTTGAGACACTTAGAAATTTTTTGTTGTTTTTAGTGCGGTGAAGTGCGGTGAAGGTGCGGTGAAGGTGCGGTGAAGTGCGGTGAAGAAATTTTTATAAATTTTTTTTATAATTTTTGACACTTAGAAATTTTGTTGTTGTTTTTAGTGCGGTGAAGGTGCGTTGAAGGTGCGTTGAAGGTGCGGTGAAGAAATTTTTTATAATTTTTTTTTATAATTTGTTTTATATAAGTCGTTTTAGACTTTGAAAATCTTATTCATTAATACCACCTGATACAGAAAAGGGTTAAGGAAAATAAATACATATATCTAACTAGCAATGGACAAGATAGCCTAGCGGGAACTTGGTAGCATCGGATGCATGAGAACTATGGATCAATCCCTGCTGAAGTACAAGTAGTTTTTGACTTTGAAAATCTTGTTCATTAATTCCACCTGATACAGAAAAGGTTAAGGAAAATAAAAACATATATCTAACAAGCAATGGACAAGATAGTCTAATGGTCACGGCGAAATGTAGCATATGTATGAAGTCAGGATCGATTCCTGGCTCTGTCAAAGAGTGTTTTAGCCTTTGACATGGGTATTAATTCATTATGGGCTGAAATGTTTTATAATTTTATTTTAAAAATTTTTTTCAGACACTTAGAAATTTTTTGTTGTTTTTAGTGCGATGAAGATGCGGTGAAGTGCGGTGAAGAAATTTTTGATAATTTTTTTTTATAAGTTTTTTGAGACACTTAGAAATTTTTTGTTGTTTTTAGTGCGGTGAAGTGCGGTGAAGGTGCGGTGAAGTGCGGTGAAGAAATTTTTTATAATTTTTTTTTATAAGTTTTTTGAGACACTTAGAAATTTTGTTGTTGTTTTTAGTGCGGTGAAGGTGCGGTGAAGTGCGGTGAAGAAATTTTTTATAATTTTTTTTTATAATTTTTGACACTTAGAAATTTTGTTGTTGTTTTTAGTGCGGTGAAGGTGCGTTGAAGGTGCGGTGAAGAAATTTTTTATAATTTTTTTTTATAATTTGTTTTATATAAGTCGTTTTAGACTTTGAAAATCTTATTCATTAATACCACCTGATACAGAAAAGGGTTAAGGAAAATAAATACATATATCTAACTAGCAATGGACAAGATAGCCTAGCGGGAACTTGGTAGCATCGGATGCATGAGAACTATGGATCAATCCCTGCTGAAGTACAAGTAGTTTTTGACTTTGAAAATCTTGTTCATTAATTCCACCTGATACAGAAAAGGTTAAGGAAAATAAAAACATATATCTAACAAGCAATGGACAAGATAGTCTAATGGTCACGGCGAAATGTAGCATATGTATGAAGTCAGGATCGATTCCTGGCTCTGTCAAAGAGTGTTTTAGCCTTTGACATGGGTATTAATTCATTATGGGCTGAAATGTTTTATAATTTTATTTTTAAAATTTTTTTCAGACACTTAGAAATTTTTTTGTTGTTTTTAGTGCGATGAAGATGCGTTGAAGGTGCGGTGAAGAAATTTTTGATAATTTTTTTTTATAAGTTTTTTGAGACACTTAGAAATTTTTTGTTGTTTTTAGTGCGGTGAAGGTGCGGTGAAGGTGCGGTGAAGTGCGGTGAAGACATTTTTATAATTTTTTTTATAAGTGTTTTGAGACACTTAGAAATTTTTTGTTGTTTTTAGTGCGGTGAAGTGCGGTGAAGGTGCGGTGAAGGTGCGGTGAAGTGCGGTGAAGAATTATTTTATAATTTTTTTTTATAATTTTTGACACTTAGAAATTTTGTTGTTGTTTTTAGTGCGGTGAAGGTGCGTTGAAGGTGCGGTGAAGAAATTTTTTATAATTTTTTTTTATAATTTGTTTTATATAAGTCGTTTTAGACTTTGAAAATCTTATTCATTAATACCACCTGATACAGAAAAGGGTTAAGGAAAATAAATACATATATCTAACTAGCAATGGACAAGATAGCCTAGCGGGAACTTGGTAGCATCGGATGCATGAGAACTATGGATCAATCCCTGCTGAAGTACAAGTAGTTTTTGACTTTGAAAATCTTGTTCATTAATTCCACCTGATACAGAAAAGGTTAGGAAAATAAAACATATATCTAACAAGCAATGGACAAGATAGTCTAATGGTCACGGCGAAATGTAGCATATGTATGAAGTCAGGATCGATTCTGCCTCTGTCCACGAGTGTGTTAGCCTTTGACCTGGGTATTAGTGCCTTATGGGCTGACATGTTTTATAAGTTTATTTTTAAAATTTTTTTCTTGAAAATTTTTGTTCATTAATGCGATGAAGAAAAAGGTGAAGTGTGAAGAAATTTTTGATAATTTTTTTTTATAAGTTTTTTGAGACACTTAGAAATTTTTTGTTGTTTTTAGTGCGGTGAAGGTGAAGGTGCGGTGAAGGTGCGGTGAAGAAATTTTTTATAATTTTTTTTTATAAGTTTTTTGAGACACTTAGAAATTTTTTGTTGTTTTTAGTGAAAGTGAAGGGTGAAGGTGCGGTGAAGTGCGGTGAAGAAATTTTTTATAATTTTTTTTTATAATTTTTGACACTTAGAAATTTTGTTGTTGTTTTTAGTGCGGTGAAGGTGCGTTGAAGGTGCGGTGAAGAAATTTTTTATAATTTTTTTTTATAATTTGTTTTATATAAGTCGTTTTAGACTTTGAAAATCTTATTCATTAATACCACCTGATACAGAAAAGGGTTAAGGAAAATAAATACATATATCTAACTAGCAATGGACAAGATAGCCTAGCGGGAACTTGGTAGCATCGGATGCATGAGAACTATGGATCAATCCCTGCTGAAGTACAAGTAGTTTTTGACTTTGAAAATCTTGTTCATTAATTCCACCTGATACAGAAAAGGTTAAGGAAAATAAAACATATATCTAACAAGCAATGGACAAGATAGTCTAATGGTCACGGCGAAATGTAGCATATGTATGAAGTCAGGATCGATTCCTGGCTCTGTCAAAGAGTGTTTTAGCCTTTGACATGGGTATTAATTCATTATGGGCTGAAATGTTTTATAATTTTATTTTAAAATTTTTTTCAGACTTTAAAATTTTTTTTGTTTTTTTTTAGTGCGATGATGCGTGAAGAAAGTGAAGAAATTTTTGATAATTTTTTTATAAGTGTTTTGAGACACTTAGAAATTTTTTGTTGTTTTTAGTGCGGTGAAGTGCGGTGAAGGTGCGGTGAAGGTGCGGTGAAGTGCGGTGAAGAATTATTTTATAATTTTTTTTTATAATTTTTGACACTTAGAAATTTTGTTGTTGTTTTTAGTGCGGTGAAGGTGCGTTGAAGGTGCGGTGAAGAAATTTTTTATAATTTTTTTTTATAATTTGTTTTATATAAGTCGTTTTAGACTTTGAAAATCTTATTCATTAATACCACCTGATACAGAAAAGGGTTAAGGAAAATAAATACATATATCTAACTAGCAATGGACAAGATAGCCTAGCGGGAACTTGGTAGCATCGGATGCATGAGAACTATGGATCAATCCCTGCTGAAGTACAAGTAGTTTTTGACTTTGAAAATCTTGTTCATTAATTCCACCTGATACAGAAAAGGTTAAGGAAAATAAAAACATATATCTAACAAGCAATGGACAAGATAGTCTAATGGTCACGGCGAAATGTAGCATATGTATGAAGTCAGGATCGATTCCTGGCTCTGTCAAAGAGTGTTTTAGCCTTTGACATGGGTATTAATTCATTATGGGCTGAAATGTTTTATAATTTTATTTTTAAAATTTTTTTCAGACACTTAGAAATTTTTTTGTTGTTTTTAGTGCGATGAAGATGCGGTGAAGTGCGGTGAAGAAATTTTTGATAATTTTTTTTTATAAGTTTTTTGAGACACTTAGAAATTTTTTGTTGTTTTTAGTGCGGTGAAGTGCGGTGAAGGTGCGGTGAAGGTGCGGTGAAGTGCGGTGAAGAAATTTTTTATAATTTTTTTTTATAATTTTTGACACTTAGAAATTTTGTTGTTGTTTTTAGTGCGGTGAAGGTGCGTTGAAGGTGCGGTGAAGAAATTTTTTATAATTTTTTTTTATAATTTGTTTTATATAAGTCGTTTTAGACTTTGAAAATCTTATTCATTAATACCACCTGATACAGAAAAGGGTTAAGGAAAATAAATACATATATCTAACTAGCAATGGACAAGATAGCCTAGCGGGAACTTGGTAGCATCGGATGCATGAGAACTATGGATCAATCCCTGCTGAAGTACAAGTAGTTTTTGACTTTGAAAATCTTGTTCATTAATTCCACCTGATACAGAAAAGGTTAAGGAAAATAAAAACATATATCTAACAAGCAATGGACAAGATAGTCTAATGGTCACGGCGAAATGTAGCATATGTATGAAGTCAGGATCGATTCCTGGCTCTGTCAAAGAGTGTTTTAGCCTTTGACATGGGTATTAATTCATTATGGGCTGAAATGTTTTATAATTTTATTTTTAAAATTTTTTTCAGACACTTAGAAATTTTTTGTTGTTTTTAGTGCGATGAAGATGCGGTGAAGTGCGGTGAAGGTGCGGTGAAGTGCGGTGAAGACATTTTTGATAAATTTTTTTTATAAGTTTTTTGAGACACTTAGAAATTTTTTGTTGTTTTTAGTGCGGTGAAGTGCGGTGAAGGTGCGGTGAAGGTGCGGTGAAGTGCGGTGAAGAAATTTTTTATAATTTTTTTTTATAATTTTTGACACTTAGAAATTTTGTTGTTGTTTTTAGTGCGGTGAAGGTGCGTTGAAGGTGCGGTGAAGAAATTTTTTATAATTTTTTTTTATAATTTGTTTTATATAAGTCGTTTTAGACTTTGAAAATCTTATTCATTAATTCCACCTGATACAGAAAAGGGTTAAGGAAAATAAAAACATATATCTAACAAGCAATGGACAAGATAGCCTAGTGGGTACTTGGTAGCATCGGATGCATGAGAACTATGCATCAATCCCTGCTGAAGTACAAGTAGTTTTTGACTTTGAAAATCTTGTTCATTAATTCCACCTGATACAGAAAAGGTTAAGGAAAATAAAAACATATATCTAACAAGCAATGGACAAGATAGTCTAATGGTCACGGCGAAATGTAGCATATGTATGAAGTCAGGATCGATTCCTGGCTCTGTCAAAGAGTGTTTTAGCCTTTGACATGGGTATTAATTCATTATGGGCTGAAATGTTTTATAATTTTTTTAAAATTTTTTCAGACACTTAGAAATTTTTGTTGTTTTTAGTGCGATGAAGATGCGGTGAAGTGCGGTGAAGAAATTTTTGATAATTTTTTTTTATAAGTTTTTTGAGACACTTAGAAATTTTTTGTTGTTTTTAGTGCGGTGAAGTGCGGTGAAGTGCGGTGAAGGTGCGGTGAAGGTGCGGTGAAGTGCGGTGAAGAAATTTTTTATAATTTTTTTTTATAATTTTTGACACTTAGAAATTTTGTTGTTGTTTTTAGTGCGGTGAAGGTGCGTTGAAGGTGCGGTGAAGAAATTTTTTATAATTTTTTTTTATAATTTGTTTTATATAAGTCGTTTTAGACTTTGAAAATCTTATTCATTAATTCCACCTGATACAGAAAAGGTTAAGGAAAATAAATACATATATCTAACTAGCAATGGACAAGATAGCCTAGCGGGAACTTGGTAGCATCGGATGCATGAGAACTATGGATCAATCCCTGCTGAAGTACAAGTAGTTTTTGACTTTGAAAATCTTGTTCATTAATTCCACCTGATACAGAAAAGGTTAAGGAAATAAAAACATATATCTAACAAGCAATGGACAAGATAGTCTAATGGTCACGGCGAAATGTAGCATATGTATGAAGTCGGGATCGATTCCTGGCTCAGGTTTTAGCCTTTGACATGGTATTAATTCATTATGGGCTGAAATGTTTTATAATTTTATTTTTAAAATTTTTTTCAGACACTTAGAAATTTTTTTGTTGTTTTAGTGCGATGAAGATGCGGTGAAGTGCGGTGAAGAAATTTTTGATAATTTTTTTTTATAAGTTTTTTGAGACACTTAGAAATTTTTTGTTGTTTTTAGTGCGGTGAAGTGCGGTGAAGGTGCGGTGAAGGTGCGGTGAAGTGCGGTGAAGAAATTTTTTATAATTTTTTTTTATAATTTTTGACACTTAGAAATTTTGTTGTTGTTTTTAGTGCGGTGAAGGTGCGTTGAAGGTGCGGTGAAGAAATTTTTTATAATTTTTTTTTATAATTTGTTTTATATAAGTCGTTTTAGACTTTGAAAATCTTATTCATTAATTCCACCTGATACAGAAAAGGGTTAAGGAAAATAAATACATATATCTAACAAGCAATGGACAAGATAGCCTAGTGGGTACTTGGTAGCATCGGATGCATGAGAACTATGGATCAATCCTGCTGAAGTACAAGTAGTTTTTGACTTTGAAAATCTTGTTCATTAATTCCACCTGATACAGAAAAGGGTTAAGGAAAATAAAAACATATATCTAACAAGCAATGGACAAGATAGTCTAATGGTCACGGCGAAATGTAGCATATGTATGAAGTCAGGATCGATTCCTGGCTCTGTCAAAGAGTGTTTTAGCCTTTGACATGGGTATTAATTCATTATGGGCTGAAATGTTTTATAATTTTATTTTTAAAATTTTTTTCAGACACTTAGAAATTTTTTTGTTGTTTTTAGTGCGGTGAAGTGCGGTGAAGGTGCGGTGAAGTGCGGTGAAGAAATTTTTGATAATTTTTTTTTATAAGTTTTTTGAGACACTTAGAAATTTTTTGTTGTTTTTAGTGCGGTGAAGTGCGGTGAAGGTGCGGTGAAGGTGCGGTGAAGTGCGGTGAAGAAATCTTTTATAATTTTTTTTTATAATTTTTGACACTTAGAAATTTTGTTGTTGTTTTTAGTGCGGTGAAGTGCGGTGAAGAAATTTTTTATAATTTTTTTTTATAATTTGTTTTATATAAGTCGTTTTAGACTTTGAAAATCTTATTCATTAATTCCACCTGATACAGAAAAGGGTTAAGGAAAATAAAAACATATATCTAACTAGCAATGGACAAGATAGCCTAGTGGGTACTTGGTAGCATCGGATGCATGAGAACTATGGATCAATCCCTGCTGAAGTACAAGTAGTTTTTGACTTTGAAAATCTTGTTCATTAATTCCACCTGATACAGAAAAGGGTTAAGGAAAATAAATACATATATCTAACTAGCAATGGACAAGATAGTGAAAAGACAAGATAGTGAGAACTATGGATCAATCCCTGCTGAAGTACAAGTAGTTTTAGACTTTGAAAATCTTGTTCATTAATTCCACCTGATACAGAAAAGGGTTAAGGAAAATAAAAACATATATCTAACAAGCAATGGACAAGATAGTCTAATGGTCACGGCAAAATGTAGCATATGTATGAAGTCAGGATCGATTCCTGGCTCTGTCAAAGAGTGTTTTAGCCTTTGACATGGGTATTAATTCATTATGGGCTGAAATGTTTTATAATTTTATTTTTAAAATTTTTTTCAGACACTTAGAAATTTTTTTGTTGTTTTTAGTGCGATGAAGATGCGGTGAAGTGCGGTGAAGAAATTTTTGATAATTTTTTTTTATAAGTTTTTTGAGACACTTAGAAATTTTTTGTTGTTTTTAGTGCGGTGAAGTGCGGTGAAGGTGCGGTGAAGGTGCGGTGAAGTGCGGTGAAGAAATCTTTTATAATTTTTTTTTATAATTTTTTTCACTTTTTTACATATTTGTTTAAAGTAGGATAGATAGCATCGCATGACCAAGTTGCACAGTTTTTGTTAAAATATGCTCAACAAAAAAATGGATAGGTAAGCTTCAGCTCAGAGTAGGGTAGCCATTTTGAGGCACTTAGAAATTGTTTGTAGTTTTTAGTGCGGTGAAGTGCGGTGAAGGTGCGGTGAAGGTGCGGTGAAGGGCGGTGAAGAAATTTTTGGTAATTTTTTTTAAAATTTGAAATTTGTTTTTACAATTTTTTTTTCATTTTTTACATTTTTGTTTAAAGTAGGATAGATAGCATCGCATGACCAAGTTGCAAAGTTTTTGTTAAAATATGCTCAGCAAAAAAATGGATAGGTAAGCTTCAGCTCAGAGTAGGTAGCCATTTTGAGGCACTTAGAAATTTTTTGTTGTTTTTAGTGCGGTGAAGGTGCGGTGAACGGCGGTGAAGAAAAATTTGAAATTTTTTTTTATAATTTTTTTATAATTTTTTTTCATGAAGGTTGTATAATTTTAAATAGGTTAGGGTAAAAAATGTTATAAAGGTATAACGGCCAAACGATAACTCGCCTGGGGCCATATGAGCGAGGGGCCACGCCCTTGGCTTCATACCAGACCCCCACCCGATTCACCAATACAAAAACCCCTAACCCCAAAGGGAAAATAGCTTATCACGGCCAAATGATAACTCGCCCCAGGCCCTAGGAAGAGCGACTGAGTTGCCACGCTCTTGGCTTCATCCAACCCCCACCCGATTCGCCAATACAATAACCCTTAGAAACCAAGGCGAAAAAAGTTTATAACGGCCAAACGAAAACTAGCACCAGGCCCTCGGCCGAGCGACCGAGTGGCCACGCCCTTGGCTTCATCCCAACCCCCACCCGATTCGCCAATACAATAACCCTTAGAAACCAAGGCGAAAAAACCTTATAACGGCCAAACGAAAACTCGCCCCAGGCCCTCGGCCGAGCGACCGAGTGGCCACGCCCTTGGCTTCATCCCAACCCCACCTGATTCGCCAATACAATAACCCTTAGAAACCAAGGCGAAAAAACCTTATAACGGCCAAACGAAAACTCGCCCCAGGCCCTCGGCCGAGCGACCGAGTGGCCACGCCCTTGGCTTCATCCCAACCCCCACCCGATTCGCCAATACAATAACCCTTAGAAACCAAGGCGAAAAAGCTTATAACGGCCAAACGAAACTCGCCCCAGGCCCTCGGCCGAGCGACCTGAGCCACGCCCTTGCCTTCTTCCCAACCCCTACCCGATTCGCCAATACAATAACCATTAAAAATAAAGGCGAAAAAAGCTTATAACGGCCAAACGAAAACTCGCCCCAGGCCCTCGGCCGAGCGAGCGAGAGGCCACGCCCTTGCTTCATCCCAACCCCACCCGATTCGCCAATACAAAAACCCTTAGAAACCAATGCGAAAAAACCTTATAACAGCCAAACGAAAACTCGCCCCAGGCCCTCGGCCGAGGGACTGAGTGACCACGCCCTTGGCTTCATCCCAACCCCCACCCGATTCTCCAATACAAAAACCCTTAGAAACCAAGGCGAAAAAGCTTATAACGGCCAAACGAAAACTCGCCCCAGGCCCTCGGCCGAGCACCTGAGAGCCACGCCCTTGGCTTCATCCCAACCCCACCCGATTCTCCAATACAAAAACCCTTAGCTCCAAGGCGAAAAAAGCTTATAACAGCCAAACGAAAACTCGCCCCAGGCCCTCGGCCGAGCGACCGAGTGGCCACGCCCTTGGCTTCATCCCAACCCCCACCCGATTCGCCAATACAAAAACCCTTAGCTCAAGGCGAAAAAGCTTATAACGGGGAAACGAAAATTCGGCCCAGGCCCTCGGCCGAGCACCTGAGTGGCCACGCCCTTGGCTTCATCCCAACCCCACCTGATTCTCCAATACAATAACCCTTAGAAACCAAGGCGAAAAACCTTATAACGGCCACACGAAACTCGCCCCAGGCCCTCGGCCAAGCACCCGAGAGGCCACGCCCTTGGCTTCATCCCAATCCCCACCCGATTCTCCAATACAAAAACCCTTAGCTCCAGGCCGAGAAAAGCTTATAACGGCCAAACGAAAACTCGCCCCAGGCCCTCGGCCGAGCAACCGAGTGGCCACGCGCTTGGCTTCATCCCAACACCCACCCGATTCGCCAATACAATAACCCTTAGCTCCAAGGCGAAAAAGCTTATAACCGCCAAACGAAAACTCGCCCCAGGCCCTCGGCCGAGGACCCGAGAGTCCACGCCCTTGGCTTCATCGCAGGCCCCCACCCGATTCTCCAATACATAAACCCTTAGCTCCAGGGCGAAAAAAGCTTATAACGGCCAAACGAAAACTCGCCCCAGGCCTCGGCCGAGCACCGAGAGACCACGCCCTGGCTTCATCCCAGGCCCCCACCTGATTCTCCAATACAAAACCCTTAGCTCCAGGGCGAAAAAGCTTATAACGGCCAAACGAAAACTGCTCAGGCCCTCGGCCGAGCACCGAGAGACCACGCCCTTGGCTTCATCCCAACCCCACCTGATTCTCCAATACATAACCCTTAACCCCAAGGAGCGAAAAAGCTTATAACGGCCAAACGAAAACTCGCCCCAGGCCCTCGGCCGAGCACCTGAGAGACCACGCCCTTGGCTTCATCCCAACCCCACCTGATTCTCCAATACCAAAACCCTTAGCTCCAAGGGCGAAAAAGCTTATAACGGCCAAACGAAAACTCGCCCCAGGCCCTCGGCCGAGCACCTGAGTGGCCACGCCCTTGGCTTCATCCCAGGCCCCCACCTGATTCTCCAATACAAAACCCTTAGCCCAGGCGAAAAAGCTTATAACGGCCAAACGAAAACTCGCCCCAGGCCTCGGCCGAGCACCGAGAGACCACGCCCTGGCTTCATCCCCAGGCCCCACCTGATTCTCCAATACAAAACCCTTAGCTCCAGGGCGAAAAGCTTATAACGGCCAAACGAAAACTCGCCCCAGGCCCTCGGCCGAGCACCCGAGAGACCACGCCCTTGGCTTCATACCAGGCCCCCACCCGATTCTCCAATACAAAAACCCTTAGCTCAGGGCGAAAAAGCTTATAACGGCCAAACGAAAACTGCCCCAGGCCCTCGGCCGAGCACCGAGAGACCACGCCTTGGCTTCATACCCAGCCCCCACCTGATTCTCCAATACAAAAACCCTTAGCTCCAGGGCGAGAAAAGCTTATAACGGCCAAACGAAAACTCGCCCCAGGCCCTCGGCCGAGCACCCGAGAGACCACGCCCTTGGCTTCATACCAGGCCCCCACCCGATTCTCCAATACACAAACCCTTAGCTCCAGGGCGAAAAAAGCTCATAACGGCCAAACGAAACTCGCCCCAGGCCCTCGGCCGAGCACCGAGAGACCACGCCCTTGGCTTCATACCCAGGCCCCCACCCGATTCTCCAATACAAAAACCCTTAGCTCCAGGGCGAAAAAAGCTTATAACGGCCAAACGAAAACTCGCCCCAGGCCCTCGGCCGAGCACCCGAGAGACCACGCCCTTGGCTTCATCACAGGCCCCCACCCGATTCTCCAATACAAAAACCCTTAGCTCCAGGGCGAAAAAAGCTTATAACGGCCAAACGAAAACTCGCCCCAGGCCCTCGGCCGAGCACCCAAGAGACCACGCCCTTGGCTTCATACCAGGCCCCCACCCGATTCTCCAATACAAAAACCCTTAGCTCCAGGCGAAAAAAGCTTATAACGGCCAAACGAAAACTCGCCCCAGGCCCTCGGCCGAGCACCCGAGAGACCACGCCCTTGGCTTCATACCAGGCCCCCACCCGATTCTCCAATACAAAAACCCTTAGCTCCAGGGCGAAAAAAGCTTATAACGGCCAAACGAAAACTCGCCCCAGGCCCTCGGCCGAGCACCCGAGAGACCACGCCCTTGGCTTCATACCAGGCCCCCACCCGATTCTCCAATACAAAAACCCTTAGCTCCAGGGCGAGAAAAGCTTATAACGGCCAAACGAAAACTCGCCCCAGGCCCTCGGCCGAGCACCCGAGAGACCACGCCCTTGGCTTCATACCAGGCCCCCACCCGATTCTCCAATACAGAAACCCTTAGCTCCAGGGCGAAAAAAGCTTATAACGGCCAAACGAAAACTCGCCCCAGGCCCTCGGCCGAGCACCCGAGAGACCACGCCCTTGGCTTCATACCAGGCCCCCACCCGATTCTCCAATACAAAAACCCTTAGCTCCAGGGCGAAAAAAGCTTATAACGGCCAAACGAAAACTCGCCCCAGGCCCTCGGCCGAGCACCCGAGAGACCACGCCCTTGGCTTCATACCAGGCCCCCACCCGATTCTCCAATACAAAAACCCTTAGCTCCAGGGAGAAAATAGATTTTAACGGCCTTTAGAAAACTCGCCCCAGGCCCTCGGCCCAGAACCCTAGAGACCACGCCCTTGGCTTCATACCAGGCCCCAATTCAATTCTCCAATACAAAAACCCTTAGCTCCAGGCCGAGAAAAGCTTATAACGGCCAAACGAAAACTCGCCCCAGGCCCTCGGCCGAGCACCCGAGAGACCACGCCCTTGGCTTCATACCAGCCCCCCACCCGATTCTCTAATACAAAAACCCTTAGCTCCAGGGCGATAAAAGCTTATAACGGCCAAACGAAAACTCGCCCCAGGCCCTCGGCCGAGCTACCGAGAGACCACGCCCTTGGCTTCATACCAGGCCCCAACACGATTCTCCAATACAAAAACCCTTAGCTCCAGGGCGAAAAAAGCTTATAACGGCCAAACGAAAACTCGCCCCAGGCCCTCGGCCGAGCACCCGAGAGACCACGCCCTTGGCTTCATACCAGGCCCCCACCCGATTCGCCAATACAAAAACCCTTAGCTCCAGGGCGAAAAAAGCTTATAACGGCCAAACGAAAACTCGCCCCAGGCCCTCGGCCGAGCACCCAAGAGACCACGCCCTTGGCTTCATACCAGGCCCCCACCCGATTCTCCAATACAAAAACCCTTAGCTCCAGGGCGAAAAAAGCTTATAACGGCCAAACGAAAACTCGCCCCAGGCCCTCGGCCAAGCACCCGAGAGACCACGCCCTTGGCTTCATCCCAGGCCCCCACCCGATTCGCCAATACAAAAACCCTTAGCTCCAGGGCGAAAAAAGCTTATAACGGCCAAACGAAAACACGCCCCAGGCCTTCGGCCGAGCACCAGAGAGACCACGCCCTTGGCTTCATACCAGGCCCCCACCCGATTCTCCAATACAAAACCCTTAGCTCCAGGGCGAAAAAAGCTTATAACGGCCAAACGAAAAACTCGCCCCAGGCCCTCGGCCGAGCACCGAGAGACCACGCCCTTGGTTTCATACCAGGCCCCACCCGATTCTCCAATACAAAACCCTTAGCTCCAGGCGAAAAAGCTTATAACGGCCAAACGAAAACTCGCCCCAGGCCTCGGCCGAGCACCCAAGAGACCACGCCTTGGCTTCATACCAACCCCACCCGATTCGCCAATACAAAAACCCTTAGCTCCAGGGCGAAAAAAGCTTATAACGGCCAAACGAAAACTCGCCCCAGGCCGTCGGCCGAGCACCCGAGACACCACGCCCTTGGCTTCATACCAGCCCCCCACCCGATTCTCCAATACAAAACCCTTAGCTCCAGGGCGAAAAAGCTTATAACGGCCAAACGAAACTGCCCCAGGCCCTCGGCCGAGCACCGAGAGACCACGCCCTTGGCTTCATACCAAGGCCCCACCCGATTCGCCAATACAAAACCCTTAGCTCCAGGCGAAAAAGCTTATAACGGCCAAACGAAAACTCGCCCCAGGCCCTCGGCCGAGCACCCAAGAGACCACGTCCTTGGCTTCATACCAGGCCGCCACCCGATTCGCCAATACAAAACCCTTAGCTCCAGGGAAAAAGCTTATAACGGCCAAACGAAAACTCGCCCCAGGCCCTCGGCCGAGCACCAGAGACCACGCCCTTGGCTTCATCCCAGGCCCCCACCTGATTCTCCAATACCAAAAACCCTTAGCTCCAGGGCGAAAAAGCTTATAACGGCCAAACGAAAACTGCCCCAGGCCCTCGGCCGAGCACCCGACAGACCACGCCCTTGGCTTCATACCAGGCCCCCACCCGATTCTCCAATACAAAACCCTTAGCTCCAGGGCGAAAAAAGCTTATAACGGCCAAACGAAAACTCGCCCCAGGCCCTCGGCCGAGCACAGAGAGACCACGCCCTTGGCTTCATACCAGGCCCCCACCGGATTCTCCAATACAAAAACCCTTAGCTCCAGGGCGAAAAAGCTTATAACGGCCAAACGAAAACTCGCCCCAGGCCCTCGGCCGAGCACCTGAGAGACCACGCCCTTGGCTTCATACCAGCCCCCACCTGATTCTCCAATACAAAACCCTTAGCTCCAGGGCGAAAAAAGCTTATAACGGCCAAACGAAAACTCGCCCCAGGCCCTCGGCCGAGCACCAGAGAGACCACGCCCTTGGCTTCATACCAGGCCCCCACCCGATTCTCCAATACAAAAACCCTTAGCTCCAGGGCGAAAAAGCTTATAACGGCCAAACGAAAACTCGCCCCAGGCCCTCGGCCGAGCACTCCGAGACCACGCCCTTGGCTTCATACCAGGCCCCACCTGATTCTCCAATACAAAAACCCTTAGCTCCAGGGCGGAAAAAGCTTATAACGGCCAAACGAAAACTCGCCCCAGGCCCTCGGCCGAGCACCCAAGAGACCACGCCCTTGGCTTCATACCAGGCCCCACCTGATTCTCCAATACACAACCCTTAGCTCCAGGGCGAAAAAAGCTTATAACGGCCAAACGAAAACTCGCCCCAGGCCCTCGGCCGAGCACCCGAGAGACCACGCCCTTGGCTTCATACCAGGCCCCCACCCGATTCTCCAATACAAAAACCCTTAGCTCCAGGGCGAAAAAGCTTATAACGGCCAAACGAAAACTCGCCCCAGGCCCTCGGCCGAGCACCCGAGAGACCACGCCCTTGGCTTCATACCAGGCCCCCACCTGATTCTCCAATACAAAAACCCTTAGCTCCAGGGCGAAAAAAGCTTATAACGGCCAAACGAAAACTCGCCCCAGGCCCTCGGCCGAGCACCTGAGAGACCACGCCCTTGGCTTCATACCAGGCCCCACCTGATTCTCCAATACAAAACCCTTAGCTCCAGGGCGAAAAAGCTTATAACGGCCAAACGAAAACTCGCCCCAGGCCCTCGGCCGAGCACCTGAGAGACCACGCCCTTGGCTTCATACCAGGCCCCACCTGATTCTCCAATACAAAACCCTTAGCTCCAGGGCGAAAAAGCTTATAACGGCCAAACGAAAACTCGCCCCAGGCCCTCGGCCGAGCACCGGAGAGACCACGCCCTTGGCTTCATACCAGGCCCCCACCCGATTCTCCAATACAAAACCCTTAGCTCCAGGGCGAAAAAGCTTATAACGGCCAAACGAAAACTCGCCCCAGGAGAGACCACGCCCTTGGCTTCATACCAGGCCCCCACCCGATTCTCCAATACAAAAACCCTTAGCTCCAGGGCGAAAAAGCTTATAACGGCCAAACGAAAACAAGCCCCAGGCCCTCGGCCGAGCACCTGAGAGACCACGCCCTTGGCTTCATACCAGGCCCCCACCCGATTCTCCAATACAAAAACCCTTAGCTCCAGGGCGAAAAAGCTTATAACGGCCAAACGAAAACTCGCCCCAGGCCCTCGGCCGAGCACCTGAGACCACGCCCTTGGCTTCATACCAGGCCCCACCCGATTCTCCAATACAAAAACCCTTAGCTCAAGGGCGAAAAAGCTTATAACGGCCAAACGAAAACTCGCCCCAGAGAGACCACGCCCTTGGCTTCATACCAGGCCCCCACCCGATTCTCCAATACAAAAACCCTTAGCTCCAGGGCGAAAAAGCTTAGAACGGCCAAACGAAAACTCGCCCCAGGCCCTCGGCCGAGCACCTGAGAGACCACGCCCTTGGCTTCATACCAGGCCCCACCCGATTCTCCAATACAAAACCCTTAGCTCCAGGGCGAAAAAAGCTTATAACGGCCAAACGAAAACTCGCCCCAGGCCCTCGGCCGAGCACCCGAGAGACCACGCCCTTGGCTTCATACCAGGCCCCCACCCGATTCTCCAATACAAAAACCCTTAGCTCCAGGGCGAAAAAAGCTTATAACGGCCAAACGAAAACTCGCCCCAGGCCCTCGGCCGAGCACCCAAGAGACCACGCCCTTGGCTTCATACCAGGCCCCCACCCGATTCTCCAATACAAAAACCCTTAGCTCCAGGGCGAAAAAAGCTTATAACGGCCAAACGAAAACTCGCCCCAGGCCCTCGGCCGAGCACCGACAGACCACGCCCTTGGCTTCATACCAGGCCCCCACCCGATTCTCCAATACAAAAACCCTTAGCTCCAGGGCGAAAAAAGCTTATAACGGCCAAACGAAAACTCGCCCCAGGCCGTCGGACGAGCACCCGAGAGACCACGCCCTTGGCTTCATACCAGGCCCCCACCCGATTCTCCAATACAAAAACCCTTAGCTCCAGGGCGAAAAAGCTTATAACGGCCAAACGAAAACTCGCCCCAGGCCTCGGCCGAGCACCCAAGAGACCACGCCCTTGGCTTCATACCAGGCCCCCACCCGATTCTCCAATACAAAACCCTTAGCTCCAGGGCGAAAAAAGCTTATAACGGCCAAACGAAAACTCGCCCCAGGCCCTCGGCCGAGCACCCAAGAGACCACGCCCTTGGCTTCATACCAGGCCCCCACCTGATTCTCCAATACAAAAACCCTTAGCTCCAGGGCGAAAAAAGCTTATAACGGCCAAACGAAAACTCGCCCCAGGCCCTCGGCCGAGCACCCAAGAGACCACGCCCTTGGCTTCATACCAGGCCCCCACCCGATTCTCCAATACAAAAACCCTTAGCTCCAGGGCGAAAAAAGCTTATAACGGCCAAACGAAAACTCGCCCCAGGCCCTCGGCCGAGCACCCCAGAGACCACGCCCTTGGCTTCATACCAGGCCCCCACCCGATTCTCCAATACAAAACCCTTAGCTCCAGGGCGAAAAAAGCTTATAACGGCCAAACGAAAACTCGCCCCAGGCCCTCGGCCGAGCACCCAAGAGACCACGCCCTTGGCTTCATACCAGGCCCCCACCCGATTCTCCAATACAAAACCCTTAGCTCCAGGGCGAAAAAAGCTTATAACGGCCAAACGAAAACTCGCCCCAGGCCCTCGGCCGAGCACCCAAGAGACCACGCCCTTGGCTTCATACCAGGCCCCCACCCGATTCTCCAATACAAAAACCCTTAGCTCCAGGGCGAAAAAAGCTTATAACGGCCAAACGAAAACTCGCCCCAGGCCCTCGGCCGAGCACCCGAGAGACCACGCCCTTGGCTTCATACCAGGCCCCCACCCGATTCTCCAATACAAAAACCCTTAGCTCCAGGGCGAAAAAGCTTATAACGGCCAAACGAAAACTCGCCCCAGGCCCTCGGCCGAGCACCTGAGAGACCACGCCCTTGGCTTCATACCAGGCCCCCACCCGATTCTCCAATACAAAACCCTTAGCTCCAGGGCGAAAAAAGCTTATAACGGCCAAACGAAAACTCGCCCCAGGCCCTCGGCCGAGCACCCGAGAGACCACGCCCTTGGCTTCATACCAGGCCCCCACCCGATTCTCCAATACAAAACCCTTAGCTCCAGGCCGAGAAAAGCTTATAACGGCCAAACGAAAACTCGCCCCAGGCCCTCGGCCGAGCACCCAAGAGACCACGCCCTTGGCTTCATACCAGGCCCCCACCCGATTCTCCAATACAAAAACCCTTAGCTCCAGGCCGAGAAAAGCTTATAACGGCCAAACGAAAACTCGCCCCAGGCCCTCGGCCGAGCACCCGAGAGACCACGCCCTTGGCTTCATCACAGGCCCCCACCCGATTCTCCAATACAAAAACCCTTAGCTCCAGGCCGAAAAAGCTTATAACGGCCAAACGAAAACTCGCCCCAGGCCCTCGGCCGAGCACCGGAGAGACCACGCCCTTGGCTTCATACCAGGCCCCCACCCGATTCTCCAATACAAAAACCCTTAGCTCCAGGGCGAAAAAAGCTTATAACGGCCAAACGAAAACTCGCCCCAGGCCCTCGGCCGAGCACCCAAGAGACCACGCCCTTGGCTTCATACCAGGCCCCCACCCGATTCTCCAATACAAAACCCTTAGCTCCAGGGCGAAAAAGCTTATAACGGCCAAACGAAAACTCGCCCCAGGCCCTCGGCCGAGCACCCAAGAGACCACGCCCTTGGCTTCATACCAGGCCCCACCCGATTCTCCAATACAAAACCCTTAGCTCCAGGGCGAAAAAGCTTATAACGGCCAAACGAAAACTCGCCCCAGGCCCTCGGCCGAGCACCCGAGAGACCACGCCCTTGGCTTCATACCAGGCCCCCACCCGATTCTCCAATACAAAAACCCTTAGCTCCAGGGCGAGAAAAGCTTATAACGGCCAAACGAAAACTCGCCCCAGGCCCTCGGCCGAGCACCCGAGAGACCACGCCCTTGGCTTCATACCAGGCCCCACCCGATTCTCCAATACAAAAACCCTTAGCTCCAGGGCGAAAAAGCTTATAACGGCCAAACGAAAATCTCGCCCCAGGCCCTCGGCCGAGCACCTGAGAGACCACGCCCTTGGCTTCATACCAGGCCCCACCTGATTCTCCAATACAAAACCCTTAGCTCCAGGGCGAAAAAGTTTATAACGGCCAAACGAAAACTCGCCCCAGGCCCTCGGCCGAGCACCCAAGAGACCACGCCCTTGGCTTCATACCAGGCCCCCACCCGATTCTCCAATACAAAAACCCTTAGCTCCAGGGCGAAAATAGGTTATAACGGCCAAACGAAAACTCGCCCCAGGCCCTCGGCCGAGCACCCGAGAGACCACGCCCTTGGCTTCATACCAGGCCCCCACCCGATTCTCCAATACAAAAACCCTTAGCTCCAGGGCGAAAAAAGCTTATAACGGCCAAACGAAAACTCGCCCCAGGCCCTCGGCCGAGCACCCAAGAGACCACGCCCTTGGCTTCATACCAGGCCCCACCCGATTCTCCAATACAAAAACCCTTAGCTCCAGGGCGAAAAAAGCTTATAACGGCCAAACGAAAACTCGCCCCAGGCCCTCGGCCGAGCACCCCAGAGACCACGCCCTTGGCTTCATACCAGGCCCCCACCCGATTCTCCAATACAAAAACCCTTAGCTCCAGGGCGAAAAAAGCTTATAACGGCCAAACGAAAACTCGCCCCAGGCCCTCGGCCGAGCACCCAAGAGACCACGCCCTTGGCTTCATACCAGGCCCCCACCCGATTCTCCAATACAAAAACCCTTAGCTCCAGGGCGAAAAAAGCTTATAACGGCCAAACGAAAATACGCCCCAGGCCCTCGGCCGAGCACCCAAGAGACCACGCCCTTGGCTTCATACCAGGCCCCACCCGATTCTCCAATACAAAAACCCTTAGCTCCAGGGCGAAAAAAGCTTATAACGGCCAAACGAAAACTCGCCCCAGGCCCTCGGCCGAGCACCCAAGAGACCACGCCCTTGGCTTCATACCAGGCCCCCACCCGATTCTCCAATACAAAAACCCTTAGCTCCAGGGCGAAAAAAGCTTATAACGGCCAAACGAAAACTCGCCCCAGGCCCTCGGCCGAGCACCCAAGAGACCACGCCCTTGGCTTCATACCAGGCCCCACCCGATTCTCCAATACAAAAACCCTTAGCTCCAGGGCGAAAAAAGCTTATAACGGCCAAACGAAAACTCGCCCCAGGCCCTCGGCCGAGCACCCAAGAGACCACGCCCTTGGCTTCATACCAGGCCCCCACCTGATTCTCCAATACAAAACCCTTAGCTCCAGGGCGAAAAAGCTTATAACGGCCAAACGAAAACTCGCCCCAGGCCCTCGGCCGAGCACCTGAGAGACCACGCCCTTGGCTTCATACCAGGCCCCCACCCGATTCTCCAATACAAAACCCTTAGCTCCAGGGCGAAAAAAGCTTATAACGGCCAAACGAAAACTCGCCCCAGGCCCTCGGCCGAGCACCCAAGAGACCACGCCCTTGGCTTCATACCAGGCCCCCACCCGATTCTCCAATACAAAAACCCTTAGCTCCAGGGCGAAAAAAGCTTATAACGGCCAAACGAAAACTCGCCCCAGGCCCTCGGCCGAGCACCCGAGAGACCACGCCCTTGGCTTCATACCAGGCCCCCACCCGATTCTCCAATACAAAACCCTTAGCTCCAGGGCGAAAAAGCTTATAACGGCCAAACGAAAACTCGCCCCAGGCCCTCGGCCGAGCACGCGAGAGACCACGCCCTTGGCTTCATACCAGGCCCCCACCCGATTCTCCAATACAAAACCCTTAGCTCCAGGGCGAAAAAGCTTATAACGGCCAAACGAAAACTCGCCCCAGGCCCTCGGCCGAGCACGCCAGAGACCACGCCCTTGGCTTCATACCAGGCCCCACCCGATTCTCCAATACAAAACCCTTAGCTCCAGGCCGAAAAAGCTTATAACGGCCAAACGAAAATTCGCCCCAGGCCCTCGGCCGAGCACCCAAGAGACCACGCCCTTGGCTTCATACCAGGCCCCCACCCGATTCTCCAATACAAACACCCTTAGCTCCAGGGCGAATAAAGCTTATAACGGCCAAACGAAAACTCGCCCCAGGCCCTTGGCCGAGCACCTGAGAGACCACGCCCTTGGCTTCATACCAGGCCCCACCCGATTCTCCAATACAAAACCCTTAGCTCCAGGGCGAAAAAGCTTATAACGGCCAAACGAAAACTCGCCCCAGGCCCTCAGCCGAGCACCTGAGAGACCACGCCCTTGGCTTCATCACAGGCACCCACCCGAATCGCCAATACAAAAACCCTTAGCTCCAGGGCGAAAAAAGCTTATAACGGCCAAACGAAAACTCGCCCCAGGCCCTCGGCCGAGCACCCAAGAGACCACGCCCTTGGCTTCATACCAGGCCCCACCCGATTCCCAATACAAAAACCCTTAGCTCCAGGGCGAGAAAAGCTTATAACGGCCAAACGAAAACTCGCCCCAGGCCCTCGGCCGAGCACCCGAGAGACCACGCCCTTGGCTTCATACCAGGCCCCCACCCGATTCTCCAATACAAAAACCCTTAGCTCCAGGGCGAAAAAAGCTTATAACGGCCAAACGAAAACTCGCCCCAGGCCTCGGCCGAGCACCCAAGAGACCACGCCCTTGGCTTCATACCAGGCCCCAACCCGATTCTCCAATACAAAAACCCTTAGCTCCAGGGCGAAAAAGCTTATAACGGCCAAACGAAAACTCGCCCCAGGCCCTCGGCCGAGGACCAGAGAGACCACGCCCTTGGCCTCATACCAGGCCCCCACCCGATTCTCCAAGTCAAAACCCTTAGCTCCAGGGCGAAAAAGCTTATAACGGCCAAACGAAAACTCGCCCCAGGCCCTCGGCCGAGCACCCAAGAGACCACGCCCTTGGCTTCATACCAGGCCCCACCCGATTCTCCAATACAAAACCCTTAGCTCCAGGGCGAAAAAGCTTATAACGGCCAAACGAAAACTCGCCCCAGGCCCTCGGCCGAGCACCCAAGAGACCACGCCCTTGGCTTCATACCAGGCCCCACCCGATTCTCCAATACAAAACCCTTAGCTCCAGGGCGAAAAAGCTTATAACGGCCAAACGAAAACTCGCCCCAGGCCCTCGTACGAGCACCTGAGAGACCACGCCCTTGGCTTCATACCAGGCCCCACCCGATTCTCCAATACAAAACCCTTAGCTCCAGGGCGAAAAAGCTTATAACGGCCAAACGAAAACTCGCCCCAGGCCCTCGGCCGAGCACCCAAGAGACCACGCCCTTGGCTTCATACCAGGCCCCCACCCGATTCTCCAATACAAAACCCTTAGCTCCAGGGCGAAAAAAGCTTATAACGGCCAAACGAAAACTCGCCCCAGGCCCTCGGCCGAGCACCCAAGAGACCACGCCCTTGGCTTCATACCAGGCCCCCACCCGATTCTCCAATACAAAAACCCTTAGCTCCAGGGCGAAAAAGCTTAGAACGGCCAAACGAAAACTCGCCCCAGGCCCTCGGCCGAGCACCTGAGAGACCACGCCCTTGGCTTCATACCAGGCCCCACCCGATTCTCCAATACAAAACCCTTAGCTCCAGGGCGAAAAAGCTTATAACGGCCAAACGAAACTCGCCCCAGGCCCTCGGCCGAGCACCCAAGAGACCACGCCCTTGGCTTCATACCAGGCCCCCACCCGATTCTCCAATACAAAACCCTTAGCTCCAGGGCGAAAAAGCTTATAACGGCCAAACGAAAACTCGCCCCAGGCCCTCGGCCGAGCACCTGAGAGACCACGCCCTTGGCTTCATACCAGGCCCCACCTGATTCTCCAATACAAAACCCTTAGCTCCAGGGCGAAAAAGCTTATAACGGCCAAACGAAAACTCGCCCCAGGCCCTCGGCCGAGCACCCAAGAGACCACGCCCTTGGCTTCATACCAGGCCCCCACCCGATTCTCCAATACAAAACCCTTAGCTCCAGGGCGAAAAAGCTTATAACGGCCAAACGAAAACTCGCCCCAGGCCCTCGGCCGAGCACCCGAGAGACCACGCCCTTGGCTTCATACCAGGCCCCCACCCGATTCTCCAATACAAAAACCCTTAGCTCCAGGGCGAAAAAGCTTATAACGGCCAAACGAAAATCGCCCCAGGCCCTCGGCCGAGCACCCAAGAGACCACGCCCTTGGCTTCATACCAGGCCCCCACCCGATTCTCCAATACAAAACCCTTAGCTCCAGGGCGAAAAAGCTTATAACGGCCAAACGAAAACTCGCCCCAGGCCCTCGGCCGAGCACCTGAGAGACCACGCCCTTGGCTTCATACCAGGCCCCCACCCGATTCTCCAATACAAAACCCTTAGCTCCAGGGCGAAAAAGCTTATAACGGCCAAACGAAAATTCGCCCCAGGCCCTCGGCCGAGCACCCAAGAGACCACGCCCTTGGCTTCATACCAGGCCCCCACCTGATTCTCCAATACAAAACCCTTAGCTCCAGGGCGAAAAAGCTTATAACGGCCAAACGAAAACTCGCCCCAGGCCCTCGGCCGAGCACCCAAGAGACCACGCCCTTGGCTTCATACCAGGCCCCCCCCGATTCTCCAATACAAAAACCCTTAGCTCCAGGGCGGAAAAAGCTTATAACGGCCAAACGAAAAGTCGCCCCAGGCCCTCGGCCGAGCACCCAAGAGACCACGCCCTTGGCTTCATACCAGGCCCCCACCCGATTCTCCAATACAAAACCCTTAGCTCCAGGTCGAGAAAAGCTTATAACGGCCAAACGAAAACTCGCCCCAGGCCCTCGGCCGAGCACCCAAGAGACCACGCCCTTGGCTTCATACCAGGCCCCACCCGATTCTCCAATACAAAACCCTTAGCTCCAGGGCGAAAAAGCTTATAACGGCCAAACGAAAACTCGCCCCAGGCCCTCGGCCGAGCACCTGAGAGACCACGCCCTTGGCTTCATACCAGGCCCCACCCGATTCTCCAATACAAAACCCTTAGCTCCAGGTCGAGAAAAGCTTATAACGGCCAAACGAAAACTCGCCCCAGGCCCTCGGCCGAGCACCCAAGAGACCACGCCCTTGGCTTCATACCAGGCCCCCACCCGATTCTCCAATACAAAACCCTTAGCTCCAGGGCGAAAAAGCTTATAACGGCCAAACGAAACTCGCCCCAGGCCCTCGGCCGAGCACCCCAGAGACCACGCCCTTGGCTTCATACCAGGCCCCCACCCGATTCTCCAATACAAAAACCCTTAGCTCCAGGGCGAAAAAAGCTTATAACGGCCAAACGAAAACTCGCCCCAGGCCCTCGGCCGAGCACCCAAGAGACCACGCCCTTGGCTTCATACCAGGCCCCCACCTGATTCTCCAATACAAAACCCTTAGCTCCAGGGCGAAAAAAGCTTATAACGGCCAAACGAAAACTCGCCCCAGGCCCTCGGCCGAGCACCCAAGAGACCACGCCCTTGGCTTCATACCAGGCCCCCACCCGATTCTCCAATACAAAAACCCTTAGCTCCAGGGCGAAAAAAGCTTATAACGGCCAAACGAAAATTCGCCCCAGGCCCTCGGCCGAGCACCCAAGAGACCACGCCCTTGGCTTCATACCAGGCCCCCACCCGATTCTCCAATACAAAACCCTTAGCTCCAGGGCGAAAAAAGCTTATAACGGCCAAACGAAAACTCGCCCCAGGCCCTCGGCCGAGCACCCAAGAGACCACGCCCTTGGCTTCATACCAGGCCCCCACCCGATTCTCCAATACAAAAACCCTTAGCTCCAGGGCGAAAAAAGCTTATAACGGCCAAACGAAAACTCGCCCCAGTCCTCGGCCGAGCACCCAAGAGACCACGCCCTTGGCTTCATACCAGGCCCCCACCCGATTCTCCAATACAAAAACCCTTAGCTCCAGGGCGAAAAAAGCTTATAACGGCCAAACGAAAACTCGCCCCAGGCCCTCGGCCGAGCACCCAAGAGACCACGCCCTTGGCTTCATCACAGGCCCCCACCCGATTCTCCAATACAAAAACCCTTAGCTCCAGGGCGAGAAAAGCTTATAACGGCCAAACGAAAACTCGCCCCAGGCCCTCGGCCGAGCACCCGAGAGACCACGCCCTTGGCTTCATACCAGGCCCCACCTGATTCTCCAATACAAAACCCTTAGCTCCAGGGCGAAAAAGCTTATAACGGCCAAACGAAACTCGCCCCAGGCCCTCGGCCGAGCACCAGAGAGACCACGCCCTTGGCTTCATACCAGGCCCCCACCCGATTCTCCAATACAAAAACCCTTAGCTCCAGGGCGAGAAAAGCTTATAACGGCCAAACGAAAACTCGCCCCAGGCCCTCGGCCGAGCACCCGAGAGACCACGCCCTTGGCTTCATACCAGGCCCCCACCCGATTCTCCAATACAAAAACCCTTAGCTCCAGGGCGAAAAAAGCTTATAACGGCCAAACGAAAACTCGCCCCAGGCCCTCGGCCGAGCACCCGAGAGACCACGCCCTTGGCTTCATACCAGGCCCCCACCCGATTCTCCAATACAAAACCCTTAGCTCCAGGGCGAAAAAGCTTATAACGGCCAAACGAAAACTCGCCCCAGGCCCTCGGCCGAGCACCTGAGAGACCACGCCCTTGGCTTCATACCAGGCCCCACCCGATTCTCCAATACAAAACCCTTAGCTCCAGGGCGAAAAAGCTTATAACGGCCAAACGAAAATCGCCCCAGGCCCTCGGCCGAGCACCTGAGAGACCACGCCCTTGGCTTCATACCAGGCCCCCACCCGATTCTCCAATACAAAAACCCTTAGCTCCAGGGCGCAAAAAGCTTATAACGGCCAAACGAAAACTCGCCCCAGGCCCTCGGCCGAGCACCCGACAGACCACGCCCTTGGCTTCATACCAGGCCCCCACCCGATTCTCCAATACAAAAACGCTTAGCTCCAGGGCGAAAAAAGCTTATCACTTCCAAACGAAAACTCGCCACTGGCCCTCGGCCTAGCACCCGACATACCACGCCCTTGGCTTCATACCAGGCCCCCACCCGATTCTCCAATACAAAAACCCTTAGCTCCAGGGCGAAAAAGCTTATAACGGCCAAACGAAAACTCGCCCCAGGCCCTCGGCCGAGCACCTGAGAGACCACGCCCTTGGCTTCATACCAGGCCCCACCTGATTCTCCAATACAAAACCCTTAGCTCCAGGGCGAAAAAGCTTATAACGGCCAAACGAAAACTCGCCCCAGGCCTCGGCCGAGCACCCAAGAGACCACGCCCTTGGCTTCATACCAGGCCCCACCTGATTCTCCAATACAAAACCCTTAGCTCCAGGGCGAAAAAGCTTATAACGGCCAAACGAAAACTCGCCCCAGGCCCTCGGCCGAGCACCCAACAGACCACGCCCTTGGCTTCATACCAGGCCCCCACCCGATTCTCCAATACAAAACCCTTAGCTCCAGGGCGAAAAAGCTTATAACGGCCAAACGAAGGCTGCCCCAGGCTCGGTTGAGCACCCAAGAGACCACGCCCTTGCTTCATACCAGGCCCCCACCTGATTCTCCAATACAAAAACCCTAGCTCCAGGGCGAAAAAGCTTATAACGGCCAAACGAAAACTCGCCCCAGGGTTAGGTTAGGTTAGGTTAGAAGAGGAAGAAGAAGTCATATTAGGCCAGGTTAGGTTCTCCAATAGGTTAGCCAGGGAAGAAAAGAAGAAGAAGAAGAAGAAGTTAAGAAGGTTAGGCTTATTAGAAGAAGAAGAAGAAGAAGTAGGTTAGGTTAGGTTAGGTTAGTGTTAGGTTAGTTAGGTTAGGTTAGGTTAGGTTAGTTGAAGAGGTTAGGTTAGGCCAGGTTGTGTAGGGTGTTAGGTTGTGTTAGGTTAAGAAGTTAGGTTAGGTTGTGTTGAGAAGTTAAGAAGAAGAAGAAGAAGAAGAAGTTAAAGAAGAAGAAGAAGGTTAGGCTAGGTTAGGTAAAGGTTAGGTTAGGTTAGGTTAGGTTAGGTTAGGTTAGGTTAGAAGAAGAAGGTTAGGTTAAAGTTAGGTTAGGAAGAAGTTAGAAGAAGAAGAAGAAGGTTAGGTTAGGTTAGGTTAAAGAAGAAGAAGTAGGTTAGGTTGTAAGGTTAGGTTAAGAAGTTAGAAGAAGAAGTTAGGTTGGTTAGGTTGAAGTTAGGTTAGGTTAGGTTAGGTTAGGTTAGTTGAAGAAGTTAGGTTGTGTTAAAGAAGAAGAAGTTAGGTTAGGTTAGGTTAGGTTAGGTTAAAGAAGAAGTTAGGTTAGGTTAGGAAGAAGAAGAAGTTAGGTTAGGTTAGGCAAGAAGTTAGGTTAGGTTAGAAGTTAGGTTAGAAGAAGGTTAGAAGTTGAAGAAGAAGAAGAAGAAAGGTTGTAGGCTAGGTTAGGTTAGGTTAGGTTAGGTAGGTTAGGTAGGTTAGGTTAGGTAGGTTAGGTTAGTTAGAAGTTGTGCTAGGTTAGGTTAAGAAGAAGTTAGGTTGAAGAAGAAGTTAGGTTAGGTTAAAGAAGAAGAAGTTAGGTTAGGTTAGGTTGAAGGTTAAAGAAGAAGAAGTTAGTGCTAGGCAAGGTTAGGCTAGCAGTTAGGTTAGGCAAGAAGAAGTTAGAAGTTAGGTTAAAGAAGTTAAAGAAGAAGAAGAAGAAGTTAGAAGAAGAAGAAGAGTTAGAAGAAGAAGTTGTGGTTAGGTTAGGTTAGGTTAGGTTAGGCAGGTTAGCTAGGGTTAAAGAAAGAAGTGTTAGGTGCTAGGTTAGGTTATGCTAGGTTAGGTTAGGTTAGGTTAGGTTAGGTTAGGTTAGGTTAGGTTAGGTTAGGTTAGGTTAGAATAAGTTAGGTTAGGTTAGGTTAGGTTAGGTTAGGTTAGGTTAGGATAGGTTAGGGTTTGAAGAAGAAGAAGGTTAGGTTAGGTTAGGTTAGGTTAGGCCAAGTTAGGTTAGGTTAGGTTCGGTCAGGGGTTAGGTTAGGTTAAAGAAGAAGAATAGGTTAGGTTAGGGTTAGGTTAGGTTAGGTTAAAGAAGAAGAGGTTAGGTTAGTGTTAGGAGGTTAGGTTGAAGAAGAAGAAGAAGTTAGGTTAGGTAGGTTAGAAGAAGAAGAAGAAGAATAGGTTAGGTCGGGTTAGGTTAGGTTAGGTTAGGTTAGGTTAGGCCAGGTTAGGTTAGGTTGTGCTAAAGAAGAAGAAGTTAGGTTAAAGAAGAAGAAGAAGTTAGGTTAGGTTAGGTTAGGTTAGAAGAAGTTAGTTGTTAGGTTAGGTTAAGAAGAAGTTAAGAAGAAGAAGTTAGGTTAGGTTAAAGAAGAAGGTTAGGTTAGGTTAGGTTAGGTTAAGAAGTTAGGTTAGGTTGTGTTAGGCTAGGTTAGGAAGAAGTTAGGTTAAGAAGAAGTTAGGTTGTGGGTTAGGTTAGGTTAGGTTAGGTTAAAGAAGGTTAGTTAGAAGTTAGGTTAGGTTAGTTAGGTTAGGTTGTTAGGTTAGGTTAGGGTTAGGTTAGGTTAAAGAAGAAGAAGTTAAGAAGAAGAAGAAGTTAGGTTAGGTTAGGCAAGAAGAAGAAGAAGAAGAAGAGGCAGTTAAGTTAGGTTAGGTTAGGTTAGGTTAGGTTAGGTTAGGTTAGGTTAGAAGAAGAAGAAGAAGAAGAAGTTAGGTTAGGTTAGTTAAGAAGAGGTTAAGTTAGGTTGAAGTTAAGAAGTAGTTGTGTTGTGCTAGGTTGTGCTAGGTTGTGTTAGGTTAGTTGTGTTGTAAGAAGAAGTTAGGTTAGGTTGAAGAAGAAGAAGAAGTTAAAGAAGAAGTTGTGCTGTGCTAGTTAGGTTGAAGAAGAAGAAGAAGAAGAAGTTAGGTTAGGTTGTGGTTAAAGAAGTTAGGTTAGGTTGTGTTAGGTTAAAGAAGAAGTTAAAGAAGAAGAAGAGGTTAGGTTAGGAAAGAAGAAGAAGTTAGGTTAGGCCAGGTTAGGTGCTAGGCCAGGTTAGGTTAGGGTTAGGCTAGGCCAGGTTGGGCTAGGTTGTGTTAGGTTAGGTTAGTGCAAGGTTGTGTTAGGTTAAAGTTGCTAGGTTAGGTTGTGCTGAAGAAGTTAGAAGTTAGGTTAAAGTTAAGAAGAAGTTAGGAAGAAGAAGAAGAAGAAGAAGTTAGGCTAGGTTAGGCTAGGTTGTGTTAGGTTAGGTTAGGTTAGGCTGAAGAAGTTGAAGTTAGGTTAAGAAGAAGAGGTTAAGTTAGGTTAGGTTAAGTTAAAGAAGAAGAAGAAGTTAGGTTAGGTTAGGAAGAAGAAGAAGAAGAAGAAGTTAGGTTAGCAGGTGCTGAAGAAGTTGTGGGGCCAGGTTGCTAGGTTAAAGGCCAGGTTAGGTTAGGTTGTGCTGAGGCCAGGTTAAGAAGAAGAAGTTAGGTTGAAGAAGAGGTTAGTTAAAGAAGTAAAGAAGTTAGGTTGTGTTAAGAAGAAGAAGGGTTAGGTTAGGTTAGGTCAGGTTAAAGAAGTTAGGTTGAAGAAGAAGGTTAGGTTAGGTTAGGTTAGGTTAGGTTAGGTTGAAGAAGTTAGGTTAGGTCAGGTTAGGTTGTGTTAGTTAGGTTAAGAAGAAGAGGTTAGGTTAGAAGTTAGGTTAGGTTAGGTTAAAGAAGAAGAAGAAGAAGTTAGGGTTAGAAGAGGTTAGGTTAGGTTAGGTTAGGTTGTGCTAGGCAAGAAGAAGCAGTTAGGTGTTGTGCTGTGCTGTGCTGTGTTAGGTTAGGTTAAAGAAGAAGCTAGTAAGAAGAAGAAGTTAGGAAGAAGAAGTGCTAGGTTAGGCTAGAAGTTGTGGTTAAAGAAGAAGAAGAAGAAGAAGAAGAAGAAGAAGAAAGAAGAAGTTAGGTTAGGTTAGTTAGGTTAGGTTAAGAAGAAGAAGAAGAAGAAGTTAGGTTAGGCTAGGTTAAAGAAGAAGAAGAAGAAGAAGTTAGGTTAGGTTAGGTTAGGAATAGGTTAGGTTAGGTTAGGTTGTGTTAGGTCAGGTTAGGTTAAAGAAGAAGTTGTGTTAAAGAAGCTAGGCTAGGTTAGGTTGTGTAGGTTAGGTTAGGTTAAAGAGTTAGGCTAGGTTAAGAAGAAGAAGTTGTTAGGTTGAAGAAGTTGAAGAAGTAGTTAGGTTAGGTTAGGTTAGGTTAGTGGGTTGAAGAAGTTAGGTTAAAGAAGAAGTTAGAAGAAGTTAGGTTAAGTTAGGAAGGCCAAGAAGTTAGGTTAGGTTAAAGAAGAAGAAGAAGAAGAAGTTAGGTGTTAGGTTAGGTTAGGTTAGGTTAGGTTAGGTTAAAGAAGTTAGGTTAGGGGTTAGGAAGAAGGTTGTGTTAGTTAGGTTAGGTTAGGTTAGGGGTTAGGTTAGGTTAGAGTTAGGTTAGGTTAGGCTAGGGAAGAAGAAGAAGAAGAAGTTAGGTTAGTTAGGTTGTGTTAAAGAGGTTAGGTTAGGTTAGGTTAAAGAAGAAGAAGTTGTGCTAGAAGTTAAGAAGAAGAAGTTAGGTTAAAGAAGTTAAAGAAGAAGAAGAAGAAGAGGTTAGGTTAGGTTAGGTTAAAGAAGTTGTGTTAGGCTTAGGTTGTTAAAGAAGTTAGGTTAGGCTAGGTTAGTTAGGTTAGAAAGAAGAAGAAGAAGAAGAAGAAGAAGAAGAAGTTGTTAGGTTAAAGAAGTTGTGCTAGGTTAGGAAGAAGAAGTTAGTTGTGCTAGGTTGTGTTAGGTTAGGTTAGGTTAGGCTAGGTTATAGAAGAAGAAGAAGTTAGGCAGTTAGGTTAGGTTAGGAAGAAGAAGAAGAAGAAGTTAGGTTAGGTTAAAGAAGAAGAAGAAGAAGTAAAGGCTAGGTTAGAAGTTAGGTTAGAAGAAGAAGAAGAAGAAGTTAGGTTAAAGAAGAAGAAGAAGAAGAAGAATAGGTTAGGTTAGGCTAGGCTAGGTTGTAGGTTAGGTTGTGCTAGGTTAAAGAAGTTAGAAGTTAGGTTAAAGAAGAAGAAGAAGAAGAAGTTGTGTTAGGTTAAGAAGTTAGGTTGAAGAAGAAGAAGTTAGGTTAGGTTAGGTAAGTTTAGGTTAGGTTAGTTTAGGTTGAAGAAGAAGAAGAAGTTAGGTTAGGAAGAAGAAGTTAGGTTAGAAGAAGAAGAAGAAGAAGAAGGTTAGGGCTAGGTTAAAGAAGGTTAGGTTAGGTTAAAGAAGCAAAGAAGAAGAGGTTGTTAGAAGGTTAGTTGTGCTGTGCTAGGTTAGGTTAGGTTAGGTTGTGTTAGGTTAGGTTGTGTTGTGTTGTGTGCTAGGTTAGGCTAGGTTAAGTTAGGTTAGGTTAGGTTGTTGGGTTAGGTTAGGTTAAAGGTTGAAGAAGAAGAAGAAGAAGTTAGGTTAGGTTAGGTTAAAGAAGTTAGGTTAAAGAAGAAGAAGAAGAAGAAGAAGAAGAAGAAGTTAGGTTAAGCTTAAGAAGAAGAAGAAGTTAGGTTAGGAAGAAGAAGAAGAAGAAGAAGAAGTAGGTTAGGTCAGTTGTGCTTGTGTTAGGTTAGGTTAGGTGCCAGGTTGCTAGGTTGAAGAAGAAGAAGAAGAAGAAGTTAGAAGAAGAAATAGGTTAAGAAGAAGGTTAAGAAGAAGGTTAGGTTAGGTTAGGTTAGGTTAGGTTGTGCTAGGTTGTGTTAAGAAGAAGAAGAAGAAGAAGAAGAAGAAGAAGAAGTTAGGTTAGGTTAGGTTAGGCAAGAAGAAGAAGAAGGCAGGTTAAGTAGGTTAGGTTAGGTTGTGCTAGGTTGAAGTTAGGTTGAAGAAGGTTAGGTTGAAGTTAGGCTAGGTTAGGTTAGGTTAGGTTGTGAAGAAGAAGAAGAAGTTAGGTTAAAGAAGAAGTTGTGTTAGGTTAGGTTAAGAAGAAGTTAGGTTAGGTTAGGTTAAAGAAGAAGAAGAAGAAGTTAAAGAAGAAGAAGTTAGGTTAGGTTAGGTTAGGTTAAAGAAGGTTAGGTTAGGTTAGGTTAGGTTAGGTTAGGTTAGGTTGAAGAAGAAGTTAGGTTAGGTTAGGTGTTAGGTTAGAAGTTAGGTTAGGTTAGGTTGTGTTAAGAAGAAGTTGTGTTGTGCTAGGCTAGGTTAGGTTGTGCTAGGTTAGTTGTGTTGTGCGTTAGGTTAGGTTAGGTTAGGTTGAAGAAGTTGAAGAAGAAGAGGTTAGAAGTTAAAGAAGGTTGAGTTAGGTTAAGAAGTTAGGTTAGGTTAGGTTAGGTTAGGTTAGGTTAGGCAGAAGAAGAAGTTAGGTTGAAGAAGAAGTTAGGTTAGGTTAGGTTAGGTTAGAAGTTAGGTTAGAAGTTAGGTTAAAGAAGAAGAAAAGGAAGAAGAAGAAGAAGTTAAGTTAAACAAGTAGGTTAGGTTAGGTTAGGTTAGAAGAAGTTAGGTTAGGCTAGGCTAGGTTGTGCTAGGTTGTTAGGTTAAAGAAGAAGAAGCAAGTTAGGTTAGGGGTTGAAGAAGAAGAAGAAGTAGGTTAGGTTAGGTTAGGTTAGGTTAGGTTAGGTTGAAGAAGTTAGAAGAAGTTAGGTTAAGAAGAAGAAGAAGTTAAAGAAGAAGAAGAAGAAGAAGTTAGGTTGTTAGGTTAGGTTAGTTAGGTTAGGAAGAAGAAGTGTTGTGTTTGTAAGAAGAAGAAGTTAAGAAGAAGAGGTTAGGCAGAAGAAGAAGTAAAGAAGAAGGTTAGTTAAAGAAGGAAGAGTGCTGTGCTAGAAGCAGGTTAGGTTGTGCCAGGCTGTTGTGTTGTGTTAGGTTGTGCTAGGCCAGGCCAAAGAAGAAAGAAGAAGAAGGTTAAAGAAGAAGGTTAAGAAGTTAGGCTAGAAGAAGAAGAAGTTGAAGGTTGTGCTTAAGAAGAAGAAGTTAGGTTGTGTTAAAGAAGAAGGTTGTGTTAAGAAGGTTAGGAAGAAGAAGAAGAAGTTAAAGTTAGGTTAGGTTAGTTAGGTTAAAGAAGTTAAAGAAGTTAGGTTAGGTTAGGTTAAGAAGAAGAAGAAGAAGTTAAAGGTTGTGGCCAGCCAGGCCAGGCCAGCTGTGCTGGTGGCCAGGCAAGAAGCAGGCTGTGCTGTGCTAGGTTGTGTTGTGTTAGGTTAGGTTAAAGTTAGGTTAGAAGAAGGTTAGGTTGAAGAAGAAGAAGCAGTTAAAGAAGTGTTAGGCTAGTTGTGCTAGGTTAGGTTAGAAGAAGAAGAAGAAGAAGAAGAAGAGGTTAAAGTTGAACAAAGAAGAAGAAGAAGTTAAAGGTTAGGTTAAAGTAGGGTTAGGAAGAAGAAGAAGAAGAAAGCAAGAAGTAGGTTAAAGTGCTGTGCTAGGCTAGGTTGTGTCAAAGAAAGCAGTTGTGGTTATGGTTAAAGCAAGAAGAAGTTAGTTGTGTGTTAAGAAGTGCTTGTAAGTAAAGAAGAAGAAGTTAGGCTAAAGAAGAAGGTTGTGTTGAAGAAGAAGGGGTTAAGTGCTAGGTTGTGTTGAAGTAGAAGAAGTTAAAGAAGAAGAAGAAGAAATGGTGCAGTTAGGGTTAGGCAGTTAGGCTAAAGTTAGGCTTAGGTTGAAGTTAGGCCAAGAAGTAGTTAAGTTAGTGTTAGGTTAAAGTTAGGCAAAGTTAGGTTAAAGAAGAAGTAGGTTAAGAAGTTAAGCAAGAAGAAGAAGTTAGGCCAAGTTAGTTGTGCTAAGCTAAGCTAAAGGTTTAGGGTTAGTTAGAAGCTTAGGTTAGGTTAGGTTAGGTTAGAAGAAGAAGAAGAAAGAAGAAGAAGTTAGAAGCAGGGTTAAAGAAGTTAGGTTAGGTTAAAGTGGTTAGGGGTTAGGTTAGGTTAGGCAGGTTAGGGTTAGGGTTAGGGTTAGGTTAGCCAGCAGGGTTAGGTTAGGTTAGGTTAGGTTGAAGAAGAAGAAGAAGAAGAAGAAGTTAAAGAAGCAGTTGTGCTAAAGAAGAAGAGGCAAGGTTAGGGTTAGTTGTGGTTAGGTTAGGTTAGTTAGGTTAGGGTTAGGTTAGGTTAGGTTAGGTTAGGTTAGGTTAGGTTAGGTTAGGTTAAAGGGTTAGGTTTAGGTTAGGTTAGGGTTAGGTTAGGTTAGGGTTATGTCAGGGTAGGGTTAGGGGTAGGTTAGGGTTAAGTTAGTGTTAGGTTAGGTTTAGGTTAGGTTAGGAAGTAGGTTAGGTTAGGGTTGTGGTTAGGTTAGGTTAGGTTAGGTTAGGTTAGGGTTGAAGAAGTTAGGGGTTAGGTTAGGTTAGGTTGAAGTTAGGTTAAAGAAGGTTAGGCTAGGTTAGAAGTTAGCAGTTAGGTTAGGTTAGGTTAGGTTAAAGGCTAGGTTAGGTTAGGTTAGGGTTAGGTTGAGTTAGGCTAGGTTAGGGGTTAGGTTAGGTTAGGTTAGGTTAGTGTTAGGTATAGGTTAGGTTAGGTTAGAAGTTAGAAGTTAGTTAGGGTTAGTTAGAAGTTAGGGGTTAAAGAAGCAGGGCATAGTTAGGGTTAAAGAAGTTAGGCATAGGTTAGGTTAGGCTAGGTTAGGCAAGAAGTAGGTTAGGCAGGGGAAGTTAGAAGAAGAAGGTTAGGGCCAGGGCCTAGGTTAGGTTAGGCTTTGAAGAAGAAGAAGTAGGAAGAAGAAGAAGAAGAACAGGCTAGGTTAGGCCACAAGTGTTAGGTTAGGTTAGGTTAAAGGTTAGGTTAGGGGTTAGGTTAATAGGCTTGTGGTTAGGTTAGGTTAAAGAAGAAGAAGAAGTGCTAGGTTAGTTGTGCTAGGTTAGGGCGTTAGGTTAGGTTAAATAGGAAGAAGAAGAAGAAGAAGAAGAAGAAGAAGAAGTTGAAGAAGAAGAAGAAGAGGTTAGGTTAAAGAAGTTAGGGGTTAGGGGTTAAGGTTAGGTGTTAGGGGTTAGGTTAGGTTAGGTTAGGTTAGGTTAGGTTGAAGAAGAAGAAGCAGTTAGGTTACAAGGTGTAAATAGGTTAGGTTTAGGTTAAGGTTAGGTTAAGGCTTTAGGGTTAGGTTAGGTTAGGTTAAATAGGGGTTAGGTTAGGTTAGGCTAGGGGTTAGGCTAGGCTAGGTTAGGCCAGGCCAGGTTCTCTCTCAATAGGCTAGGGCTAGGCTTAGGCCTGGGGTTAGGTTAGGTTAGGTTAGGCTTAGGCTTAGGTTAGGTTAGTACAGTTAGGGTTAGGTTAGGCTGTAAAATAGGGTTAGGTTAGGGCTTAGGGTTAGGGCTTAGGCTAGGTTAGGTTAGGTTAGGGGTTAGGTTAGGTTAAGGTTAGGTTAGGTTAGGTTAGGTTAGGTTAGTTAGGGTTTAAGAAGTTAGGTTAGGTTAGGTTAAAGAAGTTAGGTTAGGTTAGGTCGGGTTAGGTTAGGTTAGGTTAGGGTTAGGGGGTTAGTTAGGTTAGGTTAGGTTAGTTAGGTTAGTTAGGTTAGGTTAGGTTAGGTTAGGTTAGGAAGAATAGGTTAGTGTTAGGGGTTAGGTTAGGCAATAGGTTAGTTAGGTTAGGTTAGGTTAGTTAAAGTGGTTAGGTTAGGTTAGGGTTGTGGGGTTAGGGGTAGGGTTGGGTTAGGGTTAGGTTGGGTTAGGTTAGGGTTAGGTTAGGTTAGGTTAGGGTTAGGGTTAGGGTTAAGGGTTAAGGGTTAAGGGTTAGGGTTAGGGTTAGGTTAGGTTAGGTTAGGTTAGGGTTAGGGTTAGGTTAGGTTAGGGTTAGGGTTAGGGTTAGGTTAGGTTAGGGTTAGGGTTAGGGTTAGGTTTGGTTAGGTTAGGTTAGGTTAGGTTAGGCTAGGTTAGGG